>CM035408.1:20030087-20287587 GCA_020310875.1 Ceratopteris richardii | reverse complement strand
TCCCTTTTCCTTGGTGTGAACATCGTAATAGGCTTTTTGTCTCCTTTCTGCCACATAGGTGCGAGCTATAGCTTGTAACCTAGTCTCATGCAATTTCTCTATTTGATCCAATTATCTTGATAATTCATGTCAAGTCCACTCATATTTCTCATCAACTCTTAAAGTAGGGACTAAGAAATCAATTGGCAATATTGCGTTCTGCCCATATACTAGAGTAAAGGGAGTGGTTCCAATAGCCATTTTATATGCTACTCAGAAGGCCCATATTGCATGATGGAATTGTTTATCCCAATCCAACCTTCCGTTGTTGACTATCTTAGTTAACACTGTGCATAACACCTTATTGGAACTCTCCGCTTGTCCATTAGCCTATGGATGATAGGGTGTTGACTTTTTTTATGGATCATTAGAAACTCATTCATGAGGGACTCAATGGCTTCATAATTAACAACGTGCATTCCTCTATCACTTACGATTTCAATCAGTAGTCCAAAGTGAGTGAATATATTTTCAAACAAGAATTTTGTAGTAATTTGGGCATAATTTTTCCTACTAGTGTTTGCTTCCACCCATTTTGTCAAATAGTCCATGGGAATGATGATATATTCCACATGTGATCCCTTCACTGGAGTTTTATTGGTCCAATGAGATCAAAACCCTATTTTGAGAAAGCTCTAGCACTGACCATGGGTCTCAAGGCCATTTCATCTCTTTGTATAGGATACTTTGTTCATTGACACACATCACAACTTCACATGTAAGTCTCTACATCCATATGTAAAGTAGGCCACCATAAGTGAGCAAAAAGAATCATTCGACATGCTTATTGGCTGAAAAATGACCCCTAGTACTCCTACATGAGCCATCTTGAGTACATGAAGATATTCTCCTTCATGCACACATAACCATAATTGATTATCCTTACCTCTTTTAAATAATTGTTTCCCAATAATAGCATAGTCTTTACATTGTTCCTCTAGTGCTCGCTTTCTAGCTACGTTTGCTCCTTCTGCATAAGTACAAAGCTTTAGAAAATTGACTAGTGGTTTACTCTACTCGGGTAAAATTGTAGAATAGCATAACGACAAATGTTCTTCAAGTGTATTTTCATGACATACTTGGCAATTATGTATATGTTTGTGCACATCCTTTTGCATGTCTGGCCAATACACACCTAATCTTCTCAATTCTTGAGTCATTCCACTAATGCCCTTGTGTGTTCTCCATTTTTTTTCATGGGCATGTTCTAAGAAACTCTTTCGCTCCTCATCTTCTATGCATCTCAGAAGTACTCCATTAGAGTGTCTAAAATACAAATAACATGCCACAATGTGGAGGTTTTGTGATTGCCATAACTCATTCTTGTTATTCATATTGATCCTATGACGTGGCCCATGTGTGAGTATAGGAATCAATTTTTTGGCCCATTTTGGACATACTTCTAAGTTGAATAGGTATGTGTCAGGTAAATTATCAACTACTCCTGCGGATGGCTCCTCATGAATCATTCTTGACAATGGTCTGCCCTTACATGTGTATTACCCTTCTTTACTACCACCTCGAGGTCAAATTCCATTAGTAGTAGAAACCATCTCACTAGCCTTCCTGTATTACATGGTTTGTTAACCAAGTATAATAGTGTTTGATTAGCAATAAAAAAATTAAATTTGTTGGCTAGGAGGTAATGTCTGAATTTTTTCACCACGTAGACCATCCCTAAGCCTTCTCGTTGAGTAGTAGTGTATTTGTGTTCAGCTTGGTTTAATTGTCTAATTGCATCAGCTATAGGGCGATCTAATTTTCCTTCATCGTCTGGTTATGCTAAGATACATCTAATTGCATAATTGGATGCATCTGCATGAATATGAAATGACTTATTCCAATAAGGAACCTTCAAAATTGGTGTCGAACTCAATCTTCTCTTTAATTCGTTAAACGATTTTTCACACTGTTTAGTCCAAATGAATTGAGTTAACAACCCATACAAAGGTTTAGCAATTATGGCACACATGTGGATGAATCATCGATAATATCCATAATGCCCATTAAGGCTTGTACTTCCACCTTGGTAATTCCAAAATGACTTTTATTTTATGTTCGCCGGTTGAGATGCCATTCTTGGACACTATATGTCCCAAAATTTTGCATTGTCTGACCATAAAGGCACATTTTTTTGGATTTAGATAGACTTGATATTGTCTACATTTATCAAAGATTTTCCTTAATTTTGGTATATGATCTATGCATTGAGAAGATTAAGTGCATAGATCATCCACATAGACCTCCATACTTTTACTCAAAAACTCCTTAAACACATGAAATCAATCTTTGGAAGGTTTTTGGGGCATTGGTCAACCAAAATGGCATAACTCTAAAAGCATACATCCCCTATTGAGTAGCAAAAGAAGTCTCATGGTTGTCCTCAGTAGTAATAGCTACTTGGTTGTATCCTGAGAATCCATCAAGAAAGTTGTAGACTTCCTTGCCTACTACTCTTTCCAAGAGATGGTGTATAATGGATAGGGGATAACTATCGCGAATGGTGGTTACATCAACCTTTTTTAAGTTAATACACACCTTGAGTTTTCTGTTTTTCTTGGGAACGACTACCAAGAGTGATAAACACTCCATGTGTTCGATCTCATAGATAAATCCAGCTACCAATAACTTATCAATCTCTTCCTTAATCTTGGCGGAATAGACATCATTGTAAGTGTATGGACTTTGTTTAGAGGGTTTCATGTCTGAAGTCATTGGAATTCTATGGGAACAAATAGAGGGATCCATGCCTTTGAGATTTTTATAGGTCCAAGCAAGAAAATCTCTTCTTGTTCTTCTTCCCTAGACACATCCTTACCTATATGCATGCATCTCTCCTCCTCTCCATCCATGGTTACTATTATGTTTTTTGTTTTTTCTCTATTGTCCTATGCTACTCACTCTTGGGCTTCCCTTTTTGGCATTTGAATGGCTATCTTTCTTTCTTCAACCTCATGTCTTTTGAAATGTTTAGGTACTTCAAATGATTCTTGGTATTGTGCATCCTGAACATCAGTTCTCTCCTCTTAATGTTTCCCTTGATATTTTTCTACTGCTAGTACACCACTGTTTATCTTAGTGTCTTCTTTTTCTACTTCCATCATGTATTATTCTTTTGTATCAAATTTCGGTTCCATATGAATGCTATAGTCCTCTCTCCACTATTTGTTTTACTAATTCTCCCACTTCTACTTCTTAGTGGACTACCATATATAGAATTACGTCATATCCTTCTTCATCTATGTATTCATTCATCACTAACACCTCTTCATTCAGATAGACATCTAGTGTGGCGAATATTTGCATCCATTTGTGTGACTCAAATGCCTCATCCGGGAATATTTGAGGCATGTATGTTGGGTCTTCTATGTGTTTGTAGTTTTTATGTCCCACCGTCCATAGTTTTTGTCTCTCTTCTATTGATATATTTAGGTAGCAATGTGTATGAACACACTAGGACCATCAGAGCATTTTTTTCTCTCTTTAGGAGGTTTGTTCCCCTCGGCATGTATATACGCTTATAACCTTAACAGGTTACTTTTCTTTGTACATTCTAGTGGTAATACATTCAGTATTGTGTCTTGTGCTCCAAGCTTCTTCTTCTTCTTCTTCCTTGTGTTGTTCGTGTGCTTTCATAGACCTCGAACTCCAACAATTGGTATCAAAGTAGGTCTCTGCTTCATCTAGGGCATCATTGACACCGTCCGGTCAGAGTCTCAGAATTGCACAAAATTTGGTGAGCATACTCAAGGTGATTAGGAGATCAAAACAACTTCGTTATTTGGTGTTGAAATCCCGATCTAAGCTCGTTTAGACCTTCAAATACACTATCACAATGCTTATGTAGCTAATTTTGTCTTTTTGCGCCAAAGATATATACAAATTTTGGTTTGCTAATGTCAGTGTCTAGATGTCTACTACAAGTTTAGCAAAACCCGATGGGGTAGCTCTCTTGGAACAAACCTATTACAAGCCTAAGTATTGGCTTGAGTCACTAGAAGAATTAGTAAGAAAAGACAATGTATGGAAATCTCAGAGTTCACTTGCGAACTCACCCTTGTAATTGTTTGATCATTTACTTGATGTAGAAGTAAGAGGAATCAAAGTGGTTGAGTTCACTTGATAAAAATAGAGAGAGAAGCCACAAATTTTTGATTTGGAGGTTGGAGAATCAATCAATCTCTAAAAATTAGGAAACTACTTTTAGGTGAGCAAGATTCGAATTCAAATCTTGGCTCCAAAACTCTATATATACACATGGCAGTTTAATCGCACTTTAGAGGCATCCATAAGCTGAGCTATATGCTATATCAAGTATGGATACAAGGCACACACATGTACCTGTAAGTTGATTGTATCCTACTATCAATATACATTCATATTTATGATCATACAAGTTCATATCTTCATGGTTGTGTGAGTCTACTCTTTACTGTTATGCTTCTCAAGTTTTTCAGTGAGCTTGCAGAGATCACTACTCTCAGTGTGGTGCATCTTTTTCAATGATTTAACTTGCTAAAGTTTTCTTTTAGAGTCTATTATATGCTCACGTTGTTATTGGAGTTCTCAATCTTGAGTTATGTTCAGTTGAAGTCAACCGTGTTTGTTCATATTCACTTCTTTGTCAGATTTTTTATTTTATCAGTTATATTGTCAGAGCTGGTTCTCCGTGTTTACTTTATCAAATTGCATGATTCAAAATTTTTTGGATTCAGCATATTGTCTATTATTAGCATACAAAATTTCATAATCATTGAGTATTGGAAACTTGAGTTATGATCATTTTTGTGCTCACTAGTCTAAATACTATTGCAACCTATGAAAATCGGATGATGTCATAACTTGTTAAACTTCATTCTCATTGTGTGATTCAGTATTTCTGATGAGATTACTCTTGAAAGTTACCTCTCTAAGTTAGTTAGAGTTCTCCAAAAGGAATTAAGCTAATTTCTCCTGTGCTCAGAGAATTATTCAAAACACTAGACAGGTGTATGAATAAAAAATAGCAAGTTTTTCACCTTTAAATTAATTCAAGCTCGTCTGTTTTGATCTATCCTTTTGAGATTGATCCTCCAAGGTACATAGGGTGTCTAACACATCCATTGGCAAGCTAAAAGGGTCCATCACATACTCCTAGAGTTCATTTGGCTGGTGTGGTGCAAGGATTTTGCAGCACCTCTTCATCTTTAAGCACATATCTATCCATCTCTTCACAGTGGTATGAGAGCAAAGATGGCAGATGGATTTCCTTCATCAATTGAAAAATTGGATAGAGGTAATTACTCAGCTTGGTCATTAAGGATGGAAGCTTATCTCCAAGGAATAAGTTTATATGGTTATGTGACTAGAGATGAAGTTATGCCTGTATTCAGAAAAAAGAGTCAACCAACACAAGAAGAGCAAGAGAGATTGAACACATGGTGTTCCAAAGATGCATTAGCAAGGTCATACCTCCTTAACTCTATCCTAGATTTTTTGTTTCCTCACATTAGAAGTTTTAAGACATCTCAGGAAGTGTGGGATGCACTTGAAGCCTTCTTCTCTTCAAGTACCAAAGCTAAGAAGCATCAACTATGGCTGGATTTCACAACCCTCAAGAAGGCCCCCAAACAAAATGTGAAGGATTTTGTCACAAAGGTCAAGGACATAGCTGATCAGTTGGGAAGCATTGGAGAGGTAATCGATGAAGAGCAAATTGTAAGGCAAGTCATCGATTGAATAAAAGCAGATGACAAGTGGGAAGCATTCACCACAACTATGGATTTGTACATGGACATGCATGTACCTGATTTCAATACACTCATTGGACAATTACTCACTCAAGAGGCAAAACTTATCAAGAATGGAGAAAGCTCTAAAGGTAATCAATCTTCAACTTTATATACTGATAAAAGCAAGTCCAAAGAAAACAAAGGAAAGTCAAAGAAAGTGGATGATGAAGCAGGAACATGTCAAGCTAACTATGCAGGTAGAGGAAGACATGTCAGAGGTAAAGGAAGAGGAGGTAGACAAGGCAGGGGGAGATCCCAAGACTCCAACCCAGGTTCTATTTGTGGATTAACTAATCATACAACTGAAAATTGCTTTAGGAATTCCAGGAATCAAAGAGGCAGAGGATACAATAGAGGAAGTTATGGCTACTCAAGAGGAAGGTTCAACAATTATCATGGCAATTACAACAACTACAATAATTCAAACTATCAAGGAGGCTACAAAGGAAGGAGAGACTTCAATAACTACACAAAAGACTCTAACAAAGAAGATTCATTATTAATCATGAACATGGCTATGCCACAAGGTAAATCTGATGAGCATGTTTTCTACATAGATTCCGGTTGTTCAAATCATGTGACGGGAAATATGGCCCTCCTATCAGATTTAGAAGATCCAAGGAACAAGCATGCGGTACAAACAGGAGATGATACAAGACACCTTGTGGAGAAAATAGGAAATGTCAAAGCACCTGATGGAAACATCAACCTACTCAGTAAGGTACTCTATGTCCTTACCATTACAAAGAATTTGATAAGTGTTGGGCAGATAGTAGAAAAAGGATTGCAAGTTAGGTTCACAAGAGGAGGAGCATATGTGGAAGACCCTAGCCAAGGGTTCAGAAGAATAACAAAGGCAGAAAAAATATGTAGATTATTCACTTTTGAGTTGCAAGACACAAGTAACATATCTCTCTTCAACTATGGTAATCAAACACTCATAGAACTAGAGGTATGGCACAAGAGATTGGCACATCGAGGAATCAAAAGAGAGGTAACTACAAGATACACTCCTGAGCAAAATGGAGTGGCAGAAAGGAGAAATAGGACAATTGTTGAAGCTACAAGGTCCATGTTAAATGAAAAGCATTTGCCTAATCATCTATGGGCTGAGGCTGTATCTATAGACACTTACTTGATTAACAGGTTGCCTTCAAAATCCCTTGATGGGATGACTCCATATGAGGCTTGGAATGGAAGAAGACCTAGCTTAGATCATTGTAAATTTTGTGGATGTATTGCTTATGCTCATGTTCCCTCACAGGTTAGAGGCAAGATGTATCCAAAGGTAGAAAGGTGTGTATTCATTGGATATGACAACAATCAAAAGGGTTACATGTTATACAACCCTACCAACAAAGGATTCTTGGTAAGCAGAGATGTAGTTTTTGATGAGAACAATTCATGGTATGAAGATTCATGCAGGAAGGTCAAATTGCCAGGGAAAAAAAAAAACCAAAAAGGTATGGGTTTGACACCTCATTAGTAACTAGAAATTCTATTTGCATAGCACAAGACATAAATCAAGAGGATCCATCATCCTTTGAAGAGGCCAAAGCAAAATCAGAATAGAAGCATGCAATGAAGGAAGAGATTGAAGCACTTGAGGAAAACAACACTTGCGATTTGGTGTCCAAGACTTCATCTATGAAGGTAATAGGCTCAAGATGGGTCTATAAACTCAAGAATAATTCTGATGGTTCCATAAACGGGTATGAGGCAAGGCTTGTGGCAAAAGGCTTTGCACAAACTCTGGGAATTGATTATGAGGAGACCTTCTCTCCTGCGGAAAAGATGCCTAATAATAGGGTTTTGCTTAGTATTGCTTCTTCCAAGAATTGGAAGATACTTCAACTAGATGTAAAGAATGCATTCTTGAATAGTTGGATAATAGAAGAGGTATATATGGCACAACCACCTTGTTTTGAGAATCAAGTTTATTCTGATCATGTGTGTAAACTTAAGAAAGCATTGTATGGTCTCAGGCAAGCCCTAAGGGCTTGGAATTTCAGGCTTGTTTCATTCTTGTAGGACAAAGGCTTTCAACCAAGCGAGGCAGATCCTTCACTCTTTATTAAAAAGAGTAATTCTGAGGTCATCTACCTATGTGTATATGTAGATGATATTATATTGACAGGAAATGATGCAGATGGTATGAAGAAGATCAAAGATCAGATGAGAGAAGAATTCAAGATAAGTGATTTAGGTTCAATTACCTACTTCCTAGGTTTGGAAGTTGTTTAAAAAGATCATTGTTTATTTCTCACTCAAAGGAAGTATATCAAGGATATGTTAGTGAAATTCAAGATGGAGGATTGTAAAACTGCAGTTACTCCAATGGAGGTCAACCATAAATTGAGCTCACATGAAGGTGAACTCATTGAGGACATCACATCATATCAAAGCCTTGTGGGTAGTCTCAACTATGCCACATTGACAAGAGTAGATATATGCTATAGTGTGAGTGTGCTAAGTCAACTCATGCACACATGAAGGAAACCACACATGGATGCTGCTAAGAGGATACTCAAATATCTCAAAAGAACCATAAATGAAGGTCTTTATTATCCTTATGTATCTAATTTAGGGTTGGAGCTATTTTCTGATGCAAATTGGGCTGGCCCCAAAGAAGATAGAAGGAGCACTTCAGGTTATCTTACCTTTGCAAGTTCAAAGCTTATTTCATGGTCATCCAAGAAGCAACCCACATTTGCTCTCTCTTCTACTAAAGCTAAATACAGAGGTCTTGCCATAGCTACACAAGAAGCTATGTGGATGAAGACATTATTCAAAGATCTTGGATTGGTGTTTGGAACTCCAACTATTTTTGGTGCCAACATGAGTTCTATTCATTTAGCTGCTAACCCTATTTTTGATGCAAGGACTAAACACATTGAAGTTCATTATCACTATGTAAGAGAGAAGATTCTAGGCAAAGAGATTCAAATATCATATGTGTCCTCTCATCAACAATGTGCATATATTCTGACAAAAGCATTGGATGGTACAAAACTTTGAAAATTCAAGGCTATGATTGGATTGCACGTTATTCTTGAAGATTGAAGACCTCAAGCATACTTGGCTTGAGGGGGAGCTATTTGAACAAATCTATTACAATCCTAAGTATTGGATTGAGTCTCTAGAAGAAGTAGTAAGAAAAGACAATGTATGGAAATCTAAGAGTTCACTTGTGAACTCACCCTTGTAATTGTTTGATCATTTACTTGATGTAAAAGTAAGAGTAATCAAAGTGGTTGAGTTCACTTGATAAAAATAGAGAGAGAAGCCAAGAATTCTTGATTTGGAGGTTGGAGAATCAATCAATCTCTAAAAATTAGGAAACTACTTTTAGGTGAGCAAGATTCAAATTCAAATCTTGGCTCCAAAACTCTCTCTAGATATACATGGCAGTTTAGTCGCACTTTAGAGGCGTCCATAAGCTGAGCTATATGCTATATCAAGTGTGGATACAAGGCACACACATGTATCTGTAAGTTCATTGTATTCTACAATCAATATACATTCATATTTATGATCATACAAGTTCATATCTTCATGGTTGTGTGAGTTTACTCTTTACTGTTATGCTTCTCAAGTTTTTCAGTGAGCTTGCAGAGATCACTATTGGAGTTCTCAATCTTGAGTTATGTTCAGTTGAAGTCAACCATGTCTATTCATATTCACTTCTTTGTCAGATTTTTGATTTTATCAGTCATCTTGTCAGAGCTGGTTCTCCGCATGTCCTTTTTTAAATTGCATGATTCAAAGCTTGTTGGATTCAGCATACTGTCTATTATTAGCATACAAAATTTCATAATCATTGACTATTTGAATCTTGAGTTATGATCATTTTTCTGCTCACTAGTCTAAATACTATTGTAGCCCGTGAAAATCAGGATGATGTCATAACTTGTTAAACTTCATTCTGATTGTGTGATTCACTTTTTCTGATGAGATTACTCTTGAAAGTTAGCTCTCTAAGTTAATTAGAGTTCCCCAAAAAGGAATTAAGCTAATTGCTGTTGTGCTCAGAGAATTATTCAAAACAGTGGAGAGGTGTATGAATCAAAATAGCAAGTTTTTCACCTTTGAACTAATTCCACCTCATCTGTTTTGATCGATCCTTTTGAGATTGATCTTCCAAGGCACATAGGGTGTCTAACACATCCATTGGCAAGCTAAAAGGGTCCACCACATAATCCTGGAGTTCATTTGGCTGGTGTAGTGCAAGGATTTTGTAGCACCTCTTCATCTTCAAGCACATATCTATCCATCTCTTCGCTACTCAACTTTTTGAGATCTGCTCAACTTTTTGAGATATAGTCATTTTCCTAAATCAGGGTATTTTAGTCAGTGGCCATGGCTGAAAGTAGTGATGTATTCCACATGTTCGTTGTTGTGGATAAGTTGGACAATACCAATTACCCATTATGGGCTTATATGATGCGACATGTATTGGTTGCAAAAGGATTGTGGAATATTGTGTAGGGTGCTGAAAAACGTCCTATTACACCTGCAAACATAGTTGCTGAAGGTGATGCAAATGGCATTGAAGATGGTAATATTCTTCATGTTCCTCATCTTATTTTGGTTCATGCTACACCTACTATAAAGAAATTCATTGGGATGGTAGAGATGCTCAGGCACATGCATTGATAGCCTTGTCTATCAAACATGCCATTATTCATCACATTCACTCTTGCAAAACAACTAAGGATGTTTGGAATACACTTACCACTTTATACCAGGCTAAGAATGAGGATCATGTTTCTTACCTCCAAAAACAATTGGAGAGTGAGCACATGAATGAAGGAGATTCCATGGACAATTTTCTAACAAAGATCAAAGATTTGAAGGAACAGTTGATTTCTGCTCATGAAGTCTTGCCTAAGGTAAATGGAGCTCTTCTACTAGTAAGCAAAAATATACTAATTCTGCACAATCAAAGAAGGATGACAAAGATGAGAAGAAAACAAAAAAGCAGAAATTGTTATGCAAATAATGTAAAGGAAATGATCATGTCATAAAGAGTTGTTCAAAACTTGCTACTAAAGAGGCAGGGAAGAAAGAGGCTGCAATAGTTGTTGCAGAGGCCTCTACACCCAAAGCAAAGTCTGCTAATCTTGTACACAATGAAGAATGGGCATTTACCACTCTTTGTAGTTATGAACCATCTTCTTATGAACAATGTATGTCAACAACAGACTCAAATGTTTGGTATTTTGATAGTGGGGCAACCAAACATATTACTACAATACAGTTTCTTCACTTCACTTGAGCCTGCCCCTACAAAGAATACTATCACATGTGCCAAAAACTCATCTTATCCTATCATGGGAGTTGATAAGATCATTTTGACTACTACTGATGGTAGTTCTTTTACATTGTTGGATGTTTTATTTCTATTAGGGATCAAGAAGAATTTGTTATTAATTTCAGCTTTAGCCAAGATTGGTTTGGTTGTGAAAATTATTGATGAAAGATGTACATGTCATGATCTCTCAAATGGTGATGTCATTATTGCTTCTGGCATATTATGTCGTGGGCTCTATAGGCTCATAGACTATGAAAAATTTGTGAATGATTCAGCATGTGTAGTACATAATTCTTAGGCTTTGTCATATGCAAAGCTTTGGCATGCATGCTTTGGTCATCATTTTGCTAGTTTGCTATGCTTGCATAAATCTAAAATGGTGTCCTATCTACCCACACTTGAGGCACTCGGCAAACATGTCTATGAAGGTTGTATTTTGGGCAAAATGTAGCGTTCCTCATTCCCAAAAGATGGTTCAATTCCAACTACTTAGAAATTACAAGTTGTTCATAGTGATGTTTATGGTCCTATGAAGACACCCTCTTTTGGAAACTATCTTTACTTCATGACTTTCAATGATAATTTTTCCAGGCATGCATGGGTATATCCATTAAAAGCAAAGTCCAAAGTGTTTGTGTACTTCAAGTAGTTTTTGGTTTTGGCTAAAAATTTGTCATCATGTAAAATGAGCACCCTCCATTCTGATTGAGGGGAGGAACATTTGTCTTCTGACTTTAATGCATTTTTGCTAAATGTGGATAAAACATCACTCTACAGTGTTGTATACACCTCAAAAAAATGGAGTTTCTGAATGGAAGAATAGGTCACTCATGGAGATGGCGAGGTCTATGGTCAAGAGTCAGGCTTTACCACATAGTTTCTGGCTTTAGGTAGTCATGTGTGCAACATATGTACTTAACAGGTGTCCCACTAAAGCATTGTAGTCTATCACTCCATATGAGGCTTGGCATGGTTGCAAGCCATCTGTTGCTCACCTACGTCTTTTTGATTGTCTAGCATATGCATTAGTGCATAAAAAACAATGCAAGAAATCGTATGATAAAGTAGTGAAATGTATTTTTTTTGGGTATAATTCTGTATCATCCACAGACTTAACACATTTTCGTTAGTTGTGATGTTGCCTAAGATGGTATTTAGCCATTACTTTCATGTACTAAGGAGACATCTTGCTGCCTCTTTTTACAAGTGGACAGTCTAGTGTTGGTCCTAATGAGGCAACTTCTCAACCTTTACAGGTTTCATATGATGATCCAGATCATTCCATTTCTGATGCAGATTTACATGATGCACTTGTTGATGAAAGAGCTAATATTGAGGAGGTAAAAACTTTTAGATGCACCTCTATCATATCGTACTTGTTCTAGCTCTCATAGTGCTTCTTTTGCATCAGATTCCTATGCAATGGCTACCTCTAGTCTTTGTGATGAGAATGAACCTATTTCATTTGATGAAGCACAAAATCCAAAAAATTGGATGGATTCTATGCAATCCAAATATGGTGCTATTATGAACAATGGTACCTGGTCTTTATGTGACTTTCCTCTTGGCAAGAAGGCCATTGGCACTAAGTGGGTATACAAGCTCAAGTGTAAGCTTGATGGAGCAGTTGACAGGTATAAGGCTAAGCTTGTTACAAAGGGTTATGCTCAAGAAAGAGACATTGATTTTGATGACACCTTTGCTCCTATTTGTTGAATGACTATTGTTCGTAGCATCTATGCACTAGCAGCTCATCATGGTTAAAATGTACATCATTTGGATATCAAAATTGCATTTATGAATGGTGACTTGCATGAAGAAGTGTATGTTTTTCATCCCTATGGCTTTGTGCAAAAAGGGCATGAAAACCAAGTGTGCAGGTTGAAAATATTATATGGTTTGAAGCAAGCAGCACATGCTTGGTATGAAAAGATACATGCCTATCTCATTACACATGGGTTTGAGAATAGTCCAAATCAGAGCACCTTATATGTTAAGCATGCTAATGATATGCTTCTGATCATTGTTGTGAATGTTGATGACATGCTGCTCACTAGTCCTCATGAGAAGCATATTGCTAATTTTAAGGCTGATTTGAATGCCTCATTTGAGATGTCAGATTTGGGGCATTTACATCATTATTTGGGAATTTAGTTTATGCAAGTTGATAATGGAATAGCTTTGTGTCAAACCAAATATATTGACAAATTAGTGCAATTTTTTGGCCTTGAATACCGCAAACCTATTGCAACTCCTATGGAGACAGGTCTATGATTGAGTCTTCATGATGCTCGAGATGCATTTGATGTTGTTCTCTATTACCATAGTGTCTATGTGGAAGGCCAAATGGCCACCATACACTTTTGTATATGTTCTTTAAGATAACATATAGTGTCTTTATTAGCTGCATACTATAAGTTCGGTTGCATTTGTAACATCTAAGAAGTCTGTGTTTGTTCTCCCTGTGTATTGTGTTTTACTGCGTATTCTACAGACCTTAGTGTGGAGTACCGTGTCCGATGCTTGGAAATTTTTTTTCTACTTCAGGGATATCATCCTAGAGCTCTCGAGAAGAAGAGCACACTGTGGTGCACAACCATCTAAATACTTCATTGATATTAGATCATTTTGACACAAAAGGTTTGTTCCTTTTGTGTGAGTGAAGAGAGCACTCACCCATCCACCCAAGGCTTTCTCCAAGGCTTATGGCCAAGGTAGGGACCAAGGCATATACCTTGGCATACCTTGTCATCTGAGTCACTGAAGTCACCATTGGCACCGTTGGCTACATGCAAGGGAGGACCCAACAATCAAGGAAGACGGAGGTTCTCGATACTTCCTAGGAGATCAACCATCCCAATACTATTCCCCCTAGAGCTTGCTTAATTGTGCCAATCTCTTGCTCCCTAAGATACACTCTTGTGGTGCTTGAAGAAGGTGAAAGACTAAGGTTGAGATTATCTTCAACAAGTTTTGGGTACTCAAAGCTTCATTCTTTGTTTTCAAAGCCTATTTTTGAAGCATTTTTGGGGTATATTCGGAGCCATTTTGGAGTACTTTTGTGGATGGTTCTCTTCACAAAGGTCAAAGAACATCAAGAAGAGTGTTCTTTGTATTCCTCCAACAACCAATGTTCACTTTTTGGGGGTGTGTTTTCAGCTAGACTAGTTAATCTACACGTTTCTTGAAAGGTTTTAGTTGTGGTGGGAGCAGCCAACGCAAGTGTGTGCAGGTTTTTGAGCCTAAAGGACAAAGTTGACAGACACTAGCAGGTGTTTTTGCCTAGTGTTTGAGCATTGAATTCAGCCTTTCAATGCCATTTTACTACATATATTGAGCACATACACACTATGTATGCTTGTGTGGACACCCCTTATGTATGTCCATGCGGTCATTGATATAGCTATTATGTTTTTGCATAAAGCCTTTTACATTTGATGAAGAGGGTCATCGTGAGGTTTTCTCAGGGTCTCTTCGGTGATGCAAGTGGAAGATTTACCCATCCTTGCCATAGGAGATGTATGATAGTTGTTCATGGGTGCTCGGTAAGCCTAATTGGCTTCTTTTGGGTAATTGATTATAAGTCAATGATTCACTATGCAAGTAAACATGTGAGTACTTGCAGTTTTATGAGATTTTGACAATAGTCATATGCTCATTTTGCAGAGAATACTATGGCAAAATTTCTCTTGAATTTTGGTTTTGTCAACTATACAATGGTCAATTTACTCCTTGATACACTTATTGGTGTGAGCACATTTATTCTCACACACTCCTTTTTTTGCGCATTAATGTTCACTAATTCATTTTTCTCGGAAGATTGTTGAATTCTCTCCCACAGTCTAACACTTGGTCATCCTTTTTTGAGCCTTAGTGGGTTTTAGAGTCTTCTAGATCCATTATCATTCTATTCACTACCATTATGGCATCAGAGGTCTCTGGCATGTCTGGTGGATCAGGGTCTAGTCCGAGTGTTCATAGGGGGAGCTATAACTTGCATGGTAAAGACTATTTTGAGATCCAAAAATTTGATGGCACAAACTTTGTTCCATGGAAGAATCAAATTAAAGATGTGCTAATTCAAAGGAGGCAATGGAAGCCAGTAAATGGAATCTCAAAAAAACCTGCTAATGTGGATGAAGATGATTGGGATGAGCTAGATGAAATGGCTAGGTCTACCATTCGATTGCACCTGGGAGATAATGTTTACTTTATAGTATTAGACTGTGAAAGTGTTGAGGAGCTTTGGAAGAAGTTATGCAATACATATGAAAAAGAGATGACATCAAATAAAGTGTATCTGATGAGAAAGTTATATGCCTTCACATGAAGGAAAAAGATAGTGTTTTTTCTCATCTGAATGAGTTTGATGCTATATTCTCCCAGTTACAAGCTCAGAAAATGGATATGGATAATGAAATGAAAGCAGTCTTGTTGTTATGCACCTTGCCATCATCATGGGATACATTTTGTATAGCTATTAGCAATAGTGCACCTATTGGTAAACTGGTCTATGATGACATATGTGGAGCACTCTTTAGTGAGGAGATTCATAGAAAATCTATGGTTGGGACTTAGAGTGGAGATGCATATAATGTTTGTGACATCTCCATATAACGATCATGATTCTTACCAAGGAAAGAATCAACAACATGGTAGGACCAAGAACAAAGAAAAGAAAGGTCAACAGAATAAGAGTAGAAGTAAATCAAGGAACAGGGATATGGAATGCCATTATTTTCATAAGAAAGGACACATGAAGAAAGATTGTTATGCATTAAAGAATGCTAAAGGTAAAGGATAGAATGTCGATGGGCATGTTAAACATCTACCTGCACCATCTACTTCGACAGTGAAGATTGAAGAAATTAATGTTATATTTGATGATGCTGATGTGTTTACACTTGATAGTACTATGCCAACTAAGTATCTTATGGCTGATTCTCTTTCCCACATGTGGCTACTAGATTCTGGTGCTTCTTTCCATGTGACACCACATAGATAATGGTTCTCTAATTATGCAGCAAAGTCTATTGGTACCATGAGACTTGGTGAATCCTACGAGTGTGACGTTGTGGGGATTGGAGATGTGGTTGTGCAATGCATTGATGGTTCAAAATTTATTATGCATAATGTATGTCATGTACCTCAATTATCATGGAGTTTGATGTCAGTTGGTCAACTTGATGACCTTGGTTACAAGGTGAGCTTCTATGCTCAATCCTTTTGCATATCAAAGGGCAATATGGTTATTGCAAAAGGAAACAAAGCTAGATCACTTTATCCTTTATTTGTATCACAAAAAGAACACTTGTTAGCTGTTACTAAACAACCCATGGCTTGTATTTGGCATGGCCATTTGGGCCATATATCACATAGTGGAATGGGAAGTTTTTTGCATTTTGGCTACTTATCTATGGAATCTTTCTTTGGTTTTTCATTTTTTGAGCATTTTCAATATGGAAAGAAAACTAGGAATGTGCACAAAATGCACATTTACTCTTCAATTCATCCTTTAGATATTGTTCATACAGATGTGTGTGGTCCTATGCCCACAAGGTCATTAGGGGGTTCTCTTTATTTTGTCGCTTCAGACACGATGCTAATAGAAAATTCTATGTATATCCTATCAAAGAAAAGGATGAGGTATTCCCTACTTTCAAAAAATGGCTTGCTTCAGTTGAGATTGAAAAAGGAACTAAGCTTAAGGCTTTACATTCAGATAATGGGGGTGAGTATACCTCACAAGAATTCAGCCTTTTCTCTTAATCTAGAGGAGTTCATAGAGAGTTTACAGCTCCTTATACCCTAGTACAGAATGGTGTAGCTGAAAGGATGAATAAAAGTATTTAGGATAGAGTAGTTTCTATGTTGCATCATGCAAACCTTTCACAAGGATTTTGGGCAGAATCAGTATTGACTGTAGCTCACATGATTAACCTTTCACCTAGTATTGCCAAAGGTCCAAAAGTTGCACAAGAGTTATGGACAGGGAAGCCACCACATTATGATCATCTTCAAGTTTTTGGGTGTGAAGCATATGTTCATATACCCAAGAATCTTAGACAAAAATTGGACCATAAGTCAAAGAAATGCATTTTTCTTGGATATGGTCAAGAAGGACAATTTGGATATCACTTATGGGATCCCGAAACATGATCACTAATCAAAATTAGTGATGTCATTTTCAATGAGTCTAAAATGCATAAACAACCCATTAAGGAGGTTGAAGTGAGAAGAGTGGTGTTTGAGGCTTCTAGTCCTCTAGTTAGCACGCATAAAAATGCTACACATAGGGATGTTCAAGAGAACATTTGATCAGATCAGTCTACAAATGTTCCTGTTCAGCAACCACTCAGATGCTCTACATGTGTCTCACATCCACCTAATACATATGTTCCAGGTTTGGATTTTGTTATGCTAATAGGTGCTGGTGACCCTTCTTGCTACAAAGAGGCTATGTAGACAATAGACCATGTCAAGTGGGAGCGTGCCATGAAAAGTGAGTTGGATTCTATTCATAAGAATGGTACTTGTGATTGAGTACCTTTTCCAAAGGACAAGAAAGCTTTACCATGTACATGGGTATATATGCTGAAATTCACATCAAATAGTGCTTATCCAAAGTATAAAGCATGACTTTTTGCAAAGGGTTTTGAGCAACAACATGGTTTTTGTTTTGAGGAAATATTCTCTCCAGTGGTCAAGATGACTACCCTATGCATGTTGCTTGGATTCATTGCAATGGACGACTTAGATATAGTCCAAATGGATGTGGAAATTGCTTTCTTGCATGGAGATCTTATAGATGAAATCTATATCGAAAACCTAGAGGGTTATTGGCAAAGAAATTCTAGTTTGTAAGCTCAAGAAAAGCTTCTATGAGCTTAAATAGTCCCCTAGACAAGGGTATCAAAAGTTTGATGCTTTTATAAAGTCTCAAGGCTATTCTCGAAGCAATGAAGATCATTGTCTCGACACAAAGAGATGCTTAGATGGTAGCTTGATATTCTTGATACTTTATGTCGATGATATGTTGATTGTTGGGAAGTCCTCTTATGACTTGTCAATTCCCAAAAAGAAGCTGAGTCTGACATTTGATATGAAGGATTTGGGGGATGCCAAACGTATTCTTGGCATGTGCATTACTTGTGATAGGAGTAAACAATGCCTATATTTGTCTCAAAGTAAGTACATATCCAAAGTACTTCATAGGTTCAATATGTAGGGTGGAAAGGCATTGAGTACACCTTTACCCACATATGTGAAATTGAGCAAGGATGTTTGATCCAAATCAGATGAGGAAAAGGAATTCATGAACAAAATTCCTTATCAATCTGGTGTTGGTAGTCTCATGTATACTATGGTAGCTATAAGACCAGACATTGCATTTGTAGTGGGAGTTGTGACCAGATATATGTCTAATCCTGGGAAGAAACTTTGGGAAGTGGTTAAGATGATTTTGAGATATCTGAGTGGCACTAAGGACAAGCGTTTATGCTTAGGTAGAGGGAAATCATTCAGTATTGGTTACACAGATTTTGACTATGCTAATTGTGTAGACAATCATAAGTCTACATCAGGGTACATTTTTCATTTTGTTGGAGGTGTTATCTCTTGGGGATCTCGTCTTCAAGATGTACAGTTGTTTCCACCACAGAAGCAGAGTATGTTGCAACAAGTGAGGCATACAAGCAAGCATTGTGGCTTTCTCATCTTGCTTGTGATATGGGTCTACCTCAGCATGTACCTTGTTTGCTCAGTGATAGTTAGAGTGCCATTGCTTTGCCTAATAATCTGGTCTATCATGAAAAGACCAAGCACATTGAGGTGAGGTATCACTTCATTAGAGATTGCTTAGCCAGTGAGCACATTATTCTTGAGAAGTTTCATACTCGAGATAATGCTACAGATGCTTTGACTAAAGCTTTCTGCTGCCTCTCTGTGGAGTATCGTGTGCGGCACTTTGAGCTCTATTTTCAACCCTCAAGATATCTTCATGGAGCTCTCAAGAAGGAGAGCGCATTGTGGTGCATCACCATCTAAATACTTCATCCTCTATCAATAGGCTGTTGGATGCTTGATTTACTTATGCATTACTTGACCAAATATTCAGTTTGTTGTCTAAAAAATGAGTAGGTTTAAGCATCACCCAAGTGTCAAGCATTTGTAGGCAGTTAAGCGCATCTTTCGCTACTTGAGTGGTACCCGACTACTCGGATTGTTTTATCCCAAGGGGGGATTACTAGTGCAGGATTTACATGCTTTTTCTAGCTCCGGTGGGCTAGTTTCTATGACACCCATGTGTCAACCAGTGGTCTTTGCGTCATGCTTAGTAGCTCATGCATACCTTAGTTGAGGAAGAAGCAGCCTATTATGGCCAATTCTAGTTGTGAGGCTGAGTATAGGGTAGCTTTCACAGCAATTGTTGAGTGTGTGTGTGGCTCAAATGCCTTATGGCTGATTTGGGTGTTGCTCAGTCCTCTGCTACCACCATCTTCATTGACAGTCAGAGTGCATTGGCAATTGTGAGGAACCATGTGTTCCATGCTCGCACTAAACATTTTGAGGTGCACTATCATTATGTCAGGGCGAGGTTCTCTACTAGAGAGACCAGTTTTCCATATGTGCTGACATTGGAGAAATTGTAGATCTTTTCACAAAGGCTTTGCCTAGGGAGAAGTTTGAAGCTGCAAAGATTTGGGATTATTTCCTTTTGTGGATTGATTCCACATAGCTTGGCACTTCCTTATACATGAGTGCCAACTCCTTATTCACCACATCAATCCTAGAGGGATTTGTTGATATATTTAGGTATTGATGTGTATGAACACACTAGGACCATCGGGGCACTTTTTTCCCTCTTTAGGAGGTTCTTTTCCCTATCTTGTATATACACATATAACCCTAATGGGTTACTTATCTTTGTACATTCTAGTGATAATACATTCATTATTATGTGTTGTGCTCCAAGCTTCTTCTTCTTCCTTGTGTTGTTTGCATGCTTTCGTAGACCTCGAGCTCCAACATCTTCTTCCTACTTTGCTTCTTTACACATCCAAAGTTGGGCATCTTAATTCATCCAAGACTCATCACTCATTCTTGAACTATGAATGGACACATCATCTTCCTCCTTATGGATAGGATTCCACTACATGGGTGGTATATCTCTATATGCAAAAGTATGCAAATTGATTTTCCATGCGGTACCTTGATGTTGGAGGTATAACACATCTCTTCCCCAATCTTGCACTACCCTATACTTCCACTCTATCTTTTCTCGCATATGGGTTAGTTTCTTCCAAGTTTAATTATAAAGCTAGTTTCCTCCACAATTGAAGTTTGACTTGAAGCAACTCTTCCAACATTAAGGAACATTGGACTTTTGTTCTCTTTAATTTTGATAGTGTGCTTGAGGCCTCATCTCATACTTTCTTTTCTCTTCCCCTCATCGTGGATGCATGGAAAAATTCATACTTTTGTTTGTATTCCCCCATATAATTAGGAAGCATTCTTAGGCTCATTCCTTCCTCTCTTCATGGTATAGATTTGATAATTCCTCATAGATCACTCTAGGTTCTAAGAACGATTGATTTCTAGAAGTGTCTAACTCTTCAAAAGGTGGTGCTTCATTTTCATTCTTCTTCCATTGGTCTTCCCAAATTTTGGCCCAAAGATCACGGGGCCAATTAGCCTCAATTTTGGGTATTAAGGAGAGTCGTTCTTCATTTTGGTTACTCAATTCTTCTTTTAGTTCCTCTTTTTTCTTTTCCTTTTCTCATTGTGGATTAAAAGATTCGACACATCCCTAAAATTTTGCTTCAGATATCATGAGTTTTGGGAGGGTAGGTATAGGTTTTTCTAGTGTGGTTTGGGCAATCTTGATTAACTTTTTGCATATTTCTAGTCTTTCTTTCTCAAGATCTTCTGGTGAGTAGATTCTTTCATGTTGCTCTATACTAGGTCCTATCTTCATCCTAGATTGATATGCTTTTAGTCACATGTTTAGATCTTCAAGCATGGGATCCACTTGAATTGATCCTACTTGTTCTTCCATTTGTTTCCTTGTCACTATGTTGTCTTTCTTGGTTGTTGATTGTCTTTCCTTAAGCTTCGTGTACTCTTTCATCTTCTGCACTTTCTCTTCCTCTTTTTTTTAATCCATTGTCTCTTAATTTTCTCTTGCCTTTCCTACCATCTTTGAGTCGTCTTCAATTTTGGGTTATTATCAGATTTTCATAGTCTTCTACAATTAAGTTCCTAAATTTTGGCTCTTCCTCCACCTTGGAATTACTTGTTGCTACTTTTTCCATGATTTCCCTTGTCTTGTCTTGGGTAATGAATTTTTGATTTAAGTGGTGGTTGAGACCTTATTAGGGTTCTTTGGGCAATCTCTAAACAAATGTTCTTTGCCATAGTCACTATAGTATCCTTCCCAAGCACGTGGGGTTAGTGGATTGTAAGGCAAAGTACACTGCATCTATAGCATGATCCTCTTGGTGTAGGTGGCCTTTTTGTGGTCTATTTGGAATCAGGGCCATCGGGGCAGTGTACATGAGACTAGCATATTCTGGTCCATATGAGCTCTCATATCCCTCATATCCGTAATAGTGTTGCTCATAGGTCTGGTGGTATCCCACAAGACTAGTGTCATATGAATAGTGTTCTGGTCAAATCCTTGGCCTAAGCTTTATGAGCTTGTCAATGGAGTAGCTGGTACAATGGCTCTCTCCATATTTTCTTTTGTTTGTGTGTACTTTACTCGCACTACACTCTGAGGGTGTGGGGGGTTCATGTATTTATGAACTTCAAGCCAAATGTGTGGGCTTGGACTTTGCACCAACATGATTATCCTTGAGCAACCATGGATTTTAGGGCAAGTGGTTAGCGCATCACATTCTTAATCAAGAGGTTGTGAGTTCAATTCCTTAGATTGGTATCACAGCCTAGGAAGTAGGCTTGGAAAAGGTGGATTGACCTAATGACCTCTAAAAAAGGTGCTTGGGCATCCTCTATATGAAAGGGTAAAAAGTAGCACACGTTGCTTTCACAAGTTAACCCAACAAAGATTGAGATGTATCCCTCAATCCATAGGTCGGATTGAGGCATGTAAGATACCCTTGGAAATCTCTCACAATGAACTTTCATATAGGTAGAAAGTGTAAAGACCTTGGGAAACCATGGATGGCACGTGATTGAGGGTTCAAGATACAAAACATGGGTGAGAACAAGGTTCAAGACTGAGGTTGAGAACAAGGGCCCAAGATGCCAAGCTTGCAAACAAGAAGGTTCAAGATACACAGGTCGAGAGCAAGGGTTCAAAAGACCAAGGTTGTGAACAATGTTCAAGAAACTTTGTGAGGTTGAGGACATCAATTCAAGGGTACCTAGGGAATTCAAGGGGTTGATCACGGAGGCCAGAGGGATACAAGAATAGATCATTGAGTACAATGATTGACCAAGGGGGAAGAATGTAATAAAGTGATAGGTTGAAGATGGTTGAACCACAGTGTAGAGGAGGTACTGGGGTAGCCACTTTCAACAATATCAAATTGTATACATTTCCAGTACTCCGTCTACTCAAGGGGGGTTCTCCTTAGGGAAGTATACCCTGTGACATTCTTGTGTGCAGGTACCTTCACTGATAACAGAGAAACCAATAGAAGTGAAAATGTACAGTTATAGAGAAAGGATCAATGACAAGTGCTCTTGAGAGAGGAAATCACTTCGTAACTTTGAAAATGATTACAGAGAGCTAAAATACTACAAAAGGATGTAACAGTGGGCTAGCATGCCATTCCAAAACTAACTAGCAACAATATAAGAGTGAGACCAACAAAGTGAATACAATAAAGAAGATGACTTGTTCCTGAAGAAATTCACCGATGCATGCCAATGACTAGATCCAAGCCACTCAATCACCCTGTAATGCTAATCACCAACTCCACTGGAGGCCCATGCTCTGTACAATCATCACAGAGTGACCTTCCACAGTGTGCCTGTAGCAACAGAGTGCAGAGAGTAGACCAAAAAATAGCCTCAACTAGCATCAACAAATGTTGGTAGTGATGATACGCAATAGCCCATACGATTCAGATTACATCCGATTCAGCCCCCCAAATGAGTGCCAAACCTCTGTTTATATAGACTCCAGAGTGGCCAAGGGTGGCCTTGCCAAATTCCAGCCTTAAGTGCCGCACGCGCCAACGTGGTGGTCCAGAGGTGGAGGATGGTAGCCAACTTCAATAAGGCCCCCAATTTTAGCTTCTGACACCGCCAAAGCCAAGTGGCAATATTCCCTGCATTATTTTTCTTTCTGACACATTACTGACAAAATATGCTCCGCCCGTCATTTGCCGCCCAAGTAGCTCATGGTGGAGCCCATACTAAGTCGGTAGTCGCCTTGCTTTGTAGTGAGTCTCCATGGGTGGTCGCCCAGTTAGCACAAGTGGTAGTCGCCTAGGATGATGGTCGCCCCATGGCCGGGCCAAATGGGGAAAAGGGAGGAGGGTCGCCCTGGGCTAGGGTCGCCCAATATGGGTCGCCCAGGAGGTGGGTCGCCCAGGAGGAGAGTCGCCCAGGAGGTGGGTCGCCCAGGAGGTGGGTCGCCCAGGAGGAGGGTCGCCCAGGAGGAGAGTCGCCCAGGAGGTGGGTCGCCCAGGAGGTGGGTGGTGCCCAAAGTGGCTTTGGAGGAGAGTCGCCCAAGTAGAGGAAAGTTGCCCATGGCTATTTGGAGGAGAGGGTCGCCCAATTATTAGGAGGAGAGGGTCGCCCAAGGAAGAAGGGTCGCCCATGTTTGAGGAATATCATGTGATGAAGGCGCCGCCCACATTTTGCTAAGAATCAATTCTTTCTCCCCCTAAAATCAAGGCGAGTGAGCGCCCAATCCTTTGTGAGTTTCCTTTCCTCAAATCAAGGCGAGAGCGCTCATCTCTTTGTAAGAAATTAAGACAATGTCTTCCTTAAAACAAAGTGTTTCCTCCATGCTTCGCTTTGGTGTTTAAATACAATTGCAGTTTGATTCCTTGTAAGATATAGATTGGAACTCCATAGAAGAGGTTCATATGGGTGAAAGGTTGAACAAAGGGCTAGAGCTTGCCAATGGAGCGCATTTTCATACATACCTATAACCTGCTACATACTTGCAGGTTATAGGTTCACCAAAGTTGATTGTCTTGCATCCACTTCCTCCCAAAATCTTTGCTTCAAAATGCTCCTACTGTAACACTTCCCCGAAGCTTCTCCTCAAATAAAGTCAATCAAATGCTAGCAAGCTCACCTGCTCTACACACAGATAGGAGATGGTTGAACTCCACCCTAAGAGAGAGGATTAGGAAGTAATCCTCAACCATGGATTTTGGGGCAAGTGGTTATCCCATCACATTCTTAACCAAGAGGTTATGAGTTCAATTCCTTACAGTATCCATTAGGCCTATATGGAGGAGGTGGGAAAGGCCTTTGTTGTATGTTGAATAGGTGATTTTCTTACTATGGTTGGTATATTTTTGCTCAATGTGACAATACGAACTAGGTCCCTAGCTTTGCTGCCTGTTATAAGCATAGGTCTATGGGGGACTCAATCCTCCTCTTGTACACAAGTGGGAGGGGTGATCGCCACCACAATTCATAGATTTCCTTAGCATGGCCATCTTCACTAGAGGATTCTGATAATTCTTGTATCCTTGCACACCTAGTTTCTTTGCCACTAATTCTGCCAATTCCTCCAATTTACTTGTTTGCGAGACATGTTACTCAAAGTATCATCCGACCTCTCCTGATTCAGAGAACATTTAGGTCATCCACTAAATTGTCTTCTAAATTTATGCATTCTCTCAGGCAATGTCTACACTCTTTTCACATACACCAAAGTTCGTAGAGTTCCATTTGTCAGTCCATCTAAGAATAATGATATCATTTTTTTGCTATGTTGGTCTCTCTACTATTGGGCACCTGACTACATATTGGTTGAACTTTGTAGCTGCCAATCTTATTGATTGAGTAGGGTTTTGTTTGAAATTATGAGTCAATGAAGCTGAGTTGTGCTTAATCCTTGTCTTAATAAATTCATCTATCAATTCTTGAAAGAATTTTTCCATGTTCGCAAATTGGTTGGGATCTAGTGGTTGAGACCATGCCAGGGTTGTTCTCATTAAATTCAATCCAAAGGATTCATATTGAACAAAGAAATCATCGACCTGTTCAACCGGGATCACTTTTGTAAACTCAGCTATATGGTCATAAGGCTCTCCAAACCATTGTAGTGATTTCTCATACATTTGGCCACTCGGATAGGTCTCAGCCTTCACCCCCGTTTAGGTGGTCTGAGAGCCATGGGGACAACAGGATGTATAGGATGCACACCTAGTCCTCCACCATGTGGTGGTCTCAAAGGGAAGGGTGGCCTATTTGTAGCTTCAATTCCGTGGTTCATCTAATAATTGGGGTTTCATCTTGGTATGGAATACTCATTGGAATACTTTGTTGGCTTGCTTGACCCAGGATAGGGTTTGCATCACTTTGGGAAGTCCTATGAGGGTTTTGCAAGGTGGTTGCCTGATCTTGGGGCGAGAATATTGGGGTCCCTAAGTACCTCAATCTTGATCTTTCCAATTCATCTACTAGCCAGTACTTTCTTTTATTCTGATCCAAATAAGTGACTCTAGAAGAGTCTTCTGGATCATGGAGTTCATAAATGGTCGTAGGGTTGATACCTTCTTCCCTTAGGTTTGAAGAGGCCTATAGTGGCATATCCAATCCATTCACCATGTATAGGTTAGTCAAGTTATCATCTTGGGGAATATTATATCCTCTCTAAACCTTACTTACAATAGATTTTCCTCTGGTGTAGTTATTGCTTCCCCACTTCCCATCTCATTGGCATTCTCCATATCCTCAATTTCTCCTCTTTCATTAATCACCTCTGGATGTTCAGTCACAACATACAAGTGTCCCAATTTGTCCATGCAGAATCCTCCTTCATATTTCACTATAGGTCTTGGCACTGGTTCTAAGTCCATTGCTTTCTTCATCCACACTACTGATCTATTTAGACCATCAAGGTAATGGGTGACCCATGCATGTTTGTGGAAACATATTGCAAGGATGTCCTATATTCTCCTTCAATGATAGATATGAGTCCGTCCTCAGGCACATAACTATGCATAACCTCAAAGGACATGATTCTTTCTTTCTCTGAATCACTAGAAGTATTAGAGTAGATAGAATGGATGCTCTATTGACCTACACTTCCTACAGAAGATACAACACTCCTTTGACTACCGAATACCGAACCTAATCTTAAGTTCATTCACTGTTTGACTCTTGAGTAATCAGTTAGCTTAATTGACTATTCCTAGTCAATGCCTAAGCCTTTAAAAGTCTTTATTTTCTACTCCAAAATTATTTGGTCACCTTTTCTTCATCACAAGATACATGATACTAGACAGGTACGATACACGATACTTTGGGCAAAATGATACACGATACACCAAGGAAATGATACACAATAACTCAAATGGGATGATACATGATAATATATTCCATGATGAAATACTTTAATTTTACCCAATACACAATATCTGATGTGGATAGTACATGATACCAGATCTTCAACGATAGGATACCTCCAATTGTCTCGATAGATGATACTTGCAGGGTATAAGATACATGATACGATACTTGTCCTCTTGATGATACACGATATTGGGTGGCAATGATACATGATACTCAATATCAATTTTTCCATGATATGATACTAGGTCATCTCACAATACATGATACTTGGGAATACACAATACATGATACTTGATAAGTATCGATGATACAGAATACTTGGTTACTCATGATACTCAACCCAATGATACATGATACTTGTGAGGTATTGTGATTCATGCAGAGTACAAGGTACCGATGATAGAAGATACCTCCCAAGTATCATGTAACACAAGAATTCTCGTATCGTGATACCTAGACTTGACCAGTCATGATACTTGGGCTTACAGAGGTCCAAATTCAGAAATTTTTGTGGAGTTGTGCTCTTAATCTCCGTTATGTGCTTGTGGATACCAAATCTCACTCAAAACCCTCTATACTCCCCTTGGGATACTCAGACAATGTCGTGTCATGTTCTGGAATTGTTATAATATATTTTTAAGTTTAGAGTGATGAAAGGCTCACCTTAAAGGTTCCCTTGCTCTATCTCAGTCATTGACTCCCTTTGTGTCTCTTTCTTTTTCTTGATACCTACTCCATGATACCAGTCACTGATCTACTCACGATACTTGATTAAGGCACAAGTGACTTGGAAAATGAAAGATTTTGTACTTTAGGCCTCTCGGGTGAACAAGGCCTGAAACTGAAATGAACATTCTATTTTCTTCGGGTGATTTTCCTACCCTACTCCTACACACTCCCTCTTATTTCTAAACCCTGACTCTCTCACTCCCTCTCTCTTAAACCTAAAACTGTTTACGCACACCACAAGTGTGCAAAGTAACAAGTGCAAAAGAATAGTTGATTTTCCACTCAATTGAAATCATCTTAGCACACAATACCTTCACACCATAGCTATAACCATCACGTAGGCACCTTGATCGGACTATTCCCTAGAAATGATGCCAAAAACATGTGTACCTAAGCCAAGATGTCTTAGGGAATTGTGAAAATCGAGACTATAGCTCAATTACCAAAAACTGGGTTTGTTGAAGGATGGATGCACGTTTTATATGTGGGAAACACCAAATCTACTCCACAACTCACCAAGCTTTGCACACACAACAATGACAAAAATAGATGGGGAAGGGGTAAGAAACACCTCTAGGCTGTCCTAACCACATACCCACCCAAAGAAACTGTTTTTTTGCACATTTGAGGTGTGTTGCTTGCACTTATGGACTTGTTTATGGGCTGAACTTCCTCTAAGAATGTTTGCGAGCACACTTCGTCTAAGCATGTTTGCGAGCATTTTGGCTTCTTAAGATCTTTTGTCATACATTTGAATGGTAAATATACTTGGATTGAGAATTATTGATCTAAACCACTTGATGCCAATTAGGTTGTTTTCTTGTGCGTCTACAATAACTTCTAGTGTCATTTTCAAGGATGTGTTCTCGTTCAAGGTTTCTATTGAAGCTTGAATTTTGATAGATGTAGTAATAGAGTTTTTTTTTGAAGTGTTGGCTTGTTCCTCTAGTTGTTTGAAAGGTTTTTTGATCACTTCCATCTTCTTTTGCATAAGTTTCTCATTGTAACAACTCTGGAGCATTGGGTAAGGTCTGTACATAAGCTCATTCTATCATCTTCTCTAAGTTAAGGTTAGGTTCTCTTCTTTTTCTAGAGAGGTATCTTCTTTTACGAGAGGTTACCATTTATACAAAACTATCAAAAAAGGAGCTATTGACTTAAGACATTGGAGGTTTAGTTGACAGTATGAGGTTTTGGCTTATACATATCTAAAAAGTTCATGGATTGAGATTTTGTACACACATGCATGAATTGATATTGAGAATCTTTGGAGGGTGGCATTTTATTGTGGTGAGGAAAGAGGCAATATCAAGTCAACGATTGGAGGATATTGAAGGTAATGCATTTATTTATTTTTTCTCTATCATTTGTCATCAAGGGAAGCAAGAGGATGCATGGGCTAAGCTCTGAGCATTGAGAGAGTACTGAATGGTGGTGAAACAAGTGTTCAGTAGAGCAATCATGCCCACGTATCTTTGAATTTGAGAGGCTTAGTGAGAAGCATTTAGCCACATGGCCATTAGGAAAGATGTTGTAGGGCATCTAGCTTGTAATGCACATTGAGAAGGCAATCAGTTTCCTTGCATTCATTTGGTAGGGCCCAATCCATCGACTAAGTGCATGGAGAAGGAAAGAAAGGATTTTTGGTTTCATTGAATGAGCTAATAACATAAGTAAAGACCTAAGAAAAACGTACAGATTGAAAGATAAATTAAAAATGCTTGATTTTTGAATGTGTGGAAAACGAATCACAAGGAAATCCATTGATTGCAAGGAAAGAATTTAGGCTCAAAATTGGGATAGGTCTAGTGTACAAGACGTCATCATCACTAATTGTCACCTCAAGATTGAAAAACCAAGTTGCAAAAAATAGTTAGTTGTTGTGACAATCCTTAGGCAACCACCCCACCCCCCTTGGTTTTCTATCTAGGAAGTTGGGTGCTTGGGTGGTTCTCTGTGATGCAGCAAATTCTGCACAATTGTGAGGGGACCTCATTAATCATCCGATGAACAATCAAGCGAACTTGCAACCGACATGCTCTGGCCCCCTTCCAGAGTCAGTTGAGCACACATCTTCTCAAAACTGAACTCCATGCCATCGGGAAGCCCCTCTCATCCCTACATCTACCTGTGACACTTAATGTGGGGTGGTTACATTCACAATTTGGAGGCAAACCAACCAAGCACCCAACTTCTTGGATAGAAAATTAGGGGGATGGTTGCCCAAGGATTATCACAGTTGCATTCATATGATTGTCAGGCTACCAGAGCAATCGATCCCCAGTTAAATCAAGAAAAAAGATTCAAGTTTGAGATGACATCTAGTGGACATAGTTTGAGTAAGGGAGGATCAATTTAAACCCATCAAAGAATCACAAAGGTTCACATTTGCAAAGTCCTAATTGCTTCAATAGAGAAATCAATAGTTTTCACCAAGAAGATTGAGGGGAATTTAGTGGGAAAAGAGAACCCTAAGAGATCTAAAGAGGAAGTGGAAAGGTATGAAGAGCACAAACATTTGATTGTCCGACTTCTTGGACAATCGTCTATCTATAATTAAGTTCAAGAGGCCTAAGTTATTCAAAGTCAAGTGGATAGTCTTTCTAGAAATAAAGACTAAGATCAATTTCAAAAAAGAATTGAAACATGACTCAATTATAATCAATCGAGTACTCTGATATAGCAATTTGGAGTTTGAAATCACTAGGATTTTGATTGTCCTAGGTATGGGAACCATCATCACACCATGAAGAAGAACTTGGGAAAGGCTTAAGAGCATTGTAAATAAGACTGGGATTACAAAAACACACCACCAATTTCTCTAATCACTTTGGACAATAGAGTTTGAGCAAGTTCCATAGATAAGCCCATGAATCTATTTTCACCTAGTAAACCAATCCATGGATCTAGTAAATTTAAATCCTAACCAAGAACTAAAAAGAGCAAAAATTAACCTTATTTTCAAGTATTTGATCACTCTTGCAACCTTATAGCTTCTAGATCAAATATGGGAAGCCAAAGGCATTCATGTGATTGCTTGAATATTTGGAAAATCATTTGATTGAAATGAAGACAAAAAGTCTCTTATTCATTCAGATTTAGGTGGTGGGCCTATAAAGAAGAGAATCTGAAGCTAATAAATCAAACAGGAGTAGAAACAAAATCACTTTTGCAACCATCCGATTGCTTTAGCAGGGCAATCAAATGTATACACAAGTGGGAATTTTAGGACTCTAAGTGCTAAGGTATTGTCTTTGGACTTTGCAAACACATTGGGAAAGGCCTTAATCCATTTATCCTATATTTGGATCAATCAATAGACCTATGATTGCTAATTGACCTTGGTCAATGACTAAATTGTAGAATAGCAATTTGAATTCAAAACTAAATAGAACCACTCCATAGGAACTTAGGGTGCTAAGAGAAGATAGAGGAAGTAAAAAAAACATTTCTAAGTTTACCAAACTTTCTTATTTGTGATTTCTCTAGTTTAGAAATGTGGAGCTTGCATTTTGTGGACTTTTGTTGGAGTTAGACGTCTGTAGAAGCATGTGAACAACACAAGGAAGAAGAAGAAGCTTGGAGCACAACACACAATACTAAATGTATTACTAGAGAATGTACAAAGATAAGTAGCACATTGGGCAATAGGCATATACACAAGACGAGGGAAAAAACCTCCTAAAGAGGAAAAAAGTGCCCCCGAAGTCCTAGAGTGTTCACACACATCACTACCTAAATATATCAACAAATCCCCCTTGGGAGTGATGAGGTGAACAAGTAGCTAATAAGGAAGTGCCAAGCTATGTGGAAAACACTCCACAGAATGAAGTAAGCCCAAAGCTTTGCGAAAAGCTTCAAACTTCTCCCTAGGCAGAGCCTTCGTGAAAAGTTCTGCAATGTTCTCCTGCATGGGCACATATGCCAAGCTGATCTCCCCAGTGAAGAACCTCTCCCTGACATAATGATAATGCACCTCAATGTGCTTAGTGCGAGCATGGAACACAGGGTTCCTCACAACTGCCTCCCCTCTGACTGTTAGTGAAGATGGTGGTGGCAGAAGACTGACCAACACCCAAATCAACCATAAGGCATTTGAGCCAAACACACTCAACAGTCGCTATGAAAGTTGCCCTATACTCAACCTCACAACTGGAAGTGGCCACAATAGGCTGCTTCTTGCTCAACCAAGATATACATGAGCTACCAAGCATGAAGCAAAAGCCACTAGTGGACACACGAGTGTCATAGCAACCAGCCCAGTCTAAGTCAAAAAAAGCATGCAAATCTGGCGGTAGTGATCCCCCCTTGGGATAAAACAACCCAAGTAGCCGAGTACCACTCAAGTAGCGAAAGATGCGCTTAACCATCTACCAATGCTTGACACCTGGGCAATGCATAAACCTGCTCATCTATGATCTCATCTAAAGAAAAGAGCTCTAGTAGAGGAATCTATTCCACTTTCCCTTTCCCTTTGAAAAAGATTCTATTGAATCCATTTTCTCTACTCACCCATAGTTGAGAACATGCACATAAGTTCTCCATACTTTTCCTTCCAAAATAGTGGAGAATCAAACTCCCATGTGAAGGAAAATTACATTGAAAAGTAGAGAAAATGAATTCCCTCTCAAATATAGACTAAGAGATGTTTTCTAAACACCTCTTCTTTCTAAAGGAAAACATGCTATATTCTTCTCCTACGAAGAAATCATATTTTCTTTCCTTTTCTCTCTCTCTCAAAGAATAGGAGGTAAAGTGAGACCTCTGAGCTAAAGTGAGATCTCTCATTGATCTCTGAGTTGATTCCCACTTTCTCCTTTCCTTAAAGGAGAAACTCATGAAATTTATTTAGTCCTCTCTTCCATAACTAATGCATGATCCCTCATTACATATATTCCTATAAAGATGGAGAACAAATCTCCCATAACTAATGAAGGTGTATGTAGTGAAGAGTGGAAAAAATAAATTCCTTATAAGGGTCAAAAGCCCTCTACTAAAATGGTCTGTAATGATACTGATGTGGTTAATTCGCTCTGATACCACTTGTTATGGTCGACGCAGCAAAGGCCCGAACCTTGTCAAGCCTACGGAATTTGCTGCGCCACCGAAAAGATGCTAAACTAGGGTGATATTAGAACACCTCTATAATCAGCAGTAGCTTAGCAAGGGTACTGCCACTCAAACATATAAGACTGCGTTTTGAATTTATTGGAAAAATTCACTAGAACTTTACAGGACTGTCACCAGATTGTCACCGTAATTATACCGGAATCCTACCGGAATCAACTCCTATTCTGTTTGTAATTACTTCAAGTGAGTATACAAGAAGTAAGGAAGTGATGCGTGAACTTCCTTCACTGAGTGAACATTTTCTGAAGTTTAAGAAAAAACTTCTCCGGTTCAGAATGTCTCTTTTCGGTTAGACTTTGTACTGTGTGTACATATCCATTTCACCAAAATCTTTGATGAACTGATAGTAGAGATGTCTAGCTATAAGATAAGCTATCTCTCATACAAAACCTTAATTTATTCTGCGAGATATACTTCGTTGTTCTACCGAAAACATGCTTTCTGAGAAAACTGTAATTGACCGAAAATGCGTTTACTGAGATAACTATAGTTGACCGAGACATTCGTTTACTGAGATAATTGTAGTTGACCGAGACATTGGTTTACTGAGATAGTATCGGGAGACACGTTTACTAACGAATTGTAACTGTTAACGAACTTTCTACCTTAACACGAAAATACTCAGAGTTCTTCACATACGAACAATGCTCGCAAACTTCCACATGAACATGTGTTTTCTATTAGAGAAGATGTGTACAAATTAGTTTGGCCTCTTCTTGCTCAAGCTATGGAAACTCTCCTATACTGAGTAGTTTCTTCTTACCATCTCTCTCAGATGAACACCTGACATTTCAGGTTTCTGTTATTCATCTGTACATACGCGATCTCTGGCGTCTTCTAAAACTTCTCTCTCTCCTCTCTTTTCTTGACCTCTGTATGCGCTCTATTTAAACTGCACGCTCTTCTTACGCACGTTCTAGCTCGCACTTCCCTCTCTTGTTCTTATACACGTTCTCTCTTTATATACAGTTTGATTCGGTGTAACGAACTCTGATTTTGCAAGATTCTGTGTTGTACATAACGGTCGTGAATTTGCCCCTTCATTAAGGCTTTTGATTTTCTGAATATTTGATTCCGCTTCTCTTTATCTTTCTTTTTCTCTATGTCTGTCTGTACGTCAAATTCGTGAGTGATTCTTCAACAGCTCCCCCTCAATCACTAATTTGACTTTTCCTGTCTTCCATATATTTTCCTTTCTTTTATACCTGCCATTTCTTTGAATCTGCTTGTCTTTGTTCCATCCAAGCTCTTTGTCAAAATATCTGCAATCTGATCTTTTGTTGGAGTGTATATTATTTCTATCTCCTTCTCCATCACCTTTTCCCTCAGGAAATGATACTGAATTTCTATGTGCTTTGTTCTTGCATGAAATACTAGATTTGCTGCAAGATACGAGCTCATGTTATCTCCATGTATGATAGGTATACCTTGATCAATACCCATGCTTTTGAACAAGGTCTGCATCCATATCACTTCTTTTGCTGCTTCTACTAGTCCTTTATATTCTGCTTCTGTTGACGATAAAGCCACTGTGTGTTGTTTCTTCGAACACCAGCTCACCAGCTTATCTCCTAGGTATATCATATACCCATGCGTTGATCTTCTGTCATCTTGACTTCCTGCCCAGTCTGAGTCACTATATGCTCTCAACTTTATATCTGATGTAAAGGGATAATATAATCCTTCCGTTATAGTTCTTTTGATATATCTAAGAACATTCTGTCCTGTAACCCAATGTTGATCTTTCGGACAATGCATGAACTGTGAGAGAACTCCCACTGCATAGCTAAGATCCGGTCTTGTTAGTGTAGCGTAAATTAAGCTTCCCACTAACGACTGATATTTCCTCATATCTTTAAACTCTTCACCACTATATTTGCTGAGTTTTTGATTTGCTTCAAGCGGTGTTGAAGCTTCTTTGCAATTCTCCATATTAAACTTCTTCGGTAAGTTTAGGAGATACCTTTCTTGCGTAACATATACACCATGATTTGTGTATGTGATTTCCATTCCAAGAAAGTATGATAACTTTCCTAGATCACTGATCTGAAACTCCTTTTCGAGTAATCTCTTTACTTCTTTAATTCCTTCATCTGAAGTACCTATGATTATGATGTCATCTACATAAATGCAAATGTAGATCATACCTTCTTCTGTTCTCTTAATGAGTAGACTTGCATCTGCTTTCGAACTTTGGTATCCAAATTCATTGAGATATTTCACAAGTCTATAATTCCAAGCTCTTGGAGCTTGCTTCAGTCCGTAAAGTGCTTTTCTTAATCTGCAAACAAAATTTGGGTATCTGGAACTTACAAACCCTTCCGGTTGTTCCATGTAGACTTCATCTGATATATATCCATTCAGAAATGCGTTCTTTATATCTAGCTGACTTAGCTTCCATCCTTTTGATGCTGCTATAGTAATCACTGTCCTTATGGTTGACATCTATGCCACCAGACTGAACGTCTCGTCATAATCTATGCCATGGGTCTGAGCATAGCCCTTGATAACCAGTCTAGCTTTGTGTCTGGCTATCCTTCCATCTGCAAGCTTCTTAACTTTGAAAACCCATTTATTTCCGATTACTTTCTTACCATTTGGTTTCGGAACAAGTTCCCATGTCTTGTTCTCTTCCAGTGCGCCAAACTCTTCTTCCATTGCTTCTTCCCATTGCTTCTTGCCTTTAGCTTCACCATAGTTCTGAGGTTCTTCATCATCTTTGACCATATATGCATAATTTTTCTGAGTTATATACGAGGTATCATAAGAATACCTTTCTGGTTGTCTTTCTATTCCTGTTTGACCTTCTTGGTTCAAACTCTTCATGTGTATCTGAATACACGTCTTCATCAAATCCCTGTTCATCTCCATTTCTCATATCTGATCCGATCCTGGACGTACTTGCCTGCATATAGTCTTCATCTCTATTTACCTGCACAATTGATTTTCCTTTCTCTTTCGTTCTTACTTCTTCTTCAAATTCTTCCGTGGTATGACTTTGATCCGTATACCAGCTTTTCTGTTCATCAAATGTAACATCTCTGGAAATAGTAAACTGTTTTGTTAGAGGACTCCATAACCTGTAGCCCATCTGCTTTTCATCATATCCTATGAACAATATTTCTCTGCTTTTGGTTCAAGCTTATGTCTGAGTTGTGATGGTACATAAGCATAAGCTACTGATCCAAACACTTTACAATGATCAAGTGTTGGCTTCTTTCCCCACCAGGCTTTATACGTGGTCATTCCATCTAATGCCGTACATGGTAATCTGTTTACCAAGTATGTAGCTGTATTTACGGCTTCAGCCCAAAGATAATTTGGACAATCTTTTTCTTTTAGCATAGCTCGTGCAAACTCAACTAGAGTTTGGTTCCTTCTTTCTGCTACACCATTTTGTTGTGGTCTATACCTGCAGGTTATTTCTCTCTTAATACCTGCATTCCAAGGATAATCATTGAACTCTTGGGAGAAGTATTCTCCCCCTCCATCAGACCTCAGTCTCTTAAGCTTTCGACCTGTGAGTCTTTCAACATATGCATGAAAATGTCTGAAGGCTCCAAACACTTTTGATTTCTCTTTCAAAACATAAAGAGTTATCCACCTTGAAGCATCATCAATGAATAAAACATAATACCTTGAGCCACTGATTGATCCTTCTTTTGTTGGACCCGATACATCTGTATGAATGAGTTCAAGTACTCCATCATGTTTGAATCCTTTCTTCTAGAAGGGTAACCTGTGGGCTTTTCCCATCTGACATGCTTCACACTTGTGAATCATGTGTTGGTTTTGTACATTCGGTAATCCCAGTACTGATTGATTTGAAATCATAGCTTTAATTCCTTTTTCATTGAAGTGACCTAATCTCTTATGCCAGAGATCAAGTTCTGTAATCACCTTTTCACCATGTGTGAGCAACGCTTGGCCGATGTTCCCTTGTACTCTTAAAGTAAAGAGTCTGCCTTCTTTCTTACCAGAGACAATCTGATTATATCCATTCTCAGGATCTTCTACAAATACTCCTTCATTCGTAAATCTGACCTGAAAACCTTTCTCAAGTATTTGTCCCACACTAATCAAATTTTTAGGTATTGTTGGAACATACAAAACATTGGTTAGCAAATTTGCTCCACTCTTACATTTCACTTTTCCAATTGAATGTACACTATGCCTCGTATTGTCACCTGTTTGAACAGTATGACTGGAACTTCCTTTTTCCAATTCTGACATCAGTTCTATATTTCCTGACAAGTGATTAGAACATCCAGAATCAATGTAAAATACCTTCAGGTCTTCGTTATCTGATGTGCTGATTGAGTTCATCATCAATGATGTATGACTTTCATTCTGAGTGTCATTTGCGTAGTTGTTGTAGGTGGTGTTGTAGGATTGATTCTGTCCCCAACTTCTTGCTCCACCTCTACCGTAGCTTCCTCTTTGAAAGTTATTCTGATATCTTCCGCTTCTACCTCTGCTGTTACTGTTCTGATTTTGATTTGATCCTTGTTGATTGTGCCAGCAATCATGAGCCAAATGATTACTTAATCCACAGATCCAGCAAGCCTTCTTGTTGTTATTCTGACTACCTCTTCCTCTTCCAAAACCTCTTGCTCTTCCTCTGCCGGTGCCTTTACCTCTCGCATAATAAGCCTGAGAACTCGACTCTTCTTTGTCTTTTGACTTGCCTTTATCTTTCTTCTTGTCCTTCATGTACATTGCAGAGCTTTGTACTTTTTCTCCATCTCCTTTCAGGTCTTGATCATATGTGAGCATCAAACCAAGCAACTGATTTAAATCTGGTACAAAATGATTTAAAGAAAGTTCAATTGAGAGTACGAAAGGTTTCCACCTTTCATCTCCTCTCAAACCTGTTAGCAGTTGTGCTATCAATCTATGATCTTCGACATCTTCATTTATGGATCCAAGACTATCTGCTAGATCCTTCATCTTAGTAATGTAGTCACTAATGCTTTGACTCGACTTCTTTTTGAACGTTGTGAATTCGGACCATAAGCTAGCCTTCCTAGCTTTCCTAGTATTTTGGAAATGATCTTCCAACGCACTCCATATGTCCTCCGCTTTCTCCAGACCTCTAATGTGCAGTAGTAGATGATCTGTAACGATATTATAAATGTAAGCTCTTGCCGTTGCATCTTTCTTCTGCCACAGCTTCAAGGCTTCTAATTCTTCTTTTTCCGGTTGACTATCATCTTCGAAAGTCGGCTTCTTTTCTCCGGTCACATACGTCATCAAGTCCTTACTCATAAGTAAGGCTTCGATGCGCATTACCCATGCGGGATAATTATCTCTGTCCAATTTATCAATTTGGACATGATATGCCATGATCTTCTTATTTCTGTTACTTCCGATGACCTTTTGAGAATCTTTCTGCTCTTTAGAATCTTTCTCGTTCTGGTTCCACTTGTTGTGGTTAACCTGTTCTGAACCCACTTCTTGGATCTCACGACTCTGATACCACTGATGTGGTTAATTCGCTCTGATACCACTTGTTATGGTCGACGCGGCAAAGGCTTGAACCTTGTCAAGCCTACGGAATTTGCTGCACCACCGAAAAGATGCTAAGCTAGGGTGATATTAGAACACCTCTATAATCAGCAGTAGCTTAGCAAGGGTACTGCCACTCAAACATATAAGACTGCATTTTGAATTTACTGGAAAAATTCACTAGAACTTTACAGGACTGTCACCAGACTGTCACCGTAATTATACCGGAATCCTACCGGAATCAACTCCTATTCTATTTGTAATTACTTCAAGTGAGTATACAAGAAGTAAGGAAGTGATGCGTGAAGTTCCTTCACTGAGTGAACATTTTCTGAAGTTTAAGAAAAAACTTCTCCGGTTCAGAATGTCTCTTTTCGGTTAGACTTTGTACTGTGTGTACATATCCATTTCACCGAAATCTTTGAAGAACTGATAGTAGAGATGTCTAGCTATAAGATAAGCTATCTCTCATACAAAACCTTAATTTATTCTGCGAGATATACTTCATTGTGCTACCGAAAACATGCTTTCTGAGAAAACTGTAATTGACCGAAAATGCGTTTACTGAGATAACTGTAGTTGACCGAGACATTCGTTTACTGAGATAATTGTAGTTGACCGAGACATTTGTTTACTGAGATAGTACCGGGAGACACGTTTACTAACGAACTGTAACTGTTAACGAACTTTCTACCGTAACACGAAAATACTGAGTTCTTCACATACGAACAGTGCTCGCAATCTTCCACATGAACATGTGTTTTCTATTAGAGAAGATGTGTACAAATTAGCTTGGCCTCTTCTTGCTCAAGCTATGGAAACTCTCCTATACTGAGTAGTTTCTTCTTACCATCTCTCTCAGATGAACACCTGACATTTCAAGTTTCTGTTATTCATCTGTACATACGCGATCTCTGGCGTCTTCTAAAACTTCTCTCTCTCCTCTCTTTTCTTGACCTCTGTATGTGCTCTATTTAAACTGCGCGCTCTTCTCACGCACGTTCTAGCTCGCACTTCCCTCTCTTATTCTTATACATGTTCTCTCTTTATATACAGTTTGATTCGGTGTAATGAACTCTGATTCTGCAAGATTCTGCGCTGTACATAACGGTCGTGAATTTGTCTCTTCATTAAGGCTTTTGATTTTCTGAATATTTGATTCCGCTTCTCTTTATCTTTCTTTTTCTCTATGTCTGTCTGTACGTCAAATTTGTGAGTGTTCTTCAACAGATACGACATGATACCATAAACACATATGTATGCATAGTAAAGAGATATCTCTACCAACCATCCTCTATGCGTGGATCTATACAACCCAATCAAACTCATGGAATGATCCTTCCTAAAAACCTCGAAATGAGTATGTGATATCAATGGTGATGAAATCACCTATCACATTCTCTATTGGAAGAATAAACCTTCCCTCGACTATGAAGGATAACTGCCAATCCTAAGGAGATGTCTACTAAGAGCTCTCCTCTAATCTAGTGAGACATGATGCCATGAATGATGAGTCCTTTTCTTCTTGGCCATAGAAGAAGAGTGCTCAAAGGTAAGTCGTTTCCACCGTCCCATACAAGTGGAACCTTCTTCCAATTCACAGTGTCATATCTACACTAAGCCAAATATATATTACATATATACGTAATTGAATATATAGGTGGACTCTAATGAATCTCATATCCTCAACTCATATTTGTGGACTCAAATGAGTCCCATTTCCTCGAACTAGTTATTTTTGTTCTAATTAACATGTGACAATGGATATCCCTTTCTTATTCCAAGCTAACTTGTTCCTAGGTATCAAGAGTGAGTCTAAGTATCTCTCTCTAGATCCCAATGTATATATATGTATTGTGTACCCCAACTATTTCTTACTAAGGGATCTATGCTCTAAGTCATAGAGCTAGTGCCATGCCTATGGCTTTACTAACCATCACTCGAATAACATAAGCACTCGTTGGTGCTTGTTGCAGAGAAAAGAAGCACAAGAGAAGAGCCCCAAAATTTTCAAATTAATGGGCATAATTTTTCTTCTTCGAGGTCTTAGAGAACCCCCTCAAAGCCATGTAAATGCACTAGAGGAGTCCTCTAAGTTGCATAATCCCAACTTGTTGTAAAATACCCCTTCTAAATTAGTAGGAAATTCACTTTTTTGGAATAAAGTGCCAGTCTCTTGTGTGAAAGGACCAAACTTAGGGCACATGTATATAAGTCACTTGGTGACTCTTTGTAGAGACTTTTTGCCATTGTGAAGAAGGAGCTCTCCAAAATTTCGAATTTGCCTCTTTCTTGCAGATTTCCATCTTCTCTTTGATCTTGTGTGTGTGTGTGTAATGCTTGGAATGTGTGTGTAGGACTGTTGTCTACCCCTCCCCACTGTTTTTGAGCTACTGTAGTGTGTGTGTGAGCTCGTAGGAGTTGTGGCGTGAGTGTGGGTGCTTCCCGCCATTCACTATTTCGGTCATAACTTGAAGCAGGGCTGACAGAATCGAGTGAAACCACTTTCTATAGATGCGTCTCGTCGAGAGCTTCGAAAGGTGTACCGTATTGACTATATTCGGAGTTTGGAGCTGGGAGAAATCCTTGATTTACTGAAAATTGCTGTAGGAGGTATCATGGCAGACAGTTTCAGTCTTTCAGTGAGTTTAAGAGGTGGATTAGTCTTTTCTCATGCATAGCAACTGAGTCACTTCATTTTCCATCATGTGTGCACATGTCCTCATACACTTGGTTAGGTCGTTCAATCGGATTGGCATTTAAATGTGTGTTAATTTCCCACTATACGCACTTGTGTTGCAAATGAGGTTTAGTCTCTTTGGCACAAGTCCTTGAGTCTTCTAGACTTAAGTACACACGTTTTTGGCACCGTTGACGGGGAACACTCAGCCAAGGTGCCTTGATGATGGTCATAGATCGAGTGTGATGGAATCGTACTTGTAGAAGTGAACTCGTTCCGTGGCAAGTAGTCAATGACTTCAGCACTTGTTACTTCACATCCCAGAGGTGTGAAGGAGAGGAGAGGAGAAGAGAAGTGAAGTAGGAGTAGGCCAAAATCACCAAAAAAGCCCAAAAAAATTGCCAAAATTAGTAATGTTCAGTTTTTGTCACAAAAGGTATAGAAACCAAAAAATTTGACTCATTTGATACTTTCTTGCATTTTGGTATCGTGTGCGAGCAGCGACCGGTATCGTGAGTGTTGTATCGCACGCTACAGGCTGACAAGGCTAGATATTGAGCTCACTTTGCAATCAGGACACCACAAAGGTAAGTTTCAATAAGAACTCCTAGTCAAAAACACACTAAAAGTGCACAAACACGTGATTAACTGCGCATTTGGTATCGCGGGGGGGAAACAGTTTGTTTTCTGAACTTCATTGAAAGAGACGGTAGGCTAGGGAATTTTTGGTATCACGATACCAAGAATTCCCTAGTATCGCGATACTCGTCGAAGTATCATATCGTCAGATACTAGTCTTGGTATCGTGATACCACTTTGGTATCGTGTCGCCAAGTTGGTATCGCGATCACATTTTATCCCAGTGGTATCGTATCGTTACCTACTGTGGTATCGTATCGTTCACCTGCCAGTGTCACATCGCGATACCCTTTTCAGTATCGTATCGCCTTGATTCTCAGATATCGTATCGCGAGGACCTTGGTATCGTATCGCCCCTAATCCAGGTATCGTATCGTCAACCCCTAAAGTATCGTATCGCCCACTTCCTAGTGTAGTATCGTGATATCATACTAGTATCATATCATGCAAGTTGGTGGTATCGTATCGCCACTTGTCTTGGTATCGTATCGTCTCATTGTCTGGAGTCATATCGCGATACCAAGTTTGTATCGTATCGGTTTATATTCTAGTATCGTATCGGCGGAGTGCCTGGTATCGTCTGGTAGTTTAGTATCGTATTGAGAGAATCCCAGGTATCGTATCGTCAGGATAGCTCGTATTGTATCGCGACCAACAGCAGTATCGTATTGTCTACACTACAAGTATCGTATCGTGTAGATTTCAGGTATCGTATCGTGGTTGGTATCGCCCAGTGCAGTATCGCTTGGAAGTGGTATCGTCCAGAGTGGTTGAAGCATTTTGTCAGGCAACTTGAGGCATTGGGAGAGCAACTCAAGGAGAGTCTCTGAGACTTAGAGACTCTGAGGAGGGTGAATGAACTTGAGGTCAGGGAGAGTGCTAAGTAGCCGAAGAAGTGTCATATCTTCTGTGGGAAGTGCTTCCCAGGTTAATCACCACTCTGTCTATTCAGATACCTCTAGTGACTCAGAGGAGGAAATACCCATGGCTTCGGAAGACATGCAGGGTCCAACTCCAAGTAGAAATTTCATGACTGCTGTAGAGGGAGATTTACCGCACTTCCTTGCATTATGTGTCTACCAATGCCCAGGAGATCCCCATCTACCTGGATGGCTTTAACAGATCTGTGGCTAGGATGGTAACTTCCATGGATGCCACAATCGTGCCCAGAACAACTGTTAAGTACGAGGGAGGAGCATACATAGACAAGATTGGTCACATCTACATGGTGACTGAATTTCCTGAGATGATCACTGAAAGGGGAGAGTTAGTGGAACCAGAAAACTCAGGAAGAACAAACCTTGAGGAGCTTGTGACTACCCCTAGAGGCAGATCCCAAGTAACACGAGTCTTGAGAGGAGATTTGATACCTCAAGATGACTACCTGTTGGAAGTATATATGATCCATGGATCAGACTTATTACTTCAAACGGACTTACATGCGCCAGGAAGAGAAGAAAACCCGATGATGTTCTATGAGTTGAAGGATCCAGAAGATGAAACTAGAATCACATACTTGGACAAAAATCAGAGGAGATATTGTCCGGTTGGTGCCTTAGACAGGGCTCGATTGAAAATACATGGGGGTGCCTGTATTCCCTCAGAGAGATCAGGCAACTACTTCGCAGAACCCCTTTGGAAATCAACAAGAGACAGAACACACCACGTCAGGACAAACCAGCCAACGAAGTGTGCCACACCGTACCCATGTACAATTTGCAACTCCAGGAGTGCAAACAGACAATCAAGCCCCCGCAGGGGTAGGTAATCAGTACCGACCACCAGTAAGACCACGACCACCAGCAGGAGGGCAGTCGGGAATGCCCCCAGTTAGACCAGCAGTTCCTGTCTTCCTTGTAATGCCTAGACCGCCAGAACCAATGAGAAGACTGAGACCTATCCAAGTGGCCAAGTGTGTAAGAAATCATTATGATGGATTGGGAGAACCCTACGATCACTTTGCTGAATTTAAAAAAGTTCTAAGGGCAGAGAAAGTAGACGACTTCTTTGTGCAGTATGAGTCTTTTGGAATCACCCTCACTGGAACGGCTCTAACTTGGTTCCAGCCATTAGATCTTAATCAATTTGGAAACATGGAGCAATTCTTTCAAGAATTCATTGGGGAATTCACGAAGAGAGGGATTAAACACAATTCTACGTCTTTAATCCATAGTTTTAAACAGAACCCTAATGAAACAATGAAAACAGCAGCCAGGAGATTCAATGAGTATGTGGATAGATGCCCGGTTGTAGAGAGACCCACTCAAAAAAAATTGATTTCATTATTTTTGGATGGACTCACAAACGAAACCCTAAGAATGCTAGTGTATGTGAAGAGGCTACAAACTCTGAGTGAATGCCTGCAAGAATGCATTGATCTGGAAGATAACCTAGCTGAGGACCTCAAGAGTACACCCAGCTCCACTAAATCAGAAGACTCGCGAAGTACCATTACTTCCAGCTCCATTAATATGGAGGAATTGGCGGAACTATTAGCAAAAAAATAGGAGTCCAAGGACAAAGAACTTACCAACATCCAGCACAAAGAGTGCCTATGCTACGAAGATGTAGTCTGTGTGGAGGAGATCACCCCACACACATGTGTGTGCGAAGAGGGACCGGTGCACATCAAACATACCCATACAACAGACAACACCAACTAGGAACTGCTTTGTACTGCCACATAGAACAAAATTACACTAATCACACCACTGAAAATTGTCCATTCAATAGACAGGCACGACCATTCCAACCACCACAATATCGACCATATGGATATCCACCTAGAGAGCAAGGCAGAGAGATGCCCATATACAATCCCTATCCAACACTAGCAGGAATACCAAGACCGTATGAACAGGCACCGTATCTACCACCACAACCAGTGCTAGGGCCACAACTGTCACAACCTCAACAGGTAGTACCTGTGAAGTATGCCCAACCCGAAGAAAATTTGGAGAGAGCCATAGTGCTAGCATCATCTACAATCAATGAGGAATCAGCGAACCCTAGATATGAGCTGCCACCAGGAGATTACTACCCATATGAAGCCAATATGTTAGATTACAAACCAACCTATGATTCGGCTTATTATGGATATGGAAACTATGACCAAAGCTATGGCATTGAGGTCGCAACTCTAATGTATACCGCTCCTAAAGCACAACCACCCATGAGACCACCCATTAGACCACCTATACCAAGAGGACCTTGCTATAGATGCAGAGGAGACCATTTTATTAGAGAGTGCCCTCGACCTTACAATCCACCAACACCTAGGACTTGGGAAGGATATTGCAACGACTGCAGAAAGGAACATCTTTTTAGGGACTATCCTAAGTATCCAACCAAAGTCCAAGATACTGCACCAATCAATGTAATTGAAGTAATAGAAGGATCTGGAAGTGATAAGGAATATATTGTGCCATTGAAAGCCATTACAAGAGCTCAGACAAGGCAACAAAAAGGGAAACACCTAGAACAGGAACAAGAGAGTGATAAAACGGGAAGCCCTAAAGTTCAGGTGGTTGAAGATTTTGAGGATCCACGCGAGAGTACCCAGAACACCAAGGTACAAAAATGGAAGGAAAGAAGAGAAAAACTCAAAGATAAATGGGCGAAAAATGAGAGTTAAAAAAAATAAAAAACAAATCCGAAGCAAAAGGGAACATAAAGAACAAAGGATCCAGGAGGAGATTCCGGTGTCACCACTTATCCAAGAGAAAGAGAAACCAGGATCAATTCTAGCTGACCCAAAATCAGACGACTTAGACATGTGGCTGAAAGCTTACCAAGCTAGAATTAAGACTAGGCCGAATGTAGAGCAACACGAAAAACTTTACCCACAAGGGGAGTTGGAAAAAGAAAGACTAGCGATAGAAGCTTATAGAGGTGGCACAAGCAACCCTAGAAAAGACTATCCCAGCTCTGCCAGAGACAAGGATAACAGATGATCAATATGAAGAATGTGTCCAATCCAAAGGTAAAGAACTTAGAAGGAAGGAAGACATAGGTGAACAAATGAAAATTCAAGATGAACCTGTGTCAATAATACTGGACTTAGAGGCAGAATGGCGGAAGGAATTATGGAATAGAATCCGAGAAGAACAATGGAAGAAAAATGGAGTATCGAAGCCTCCTTTTGAGGAAATAGATGTGGAAGTTTATCAACCAAATACCAACTTGGAGGAAGTCTATGAGGAAGTATCAAGACTCGATAGAAATAGAGAGGAAACCTTGAGTGTTTCAACCTTACCTAATTACATGGAAGAATACGAAAAGGAGTCTATAATAATACGAGCCCCTACAGTACAGGGAAAAGGAAAAGGAAACTCAGAAAAAAGTTCACACAATCTAACGGAACTCAAGAAAACAAAAGTACAATGCAAATTGACTGTGGAAGAGTTACTTCAACTTAAGCCACAATTATGGAGACAATTAGCGAGGCAATTAGAATTCGGGCAAGAGAAGGAAGAAAAGGAAGGAAAGGGAAAAGAGAACACATCTAAAATACAAATCCCAGTTGATAAAGTGGGAGAGTTTAGTGAAGGAGACGAAGGCAATACATGTCTGCCTGTCACTTACAATGGGTACATGACCAAGGCTATACTAGACACGGGAGCCGGGGTAGGAATCGCCACCAAGGAGATTTGGGAGAAATGGGGAAAACCTGCCTTACAACCCACACACATGAAGCTCCAATTAGCAGATGGTCATGTGGAGAAACCCTTAGGAATATTGGAAAGAATCAACTTAACCACATGTGGAGTAGAATTTGAACACACATTAGCCATTTGTAAGTTCGAAAAAGCTAACAACTACGAAATGATATTAGGCCGACCCTTTATGAGAAATGCGGGTAGTGCAAGACTGGGGAAGAGATTCATTGTACCTACAACATCAAGGAAATACAACCAAGATAAACTTGCATACGTTTGCTTATCGAGATGTCCCTCCATTGCAGTGGAATCCCATACACAAAGAGGAAGATGACCTATCCATGCATAGTGCTGGATCGAGTGATCAATCTTGGATGCACGAGGATGCCCAGTTATGGATGTGCAAAGCGGCCAAGAAGGAGGAGAGTAAAAGGCAAATGTGGCCGATAGGACATCCTAACTATCGACCAGTAGAGGACCCAAGGTACATGCCTCAAATCTTTCCAGATGAGACCTTTGAACCGCATGGATGGATGGAAATTCTAGCAACCTTAGATGTGTGCGTGAATGAGGAAGTCTTGATAGTGAACGAGTGCATAGATGAGGAAGGTTATGATGTAAACCTTTATATGGTGGTCCTTCAAGAAGTAGATGGAGGGGAAATCGTGGAGAAAGAATGGAAAGAGGAATATGAGAGTATAGAAATGGAACCAGAATTCGACTTCGGAGAAAGCTACCTGGACACCATTCAAAACAGAGAGAAACAAGAACCTACCAAGATCTTAGCAATCGAAGCTAATCCCATGGTACCAAAGCAAGCAGAAGACATGAGTAAAATAGGACCTGATCCAGATTCGTTTGAAGTTCCTGAACATTTTAAAAGATATGAAATAGAAGAGAGAAAGGTAGCCATTCAAATGCCTAAACGAGAGGCTAGAGATGGAGAAGCATATGACAACAAAGAACAAACAAAAAAAAATGTAGTAACAGTGGAAGACGGAGAAGAGCGATGCACCTACATAGGCAAAGATGTATCAGAGGAGGAGGAAGAAGAACTCATACAACTGATCCAAGAATATCGAGACGTGTTCGCATGGACTTATAAAGATCTTAAGGGTGTAGAACTCAATATTTGTTCTCATCGAATACCAATGACTGCAGATGCAAAACCATCAAAACAACGCCCTTATACGTATAATGAGGTGTATGCAGTGAAAATTAAGGAAGAAATTGACAAGCTACTAGTTGCAAGATTCATATATGAGATAGAAGACATCGAGTGGGTATCACCTTTAGTAGTTGTGCTTAAGAAAAATGGAAAATTGAGGGTGTGCATTAACTTGAAGAAGTTCAATGCAGCCACCATACATGATAGCTATCCATTACCCATCACGGACCATCTATTGGAAAGGGTAGCAGGACAGGAAGTCTATAGCTTCTTAGATGGATTCTCCGGATACAACCAAGTGGCTATTGCTACTGAGGATCAACATAAGACCGCCTTCACGACCGAATGGGGAGTCTATGCTTTCAGAGTGATGCCTTTTGGACTCACTAATGCACCTGCTACATTCCAACGATTGATGTGTCATGTTTTCAAGGAATTCCTAAAAAAGAGCATGGAAGTGTATGTTGATGACCTATGTACATACTCGAATCAAAGACGAGATCATGTTCCCGAGTTGAGAAAAATATTTAATAAATGCCGCCAGTATCGAGTCTGCCTAAACCCATAAAATGTGTCTTCATGCTGAGACAAGGAAAGATCCTAAGACACATAGTCTCCAGAAATGGAATATCCACGGATGAGGACAAGATCAAGGTCATCTTAGAGCTTCCTAGACCAAAGAATGCTAAAGAGGTACAAGCCTTTATGGGACATTGTGGATATTACCGTCGGTTTATTCACATGTATGCCATAATAGCCAAACCGCTGTATGGTCTCTTAACCCAATTCACTTGGATGGAAGAGTGCGAGAAAGCATTCAATGAATTAAAAAAGAGGCTTAGCACGGCCCCAATTCTGAAAACGCCCAATTGGAACAAGCCTTTTCATATTCATGTTGATGCTTCTAATTATGCAATCGGTTGTATCTTAGCCCAACCGGCTGATGAAGGAAAGCTAGATCATCCAATTGCCTATGCAAGTAGACAACTGAATCAAGCTGAAAGGAATTATACAACAACCGAGCGAGAAGGATTAGGAATGGTCTATGCAATTAAGAGATTTAGACACTATCTGTTAGCCAACAAATTCAAATTCTTCATAGACCATCAGGCCCTACTGTACTTAGTGAATAAACCTTGTAACACAGGAAGATTAGTCAGATGGTTCTTGCTATTAACGGAGTTTGACTTTGAAGTGGTAGTAAAAAAAGGAAATACGCATGTAAGAGCAGACCACCTTTCTAGGTTAACCCACGGAGAACCACCAAGGGGAGTACCCGATGATCTGCCAGATACTTATTTGTTCAATCTAGAAGTTTGTCCGAAGTGGGCAAAGAAATTAATTCCTATACTCACCCATGGCCCACAACACTCAATCAATAAGGATAGCAAAAAGGAAATTTTCCAATCAAGAAATTTGCACATTATTGCTGGGAGTGTGTACTATAAGGAACCCAATGGAGTATTGCTAAGATGTGTTGAGGAGGATGAACAAAAGAAACTAATCGAGCAAGCACATGTGAACAAATGGAGAACACACCAAGGGACTCATGGAACCATCCGGGAATTAGAAAGACTAGGAGTGTACTGGTCTGACATGCCCAAGGATGTCCATGACTACGTGAGTAATTGTGCAGAATGCCAGGAGACAACCCCGGAGGATCATATGTCCATACCTTTTTCAACCATAGCACCCAACAGGAGTAAAACATTAGTTAAATTCCTAAAGAGCAGAGAGCATGAGGAAGGAATAAGTTTAACTAGAAGAGGGTCCCTAGAAGAAATGAGCAAGGATTATGTACTTGTGGGAAAATAATTGTTTAGGAGAGGAAAAGATAACCAATTACGATTATGCGTGCATGAAGGAGAGTATCTACCCATATTAGAGATGGCACATGCAGGTGCTGCGGGAGGTCATTTTTCAGCTGAGAGAACTATCAAAATGATCCTCTTCACCGGCTTGTGGTGGCCAACTCTACATATGGACGCGGAGACGTATGTACGGAGCTGTGAAACGTGCCAAAGGGCTAAATACCCAATTCGGAGAGATGACATGCCATTAAGACCTATGGTGTGTGCGAGAGCATTTTCCAAATGGGGTATCGACTTCATATAACCCATCAACCCACCAGCCAAAGGATCACATGCTGAGTACATCATAGTAGCCACAGACTATTTGACCAAATGGGTAGAAGCAAAAGCTACAAGAAAGAACGATGCTCAAACCATTGCTAAATTCCTTTTTGAGAATATATTCACTCGTTTCGGATTACCAATTGAGATTGTGAGTGACCGAGGAACACACTTCCTTAATGAAGTAATAGAATCCCTGATGAATGAATTTTTAGTGATTCACAAAAAATCAGCCCCATACCATCCCCAAGCCAATGGTCAAGCGGAAAGTTCCAACAAGGTGTTATGTACTGTATTGACAAAGATTGTCAATAATGGGAGGTCTGATTGGGACAAACAATTGCATCATGCAATTTGGGCCTTCCGAGTAGCATACAAGACTGCCATTGGAACTACCCCATTCAATTTAGTGTATGGGCAGAATGCAATTTTGCCAATTGATTTTTTAATCCCAACATTGAGAGTAGCCCAACAGTATGAATGGAACGGACATGAGTTATCCCAACAACTCGACCAAATCGAGAAGTTACAGGAAACTAGGTTACAAGCAGTAACAGGAATGTATGCAGCTAAAAGAAGACAAAAGGCATATTATGATGCACATATAAAAGACAAAGGACTTAAAGAGGGAGACTTAGTCTTGGTGTACACCTTAAAGCAACATGCCAAGAAGTTGCAAAAATGCGGATATGGACCTCTGATCATCAATAGAATCTCTACTAGTGGAGCAGTTAATCTAGCCACTCTAGATGGAGACATCCTTCCTAACTACATAAGTGGATGCAGAGTCAAACGGTTCATGGAGCCATTGACGGATCAAATGCTAGCACGTTTAGTAGGTGCTCAAAATAGGAAGAACGGATTAGAAAGGAGGCCCGACAAGAAGCCCTAGAACGCATTAAGAAAAGGAAAGAATGGATAAGACAACGAGATGAACGCTATCTCCAAGGAAAAGAGCCTATCCCTATGGCCAACTACCAAGTCCATGACTCTGACACATCAAAATCCAACACTCAGATATTTACGTCAAAGAACGGCAAAATACCAATGGGTACGCAAAGATCAGGAGGAGAAAGAGCAGACGTCAGCATCAACCCATAAGGAGAAATTAGAAATGGAAAAGTCAGCTTCACCGAAGTCCAACACAAAAAGACTCTTGCAAGTATGGCTCCCTAAGCCTTTGATTGAAGCTCAGAGAGCACAACATCAGATATGGATCCCCAAGAAGACAATACGGGCAGCCAAGCTGGAGATAAGCACTCGGGAGGAAGCATTACGTCGGCAAAGGTGAATGACGAAGCCAAAACACATTCATTCGAGAAACAGGACGGGAAACACCTTTATCACTAGGACGATAGAGGAAACAAAACAAACAAAGGAAGCCCAAGTGTTAAACGTCTAAACGCGGGACTAACTATCAGTAGCGCGTTTAAACATTTATTGGGTTCTTGGGAGTGGAAGGGGTCTGTTAGACAGAGGCCCTATACTTAGTTCCCAAACTAACCACTTACACACAACAATACAGTGATGCTCAAAACTCTATCAAGACTCCGTTACACCTACAACCTTACAGCACTCAGCCCAAACTTCCCCAATGTTGACCGAACACACTGCTTCCGCTTATGCAATATCGTGACACAGAGTTACTTGATGAACTCAAGACTTTTTCTGAATACACAATACTGTAGCACTAGAGACAACATCAGTAATTCAACCTTCACCGAATGGGTACAAACAATCAAACAAAACCGAAGATACAGAAGAACTCAACAGTCTCAGACACACAGTACTAGGGGGGAAGTCCAATGTGCAACTTAAGACGACCCTTACTATAGCTTAACCTTTGCCGTATGAGGACAGACTGCAACACCAAAGACAACACAATACAACTCAGAGTTCTCCGAACACTACCGCAACTACACAGATCTCATCCAACACGTTACAGCACCTTACAAGAAATAGCGACACCAGGATACACTTAATCAACAAAACAATCCCAACCGAATACCGCAAAACAACTCGCTCAGACAGATAGCCTGGTGATCTCACGGAATGTCGTCACTATAAATTACAACCCGAACAAATGTCGAATCAACATCACAGAAATTAGACAAGATACTCTAAATTAACCAACTCGACACACAGTAACGTCACAGACAAATCACCCAGACAGACAGTCTGGTGATCTCACGAAACGTCCCTGAGCGTCTCTTTTTCATTGCTTTATATAAAGATTACAACATATTTGTGTAACAACCTTTCGTTCGTGCGAACAAGATTCAGTTTCATTTTTACAATCGCCAATCCGGTGGCCGAGTAACATTGGCACGCACGGTGGACTCGAACCCGCAGGTCTAACAAAACTACAGTTCATCTATAATGCCTTCTAAATACATGGCTCAGGCTAATCTAAAGGTTCGGGCGATTTTCTTTTTTAAAGCTTCTAACATCTGTTTCAAAGTATCGGGTTCTACTAATTGTGCATCGGTTCTTACAGAACTTAGGGAAATTACTTCGGTCATCAAAATTTTTGTCTTCGTCTGTAGAAAGGCCTCTTGTAGGTAGAAATTGTTCGATAGAGCCGCATCTCTGGAAACTTTCATTTCTGCCACTTGTTTCTCCATCTTGCTTACTCTTTCTTTCTGATTGTGCAGCTGATTCTCCCTTCTTTCGATCTCTTGATTCTGAAAATGTATGGTTCTGGAATATGCATCCCTGGAATATGCATCCCTTTCTCTTCGGAGATATGTTATTACTTTTTGTACTTGTGCTTCTAATGTCAGTTTTCACCGTAAAATGTTGTTTACCTCGTCGAATTCTATCTTACATTTCTGGAGTTCTTCGGTTGTTTTCATCACCAGATCGTACTCTTCTTGGCCTTTTTGTACTACTTCATCTAGCTGCTGTCTTGTTTCTTCTAATAGATTTCCTAAAGCGACTCTTGCATCTTCTTTGTCATGTATCTCTTGCTTCAACTGGATGATTTCTGTATTTGCATCATTTAGTAACTCGTCTTTCTTTCTGAGCTCAGCCAGTGCCGCATCCCTTTGAGTTGTAATTTCTACCTATTTGGCCATTCGGGATTGTAACTCCTTCAGTTGTTCTTGTAGGGCTTGATTTTCTGCCTTAGCCACCACCAATTCTTCTTGTAGAGGACTAATATCTGCCTCCAGCACATCCACTTTATGTTGGAATTCTTCTCGGATGCTATCAGTGACCTGTTTCATCTGTACTGGTAATTGCTGTGATAGGTGAATTAGCAATTGACCCATATTTGCAAGCTCAGAGATCATGCAAATCGAAGGAAGTGGAAGATGAGGACGAGGTTGAGATGAGGATGCGGTGAGTAGCTGCTGGGAGTTCGGTGGAGAGTAGTTTGGGGATGAGTAAGAAGAGGCAGTGGGTTCTTCAGGAAGAATGGGTGGAGTAGGGATAATTGGGTTGAGTGGAGGTTCCGGTGGGGGAGTGGGAAAAACAGAGTGAGATTCTGTTACCTTTTCTGTGGTTTGTTGTGTGTCAGCGGTGTCGGCAGCTGTGGACTCTACTGCTTTAAGCAGTTCCTCAAAGACTTCTTTGATTATATGTTCTTCATCTCTATGCTTTTCCTGCTCCGATTGCTGCTGTGATGCTCCTTGTGATGAGCTTGTGTCAGATTCGGTGGGAGCCTCCTGTTCTCGATGTTGTTATGAAGATGACTGTGCTGAAGATTCATGATGCATGGTAGTTGTGGTGTCGTGAAAAGTTTCATCTTCGTTTGCTTCTTCTTCTTTGTCGTCGGCCTTATCATTTGCGTTGAACCCTGTACTTCGCTCTCGGATGAACTGATTCTAATTCTTTTTCGTCGGAAGAGTTGGAATAATTCCTCTTCATCTTCTTCATCATCCTCTAAAATCTGGTCCTCAGGGTGGGGGTTGCGCTGCTTGGATGGCCGGAAATAAGAAGCTGAGGATGTGTGGTAGCCTAGATCTTGGCATATCCCCCCTTATTTACCTGCTTGATGATGGAGACGCATTCTTTGTGTATTCGCCGGAAGAAATATGATGCAAAATTGATGGGTTCTCAAGCAGCTAAATCTATAGCGGAGTAAAAAGGACGAGAGATTCCATAGGTTCGCTTCTGCAGGTTAAGAATGGCTACTAGGAATTGTAGCGTGGATCTCTCCAGTTCAGGACGGCAGAGGATGGCGTATTTGTTTGAGGAGCTCCTAGGGAATAACTGATTCATTGTTGCAATTGGTAGATTTGGGCCATTTTCCCGACCTACTGGAGCGAGTCGGAATGCATCAGAGAAGGTTTGCATAGTGATAACTACGCGGGATGGTAATGACGTTATCGGCCAACTCCACTCGGTGGCAGGTGTGGCAGCGATGGCGGCGATTATAGGGGCATAAAACGGGTGGGATTCCACTGAATGCCAAGGGAGTTCAGCGAAATTGGATAACCCACGGGTGGGCAGGAACTCTCCCACGTCGGCAGGGAGTCCGTCATGGAAAGCGGCGAAGTTTGCCAGAGCTTCCATGGCGCACACAGTAAACGCAAGCACAAGGCACAAAGCACAGGGTTTACACGATCATACAAATTATTCAAACACAATAGCGATTTTTGGCGAAACGGACAAGGTTAAGTAGATGCTTTGCAGTGGAGAGCAATCAAAATCACTAATCATCGTGCGACGTTGAGATGATAACTTCATAACTTCGGTGGGCATGCATGAGCGGATCCAATAAGGCAGGGCGGCTGTTAGTCATAATTAGGTATCAAAACGCGGATAATTACAGACTTATTTTATTAGACGCGAAAAAATGAAAGAAAAGAAAAGAAAAGAAAAGAAAATGCAAAAGACGTGGCCAATCCGTGGAACATTTTAGTGTAGATTGGCTGATTGTTGGTACGGCTGCAACTTTGATCCATTTATCACCTTTGGAAGAGGAATTCCGGTCAAAGTAATCAACTGAAAAGTTGCTGGGCCCACGCAGAGCGATTTGATTTTGCATTGTAAAATAGTACAAGTTGTCCCACCGTAAAAACTGGTGTCTTTAGATAGCGATCATGTGTTCGAGATTGTCTTAGCTGTACTTCCTGCATAGTTAGAAAACTTTGCCATCGGTGCTCATCCAGTTCTCTGAGTGTATCTAGCCGAAATGATAAAGAATCTTCTGGTATTAATTTCTGAGTGAGAGCTATGCGTAGACTTGGCACAACAATCTCCATTGGTGCTATGGCTTCCAGTCCATAAGCTAGTTTGAAAGGTGTTAGTCCTGTTGCTACCTTGTAGGTAGTTTGATATGCCCACAGGACTACAGGTAACAGTTGGTCCCATCTTTCTGGTGCTTCCAGAATCAGTTTTCGAAGCATATTCAACAGGGTCTTGTTCGTACTCTCAGCCAAACCATTTGCACGAGGATAATATGGTGAATTGAATTTATGCATGATTTGAAAAGAATGTGTAAGTACTTTCATTAAATTGTTGACAAAATGAGTACCTTGATCTGTAACAAGCTCTAGAGGTAAGCCAAAACGCGGAAAGACATCGTTCATTAGACACTTTGCCACCGAAACAACTGTGGCCGACCTTAAAGCCCATGCTTCTGCCCATCTGGTAGCATAGTCTGTACATGTTAGAATATAACGATTATTACTGAGTATGGCAGGAGGTGTAATAGGTCCAACAAAATCTAGGCCCCACTTCTGAAAAGGCTCCAATGGCAAGACCGGTTGGAGAGGGAAAAAATGGCGTTGTAGAAGCTGTCCAGACCGTTGACAAGTATCACATTGTTTGACAAATTGAGATACATCCCTGTACATAGTAGGCCACCAAAGTCCACTTTGCAGAATTTTCCGGTGCGTTAAATCTGCTGCAAAGTGTCCACTGGAAGGAATTGAGTGAGCCAGAATAATGATTGAGTTAACTTCATGTGGAGGAATACAACGAAGTAAAACTCCAGTGTGATCCATATAGTATAATTCCCCAGCAATTAACCAAAATTTACGATTGTACACTGCAATCTTCCTACGCATTGCAGGAGATGTTGTAGAAGGAAGACATCCATCAGTCAAAAAAGTTAACAACTAATCATAGTAATTAGTTGTTGCGGGAGGATTTGATTCTTCATCATTAGTTGGTTCAGTACTGTAAATCGCTGGTGTGGTGTCATCAACACCGATCGGAGCTTCACCGGAATCTAAGCGAGAAAGAAAATCTGCTAAGGCATGTGAGTTGTCGGGCCGATGGATTACTTCAAAATCAAACTCTTGTAAAAGTAGAACCCAACGCGCTAGTCAACCACCTAAATGTTGTTGTCGTACCAGATAGACAAGTGCAGCATGATCTACATGAAAAGTAAATCTACGGCCAAGTAAATAGTGTCTGAATTTCTTTACTGAATACACTAAACCCAGACATTCTCTTTCGGTTACAAAGTAATTCTTTTCTGCAGGAGCAAGTCTTCTACTCGCATAGTAAACATGCCGGAACCACTTATCGGTTTGTTACATCAGAACACTGCCAATGGAAATATCTGATGTGTCTACGAAGACATGAAATGGGCGATCCCAGTCAGGAGGCTGTAAAATTGGTACCTGTGTTAATAAACACTTTAAACAATCAAATGCTGTTTGACATTCTGGAGTCCAATCAAACTGTTTAGGACTCTTCGTGATTAATCGATTAAGTGGAATGGCTAAATGAGCGATCCATCGTAAATGACGACCATGCCATCTCACTTGACCCATGAAACACATTACTTCCTTTGGTGTAGTGGGTATAGGTGCTTCTAACACAGCTGCTACCTTATCTGGGTCGACTTGTATGCCCTGTGCAGATACAGTATGGCCAAGCAATTTACCACATGAAACCGCAAACACAGATTTGTTTGGGTTCAGGCAAAGTCTGTATTCTTTACATTTCTCAAAGCAGCACCGTAAATGGAACAAATGTGCTACCATCTTACCGAACAAAGAGAAATCATCAAGATATACTTGCATGAACGAGGTAAGATAAGGGGAGAATATTTCCTGCATACACCTCTGGAAAGTACTGGGAGCATTTCTTAATCCAAACCACATAACAGTACAAGCAAATACACCCCAATTGGTGATGAACATTGTTTTTGGTATATCTTCCTCAGCCATTCTTACTTGATTGTATCCACTGTATCCATCTAAGAACGAGTACATTTCGTGTCCTGCTTTTCTATCAAGCATGGTGTCCAAAAATGGCAGAGGAAACGGATCTAGCACCGTAGCTGCATTTAGCTTCCGATAATCCACACATATTCATAGTTGCTTATTCTTTTTAGGGACAATAACAATGGGTGATATCCACTCAGCATGCTCTACTGGTACAATAAATCCAACCTTTAATAACCTATCCAGCTCTGCCTTTACCTGTGTTGCATAATTCGGATTCATCCGGTAGCTGGGTTGTTTGTTTGGTTTTGCTTCTGGCTTCAGCATGACCCTGTGTTGATAAAAGCGGAGGTCCAAACCCTTCATATCTTTGTAATCCCATGCAAAGACATCGGAGAACTCTCGGAGTAGCTGGATTAGGTCTGCTTGAAATGTTTCCAGTAAGTTTTCTTTTATCTTGACAGGACGTGGATGGTCTTCATCTCCTAAATTATAAGTGATCAACTGATCCTCTGGAACATAAAATTGTCGGGGCTTCTCTGTATCGTCAGCTGGCTTAAAAAGTTGTTGTAGTTGAGCGTCATCTATAGCAGCAGTATCTTCCTTCTTATCTTCTTCTATTACAGGCATCACCGTACAAACTGCGGGATTCCAATTATCTACAACAGATTGTAGATCAACAGTTCCTAGGGAAATTAAGTCAATGTTGTTCTTTAAAAACTCTTCTTCTTCATCATCTGACAACCCATCTAACATATGAACTGGTTCTGCAAAATACGGTCTAGCATGCAATTTGCAAGGTTGTATAGCATCTAGTTTTACAACATATTTACGATTGTTGTCTTTGAAAGTGAGTTCCTGTGCAGACCAATCTTGTATAACCTTAGCTTGCTTCAACCAAGGACGGCCAAAAAGAAGATTATAATCAAGGGTGGATTCCGGTAATTCTAGGACGACAAAGGTCATCTTAAATGTTGTGCCTTGCAGAGTTATGGGCACATCTCGTACTAGTCCTACTGGGTGGACTCTGGACTGATCAGCCATCCTTACAAAAAACTGGACAGGCTCAATTTTCGTCCATCCTAACCTTTTACACAGAGCGGCAGTAGCAATATTTACACCAGACCCTCCATCAATTAGTACTTGATTGATTTTATGATTTTTGTACCATACCGTAATCAATGGGACCAAATGATCCACCGTAGCATCAGTTTTTGGTTGTACTGTTGCTGTTGCTGGAATGCAGGTAGACTCAGTACTAAACTATTGCTGGAATTGTTGGCGGACTCCTGGTACTAGTGCAAGTAATTGTCCAAGAGGAAGAGTAATGGACGCTTTAGATAAGATTTCCCATGCTTGATTTACTTGATTAGTACCTTTCACCGATTCTGAAGACGATGCATCGGTTACTGGAATTGACTCTTGTTCCTGTGTAGTTTCTTGTGATAGTGGAATTGGTGTCACCGGAATAGGCTCTGGGAACACCGGAGGTTCTGTGGTGGTCCACTGACTAGCCTTGTCATATGTTCTTTGCTGTTCTAGGATGCCTGGTTCAAATATTTCAGCTGCTGGTTGTAGCGGCCTACCAGATCTGGTCTGAACTACTGCAACTTGTGTCTCTATGGGTGTGATCTGAACCATATTTGTCATAGGGTTCTGGTGCTCTTTCTTCCTCTGATCGTATTCAGCCGCATCCTTACAAAATCTTCTAATGTGGCCAAATTCACCGTAAAAATGGCAGCGAGGTGGTGGCAAATTAGTATTTTCCTGTGCTGGTCCTGCCTACCAACGGTTCGCATTGTAATTATTATTTCTCTATCCTCTGTAATTTTGGTATCCCTGCTGCTGGTTATTTCTCATTTACGGAGGAACATAATGATTGGCCGGCTGCCCTGGTTCTTGTATGATTGCATTTACTGTTTCCGTTCCCTGCATTTTAGCATTGTATGCACAGTTTTCGGTGGTATGTCTGGTCGTGTTACAGATAGCACAAAACAACTGGTTGAGGGCACAAGTGGCACTGGTATGCCTTGAATTCTTGCACGTGGTGCAGTACATCTGTCTGATCGGATCTTCTACGATATTTTTACTTGTTTTTAACCATTCCAGGTCTTCTGTAAATCCTCCAACCTTGTTTTCCAACTGCAAAGCCATTGCGATCACTGCATCTAGCGTCATAGCTCCTACACAGCGTATGATCATAATCTGTTTAAGCTTCAGAGTCAAACCATTGATAAACCATTGAGTGATAACGTCATCCGGTAGGTTGGCATGTGCTGGGGGTAATTGCCTCAAATGCGTTCTGAATAGGGTGGCATATTCCTGCACTGTCTGATTCATCTTCAAAAATTTCGGCTGGATTCTTCTTTAGCCTGAATCTCTGCAAAAATGCATCCCTTACTGCTTCATAGGTGCCGAAATGGTTAATATCATATTCCGTAAGCCATCTGGCTGCTTCATTAACCAAGGTAGACTGGAATACAATAGCTTTATACGCCGGATCAAGTGGATGATTGAGCACTGTGTAACTTATCTCAAATGTGCGTACATGAGCATCTGGGTCATCACCTGGGAACCCACCGAATTTAGTGTACGTTACTCTTGTTGGAGTCGGCCGGGGTGGAAATAGATCTTGCTGTTGTTGCTGCTGCTATTGTTGTTGTTGTTGTTGCCCACTCATCGTGCTGGTGGTGGTATTCTGACTATCTTCTGTACTCTGAGGCTGAATATATGAATCGTCGGAATCTGTATCGTCAGCATGTGCACTTTCCGGGTCGGTAATCTTGTTCAGTATGTTTCAAATCTCGGTTTCGAACAAGCTACCTTTCTTCTTGATGTCAAATGTAGGAAAGCTTACTCCCAATAGCGGTGACTGGGCTGATGATTCACCAAAAAATGGTAAACCGCCACTGGCAAGCTGTGATCTTTCAGCAACTGGTACCGAAATAACACCGGAAGGTGTCGAATTTTTACCAAAACAAAGTGCTTTTTCACCTCCACTGATTTCTTTGGCCACGACGTTTCTATCCGCAGACTCTGGAGTCACTATTTCTTCGACAGACTGTGCCAAAATCGTACCGAAATCTGCCAGAAGGGTAGTATGTTCCACCAGAATACTACCGAAGTCACTACTTGCATTCTTCAATGCCTTGACAACTGGGTTAGACTTATCTGCGCTTCTACTTCCTCCAGGCGTCCTTAGCAAATTCGGTATCGCCCAAGACTGTTGGTTTCTTCTATGCCTCGGGTATGATTCACCGGAACGAGTAACCGGCATATACTATGTTTGCAATACTTTGTGTACCTTCTTTACGGTCGATTCACAGTCTATGACCACTTTCACAATTAATCAACGAACATTCTTGATGCCGCTTTCGCACAAACCAACGGCAACCATCTGGTGCCACTTTCCCACAGACGGCGCTAGTGTTAAATGTCTAAACGTGGGACTAACTGTCAGTAGCGCGTTTAAACATTTATTGGGTTCTTGGGAGTGGAAGGGGTCTGTTAGACAGAGGCCCTATACTTAGTTCCCAAACTAACCACTTACACACAGCAATACACTGATGCTCAAAACTCTATCAAGACTCCCTTACACCTACAACCTTACAGCACTCAGCCCAAACTTCCCCAATGTTGACCGAACACACTGCTTCCGCTTATGCAATATCGTGACACAGAGTTACTTGATGAACTCAAGATTTTTTCGAATACAGAATACTGTAGCACTAGAGACAACATCAATAATTCAACTTTCACCGAATGGGTACAAACAATCAAACAAAACCGAAGATACAGAAGAACTCAACAGCCTCAGACACACAATACTAGGGGGGAAGTCCAGTGTGCAACTTAAGACGACCCTTACTGTAGCTTAACCTTTGCCGTATGAGGACAGACTGCAACACCGAAGACAACACAATACGACTCAGAGTTCTCCGAACACTACCGCAACTACACAGATCTCATCCAACACGTTACAGCACCTTACAAGAAATACCGACACCACAATACACTTAATCAACAGAACAATCGCAACCGATACCGTAGAACAACTCGCTCAGACAGACAGTCTGGTGATCTCACGGAATGTCGTCACTATAAATTACAACCCGAACAAATGTCGAATCAACACCACAGAAATTAGACAAGATACTCTAAATTAACCAACTCGACACACAGTAACGTCAGAGACAAATCACCCAGACAGACAGTCTGGTGATCTCATGAAACGTCCCTGAGCGTCTCTTTTTCATTGCTTTATATAAAGATTACAACATATTTGTGTAACAACCTTTCGTTCGTGCGAACAAGATTCAGTTTCGTTTTTACAATCGCCAATCCGGCGGCCGACTAACACAAGGAATCAAAGGAAGAAATCGACCTATTCAAGTGCCCATGAAAAGGATTTGGAAACCCAAGCGACTGCAAGGGGTGGACCATCGGATTAATGGATACGCCAATTGCACTCATGAAGCAATGGATGCACCTAAAGTATGCATAGTAGGGCCACATTATGAGGCCACGCATTCGGCACAGGATGTAACTTATAGAATTAAGGGTGCACATTCTCCAAAGGAGACTAGATCATAGCTTCAACTCTCTTAGGAATGGACATACTATGTACATAAATAAATGTTTCGGCTATAATAACGCTTGTTTTCTTTCAGGATAAGAAATAAAAGGATGCGGTAAGAGATCTCATTTATAGAACCATGGGAAACGGAGTGATGACACGACACCAACTCATTGCAATGCACAATACAAGTTGCTTTTCTTTCCATTGAAGCTAATGCACTTTTCCTTACAAGTGTAGATGGCTTCTGAAGATTCTGAAGCAACAATACAAGAGGAAGTATTGGAATTTCCACTATAGAGTATCACCAAAGCAAAGGGACATTGGTTCAGAGAAGATCAACCGGCTGGGGAGTATCTCTTCCTAGCGACTATCAAAATCATGGATACAGATCATCAATTTCTAATCACGTCCCAGGATTTCTGAGTACTACATGGACTCCCATCTATCATCGACACCATGAAGAAAGCGGGCATGCACAAATATTTTGAACTACCAATCTATAAGCCCGACTTTCAAAGATGCACTAAAGTCATGAATACCTTACAGCCAGCACTGCATGATCCATTTGTTCCTGAGGCTAGAGTGATGGATAAAATAGTGTAATGGGTAGTCATCCAATTTACGCATGACTTGATTAAAGAAGCGTTTGGATGGGAAAAGGATGGAACTACTGTGGTAAAAGAAGAGAGCCGTGGCGCAAAGACCAGAACATTCACAGACATTAACAGGGTAGACATAGAAGAGGAAGTGAGGTTTATTCACCAACACTTCTGCTTCCCGAATATGCATCGGTACACGGCCCCTCAAAAGATTATTGTTCAACTGCTCTCACATGCCATTAAGTAGATTGGAAATCAAATTAATCTGACTCCTTACTTCCAAGAAAGATTATTCGAAGCAAAAAAGCAATGGAATAATAAAAAGTTCCTCAATGGAAGTGTGGCTCTGACGATATTGATCTACCACGCCTTAGGTATTCAAGAGCACCTGCAAGAAATGCCATCATCAACTGCCATGGCGAAGTATGCCAAAGATGCCACTGTTCCTAAAAAGAAATGAGGAGTCAAGATTGTGGAAGAGCTAGAAACTAGCTCTCAACCCAGAATGAGAGGCACAAAGAGACTCAGGGAAGTCAAGCAAGCAGAAGAGGAAGTTATAGCCACCAAAAGGACACACTTACTTCCAAAGACAACAATTGAAGAGCAAAAAACAATTACAGAGGAAGAATTAACTAGGGCCCTGGAAGAAACGCACCAATATACAGGAGGACAAGTCAATTTACCTGTACAAGGGCATCATTATCAACAAACTCAACAAGAGAGTGAGGCAAAAAGGAAGATCACCAAAGTCCATTGCTACCGAGAAATAGGGCTGGACAATTCTAGCTCATCCTCGGATGCACAAGAAGAACCCGACACCTCACTATTAAATGTGGATATTCAAAGTGAGTCAAAGGATGATGGACAATGGGTAGAATTAAATGTCGTAAATTACAATGAAGAAGAAGACATCAAGGTGGATAACAACTCTACCCACCAAGAGCTCAACACCGAAGGCATAGTCGCCAACAAAAAAGGTACGCATGTAATAAAAATTAATGAGACCTCCACTATTCATATCAAGGAGGCCACACCACTGCGCAAAATATCCATAAAGATGCCAAAGAAAGAATCTCAAGACGAGACAATCAAAGAAGATGAACCCTTCACACCGATAAGGGTTGTGGCAAAACCCTCCTCCCCCATGGATGTCACATTTCAAGGGAGTGCCACAAAAGCTATTGAAGAAGAAATCGAACCACAAGTACATCTACATTTTAGACAACCACACAACGAAACCATCCATGTGGAGCAAGGAAAAGATGTGCGAACCGGCAAAGCTCTAAGCATACCAAGGACTTGGTTGAATGTCGACATTGCCCAACTCAAGCCTGTTGTACAAGACATGATCCGAACCGCACTAGACACACAACAACTAATGCTTGAGGCCGATGAAGACTATGATCAAGCAATGGAGGACAAGCACGAGCTTCAAGAAAAGAGTAAGAATCTTTCAACAAAATTGAACTTAGAAAGAGAGCACATCGGAAACAAAGAGAAAGAAAGCAGTGCAATGATTTAATGTTCGAAAACGAAAGATTAAGAGCACAACTGCAAGAATCTTGAGTCCAAGAAGCACAAAAGCAGTGCAATGATTTAATGTTCAAAAACAAAAGATTAAGAGCACAACTGCAAGAATTACAAACAAAATATGCAACTAGCGAGGCTGAGAAAGCATGAATGACTGCCAGGAGCAAAATACTGGAATCACAGATCAAGGTATACATGGAGGAAGCAAAAAACCTAAGAAATCGAAATAAAGAGCTCATGACGGCCCTACTCAGTGATCAGCCAATAGACGTTCAAGAAAGACCAGAAAAAGATATCAAAGAATTGGAGACAAAGTTAGCTAAGTATGAAGATCAGCTCAAGAAGGAGCAACTCACCATTGCCGAATGGGAAAAGAGGTACATGGATGACACTGCAGCTCTCAAAACTAAATGGAAAAAAGTTGAGAATTGTTATCTCCTACAATGTAAAGAAGACACAGATCACCTTGATATCGTTGCGAAAGAACTTCTTAAACACAAGGATACTATTGCACAGGCTACTGAAGAAATAAAGCAGAAAGATGAATTGATCAAACAGCTTCAAGAACAATTGGTGCAGCAATCAATTGAGGGGACACCAGTAGTTCCAAAATCCGCAGAGGCTACTGTGGAGACTGAGGTACGTTCTCTCTCTCCCCCCTCACATCATTCACCGATAAGGGAGGCACAGGAGGTCCACATTGAACATAATCATCAAAACATTGCAGAACTGAATCGACCGAAAAGGGCACTACTCGTGTCCTAGCTTACGGCTGAATTTGAAGATCAAATCACCCAAGTAATGAAGGAAGCTAAGATAGAAAGCAAAAACTTGGAGCAGATTTTGAAGCCTTTCAGTGTACCCTATGGCCTGCTTAAAGAACAAACACGACAATATATAAAGACTACGACAAATAAAGATCCGAACTACAATGTCCACTTCAGCCAAGATACATTCAAGTATACCCAAGAAGAATTTGAGAAGGCCGATCCCATTTAGAGACGCAAAGTTTTGGAAAAGAATCCAACAGTGCGGGTACAGTGCGAAGCATCACCATATGTGCTTCAAGTAAACCCATCGTTTTGCCCAGTACCCCGCAGACGCTCCTGGTCGCAATTTTGGGAAGGACGGCGCCAGGGAAGCATCAATAATCAATGGCTGAATTACCCATTGTTACCTAGTCCGCCTCATAACTACCTACCAACGGAAGAGTATATGGTAAAAGCAATGGAATTTTGGATTGCCAGATACGCTACGGTCCCGGACGTAGCAGTTAAAATGACCAATAAAATATTCAGTATGCTACTAACAGTAATCCAAGTCTTCCAGCGTGCAAAATATACTTTTTTGAATTTCATCGGCATTACGCAAGGGTCCGAAGCACTCATTTTTTATCTATCTACTATTCCAAGCCCCTTAACACTTATGGCATATTATTCTCGAATTATGTTCTTGCCATCAAAATATATGCAAACTTTCGAAGAAGCATTTTTCACTGGCTTCTTCGACATCGATTCAGAAATTTTTGCCAAAATGACTTTGAACCTGAATGAATTTTTGTCAAAATGACTTTGAACCTGAATGCACGTCTGGTCGCTTACGACACGAGTTTTTTTGCGGATCATCGACAAGCACCAGAGGATGGACTGAAGTCAACACAGTGGAAGGAATTTATGATATGTCATGCTAATCTTCTAAACCAAAGAGAGCAAGCAGCCATACAAACCTATACACGTCACCACAAAAAGCCTGTCGGGGACGACAGAGTTCAGGAGGAGGGACGTGTGGAAGGGGAATCAAGCAAGAAAAGAAGAAGAAGAAGATCAAAGTTGAAAACGGCTCGATAAAGAATGAAGAGCATATACAGAAGAATGCATGCGGACGACAAGGGAAAGACAAGAAGTAAAGGCTGTCAAGGGATGACAGAGACAAAGAGGGGGAGAGTGTTGCAGAGAAAAGAAGCACAAGAGAAGAGCCCCAAAATTTTCAAATTAATGGGCATAATTTTTCTTCTTTGAGGTCTTAGAGAATCCCCTCAAAGCCATGTAAATGCACTAGAGGAGTCCTCTAAGTTGCATAATCCCAACTTGTTGTAAAATACCCCTTGTAATTTAGTAGGAAATTCACTTTTTGGAATAAAGTGTCGGTCTCTTGTGTGAAAGGACCAAACTTAGGGCACATGTATATAAGTCACTTGGTGACTCTTTGTAGAGACTTTTTGCCATTGTGAAGAAGGAGCTCTCCAAAATTTTGAATTTTCCTCTTTCTTGCAGATTTTCATCTTCTCTTTGATCTTGTGTGTGTAATGCTTGGAATGTGTGTGTAGGACTATTGTCTACCCCTCCCCACTGTTTTTGAGCTACTGTAGTGTGTGTGTGAGCTTGTAGGAGTTGTGGCATGAGTGTGGGTGCTTCCCACCATTCACTATTTCGGTCATAACTTGAAGAAGAGTTGTTAGAGTTGAGTGAAACCACTTTCGATAGATGCGTCTCGTCGAGAGCTTCGAAATGGGTACCCTATTGACTATATTCGGAGCTTGGAGTTGGGAGAAATCCTTGATTTACTGAAAACTACTGTAAGAGGTATTGTGGCAGAAACTTTCAGTCTTTCAGTGAGTTTGAGAGGTGGATTAGTCTTTTCTCATGCATAGCAACTGAGTCACTTCATTTTCCATCATGTGTGCACATGTCCTCATACACCTGGTTAGGTCATTCAATCGGATTGACATTTAAATGTGTGTTAATTTCCCACTATACGCACGTGTTGCAAATGAGGTTTAGTCTCTTTGGCACAAGTCCTTGAGTCTTCTAGACTTAAGTACACAGTTCTCTCTCATGAAACTCATCTCTGTGATCCCATCTAATTGGTTTCCTTAGTAGTGTAGCATAAATGCTTCACTACTTGCTCAAGTGATGTGCATGAGTGAACTAGTCACTCTTTGGGTATTCATCATGATACCCCATAGTCTTTTAATCATACTATGCGACTCTTGTGAATATAAATAGATCTTCACTACTTTGGAGATGATCATAAATGTATCTCCCGTGCATCAATGCCACTTCCTATAATCTATAGGATTTCTTGCGCACATTCCTAATAGTGAAGGTATATCTCCTTCCCCTTAGCAATCCAATGGTCTAAATCCACAAGGATTAAGACTAGGGATCCTATTTCTAATGAAGTTGCCTTATCTATAATATTGTGATGGTACTAAGTCCATCAATTACATGCTTATCAGCATGCCTACATCTTTTTGATGTTTGCAAAAAAGGCATATTACCATGCCATAACATTCTTACCAAAAGGCAAGTGCGTATATAATGCCATGAGGTGGGAAAAATTTCGGCAGCATTTCCCTAGGAAACGGAATCCAAAAAAAATTTAACCATAAAATCAATGGCACACAGGCCATCCAACACATAGGGCTTGACAAGCCCATGGCATGCACGCCATATACTCATACATGGACTCCATAACTTGCAAAAACATAAAAACAAATGCTAGCAATAATCTCTTTGTTGCATAACCATGTAGTTCTTGTAACCATCTTTCCTGCAAACAATCAAAAAGTGTACTTCTTGCATGTTGATCCATACTTTTAGAATTGAAAAAATGGTCAACATGGATATATGCACTCCATTCCATGGATGTACATACACAACATGCCATAAAATAAAGTAAGATGTCTGAAAATATAAAGCATATGTCCTCGAATGATTTGGTATTGGAATTGCATGCATCCAATCCTTTTCATCAAGCTTTGAGACCTCTGCACCTTCCTCCTCAGATTCTAATATAAATTTTGAAGTGTCCAAAAACATCGGATCACTTCCCAAAACATAGAACATGGTCATATGATTACCAAAATAATGCAAATTTATCCCAAAAAATGCATTTGTAATCCCTCTTTAGACCTTCAAAAACCTTTTTAGGACCTAAAAATAATCATGAAATGAAATTTATATCATGTGCAAGTGGCTTGAAGTGAAATTACTTCAATCACCTTCCCGCTTTGTAAGATATGGCTCCCGGAAGGTAGTTGCCAAAAACTGTTCAGACTTTGCAGACATGTACAAACCTGCAAAAATACATAATTTCCAAAATTTCTTTTTTGAAAATCGACTTTGTGTTCTTTGAAACGATCCATAGCATGTCCAATTTGGAGTTTCCTAGCCCAAGATATGGCCTTTCCAAGCGAGACATGCCAAACTAGTGGACTGGTGGAGGAGCTGGAAAAAGTGTGAAAATGTGATTTTTGGGATGCCCAAAAGCATTCTTCCATCAAGCAAATAGTAAAATTCTATCCATAATATCAGATACCAATATATGAAGATGCTTGGGACTATTTTCATCTCACCAAATCCTCCCTTCGTGCATGCTAATTTGCTCCCCAAAATAGGCCTAAATCAAGATTTTTACTTTCATGCAAAAACTTAAATGGGAGCTTTTCGCAAGCTTCTAATCCATCCTAATGTGGATTTTTCTTGGATGTTCTCATTCTCCATGGTACATACACCATACTTCATGTATGTATGCACTAACCCATGGGAAGCCTCTTGGATGGTCTCTTTTCTTACTCCCAAAAGTGGAGTTGGACACAAATTTACATCTGAAATTTTTTCCAAAAAGTGTGGAAAGGGGTTTTTTGAGGAAGCAAAATTCCTCCTTAAATTATTCTTTTAATGAATCCTATGATTCCATTGTGAATTCCATATACCATACTCTCAGTATATATACTCTTTCCCATGCATCCATAGCTAATGCACCTCTGTTTCCCTCTTCCAAAATGGGAATTTATCAAATTCAGGTGCTCATTTGTTTTTTCAAACAGTGATGGAAGGGGTTTTTGTGGAGCTTCAAACTCCCATCACACTGATGTATATTTTGGATTTCTTAATCCTATATGGAATTCAATACATTATACCATAACTATGCATGATTTTTCCTAACAAACTAAGAAAAATCCTACTTCATTTCCCTTCCCAAAATGGATACTTATAAAAAATAGCCCTTGAAATTTATGTGAAAATCATGAAAATAGGCTATTTTGGGGGTTTACAAAGCTTATGCTTTGTTGTATTTTGAGGGAATACTTGACCCTAGATGGGAGTACATATATCATACTCTCCATACATGTGATTTCCCTCCAAGATTTTGGTCCATTAATCCTTCATTCCCCTTCTCAAAGATGCAAATTTTATAAAAACTCAAAAAATACTCAAACCTGGAAGTTGAAGGCATAACTTCTTCTTACTGAAGCCTCATGGATGCAAGCCAATACCAATACTTCTACGTGTCCAATTACTCCTTCCAAAGGCTTTGGGTCCATCGAACCTTCTCCTTCTGTCTTCCAAAAAGGAGTTCTACTCAAAACATTTAATATATGAAAACTCCTATAAGAAACAAGGTGATATTTTGGACACATCATGCTTCAAAAATGAAGTTTCCTATTGATGGATTGTGTCATGGATGATAAAAATTTTGAGGTCAAATTCTCCTTGCTCACATCTCTTGTCTTTTCATGTTTCATCTTCTTTGTTTATAGTAGAATTCCACTTTCTTCTCATGGATAGATGTGCCTTTGAGACATCGGGCAGATCCGAATAGCACCACTGGAGACATTTCATGGAGGTGCCCTTGATGACTTTGCTTCTCTGAGGAGATTATGAGCTCTTTGTTCTTCCACTTTGCACATTGTTTCACTATATGTAGCTTAAATCCACAAATATATTCACCCAATGGTAGTGGGCAACGTGGATAGCCCATCTCTTCACCTCTATGTGGTCATGGGTTCAATACTTGCACTGTTCATTTGTTGTATGCGTGCAAAAATGGCATTGTCATTTGCTCTGATACCAGTATTAAGTCATAACATTTTGCCATAGCTCGGAAATAAGCCACGCGCAGCCCTCGAGCTTCTCACATAGAAAATGTGTCCTTTTTCCTCCCAGCCATCGTTTGAAGCTTTTTCATTCATGTGAGGGCTATGATCGACTCATTCTCTCTCTTCTTCTCTTTTATCTAATGTGGTATATGATACCCATAAGTGCCATGTGGCATTCTCCTCATAACGGGAGGTTCACTCCATGAACTATTGTGATAGAAGGCCTCATAATTACTAAACTACACCACAATATAGCAAAATGATCACAATATCAACAAAAATTGAATAGGAATCCACAATATAATGTGCAAATACCTAGAATTGATCCTAAAAGAGAGTTTTAGTATGGGCAAAGTCATCAACCACTTGAAGAAGGGCCTCCTCAAAGATTTTATGGGAAAAATCAAGCACAACCTATGCTTGGACAATATCCTCCTCAACCAGACCAAGTTATTTCATTTAAGTATAAACTCAAAGAGAATCCTAAAATTTTTGTTTGATCCATCAACTAATTTGAGGAACCATACTAAAATTCATTATGATTATAACTTACTAGAATCCAAAAGGTTGTTGTATGCTAATCCAACACCACAAGTTCCTAGACAAACGGGTCCATCTTATAGACACATGTTCTTAAGGGCACTTATTTTAGGTGCAATGGTGCTCATTATGTTTGCCAATGTCCTATTCTCCATGTTGAGACTATTTCTAACACACAAAAAAAAAATTATTTTGGATATTGCCAAAGTTCTGGTGTGGATCATGTGTTAAAGCATTTTCATAAAAATCCATCTTCTATAGAGGTAAATGTTGAGGAATGTCAGGGCACTTTTTTCCCTTGTTAGGAGGTCCCCCCCCCTTGTATATACGCCTATATCCCTAAAGGGTTACATATCTTTGTACATTCTCTTGGTAATACATTCAATATTGTGTGTTGCACTCCAAGCTTCTTCTTCTTTCTTGTGTTGTTTGCGTACTTCCAAAGACCTCAAACTCCAACAATTGGTATCAGAGTAGGTCACCTTTTCATCCAAGGCATCGTTGACATCCCTCCAATCACAATCTCAAAATTGCACGAAAATTGGTGAGCATAATCAAGGCAATTAGGAGTTCAAAACGGCTTCGCTCTATGGTGTCAAAATTGCAATGTGAATTGGTTTTGGCCTTTGAATGCATTATCATAGTGTTTGTGCAGGCAATTTTGTCTTTTTGTGCCAAAGATATATACAGGTTTTAGTTTGCCAACATAAGCACCTCAATTTCTACTAGAGATTTAGTAGATCTCGATAGGTATTTCTGTTCAACTTTTTGAGATACAAGCATTTTTTTGCATCGGGGTTTTTTAGTCAATAGCCATGGCTAAAAGTAGTGATGTATTTTGTATGTTGGCTATTGAGGATTAGTTGGATGGTACCAATTACCCATTATGGGCTTATATGATGCATCATGTATTGGTTGCAAAAGGACTGTGGAATATTGTGTAGGGTGTTGACAAACATCCTATTACACTTGTAAATGCGATTATTGAAGGTGATGCAGATGGCATTGAAGATGGAGATTTTGTTCATGTTCTTGTTTGTGTTGCAGTTCCTACTGCACCTACTGCAAAGAAAATTTCTTCGGATGGTAGAGATGCTCAGGCACATGCATTGATAGCCTTGTCTGTCAAACATACCATTATTCCTCACATTCGCTCTTGCAGAATAGTTAAGGATGCTTGGGATACACTTACCACTTTATACCATGCAAGGAATGAGGCTCATGTTGCTTAACTCTGAAAACAGTTGGAGAGTGAGCACATGGATGAAGGAGATTCCATGGATATTTTTTTGACAAAGATCAAAGATTTTAAGGAGCAGTTGATTTATGCTGATGAAGTCTTGCTTCATAGTTCACTTGTGCAGAATGTTCTGAATGGTCTTCCAGATTCATATCATAGTTTTGCTTCTACTCTTTGACTCATGATGAAAGGCAATCCAAATGCCTTAGAATTTGAGGAGTTAGTCTCTATTTTGTTGTAAGAAGATCAGTCTAGGCAGAACATGCCCATTATGCATGTTGCAGGTCAAACTTTCCTGGTTAGTCAGAAGGGCAAAGGTCAATGGAGCTCTTCTACTAGTAAGCAAAAATCTGCTAGTTCTGCAGAATCAAAGAAGGATGATAGAGATGAGAAGAAAACACAAAAACAAAAATTGTTTTGCAAATATTGTAAAGGAAATGATCATGTCATAAAGAATTGTCCAAAATTGGCTAGAAAAGAGGCAAAGAAAAAGGAGGCTAGAATGGTTGTTGAAGAGGCCTATACACCGAAACGAGTCTGCTAATCTTGTAAAGAATGGATGTTTACTATTGTTTACAGTTTTGACCCATGTTCTCATGAGTAGTGTATATCTACAATAGACATAGATGTTTGGTGCCTTGATAGTGGGGCAACTAAACATATTACCTTGCAGCACTGTTTTTTCACTTCACTTGAGCTTGACCATATAGGGAATATTGTCACATGCACCAACAACTTCTCATATGTCATGGGAGTTGGTAAGATCATTCTAACTATTGTTGATGGTAGTTCTTTTACATTGCCGTATGCTTTATTTGTGCCAGTGATCAAGAAAAATTTGTTATCAATTTCAGCATTAGCCAAGATTGGCTTGGTCATGAAATTTGTTGATGACAGATGTATATATATACACACACACACATACATATGTAATCACATACATACATACATACGTACATATTGAAAAAGCCATGAAATGGACTATGGACTTATCCTCCATCTTCCCTTGAGTGTCTCCCATTTCTTGATAGTCTACAGAAGAGGCAACACCCATGGAATCTAATGAGATTTCTAATTCTGTAACTTGGTCTCGGTAGAGAAGACATCCACAACATATATCAATGAATCACTTTGTACTTATTTTTATGTTCCTTAGTCCAACCTCCAAGAATGTCTAGAAATGGGAGGTCGTCCCATATTGTTTGGTCCAAAGTAATGTCAGAAAATGCTTATCCATGATCTGTAAGCTCTACATATTTTGGACCTTCAATCATGAAACTATCCATTCCAACCCAATCATCTGATTTTTCTTGACATAACAATGTCTAAGAGTCTACTTGTGTTACTCTTTTTCTTCTATCAATTCTGATCTTTTTTTCCTAAGATATGGCATTCCATAAGGGATTGATCTAGTTGTTTATTATGCACTAGTCGCTAATCACTCTCATGTGCAACCCAGGGGATTTTTATTCATGATATTAACATCCATGTACAAGGGGATTTTATGTTTATCTTTGTGTAGGATTATACCGATATGCAATTAATCGTGGAATTAATGTATAGATGATGTTCCTGTTTTGTAGCAAGAATGTCAAATGAATATGCATTATGCCAAGCAAGGTAAAGAAAAATAAGATCACCTTTTGAAAGGACGTCTTATTGTTCCTATTGAATATCTCGAATGGGTCTCCCTCATTGCAGTAGTTTCAAAGAAGGATAAGCAGTGCTTTGTGTGGATTGTTGTAAGCTTAATGTTGCTACATTGGCCGATCCATTTTCCCTCCTGTTTTTGGATTCTCTATCAGATGATGTGGCTAGACAGAAATGTATTCCTTTCTCAATGGTTATGGTGGCTACAAACAGCTTTGTATGTCTCATATATATATATATATATATATATATATATATATATATATATATATATATATATATATATATATATATATATATATATATATATATATATATATATATATATATATATATATATATATATATATATATATATATATATATATATATATATATATATATATATATATATATATATGTGTGTGTGTGTGTGTGTGTGTGTTATTTAAATCACATATTGGGGTGTTTTTGCATGTACTATCATGTGATATGGGCTTCATAATGCCTCCAATACCTTTCAATGTTGTATGCATGCTATTTTTTCCCCTTATTTTACTAGTTTTATGAAAGTTTTTCTCAACGATTTTTCAGTACCCAGCAACAACATTAATATGAATTAAAGTTGTGTTTTCTTAAATGTCATGAAGTCCCCATCTCACTTAATCGTGTGAAGTTTGTTTTTGGCATTTCTTGTGGAAAGTTGCTTGGACATCTTATTTCTCACTAGGGTGTTGATGTAGAACATAATAAAATTAAAGTGATCCTTGATGCTCATCCCGGAAGAACAATAAGGAAGTTCTTGGTTTCTTAGTCGGAATAATTGGCATGGGCAACATCTACCTTTTCTAGCTCATATTGCAGTTCCCTTGAATAAATTAGCTCATGTGAAGCCTACTTACTTTCAATGGTCTCTGCCATCTCGATTGTGAATTGGCATTCCAATCCTTTAAATTCTTGCTTACACGGGCTTCACTCTTTCAAACCCCAGTTCTTCATGTTTTTGTGGATGCTTTAGACATGGCAATTGGTAGTGTGTTAATGAAAATCATTGAACAGAAATGGTTTTGCCTTGTTTATTATGCTAGTGGTTGCCTCTCTGTCTTTGAACATAATCACTCCACTATGGAACACGAGTGTCTAGGCCCCATTTATTCAAGTTTCTCCACTATCTATTTCGTTAAGGAGCGAAACTTGGTTGGCTGTCTAGCTAAGTGGGTTATCTTTCTTCAAGAATTTGATTATTATATTGTCCATCATCTGCACTCTCAACATGTTATTTGTAGCTACTGACTTTCAATCTCACCTGGATTCAGGCGAACCCATTACAAGTGTGAATGATCATTTTTCTTACAAGTGTGAAGGAAAATTTTTCTGATGGTGCCTTGTCCTCTGTTGAAGAGGTTTCGGTTAGAGATATTGAGGCATCTCCTTGTTGGACCTAGTATGAAGAATGTTTTGTTTTTTTGTCCACTAGGGAAACGCTTTTACATTTGTTAGTTGTTGAAAAGAAATGTTTAGCCCCCCACAATTGTCACTTTTCTATTATGTTGGATCAATTGTATTATGAGGATGTATCAGAAGCTTGGATCTGATGCATTCTTGGATTGGAGGTTCTTGATGTTATTTTTGAAGCTCACTGTGGCATTGTTGGTGGCCATTTATCTTCTTATTATTTGCTCATAATATTGTACAATCCAGTCTGTGGTGGCCTTTGTTTCATAAGTAAGTTCAAGACTATATTCCTTCTTGTGATGTTCGGGTACTCTCAGCTTCCCTTATAGTCGATCCTGCCTTTGGAACCCTTCCAAACATGGGTTTCCGATTTCATAGGATTTATTCCTCCTCCTACTACAAGCTCTAAGAAAGAATATATTTTGGCTTGAATTGATTATGCTACATGCTGGGCTGAAGCTTGGGATTTACGAGAAAATACTATGCAATGCGTTGCCCATTGCCTATGTTCTAAATCATTCCATCATTTTGGTTCGCCTTTGGAGCTTGCTTCTGACCAAGGAACACACTTTTGCAATCAATTAATCACTCGTATTTGTGAATTTCTTCAATATTACATAATAAATCTTCTCATTGTCACTTGCAGGCTAATGCTTTACTAGAAAGTATCAATAAACTTTTGCTTACTATGTTTGTGTCATATGTGTGTTGTGCTTATGTTGTGATTGTGTGTGCTTGATCACTATTTGTTTGTGTGTGTACTTGTTGCCATGGTTGCTAACCCTGAAGATATTTCTATCAATTGAGCATATGGTGGCTTCTCTACTCTTGGAGCATTCGAAGCACTAGGTGGATTGTTAGTCACTCACTAATTGTGCCATAATCAATTGGTCAACTAGGAGGCTCCCATTCTTCTACGCATGTGATTTGCAGGCTGATTGCTCAGTTTTCCCCTTTTGTTGAATTTGAAACATCCCTCTTCGCATGGATCCCTTTTATATTGTAGCTCATGCTCTTTTGTCTTGCGGTAGCCTCATCCCCCTTTTTTTTTAGAGTACAATGAATTGGAAAGATGCACACACCCGACCTCATAAGGTGGAGGCACCCATCTTGGGGAACTCTTTTGCATATAGCCCCAGGCAAGACTTGAACCCTGGCCATCTGCCTAGGAGTACAAGGCACATCTACCAAACCATGCCCGCTGGATTAGCCTCATCCTTTTTATTCAGAAGGTTCCTCTACAAACAATGATCATGAAGTTCAATCATGAACGTGTCTCACATGAGTTTTATTTCTCTCATCAGGATGAGGAAGCACCTTTATACAAGTTTGTGATCCAAGTCTTTTTTCTGCTCAACAAGAATGCAACCATTTCACACCCGATCCATCTCATGCCTCCTTTCAAGCCGATTTTGTGGAATCCTCTTTTCAAGAGCAGCCCTAGTTTCCTTATAACTTGTAGGAATTGTTTAATGTAGCAGGGTACTTGTATGGATATGCTCAATTCCTATCTCAACAAGAAAACATCCCTCCAATCCATGAATTGCTTGTAGAGATTGCCCAGCTTAAAAATGATAAGCAATCTTTACAGAGAGATCATGATGTAATGAGGACCCTATATGACGATCATGTTCCTTCAAATCTGTAGTTATAGAAGTGTAATCAACAATTAGAGGAGGAATTGACTATTCCTAAAGCCAATTATAAGAAGTTGAAGACATAATTTAATGAACAGTTGGTTGAGTGCAATGACATTTATTAAAAGTGGATGATACAGATGATCATATTGAACAATTGAAGTTTTTTATTCACAGACTCTTTTATCGTACCAACCAATGGAAGCACGATTATGAAGCTAATGCCATATATAATAGTTTTTCTCATTTAGTCATTGATTGTGCCGAAATCATTGAGGATCATGATGCAAATTCAAAGTCAGAACTTTGAGAGTTTGAATTTCTGATTTAACTACCCAATCACTGAAGTCCCAGCATGAAAGTCGTGTGGCTGAACAATCACTTGCACTCGCTCGATAGAGAGTCTAGTAGATGGGTGCTCAGTGTGGATCCTTTACTCAAAGAGTACAGATTGGTCAGTTGAGTTACACACTGAGAACATTCTTTTGCAAACACATCTTCACTCACTGGCCACAATTAAGGAAGATATCTTTAGGCAACTCAAGTCAATGGCTAAATCAGAATTGGCTTCCCATTGGAACCAGCATTTGCAACTATGGAAGCTTTAGTATGCTGCTGACTTTCCAAAATAATCCGAGTCTCAAAAGCCCCCATCCTCTGAAGATAAATTTTAGATTGGCTAGGGGTTCAGGTCCTCCAAGCATGCCAAGTGTTGGCCGCTAATTAATTTTTTGTAATATTTGATAGAAAATGTACTTGTGTGAATAGAGTTAAATGAAATGTCCACGTATTATGCATCACCTAGGAAGTCATGTGAAATTCTTGTATTCATAGCCAAAAACATATCGCATTGTGGCTCCACTGAAGTTTGCAATTGAGGGAAGACCTAGCCTAGGAACTACATAAGGAAGCAGACCATTGATCGCATATTGAATGTTGCAAGTCTGATTATGAATGAAGAAGATGATTGTTACGGATATGGTCATGCTATGTCAATGTCATGTGATTGAGAGAGGATATGTTTTGAGTGAAGTCTCATAATACTATGGTGTATAGTTCCATTTTTTTTTCTTTTAGTACTTTCTATATGAAACTATGTCAATTGCAGGAATAGAAAAGCCATTGTCAATTGTGACAATGCCCTGTTCTCGAATCTCATCTAGTTCTTTTTCGATATAGATATGAAAACAACACACATGCACATATACACACATAAACACACACGCGCACACACACATACACTTGCACACATCCATACAATACACACACACAGGCACAAGCCCACACACACTGCCATGCACACATACACGTATGCACACACACACACAAACATACACATCCACATGCACATGCATATGCACGTACACACATACAGACATATAAACAGACATACACATACACATGTAGAATTAAAAATTTTCAAAGCAGTGCCAAAGTTGAGCCCAAGTGCCAAAGTTGGGAGTCAAGGAGCCCAAGTGCTGGAATTGGGCGCCAAGGAGCCTAAGTACTAGAGTTGGGCACCAACACGCCCAGGTGCTGAAGTTGGACGCCGAGATGCCCATATGCTGAAGTTGGGCGCCGAGATGTCCAGATGCTAGAGTTGGGCACCAAGATGCCCAAGCGCTAGAGAAGGGTGCCAGCATGCCTAGATTCATCAAGAGACAAGCCCTGGTAAGGTGACAATGACAGAAGTGACAAGGCGGCAAAGTGGACCCCGGCCACTCATCGCTACAAGACAAAGTCTGGTATTGGTGGTGGTGCTGACAATTGAAACTGCCTAGAGCATTAACTGCCTATTACCCTTATGTAACAGACCTTATGTGACATACCTCTCACCTTGTAACCTATCCCTCACCTATAAAAGAAAAGAGCCTCAAGAGAAGAGAGACACGATACAAGGCTATTCAAATGAGATAGGAGCTGCCTATAGCTGATAGAGATCAGGGAAGAGTGATTGTGGGCCTAGAGCTTGTAGAGACACCAAGAAATCTATCTTGCTTATTTTGATAGTGTGAGGATACCTGGAGATTGAGTTTTCATTGTCTTCTGCCTGTATGACAAGTGGTATGAATGGTTGATGGGTTGCATTGTCTTGTGTTATATTTGGTTGTTGTCTTGTGTAATATTCTGTTGTTTTGCTATATCTACCTTTTTGATTCGTCACTTGTGATGTCTCTTATTTTTGTTTCTATCTTATTAGATTGAAGTGATGATAAGTACATAGTATTTTGTTTGCTAAGCATATATCATTTTAAGTTGCTCTAGGAGTAGTGCATTTTGCATTCCCTGCACCCACACACTTCACACTTCACCATTTATAGGTGAAAATTTGGCACACCCGGTGGGACAAGGCTTCTGGAGATTTCCTTGAGAAATCAGTTAAGAAATTCAGGTGACTTCTTTCACCTCCACCAACCAAATTTTCTCCATCCCACTTGGGGTGACTCCCTATTTCATTCACCCCTTCCTCCATCACCTCATCTTGGGCAACTCCCTCTCCACTAAACCCCATCTTGGCGACTCCCTTTCTCCATCACCTCATCTTGGGTGACTCCCTCTCCACTAAAACCCATCTTGGTGACTCCCTTTCTCCACGAAACCTCATCTTGGGTAACTTCCTCCTTCCACTAAACCTCATCTAGGAGGCTTCCTCTTTCCATCAAGCTTCTCCACCAAGCTTCATTTGGGTGACTCCTTCTTTCCACTAAGCCAAGGCGACTCCCTCTTCCTTCTTAGCCAACTAGAGCGACCCCCACCTACCAACTCAAGCCAACTTGGCAACTCCCTCATCCTCTCCCTATAACCTAGATCAATACTCCATTCACCCTTAAGGATAACTCTAGTCATTTTCCTCCTTGGAAATAATCCTCAAAGATGGCCCATGACCCACACTAGAGATAGCAAGGAGAATCAATTAAGCCCTAAGAAGATGCCAATCAAGAGCTATCATAGAAGAAGACCTGACCCTTATTTAACACCTGTGAGAAGTCTATCCACCTCAAGTCTAGCTTCTAGATTAGAAGGATTAGAGGACAAGGCTAAGACTCAGAAGTCTTTACTCCAAGTCACTTTTCTTAACACCACTATGCCGAGGAACTTTCCGCTCTCCTATCAAGGGTAAATATTAGATTTTCTTCATTTCATGGTGGTGCTAATGAAGATGTTGAAGACCACGTACAAAGATTTATTTCAACTTGTAAAAGTAGGGGTCTACAACAACATCAAGATGCCTTCCTTGCTCTCTTCCTATCAACACTTGAAGGATTGGCCAACAAATGGTTCAGCCAGTACGCAGAGAATCATTTTCAAACATGGGAAGCATTGAGGACCGAATTCATAGAAATATTCCAGCCAGGTAACTCCATGAAAATAACATTAGATGAGCTTGAGAATCTAGTTTTTCATGTGGGGGAGTCATTTTTAGAACTTATGACACTGGCAAGATCGCTAATGGCAAGATTGCCAGATGCATCAGTGGATTTTCTCATCAAGAAATGGGTGGAGAAAGCCTTGCCAAGGTCCACAAAATAGAAACTCAGAGAGCTTTTGCAGTCGGATGCCACCTTAAGAGAGTTCCAAGTGATAACTACTAGGATTGAGGCTGCAAGGGTTCATTTTGGAATGCAACCAATTAAGACTTCTTCCTAAGATGAAGATGTTGTGATAGCCTTAAGAAGGGAACTAGAAGCCTTAAAATTTCAAAGAAGATGGGAAGAAGAAAAAAGTACCTAAGAGGGTCTCACTCAGATACAACAAGAGCTCGAAGAAATGAAAACACGAAGGGAGGTAAGAATTGGACTATGGTGTTCTCTCGGTACTACTCAAGGACACACAACACAAGAGTGTCCAAGGAGACTAACATGCGAATTTTGTGGAAAGGGTGGCCATGAGGCCAAGGATTGTTATTTTTTGAAGGGTCTTAAAAACCAGAATATGATACCAAGACAACCACTAGTAGCTCACTGGGTAGGTGTAGCTCAATCCTCTTTGTTAGGGCAACCACCCATATCATCCACAAGAACATCTATGACAACTTTTTACACTAGTCAATGACACCAATGGAAAGAAGGTAGGCTCGTCAAAACCGACAACCTAAGCCTATAATGTGTTACCGATGTGGGGAGTATAGACACTTCCAAAGTAAGTGTTCCCTTCCAGAAGGTGCTCCACCATGCAAAAATTGTCTTGAGACAAGGGATCATTACACGAAGGACTTCTTGAAGCCAATGCTGTCCATAGGCACACAAGGAAACTCTTGCCCCCTGTATATGATCACGATAACTAATGATGAGGGTCACATAGACTCTCCAAGTGCCCGAGTAGTCCAACTTGAGTAACTTCTTGGAGTAATGACTAGGGCACAAAAGCAGAAGGCGGCTTTGAAGGATGCTACCAAGGAACCAACGAATTTAGCTCGTCAAAATAAGGACAAAGGGAAAAAGGCAATAGAGCATTAATTCCTTGAGAAAGCGAAGCACAATAAGGAGAAGGAGAAAATCTCATCAGAAGGAATAAGAAGAAATGAAGTTACTCTTGAACACGTGATAGACAAGGCCTATGCAGTATCTAAGGAGCACTTGAGGGAGTTTCATAGTGGATCTACTTCAAAGGACAACCAAGAAGGTTTTCTCACTGTAGTTCAAGTCTTGCAAAACACTCACTAATAGGTATCTCTATATAACTTGTTAGCTATGAGTCTTGGATTTAGAGGAGAAGTAATGGCTGCATAAATAGGTTAGATGATGGCACCATATTAAGTGGCGGGCAAGGCTTCACTTCACTAATCCCTCAACAAATACCTATGCCCTCAACTTATAGCTCGGAACTATCTAGGATGGCACCTCTTACTGATTACAAGAGTCCCAGATTAACTCTAAGTATCAAGGGAACTCCCTTGGTAGGAGTAATAGTTGATGGGGGATCCGGTATTAATCTTTTGCTTGAATACACAACCACATTGCTAAACTTAAAACCAACTAAAGTTGCACATTTTACAATATCATTGGCAGATCAAAGCAATGTAAGCCTACTAGGCTTACATTTCTTTGAAGGTCAAAGTCATCATTCATAGATTAAAATTTGTGTTGGATTTTGTGCTAATAACACTCCCAAACGTGAAAGGAGGATTCCCCTTCCTGATAGGAAGTCCATGGCTACAACAAAATAAAGTAGTACATGATTGGGGTAGTGACACCTTATGGGTAGCTGGTCCAGATAAAGTGATGATGCAGCTCCAAATGGAAGGAGGAACGGACGAAGCCCTAGGAACTTCTCAAGTTGTTCTCCATCCATAGCAAACTTCATAAGATAGTCAAAAAGATAACAATAGAGAAGAAGAAGAGCTAACTGAAGGAGCAAGCATTTGGGCCATGCCTCCCCCACCATGGGTCCTGGAGAATGTGGAAACATCAGGACAAGAAAGGGCGCCTTCACCTCCATGGGCGTCTCCACCTTCTAATTCAAGTTGGGTACACTCACCTCCCAAAAACAGAGATTGGGCATCTCCACCTCCTAGTAAAAGTTGGGCATCTCCACCTCCTAGTACTAGTTGGGCGCATTCACCTCCAGATTCTTACAGACATGCAAACATGGCATCTTCTCCTCCTGGCACATGGGAGAGGAATTTTCCACCATCTTGGGCACCACTAAGCTGGGCAACTCCAGAGACCTGGGCTCCATTCTCAACTCAAAGGCCTCCAAACCGAGCACTTGAATGGGAAATGTATCCTCCACCTTTGGCTACCCCTATGATTAGTTGGGCGGCCCAATGGGCATTAGGTAAGCCTCATATAGAGTTGGAGTCATCTAAATGGAAAACACTTGACATTAAGGAGGAAGCCGATATAGGAGAGGAATTATCTACGACGGATCTAGATGACATTATGGATTGGATTGAAGAGACTAATAATGTTTCGTGCTTTATAATAGCAATTAGGAAGAAAGAAGAAGAAGAACCTACTGTGGAGTTTTAGTACTAGGCGAGCTGGCTAAGGACTCCAAAAGGGGTAAAGTCTCAAAAGGGATTGAAGGGGCTCAACAGATGAACAACTAGCAGAAAACATATTCCCATTGGTAGAAGTCCTAGTGGGATGGATGCAGGAAAAGACACAGGAAATCATCATTAATGATAGTCCAACCTTCACCAAAGAAATGTTGTTTAAGAAAGAGAAAGGGGCAACTATGGAGCCATTCAAGGAAGTAAACCTAGGAGAAGAAGATAATCCAGAAAACCTTCTACTGGCAAGCTGGTTGTGGACCAACCTCTACTCCTCACAGAGGAAATAACATTCATGAACAATTTTAAAGATGTATTCGCATATAGTTATATATTTTTTATAGGAATACCAAAAGAGTTGGGAATACATACAATTCCTTTGATAATAGAAGATCAACCAATTAGAGGTAAAATCTATAGGCTAAATCCAAAATATGCAGATGCAGTCAAGAAGGAAATCCAAAAAAATGGAGGAAGTAGGTATCATAATTCCTCTAGAACCTTCATAATGTTTGTCTTCCATGGTTATCGCTCCTAAGAAGCAACCCAATAAAATCAGGGTTTGTGTGGACTTCTGAGCATTAAATAAGGTAACTATCCTTGATGGATTTCCTACACCCTTTTTCGAACAAGTATTTGAAGATCTGGCGGGGTATGTGCTATACAGCTTCATTGATGGTTTCAATGGATACAACCAATTGGAAATCCATCCTAAAGATCAACCAAAAAAAACCTTTGTTACTCCTTGGGGAACCTATATTTACACAAAAATAAATTCTTAAGGATTTTTGTGGATGACTTTTTAGCATTATTTGGGGCAGCATGCACTACTACAATAGAAAATGTAGCAGAACATTTGAAGCAATTAGAACAAGTATTCTCGCGTTGCAAAGAAATAGGTTTGAAACTTAACCCTAACAAATGTCACTTTCTCGTAACCCAAGGCACACTATTAGGACATGTGGTTTTTGCCCAAGGGATGACTCGGGATCCAGATAAGGCAGTGTCAATTCTCAAGCTTCCAAGTCCAATAAATACTAAGGAGGTCCAGAGCTTCCTTGGGCACACGGATATCATTGAAAGTTCATACGCATGTATGCAGAGGAACCACAACCACTTTCACGAATCATTAGTAAAAGTTTTCCCTTCCAATGGTTTGAAGAAGAAGAGTTTACATTCACTTATTTGAAACAAAGGTTGTGTCTGCACCCATACTCATCTCAGCAGACTGGTCTAGGACATTTCATGTGCATGTAGACATGAGCTTGTATGTAGTAGGCACCATACTTACTCAACCAAGTGAATCGTACAAACTAGACCAACCCATTCATTATGCAAGTAGGCTCCTCTCAAAGGCAGAGAAGAACTATAGCACTATTGAAAGGGAAGCATTAGCTATTGTATTTGCTATCAAGAAGTTTAGGCACTATCTACTAGGCACTACATCGACAATGATTACTGATCACAAGTCTTAAAATATTTGTTAAACAAACCACAAGTCGCAGGAAGAGTGTGGAGATGGTTGCTTCTCTTCCAAGAATTTGATTTTGAAATTGTACAGAGAAGCCATAGCCAACATGTCATTGCAGATCACCTCTCTTGCATTAGACACCCCACTGAAGCAACTCAAGGAATAGAAGATGACTTCCCAGACAATCAAATATACAAGGTAAATCTAGCACCCATATGGTATGATGACTTGACTCTGCTCATAGCTAAGGTTCAATTTCATGTTGGATCTACTCCATTAGAGGTGTAGACTACTCTTAAAAAGTAAATGGTAAAGGACACCCTCTATAGGGTTGGGCATGATGGAATCTACATGAAGGGCCTTCAACCACATGAAATAGAGACTATTCTTCAATTGGCACATGAGGGTAAGTCTAGTGGTCATTTTCCTAGGCATATCACTACACTTAGAAGCTGACCCAACAAAGGAACCAATCACTTAATATCTCCATAGCTTGGCAACCCTTTGAGCATTGGGGGATAGACTTTATCAGCCCAATTTACCCTGTAGCATGTGATTCTGGTGCAAAATATCTCCTAGTGGCAACAGATTATGCCACTAAGTGGGCTGAAGTTTTAGCAAGTAAGGAATGTACTGCTGAAACAATAGCTTCATTTTTGTATAATCACTTTTTTGCAGTTTTGGATGTCCCATAGAGGCAACAATATTCCAAGGATTCCATTTCATTAACAAGGTATTGACCTCAATTTTCAAAAATTATCAAATATTCCATAGAATTCCTGCGCATACTACCCAAGGGAAAATGGTCAGGTAGAAAATACAAATAAGGTTCTCATGCTCCTACTAAGGAAAACATGCTTACAGTTCCCATATACATGGGGACAAGCCTATTTGGGAACATTGTGGGCCTACAGAACTTCATTCAAGGCCACAATAGGACATACTCCATTCGAGCTAGTCTATGGAATATAAGCAATTGCTCCATTTGAATTCTTGCATGGCTCCAACTGCATTGGAACCAATCGGATCCCTAGGTTTTTTGCAAGACTTACAGCAAGCTTCATGCGACTACAACTTCTGGAAGGAAAAAGAAAAATCGGTAATGAACATCTTGTCACATTACAAGAAAGGAGAAAGAAGAATCATGATGCAAACCTCTGGAAATCTTAGATCAAAGAGAGGAGCTTAGTTTTATTTTACCATCCACCACTTTTTGAAAAGAAATCCAAGAAGAAATTGATGCCAAGGTGGAATGGATTCTTTAGGGTAATAGGAACACTTCCAAAAGGTGTAGTGCAAATATGTACGCTAAAGGGAATGATATTGCCTTTGGTCAATGAATCGAAGCTAAAACCCTATGTGGAGCAGTAGCAGAGCAATAATATTGTCTTGTACATAATGTACATAGTGCAGCTATGTTTTTCTTAGCTGTAAGACATTGGAATATTAATAGGATATATGTTCTTTTGGTTGTTCATCAACCACCTTTTCTCTTCTTCTCTTACCTTTGCAGCCACTCCCTTTCTCTACCCACTCCTGTAAGTTGTACCATGCCTTGGGCGACTACCTCCTACCCTCCAAGTCCAGGCCCTTGGGTGACCACCTTCTACCTCCAACTCCATGCTTTGGGCGACTACCTACTATCCTCCAAATCCATGCCTTGGGTGACCACCTTCCACCTCCAACAACAACCTGAGTGACCACCATCACCATCCCCTCATCCCTCTTAAAGCATGGGCGATCAACTTCCCATCCTTCTCTAGTCTTATTTCCCTCTCCTCACTAGTCTATCTAACAATCCCTACCCATCCTCTCAGATCACGTACATGATGTCATTTCCATCATCCTACCATATGGGCGACCAATCAATCATCTTTCCACCATCTTGGCACACGGGCAACCACCTATTCTTCATTTCCCTTCTAACCCCAACCATCCACCCCTCTTATGCACCCAACTCCCTCTCTTATACATTTCCTCTCTAGGACCTTCCTTGCTAGATCACCCTTCCTTAAGCCTCATAGGTGACCACATGGGCAACTACCTCTTCAACACATTCCACAACACATCCCACCATCGTGGCCATGGGCGATCACCCATATCACTTTCTCTACATTAGGGTGACCTCCCATCTTTCTAACAGAAGGGCGACCGCCCTCTCATCCAACTATCAAACACATCCCCTATCCATCCTTCCAATACAAGGATGACAACTCATACCCTTTTTTTTCTATAATAGGTCAACCATCCATTTTTCTAGCACAAGGGCGACCACCCTCTCATCCCATATCCCTCATTCCGTTGATGGGTTGCCTCCACTTTTATGCATAGTATTGACACCATGGGTGACCACCTATATCACTTTCTCTACAATAGCACGACCACCCATCTTTCTAACACAAGGACGACCACCATTCACACAATTCCTCACTTTCCCACTTCCCTTGCACACAAGGCGAACACCCTCCACTCATCCCTCTTAAAGTACAATAGGCAAGCACCTCGTTGAATTCCACTAACCACATCTCACTTTCAATCATCAATTATGCAATAACAACCCCACACATAGTCACCTCTCTATTGTTCTAGCCGCTACCCGCTCTACACTCTTCCTCGCTCCTACCACACTACAGTCTTCCTCGAGCGGCCAAACCTCACTAATCCATATCCTTCAGACATATAATTGGGAAACCACTCTTTTGGCAACCACCAATCCTCCTCCCTCATGTTGTTGGCATGGGGACCTCCTCCTCCCAAGTATATCTCTCCTCCTCCCAAATGTATCCGGCAATCCCTGCTCATAAACCAGGCAACAACTCATAATGATTAGGCAACCACATCCAATCCTTCTCTCCACCTAGGTGGGCATACAATTCTGATTGCTAAAGTTAAGGGATACAAAGGTTCTCAGCATCCATATTTGGTGATGCCTCCCATAATTAGGCAATTATTTCGTGGCCATAAGAGAAAGCAATCAACGTCCAGAATCGTTGATCAAACAAAGGCTAATTATAGCATTCTTCATCATCCTAAGCCTTATATATTCTACTTTCCTCAGCATAACGATCATGAAATTGTGTGAGTAGATTATTCCTCTCATTTCTCTGTTGAAAAGCACTAATTTCATTCTTGAGCCACATCTATCTTGTATCGAGCCTCCTCTCTATTCCTCTCGCTCTCCTTAGGCAAAGGCTATGCCCAACCTAATTGAGATTGGGCCTCCTTTCTATTTCTCTTGCTCTCCTTAAGTAAAGGGTATGCCCAGCCTGATCGACCTTCCTATACGAGTGTAGTCAACCGATTGCAAGCCATTCCATATCGAACTCTATCACTCGAGTTCTGGGTCATCACTCCTCCTTTCTTGGATTTGTCACCCTAACGTGGAGGTATTCTCCTCAAATTGTGGTAAGGGGGAATGGTATTCTCCTCCTTCCTCTGATTCATCAATACCTCAAGCAATCGACCAGCAGCCTGAACTATGTTCTAAAACTCAATTGCATCTACAAGACTACAGACTAAAACTAGAATTCCTATATCCATCTTCCGCAGCAACTAGGGTGACCACATATACTTCAAACGACTACTTAACCTCTACCTCTACTATTTACTACTGAGTGACCACTCAAACTTCCACCGACTACTCAACCTCTGCTATTTACTACTGAGCGACCACTGAAACTTCCATCGACTGCTCAACTTCTATTATTTACTATGAGATGGCATCTTCTATGGAGGACACGACATCTGAATTTAAAATAGATAGAGAGAGTGGATCCCAACAATCATCTTCAAATGGATACTCTAGTGATTCCTTACATGTTGTTTCTCAAGAGATGGCTTCATAGTCTGAATCACTGGTGGAAGAAATTCAAGAGGATGAAGCTCATACATCTACAAGAGAGATTAGAAAGTCAGCCACAATAGTGAGTGTAGCAAATGTGGCACCTATCACAGAGGTCATTATATCCATCCTAGGGGAGCCATGATTGAAGCTAGATCTTAGCATTTCAAGTAAGCTGCACAATTCTTTCACTATAGAAGAACTTGGCCATGGGCCTTCTCACAATAGCAAAAGCAACTTTGCCTTCCCTTAGTGGCCCACAAAATTGGGGTATGGAGCTTCTCACTTGCTTTAGATTTTTCCCATCCCTTCTGGGGGAAGAGTCACCAAGGAGAAACTGGCCATTATGTTGGGCATCCAAAATATCTCAAAAACAAAGAAGGCAGGAGGTTATGTTGAATTGCCCATCAAGGACATACTACAGACGTGTGCAGCTAAATTCTCACTTGCAGAATGTAATCAGATCATGACGTAGAGACTGATCTTATTCAAGGCATTTTTTCAAATTAACGATAATTTACATTTCACATATATAAAGATCTGTGAACCACTCTTTTGCTTGTGCCTGCAAAGCCATATCCATATCATGAAGCACTCCTTCAAACGCTAGCTGAAAGGAAGAATAGATACAGACAACAGGTGGCAAAGAAGGCTCTTACCTTCAAAGTTTTGGGAGATCACATTATGCTATATATCTGTTGGTACTTTTCATCACTAGATACAGAAGATGTGTCACGATCTGCATCATCCAAACAACCTCAAACAACTCATCCAAAGAATAAATGGAGAGAAAAGATCCAAAAAGATTGAAGAGAGGTGCTGGATTCTCTACCCATAGATCAACAAGGATATGCCATGTCCACAAAGAAGGTACATACCTCATCGAACACTATATTCCCACCCATTCATCTAGTACCCATAGCCTCTAGAAAAACATCTCCATCCATTTCATCTCCTCAACCTTCATGCACTTCACACCACACATCAACCCTATCTACTAATAAACCATATGCCACTTCAACCCCAATCCCGTGCATTCATAGAACCAACGCCCACTTGTTGACCCCATACACTTATAATTCAGAGCTCTACCTACACCTCTCACATCTCCTCAAAACCCAATTGCACCATCTCACTCCCCATCGCCACATGCACTACCTCACTCCCCATCGCCACCGAACCCAATCCAAACATCTATTCCTCTAAGTGTCACATCCATCCCTCCCACATCTGTCACTCACAGTGAGTCCACCATACAGCAACCATCATTTAAAATCATTGACCTACTCCCTCCCTTGAGATTCTCCCCTAGAAGGCACAATCCACCTATAGAGATACCTCCGGATCTCGTAGTTGATTTTTTCTAGCCTACCATTTTAGAGGTCTATAGAGGCATCAATCTCGAACACCTCTTGGGAGAAGGCACCTCAAATATTCTAGATCCACAAAGGCTCTCCGGAATAGAGAAGTACAAGCAGAATGTTTGGCCCACAGTTCCTGATCACTTACAAGGTATGGCACAAATGGATGTTCCAAAGAACATGTTTTCAGAAATAGCTACTAAAATTTTTTGAAGACAGGCAGACCTGTATTTATCTCAAACATCGCCTACATACTCATATATGTAGCCTTAATGAGGAATTCATGAGGGGTTGCCTAGTTACTAAAGAGATGTATATGCATATCAAAGAGTTATTCGAGCACTTCAAGAATGCGAATAGGATTGAGGAAAAATCGAAGAATCTAGAGACATTTTTGGAATGGGCAGAAGAAGAGAACAAGAAGCTCAAAGTTGGAAACAAAGAAGCTAAGAAAGAAAACAAGAACCTGAAGGCAGAGAATTCAAGCCTATGAAAGTAGAGAGACATCTTAAAATCAAAATTTAATGTTTTAAAGTCATTGCTTTCTTCTTTGGACACAACAAAAGAAAAGAAAGAAGATCAAGAGGAAGATCAAGATCAGAACATGAGGCCTCGAAAAGAGCTTGCATGTGATTAGTGCATCTATCAGCTCATTATGTCTAGTGTCACTATCTTTTATTTCGTCTAGTATCATAGACTTTGTTATTCTGTATAGTGTCCTAGTATTTCATTATGTACTAGTTTCATAGTATTTTATTCAGTACTGCCACGAAATTCTTTTGCAGAAACATATTTCATTTTGTATTTCATTGGCACATCTCCATTTCCTTCTTTTGTTGTAATGCTTACAAAGAAAGTGGTCCTTCACACCAGCTGCTAACACTTGTGAAGAGAGATGGTGGATGCAATCCAAAGATGAGTAGGTGCTGCTACAACCATCTTCACACCAGCCAACTGAGACTTCAGAGTTGATTAGTATACCCTTTAAGCTTCCTAAATCCACCAAAATATAAGCCAAGTACTTTGGAACATGTATCCCAAAAGTTTAAGTCAAGACAGACTAGTTGCGAAATGACTAGCTCCCAAAACTTGCTATTTTTGGACATACACCTGCTAGAAAAAATGAACAGTGCTCTCAACCTGGTGGGAATTAGAAAAATTCCTTTTGGGCATAGCAAATAGACTTAGCAAACTTCCCAATCCAAGTTAAAACACTTCAAATGATGGACTGAGCACTGAGAACAAGATTTATCAATTTCTGGAACATGCCCACCATTCTTGGGGCTCTGCAGAGATAGACCAGTGAGCAGTAAAATGCAGGTATCTCCAAAATTATAAATCCAATGACCTTGAAAATTGATATCCAGAAACTAGACAGTGAGAGCTATCCAACACACATTAAATCACTAAAAAAGGATCAGTAGAACTCGAGATAGGACCTTTTGAAGGTATTGCTCTGAGTGAGTATAGCAGAGAACAAAACAGAGAAGTGAATGATGATAAATGTATAAATTCATATATGATTACAACCACATTGGCAATGAAACTTTGCACAATGGGAGTAGAATGATAGAGCTATGGAGTAAGCTCTTCAATCTCTACAAAATGACATGAAGTGGTCACGTACAAGGCTTGCTAATCGCCTCTTCCTTCTTGCTCTTTTTATAGCTATTCTTGGAGGGAGTTTTGAATTCGAATTCGAATGGCTCCACCTAAAAGTGATCCCCAAAGTTAGGATATATTCCCTCAGCTCAAAAAGTCGTGGGTTTTGGTAGTTAGAGCCACGAAATTGCTTTTACATCATGCATGAGGTAAGCCATCCTTTTCCTTTTCTCTTTTTCCTTTTACAAGAGATAAAATGAACTCTTTTACAAGAGGTGTTCACATGACTACTCATGTGACTTACAAATGAGGATAATATCAAGCATATCAAGCATGTAGGCTTGGGTAAAATGCACCAACAGCTCCCCCTCAAGCCTAACATGCTTGGCCTCCAAATAAGTCTTCAATTATCCTTGATTTCCTGCAAGCCAATCATCAACTTGAATCTACTTAACTTTATACCATCAAGAGCTTTAGTCAACATGTCTGCACATTGCATATCTGTAGAGACATAAGATAGTTGAATATCCTTGCTCATTAGCTTCTCCCTTACATAATGGTAGTGGACTTCAATATGCTTGGTTCTAGCATGGTATACCGGACTAGCTGCTAGATGTAGTGAGCTTGTGTTGCCACCAAAAATATGAGGTGTTGAAGAATGAAGTCCAAGATCTGTGTACAAGGACTTTAACCAAATGATTTCTTGAGTTGCATTAGCCAAACCTCTATATTCGGCTTCGGTAGAAGATAATGCCACGGTTGGTTGCTTCTTCGATGACCAAGAAATGATTTTTGAACCTGCAAATGATATATACCCGGATGTGCTTCTTCTATCATCTCTAGATCCGGCCCAATCTGCATCTCAGTAGACCTTTAGCTCAATATTTGAAGTATATGAATAGAACAAACCTTCATTCATGGTCCCCTTTAGGTACTTGAGAACTCTCTTGGCCGCTTCCATATGTGGTCTTCTCGGCTTATGCATAAACTGACTCAATATGTTAACACTATAGCATATATCCACCCTTGTGAGTGTTGCATAGTTCAAACTTCCAACCAAGCTTTGATAGCTTGTGATGTCTTCAATTGGCTCTCCTTCATAAGCACTAAGCTTATGATTTTGCTCCATAGGTGTACCTGCACACTTGGTATTTTCCATCTTGAACTTGACGAGCATGGCATGCACATACTTCCTATGTGTGATGTATATACCTGAATCTGAGTAGATCAACTCCAATCCAAGAAAATAAGTGAGTGGTCCGAGGTCACTTATTTTGAACTCCTCCTTCATTTGACTCTTTACCTGTTTGATTCCTTCATGATCATTTCCTGTGATAATAATATCATCAACATACACACATAAATAGATCACTTTATATCCATTCCTCTTTATGAACAAAGAGGTATCCGCCTTGCTAGCTTTGAATCCTTGGTCCTGCAAATAAGTCACCAATCTGAAATTCCAAGCTCTTGGAGCTTGCTTCAATCCATACAAAGCTTCCTTTAGTTTGCATACATAGTTAGGATGGTGTGCCTCCTCATATCCAGGAGGTTGTGCCATATACACTTCCTCAGAAATCCATCCATTCAAGAAAGCATTCTTTACATCAAGTTGATAAAGATTCCAATTTCTAGATGCAGCAAGACTAATGAGAACCCTAATTGTAGGCATTTTTGCAACAGGAGAGAAAGTCTCCTCATAATCAATACCATGGGTTTGAGCAAACCCTTTAGCAACTAACCTTGCTTTGTGTCTATTTATACTTCCATCTGGATTCCTCTTGATTTTGTATATCCATCGAGATCCGATTATCTTCATAGATGGCTTGTTAGGTACAAGCTCCCAAGTGTCATTCTCCTTCAAGGCTTCCATTTCTTCATCCATTGCATCTCTCCAAGCTTTCTTGCTTTGTGCTTCTTCAAATGTGGTAGGTTCTTCATTGGTTGAATCCTTTGCAATGTAGATTGAGTGCTTGGTGACCAAAGAAGTATCATAACCAAACCTCTCTGGTTTCTTCTTCTCCCTTGAAGACCTTCTAAGTGGTTGATGTGAGCTCTCGGGTCCATATGTAGCATCCTGCATCTTTGCTTTTCCTTTGTTCTTCCATAGCTTTAGTCTTTCCAAGTCTTCTAGGTAAATCTCCAAATCACTTTCTTCAATCTGCTTTGGCTCCTTTGGTTGAAGTGATGGAAAATCTTCATCCAAGTCATAAGGTAGCTTCACTTTCTTGTCATCATCAAACCATGATTTGTTTTCATCAAAAGTTACATCTCTACTCACAGAAAATCCTTTATTGGTTGGATTGTACAATCTATATCCTTTTTGGTTTTGATCATAACCAATGAATACACACTTCTCTGCCTTGGGATCCAATTTCCCTCTTACTTGAGAAGGAATGTGAGCATAGGCTAAGCATCCAAAGACTTTGCAATGCTCTAGACTAGGTCTTCTTCCATTCCACACTTCATATGGAGTGGTTCCATCTAGTGACTTACATGGAAGTCTATTTATGAGATATGTGGCTGTAGACACAGCCTCTGCCCATAGGTAGTTTGGCAATCCCTTTTCGTTGAGCATGGACCTTGCTGCTTCGACAATAGCTATGTTCCTCCTCTCTGCTACACCATTGAGTTCGGGTGTATACCTTGTAGTGACTTCCCTTTTAATGCCTCTTTCATGCAAGAAGGCATCAAATTCAGAAGAGAAGTATTCTCCTCCACCATCTGATCTGAGTCGTTTCAAAGTCCTACATGTTTGGTTTTCAACAAGAGACATATACTTCTTAAAGCAATTAAACACTTCATCCTTGTGCTTCATGAAAAACAGAATGGTCCACCTGCTACAATCATCTATGAAAGACACATAATATCTTGAGCCTGATATAGATGGCTCCTTACTTGGACCCCACACATCCGTGTGCACTAGATCCAAAGGATTTTGATACATATATCCTTTCTTATTGAAAGGTTGTCTATGAGCCTTGCCGAGTTGACAAGCTTCACACTTATAAATCATGTGTTGCCTTGTGATATTAGGCAAACCAAGTACACTTTGGTCCCTGCAAATCTGTGAGTGTCCTCTCATCAATGTGAGCAAGCCTTTTGTGCCATATCTCCAACTCTGTTAGAGTTTGAGATCCATAGCTAAACAAAGCTATGTTCTTTGTATCTTCCACTTCAAAAGTGAAAATCCTTCCTCTCTTTTCTCCTTTGGCAATCCTTCGAAAGCCTTGCCTTGAGTCTTCAACATATGCTCCAAATCGATTGAATCTAACCTGCAATCCTTTTTCAACAATCTGTCCAACACTTATTAAATTTTTGGTAATTGTAGGGACATACAAGACTTTGCTTAAGAGGTTCATATTCCCATCTAATGTCTTCACATTACCTATCTTCTCCAGTGAGTGCTTTGTGTCATCTCCTGTCTACACTTCATGCTTGTTATGAGGATCTTCCAAATCAGAAAGTAAAGCCACATTTCCTGCTACATGGTTCGAGCATCCCGAATCAATGTAAAATATGTGATCATCATCCTTACCCTTCTTCGCTGATAGATTCATAATCAATAATGAATCTTCTTGACTTTGGTCCTCTGCATAGTTATTGTAATCTCTTCTTCCTCTATGGCCAGTTTGATAGTTGTTGTTGTTGTTGTAATTGTTGTTGTAGTAGTTGTTGTTGTTGTAGCCTCCATTGTATCTACCTTTATTTGATCCATAGCCACCTCTATTGAATCCTCTTCCTCTTGAGTTCCTCGGGTTCCTGAAACATTCTTCAGTAGTATGGTTAGATAAGCCACATATGTTGCAAGGTTGAGATGATTGGAATCTCCCCCTGCTTTTCTTTCCACCTCTGCCTCTTCCTCTAGCTCTTCCTCTACCTGCAAAGTTTGCTTGGAAAGAGCTACCTTCATCTTCATTCTTCCTATTCTTTGACTTGTCCTTGACCTTAGCTTTATCAGAATATAAGGCAGAAGTTTGATTACCTCTTGAGGACTCACCACCTTTGCTAATCTTTGCTTCATGAGTGAAGAGTTGGCCCATGAGTGTGTTGAGGTCTGGTACATGCATATCCATGTATAAATCCATGGCTGTTGTGAATGACTCCCACTTGTCGTCTGCTTTGATTCCATTCATGATTTGTCTAATGATTTGCTCCTCTTCAATTACCTCTCCAATGCTTCCAAGCTGGTCCGAAATCTCCTTCATCTTTGTGACATAATCAGTCACATTTTGCTTCGGGCTTTTCTTCATTGTTGTGAACTCCATCCACAATTGGTTCTTCCTCGCTCGAGTGTTGGAAGAGAAGAAAGAAGCAAGTGCATTCCAGGTCTCTCTTGATGTCTTGCATCCCTTGACATGAGGTAAAAGAAAATTAGAGATTGAGTTTAGAATATAGGACCTTGCAAGTGCATCCTTCGAACACCAATTCGAAAGTCCTTCCACTTCTTCATGTGATGGTTGCCCTTTGTTCCTCATGGTTGGCATTGCTTCATCTCCGGATATGAATCCATATAGATTCCTCCCTTGAAGGTAAGCCTCCATCCTTAGAGACCATGCCGGGTAGTTGTTTCGATCCAATTTGTCAATTGTTGATGGAAATCCATCTCCCATGTTGCTTGACTATGCTCTGATACCACTATGAAGAGAGATGGTGGATGCAATCCAAAGATGAGTAGGTGCTGCTACAACCAGCTTCACACCTGCCAACTGAGACTTCAGAGTTGATTAGTAGACCCTTTAAGCTTCCTAAATCCACCAAAACATCAGCCAAGTACTTTGGAACATGTATCCCAAAAGTTTAAGTCAAGACAGACTACTTGCGAAATGACTAGCTCCCAAAACTTGCTATTTTTGGACATACACCTGCTGGAAAAAATGAACAGTGCACTCAACCTGGTAGGAATTAGAAAAATTTCTTTTGGGCATAGAAAATAGACTTAGCAAGCTTCCCAATCCAAGTTAAAACACTTCAAATGATGGACTGAGCACTGAGAACAAGATTTATCAATTTCTGGAACATGCCCACCATTCTCGGGGCTCTGTAGAGATAGACCAGTGAGCAGTAAAATGCAGATATCTCCACAATTATAAATCCAATGACCTTGAAAATTGATATGCAGAAACTAGACAGTAAGAGCTATCCAACGCACATTAAATCATTGAAACAAAGTCAGTAGAACTCGAGATAGGACCTTTTGAAGGTACTGCTCTGAGTGAGTATAGCAGAGAACAAAACAGAGAAGTGAATGATGATAAATGTATAAATTCATATATGATTACAACCACATTGGCAATGAAACTTTGAACAATGGGAGTAGAATGATAGAGCTATGGAGTAAGCTCTTCAATCTCTACAAAATGACATGAAGTGGTCACGTACAAGGCTTGCTAATCGCCTCTTCCTTCTTGCTCTTTTTATAGCTATTCTTGGAGGGAGTTTTGAATTCGAATTCGAATGGCTCCACCTAAAACTGATCCCCAAAGTTAGGATATATTCCCTCAGCTCAAAAAGTCGTGGGTTTTGGTAGTTAGAGCCACGAAATTGCTTTTACATCATGCATGAGGTAAGCCATCCTTTTCCTTTTTTCTTTTTCCTTTTACAAGAGATAAAATGAACTCTTTTATAAGAGGTGTTCACATGACTACTCATGTGACTTACAAATGAGGATAATATCAAGCATATCAAGCATGTAGGCTTGGGTAAAATGCACCAACAGCTCCCCCTCAAGCCTAACATGCTTGGCCTCCAAATAAGTCTTCAATTATCCTTGATTTCCTGCAAGCCAATCATCAACTTGAATCTGCTTAACTTCATACCATCAAGAGCTTTAGTCAACATGTCTGCACATTGCATATCTGTAGAGACATAGGATAGTTGAATATCCTTGCTCATTAGCTTCTCCCTTACATAATGGTAGTGGACTTCAATATGCTTCGTTCTAGCATGGTATACCGGATTAGCTGCTAGATGTAGTGAGCTTGTGTTGTCACCAAAAATATGAGGTGTTGAAGAATGAAGTCCAAGATCTATGTACAAGGACTTTAGCCACATGATTTCTTGAGTTGCATTAGCCAAACCTCTATATTCGGCTTCGGTAGAAGATAATGCCACAGTTGGTTGCTTCTTCGATGACCAAGAAATGATTTTTGAACCTGCAAATGATATATACCCGGATGTGCTTCTTCTATCATCTCTAGATCCGGCCCAATCTGCATCTGAGTAGATCTTTAGCTCAATATTTGAAGTATATGAATAGAACAAACCTTGATTCATGGTCCCCTTTAGGTACTTGAGAACTCTCTTGGCTGCTTCCATATATGGTCTTCTCGGCTTATGCATAAACTGACTCAATATGTTAACACTATAGCATATATCCACCCTTGTGAGTGTTGCATAGTTCAAGCTTCCAACCAAGCTTTGATAGCTTGTGATGTCTTCAATTGGCTCTCCTTCATAAGCACTAAGCTTATGATTTTGCTCCATAGGTGTACGTGCACACTTGGTATTTTCCATCTTGAACTTGACGAGCATGTCATGCACATACTTCCTTTGTGTGATGTATATACCTGAATCTGAGTAGATCAACTCCAATCCAAGAAAATAAGTGAGTGGTCCGAGGTCACTTATTTTGAACTCCTCCTTCATTTGACTCTTTACCTGTTTGATTCCTTCAAGATCATTGCCTGTGATAATAATATCATCAACATACACACATAAATAGATCACTTCATATCCATTCCTCTTTATGAACAAAGAGGTATCCGCCTTGCTAGCTTTGAATCCTTGGTCCTGCAAATAAGTCACCAATCTGAAATTCCAAGCTCTTGGAGCTTGCTTCAATCCATACAAAGCTTCCTTTAGTTTGCATACATAGTTAGGATGATGTGCATCCTCATATCCAAGAGGTTGTGCCATATACACTTCCTCAGAAATCCATCCATTCAAAAAGCATTCTTTACATCAAGTTGATAATGATTCCAATTTCTAGATGCAGCAAGACTAATGAGAACCCTAATTGTAGGCATTTTTGCAACAGGAGAGAATGTCTCCTCATAATCAATACCATGGGTTTGAGCAAACCCTTTAGCAACTAACCTTGCTTTGTGTCTATTTATACTTCCATCTGGATTCCTCTTGATTTTGTATATCCATCGAGATCCGATTATCTTCATAGATGGCTTGTTAGGTACAAGCTCCCAAGTGTCATTCTCCTTCAAGGCTTCCATTTCTTCATCCATTGCATCTCTCCAAGCTTTCTTGCTTTGTGCTTCTTCAAATGTGGTAGGTTCTTCATTGGTTGAATCCTTTGCAATGTAGATTGAGTGCTTGGTGACCAAAGAAGTATCATAACCAAACCTCTCTGGTTTCTTCTTCTCCCTTGAAGACCTTCTAAGTGGTTGATGTGAGCTCTCGGGTCCATATGTAGCATCCTGCATCTTTGCTTTTCCTTTGTTCTTCCATAGCTTTAGTCTTTCCAAGTCTTCTAGGTAAATCTCCGAATCACTTTCTTCAATCTGCTTTGGCTCCTTTGGTTGAAGTGATGGAAAATCTTCATCCAAGTCATAAGGTAGCTTCACTTTCCTGTCATCATCAAACCATGATTTGTTTTCATCAAAAATTACATCTCCACTCACAGAAAATCCTTTATTGGTTGGATTGTACAATCTATATCCTTTTTGGTTTTGATCATAACCAATGAATACACACTTCTCTGCCTTGGGATCCAATTTCCCTCTTACTTGAGAAGGAATGTGAGCATAGGCTAAGCATCCAAAGATTTTGCAATGCTCTAGACTAGGTCTTCTTCTATTCCACACTTCATATGGAGTGGTTCCATCTAGTGACTTAGATGGAAGTCTATTTATGAGATATGTGGTTGTAGACACAGCCTCTGCCCATAGGTAGTTTGGCAATCCCTTTTCGTTGAGCATGGACCTTGCTGCTTCAACAATAGCTCTGTTCCTCCTCTCTGCTACACCATTGAGTTCGGGTGTATACCTTGTAGTGACTTCCCTTTTAATGCCTCTTTCATGCAAGAAGGCATCAAATTCAGAAGAGAAGTATTCTCCTCCACCATCTGATCTGAGTCGTTTCAAACTCCTACCTGTTTGGTTTTCAACAAGAGCAATATACTTCTTAAAGCAATTAAACACTTCATCCTTGTGCTTCATGAAAAACAGAATGGTCCACCTGCTACAATCATCTATGAAAGACACATAATATCTTGAGCCTGATATAGATGGCTCCTTACTTGGACCCCACACATCCGTGTGCACTAGATCCAAAGGATTTTGATACATATATCATTTCTTATTGAAAGGTTGTCTATGAGCCTTGCCGAGTTGACAAGCTTCACACTTATAAATCATGTGTTGCCTTGTGATATTAGGCAAACCAAGTACACTTTGGTCCCTGCAAATCTGTTTGAGTGTCCTCTCACCAATGTGAGCAACCCTTTTGTGCCATATCTCCAACTCTGTTAGAGTTTGAGATCCATAGCTAAACAAAGCTATGTTCTTTGTATCTTCCACTTCAAAAGTGAAAATCCTTCCTCTCTTTTCTCCTTTGGCAATCCTTCAAAAGCCTTGCCTTGGGTCTTCAACATATGCTCCAAATCGATTGAATCTAACCTGCAATCCTTTTTCAACAATCTGTCCAACACTTATTAAATTTTTGGTAATTGTAGGGACATACAAGACTTTGCTTAAGAGGTTCATATTCCCATCTAATGTCTTCACATTACCTATCTTCTCCACTGAGTGCTTTGTGTCATCTCCTATCTACACTTCATGCTTGTTATGAGGATCTTCCAAATCAGAAAGTAAAGCCACATTTCCTGCTACATGGTTCGAGCATCCCGAATCAATGTAAAATATGTGATCATCATCCTTACCCTTCTTCGCTGATAGATTCATAATCAATAATAAATCTTCTTGACTTTGGTCCTTTGCATAGTTATTGTAATCTCTTCTTCCTCTATGGCCACTTTGATAGTTGTTGTTGTTGTTGTAATTGTTGTTGTAGTAGTTGTTGTTGTTGTAGCCTCCATTGTATCTACCTCTATTTGATCCATAGCCACCTCTATTGAATCCTCTTCCTCTTGAGTTCCTCGGGTTCTTGAAACATTCTTCAGTAGTATGGTTAGATAAGCCACATATGTTGCAAGGTTGAGATGATTGGAATCTCCCCCTGCTTTGCTTTCCACCTCTGCCTCTTCCTCTAGCTCTTCCTCTACCTGCAAAGTTTGCTTGGAAAGAGCTACCTTCATCTTCATTCTTCCTATTCTTTGACTTGTCCTTGACCTTAGCTTTATCAGAATATGAGGCAGAAGTTTGATTACCTCTTGACGACTCACCACCTCTGCTAATCTTTGCTTCATGAGTGAAGAGTTGGCCCATGAGTGTGTTGAGGTCGGGTACATGCATATCCATGTATAAATCCATGGTTGTTGTGAATGACTCCCACTTGTCGTCTGCTTTGATTCCATTCATGATTTGTCTAATGATTTGCTCCTCTTCAATTACCTCTCCAATGCTTCCAAGCTGGTCCGAAATCTCCTTCATCTTTGTGACATAATCAATCACATTTTGCTTCGGGCTTTTCTTCATTGTTGTGAACTCCATCCACAATTGGTTCTTCCTCGCTCGAGTGTTGGAAGAGAAGAAAGAAGCAAGTGCATTCCAGGTCTCTCTTGATGTCTTGCATCCCTTGACATGAGGTAAAAGAAAATCAGAGATTGAGTTTAGAATATAGGACCTTGCAAGTGCATCCTTCGAACACCAATTCGAAAGTCCTTCCACTTCTTCATGTGATGGTTGCCCTTTGTTCCTCATCGTTGGCATTGCTTCATCTCCGGATATGAATCCATATAGATTCCTCCCTTGAAGGTAAGCCTCCATCCTTAGAGACCATGCCCGGTAGTTGTTTCGATCCAATTTGTCAATTGTTGATGGAAATCCATCTCCCATGTTGCTTGACTATGCTTTGATACCACTGTGAAGAGAGATGGTGGATGCAATCCAAAGATGAGTAGGTGCTGCTACAACCAGCTTCACACCAGCCAACTGAGACTGCAGAGTTGATTAGTAGACTCTTTAAGCTTCCTAAATCCACCAAAATATCAGCCAAGTACTTTGGAACATGTATCCCAAAAGTTTAAGTCAAGACAGACTAGTTGCGAAATGACTAGCTCCCAAAACTTGCTATTTTTGGACATACACCTGCTGAAAAAAATGAATAGTGCTCTCAACCTGGTAGGAATTAGAAAAATTCCTTTCGGGCATAGCAAATAGACTTAGCAAGCTTCCCAATCCAAGTTAAAACACTTCAAATGATGGACTGAGCACTGAGAACAAGATTTATCAATTTCTGGAACATGCCCACCATTCTCGGGGCTCTGCAGAGATAGACCAGTGAGCAGTAAAATGCAGATATCTCCAAAATTATAAATCCAATGACTTTGAAAATGGATATGCAGAAACTAGAGAGCAAAAGCTATTTAACGCACGTTAAAGCACGGAAAAAGAATCAGTAGAACGCGAGATATGATCTTCTGAAGGTACTGCTCTAAGTGAGTATAGCAGAGAACAAAACAGAGAAGTGAATGATGATAAGTGTATAAATTCATATACGATTACAACAACATTGGCAATGAAACTTTGCACAATGGGAGTAGAATGATAGAGCTATGGAGTAAGCTCTTCAATCTCTACAAAATGACATGAAGTGGTCACGTACAAGGCTTGCTAATCGCCTCTTCCTTCTTGCTCTTTTTATAGCTATTCTTGGAGGGAGTTTTGAATTCGAATTCGAATGGCTCCACCTAAAAGTGATCCCCCAAAGTTAGGAGATATTCCCTCAGCTCAAAAAGTCGTGGGTTTTGGTAGTTAGAGCCACGAAATTGCTTTTACATCATGCATGAGGTAAGCCATCCTTTTCCTTTTTTCTTTTTCCTTTTACAAGAGATAAAATGAACTCTTTTACAAGAGGTGTTCACATGACTACTCATGTGACTTACAAATGAGGAAAATATCAAGCATGTAGGCTTGGGTAAAATGCACCAACAACACTGACATGCACGGTGGATCCAAACCCACTTATTACAAAGTAAAATATTACAAATCATCATCTTGGTTCTACATCTCCGAAAACATAATTCTTTCTATGTCATACCACAATTCATTAAAAATTTCTCTCATATTTTCCTCTGCTAATTGTATCTCTGCTTCAAAAAATTCTTTCGGATCTAAAAGTTGTTGACTATAACTTCTATAGCTAACTAGAGAGGCTTCTTATTCAGGGATACGCTACTGAAATCCCTCTAACAGCTTGTCAAAACTACAGTAACATTTGATAAGTGGGTTATATATTCTATAGTTTTCTTCGTCATTTCCTCTAACTTTGTTTTACAAGTTAATTCCAAAATTGTTGCATCTTTTCTGAATCGATATACATCTGCTTCATTATCTGCCAAAACTATATTCGCATCTTTACAATGTTGCTTCCATTGACTGACTTGCTTTTCTAGCTCTGGGATCCCTACAACTTGTGCCATCACCATATCCAAATTTTCTTGCACAGTCTGAAGCTTTTCTTCTAAGGCCGTAAACTCCAAATTCCGGACTACCAGTCTTTCTTCCACTTATGCAGCTGATATACTTTGCCTTTTCATTCATCGCTCTGCTCCTTGAGGTAGGATCCGCTCTGCTCGAGCGGCTCCTACCTCTGCTTGAAGTTGGGTGATCTCCAACATCATCTAATCCCTTTTCGTAAACCACTTATCCTTTTTCATTATCATAGAGTTATACTTATTCTAAAATTCTTCAAGCTTCGCTGCACTCCACGACAATCCTCTGGCTAAATCTCTGAGAATTTTTATTCTGACGGTTTCATTCTTGAACATCCAGGCATAAATATTATCTATACACTGGATTAGGGGTAACTTCACCCTTCCTTCCTTAGTTCTCCACTTATCTATAAGTCCGCATGCTTGAAAGGTATGTAGTACTAGAATCTTACTAGATGAGCTTCCGGAACAGTCCCCTTGTTCTTGTTGTTGCTTCCGATGTCTCTCCTCCTCGGTAGCCCTTTTTTCCCTTTCTTCCTCTTCTCTTCTCCGGACTTCTTCTACCTCCTGCTGCGGTTGTCTTTCTTCTTCCTCTTGATTTTGTGCTTCCTCTTCCTGTCTTGCTTTCCTCTCTGCTTCTTCATTTGCTTTTTTGTCTACTTCTTCCTTTTCTTTTCTCTCTGCTTCTCTCTGTTGATTCTCCATCACCTGTCGTCTCCTGGACTCCTCCTCTTCATCTACATCTGTCTTCGCTTGATCATGAGGTGTTACCTATAGATTTCCACTATGCCGCCCTTTTCTTCAAAATCTGCAGAAAGACCTTAATCAAGCATACTATGTATTCTCGAGGTAAGTAGACTAGTGTGTCCGTAAAAAGCAGAGTAAAAACTATGCCCACTTTAGAATCCGATATTGCATTTACTAGACGCCCAATCCATCTGAAGAGTCCTCATACCTCTTTCTTCATTTTTTGGAAAATGATTTCCACCCAATTAACCTGTATCTTAGCGGCTTCCGTGATCAATGCAAAAAGCTGTTGGGAAACGCCATAATGTTTTTCTTGCAAATTAATGACCATCGTCATCAGTAATAGGCAAAGCTTTAATGGGTTGTCATCAAGGAGTTGAGCAAATCGATACTCGCCTGACAAGGACTCTATGCTTGATGTGATCCCTTCCTTTGCCACATTAAATCTTTCAGCAATTAACTCAGTAGACAATTGATACTCCTCCTACCCTATTCTAATGCTAATCTCATGTGAATTAATGTCATTACGTTCAAGTCTGCCTTGCTATTTCCATGGTAATTTCCTTTGCCTGTGGATGAGGTCGAATACTTCTCCAATCCAGCATGGTGCACTGCACGAGACCCCTGCATTCGAACAAGTCCTTCTGCTCTTGGGACAACTTCTCTGGAATATACAATAGGTGGCAATCTGACAAAGAAACTGCCATCGTTGCACTACTGCTTTTCTACTGTGTTGTTACAACACTCAGGTATGCTACTCGCTGTAGTCGCTCTATATGCAAATGCGCCAAATAAGCCAATTTTGGCAAAGTACGTAGCCTTTTATGCCATGAGTGTCTGTGTAGAGAGCTCCGAGTCTAAGCCATGATTACCAATTAGGGAATCTTAACTCATGAATCTGCACTTATTTTTGGCTCACAAAATAAGGAAAAATCATCAGATTTGAAATGCTATGGTTGCCGAAGCTCATTAATTGCATGTAGTATTGCATGTCAAGTAGTTACGTTGCACATAATTACTAGAATTACACAATTTTGTTTCTTTTTTTTAACCTAGAGCTCTATTAGGGCTATAATTTAGACCCACTAATGAAAGTCAAAAGAATTTCTCATGCCAACGTAGCCAACTGAAATGATCCTGGGCCGCACATCTCATGAATCCGGAATGGACCGATCCATCGTAATTTTAATTTACCAATTCTTTGCTTCATCTTTGAGTGAAAATATAGTACCAAATCCCCAAGTCAAAAAATCTTCATTCGAAGATTTCGATCATGCCACTTCTTCTGTCTACTCTAGACTTCCTGTAACAATAAAAAGATGTTATAACAATGTTCATCCAATTGCCGCAACTGGTCCATTCGATATGCAAAAGACTCCTTCGATACCAATTGCTTCCGCATTGCAATCCGGAGATTGGGTATCGCAAATTCAAAGGGAAGAATGGCCTCCTTTCCATAGAGCAATTTGAAAGGTGTGCTACCCACAAAAACTTTATAAGCGGTCCTGTATGCCCATAGGACAGTGGGAAGCATGGTTTCCCATTGATCCATTGAATCGTGCAACATTTTTTGGAACATGTGAAGTAAAACTTTGTTAGTACTTTCCATCAAGCCGTTCGCTCATGGATAATAGGGTGAACTAAATTTATGTTGTAGTAAGTTTTGCAATCAACTCAATCAAAAAATGTATTCCCCTATTAAAAAATGATTCTAAGGGGAATAAATATCATCCTACAATTTCCTTGCGACTGTTCATGCAGTAGCTCGCTTGGTTGCCCATGCTTTGGCCCATCGTATGCAATAACCCGTACAGGTCAAGATATACAGGGCTCCGGTGTGCGAATTCAGGTGGTTTGATGGGATCGATGAAGTCCAAACCCCAATTTTGGAAAGGTTCTAGGGGAAGAATTGGTTGCAATGGAAAGTGCTGACTATCACGAGGTTCGCCAGTATGTTGGTATGGGTCACAATTGTGTACTATTTGTTGCACATCCGAGTACATAGTTGGCCACCATAATCCAAACTGCTGGATTTTCCACACTATAATCAAATGATTGAAGTGTCCATCAGCTTCACCTGAATGAGCCTTTGAAATGACTGTCTGCACCTCGCGTGGAGGAACGCAGTGCATCCAAATGCCGGTAAGCAAAAACATCTTTGTACTATTGCAACAAAGCGATCAATGCCATCTGGAATTCTAGAGCAAGGTCTGAACAAATTCGGACTAGCTTAGGCTCTTCCATAGTTCCTAAATTCACCACTTCTAAAGAATCTTTTTCCACTTGTATCTTTCCACTCTCCATGGGATCTTTTATCACTAGATCAGTGCTATCTTCGGCCTGTAATTCCAAAGATTCCATGCACACCACAGCCGCCATACTGTCCCATTCTGAGCTGATGACTGAATTCACATCAACTACACCGAAAGAGATCAAATCCCTATTTGCTTCCAAAAACTATTGTTCCTCATCCTCTTCGAGTCCATCCAGCATATGTGAAGGCTCTGCTAATACTGGTTTATGCTCAGGAAGGCAATGTTGCTCTTGATCTAAGGGAACAAAAAACTTAGTATGCCCTCTTCGGAAGGGAATTGTCTTTTCATCCCAATTCTAGCACACTATAACATTTCGCAAGCACGGACAACCCAATTACAAGTTATAATCTAGATTTTTCCCCTTCAGTTCCAATGCAACAAATGTAATATTAAATAGAACCTGTGCAATACAGATAAGGATGTCTTTGACCAGCCCCACCAGTTATACCCCTCATTGGTCTGCCATCCGAACAAAGAAGGGGGCTTGGTCAATGCTATTCCAACCCATTTGCTTACACATGGTGGTAGATGCAATGTTGATACTAGATCCCCATCAATCAAAACCTTTGGAATGGTTTTATTTTTATATTGCACTATAATCGTAGGGACGACATAGTCCACTATCCTGTCTGGCACATTCCTTACCATTGAAACTAAGGGTTCCAGATGTCGGGAGGGTGCATATTTTTCCTGTATCTGTTATAGTAATTGTCTCCAAAATGCTGGAACTAGTTCTAGTAAAGCCCTCAATGACAGTTTGATATGTGATTCCTATAGGAACTCACAATACTCCTCATTCACTGGTGGTTCGTGGTCTGTACACCCTTGTTTCTATTCCATCCGGGCCTGCTGATTTTGAAATCTGCTAGTAGTCGCCTGATTTGTAGGCACAACCTACAATGTTTCAGATATCGATAGACCTATAGATTGTCCAGCATTCTTCTTTCACTCTTGAATGAATTTCGTAGATGTCATGCCAATTGTGCTATGTCGCTTCTTTCTAGAAGATTCCACCAGGATTAACGGAGACTCAACATAGTGCGGTGGGTACTTCATAGCCCACTGTACCGCCTTCTTAAGGGTTTGCGTTTGCTTCACAAGTGTTAAATAATCCAATTTCTATCCAGTTGAATACTCTTTCTAGGACCTAGTGACTATTGATGATGAAGGCTCCAGATACTCCAATGTCACCACATTGGCCATGGGCGCCTTGAGCTTAGCTTCTTGCTTCCGCTAATCATATTCCTTGGCCTCCTTACATTCCCATTGTTTATGACCATATTGTAGGCAGAACTCACACTGAATTGGTCGAGTACTCGAGTTGCCTAGCCCAGGTTGTGGGAATCTCCGTCCTCTGTCAAACTCTTGTCTGTTTTGCCAAAAACCACATTGCTGCTCCAAAAATTGTTGTGAATCTAGATATTGAGATGGTCCTTCAAGTCTAGCATCCTGACTATTATGCCATTGTCGTGTAGAAACTTGGGGCTTATATCCAGCCAAATTCCCTAGAAGGTACATCTACTTGTCCCGTAGCGACCAAGGTATTTCTCGCATTAAAGCGACGTTCCTCTAAACTGTGATTAGTCTTGTTACAAATTGGGCAAAATACCTTGTTAAACGCACAATCGGCCATGATGTGGCCCGCATTCCTGCACCGTAGGCAACACAACTGCTTCTCTGGGGTTGCGCCTTTCTTGAACACCAAATTCGTCTTCTCAGATCCCAAATTGGAAAACTGCATCTTCCAATCCATCCTTATTGATAAGTCAATAATCTAATCAAGCATGTGGGATTGGTCGAGTGTATACATATAAATCTTTTCTTTGATGGGTGGCTAAAGTCCGTCAACAAAGAATTCCGTTAACATTTATTTGGCAGGACATTTGTCTGTTAGGAATTGTCGCAGTGTAGATCTAAAATCTGATGCATACTGTTCGACCGTCCCTTTTTGCATCACATACCGAAGTGAAGAATGTAACTCTCAAACACTCTTGGCAGTTTGAAATCACTCTAAAAATGTCACGTTCAAATCATAAGTTGAAAAGTAATCGGGAGGGTACTCAATAAGCCATTTTACTACATCGCCGACTAATGTAGCTTGGAATACCTGGAACTTGTGCCGATGTCATTTAAGTTGCGATGGTTACATAAGTACAAATTCTCATATGTCCGTACGTGCACATCCGGATCCTCGTCCACTCGCCCATAAAAATGAGTATAATTTAACATTGGTAATGGGTGTCTGTTCGCCATCAAATCACCAAGCGTCTGTAAGGTACTGGTTTGAGGTGAGGGTGCTAGAGCTAACTGCAATTCTGGCAGGAGTTTCGCTGTCACCACTTTGGCCTACTTCCACACAGTATTTATCTTCCTGCACGTGATTCTGCTGGTCGGTCCTACTGAATTCCCCTTGCCACAATACTTTAGTTAGCCTACCGTCCTTCCACTCAAAGAGTAAATCCTTCAAAATCTTGGCGGTAAAACTCCGGTTTCCATCCAAAACTGCACTTCCTCTGGGATGGTACTTACATCTTCAAGAGGGATATCTTCAAGCTTCAACGTTGCGAGTGTCTAATGCATGAATTCATCTAGATAACCATGATGATAAGTCTTTTATAAGTACTCCTTACCACTTTGTACTAGCATCAATCCGCTTTGTGTTGTATTCTGTTACCCCATCCCATCGTGGTTGCCAATGTTGAGCATACTGTTTACACATAGTCTAACAGTATCCCAATTAACAGGTTCAAGAATGGGGATTTACGAATATACAATACTTGTAAACATGTGTTTCTGTTCCACACCACTTACATAAACATTTGTTATAATCAGAGACATTTCATACCACACAATATACACAGAATCGTAGCTTCCACAACAGCAAATAGATTCTTGATTACAAATTATATGTGTGGTTACATCACAGTATCTTCTTTACAATTGATTCCTTCGGAGATTACAAACTTCACCAGTTTTCAATCTCTACATATTTGCACACCTCATATTCGTCACTTCCTGGTATCTACCCATAAGATACAACACCATACCTTCTTTGTAAGCCTTTAACACCGCTTCAAACTTCCAAATTAGAAAATTACTGAAATTAACAGTTTCGAAAACTCATAGCATCTCCGTAAACTCCATTCCTATTACATTGAAATAATAATTTTGTTACAAAGAAAGTGGTCGTTCACACCAGCTGCTAACAATTGCAATGGAGGACTTAGAGCTAGTCCAAATGGATGTGAAAATTGCTTTCTTCCATGGAGATCTTATAGATGAGATCTATATGGAAAAACCAGAGGGTTATGTAGTTCTTGGCAAAGAAAGTCTAGTTTGTAAGCTGAAGAAGAGCTTATATGGACTTAAGCAGTCCCCTAGACAATGATACCAAAAGTTTGATGCTTTTATGAAGTCTCAAGACTATTCTCAAAGCAATGAGGATCATTGTCTCTACACAAAGAGATGCTTAGATAGCAGCTTGATATGCTTGATACTTTATGTCGATGATAGGTGGATTTCTAAGAAGTCCTCTTATGACGTCAATTCTCAAAAGGAAGTTGAGTCAGAAATTTGATATGAAGCATTTGGGGGATGCCAAACATATTCTTGGCATGCGCATTACTCAGGATAGGAGTAAAAACTATGATCACTGGGGTCACTTTCTGAAAGCAAGGGTGTTACTAGAACTAAGGCTCTATTCAGATTCTCTTCTGCAGCTGTATACTTCACTGGAATCACATTGGTTGGAGTAGGAGGTTGTTGAGCTAACACAGGCTGAGGCCTTTGTTGGGTTTGGTAGGGTTGTTGATAGGGTTGTTGTGGTCTGCCATATTGTTGTGGTGGGTACTGGTTCTAGTATCTTCCATGTTGTGGATATGGCTAAGGATAATTTTATATGACCATTTGTTTGTTATAGGGATAGTCTTGTGTAGTGTGGTTAGTGTATCTTTGCTCTATGGTGCAATATTGGCTACAAGGATTCACTTGGGGTTGAGCCATAATGGGAGATACATTCACCATATGGTCACCTCCACAAGTATAGCATCTTTTCACTGGGGCAAACCTTGGTATTTGTTTGCATGAGACTCCTAACTTTTGAGCTACTTTCTCAGCAAGTTCCTCAATAGATGTGGATTGATTTGAATTGAGGCTAGTGGAGCTATTTGAATCTTTGTAGATTTGTTAAAGCTCTAAGTCCTCCCCTAGGTTATCCTCAAGGTCCTTCAAGTACACATATGATCTCAATTTGGTACTTAGCAGTCCGTCCAAGAATAAAGCCACTTGTTTGGTTGGTGTGGGTAACTCAGGAATGGGGCATCTCTCCAAGTATTGCCTAAATCTTCTTCTTGCAAGTCTAATTGTTTCTTGAGGTGTCTACTTGAAGCTATGTATTAGTGAGGAGGTGTTGTGTCTGATGCCACTCTTAGAAAATTCTATGATGAAAGCCTCTAGAAGTTGGTCTATGTTCCTGAACTGGCCTTGGTGAAGCAGTCGAAACCATGTCAGGGTTGTGTTCTTGAGACTTAGGCCAAAGGCATTATATTGAGTGAACAAGTCTTCAACTTGTTCAGCTCTCAAAACTTGACTACATTATGCCACATGATCGTATGGGTCTCCTGTGCCATCGAAGCAATTCTTCATGGAATTAACTAATTGTGTAGGCCTCAAGGTCCGTGTGTGTTCTCTAGGCCTTGGCAGAGGGAATTCGTCTGTATTTCTTTGATTCCTTGGGTCTCTAGGTCTCTCGCTTTCCATTCTATCCACCTTTGATCTTGTTATTTCTCTTCCCAGTGGGTTAGCAAAACTCACTTCTGGCCTATCTCTACTCTTGTCCCTTTGAGCTCCATGAGCGTGGGATGTTCCAACTCCTTGGTGACCATAAGAGACATTAGATCTTGGTTGGAGGAAAACAAATTCACCCTTCCAAGTGTTGGCATGCCTACCATGCTCTGTGACCACAAAGGTCCTCCCTGATGTATTGTCTAAATAGGTCACTTTGCTTGGGCTATCTGGATCTTTAAATTCATAGATTGTGATCATTCTTGCTTCATTAGGTTGGTCAGTCTTATACCTCCAAAAGGCCTCGTCAGTCTCTTGGTTTAAAAGTAGATATATGCTCTTGTAGTCCTGGGGCACCCACTCTGGAGTGATGATTCTAGTCAGGACTCATTTGCCTCGAGGAGTTATGGCCTCTATTGCTAAGTTCCCTTGCTCTATGTCACGCATGTCTGTCTTTGGAATCACGTCACCAAATTTGTCTGTTCTATCCAGTTGGTTGGTGACTACGTGCATTGTTCCTTCCTTATCTAGGTATGCACAATTTTCAAACTTGACCACTGGATGTTCTAGTCCAAGGGGTTGATCAAGGTTTTTAATTTGCACTATGGACCTTCTAAGACCGTCCTCATAGATGCGAACACCTAATCAGTTGGTCCTGATATACTCCAGTTGCGTCTTGTAAGGGCCCGCGGGTTTCTCTAAGTAAGCCACACCTGAACTTCGTGTGGGTCTCTCCATACCATAAGAAATCTCTGATTCGCAAGTTTTAGAGCTAGGATAGTGTGGATAATTGCCCAACTGTTGGCCCAGGACCTAGCAGTATGATTGACACTAGCCTCTGAAGACCTAAGGCTTTGTCTATCTCTCCCTAGGTGTCGTCTTGATCTAAGGTTCATATGTCTGATTGAACAACCCCAAATTTTACCCCAAGTAAAACCTCGCTACAACTCACTTTGTATCAGTCACTTGGTTCTTTTTTAGTTGGTTATTGTGTTTATGCTCTTGTCTGATATCACGTCCTCAAGAACATTTAAGTGAATTTCTGCACTTTAAGTTGATCGTACCATGTTAAGTTCTTTTCCTTTTAAGTTATCAATCACAATGAGATTATATTTCTGCTTGAACTTGAGTGATTAAGTAGTCTTCGATTGGAGAGATGCCTATCGTCACCTTGACTTACTTCTAGCACTACTCGCACTTAGCCTAAGCTAGGAATTTGACAAAGTGAGTTGAGAATGATCCAACCTTAACTGCTTTTCCCTTGCCCTTTGGTGCTCAAGACCCCGTTCTCAAGCTTGTCGAATACCCTTGCTCTAGGTGCCCTCTATTGCTCTCAATGGACCTGTAACAGTCCCACATTTAGCTCAAGACTAAATTGTAATTGACTCAAAAGACCATGTCCATGCATGCACTTAACAGACCCAAATTTTGCTTTGTTTTCATGAAAATTCCCTTAGAGATCCCTCCAGTTTCTCACCTCTATGCAAGGTCAACTTCAAAATACCCTATCTATAACTCCACAGAACCAAAATTGTAGCAATCGGAGTTCGTATGAAGAAGTTATGGCTAGTCAGGCATTCGGGAGTCGAAACAGGTGAAACAGGCATTCAGGGATAGCTCACAGTGTTTTCTAAGGTTTCTTTATGCTTTAATGACCCTTAATTTTCCCAAATTTTGGCCAAAAATAGGCTAAATTTTTTAATCCTAAACAAAAAATGCCGAATTTGCCTGTCAATCGCGATTGATGTGTCCGTCATGATTGATAGGTCAATAGCGATTGACATAATTCAGTCGGTCATGGTCAAACAATCGTTGATTGGGTCAGTCGCGATGGACCTGTCGGTCGTGATTGATAAGTCAGTCGCGATCGATGGGTCAGTCACGATTGATAAGTCAGTCGCGATCGATGGGTCGGTCGGGATTGACACGTGGCACATGATGGCTCTGTCAATCGTGGTCAATCACTCGTGGAACCTATCAATTGCGATTGACGTGTCGGTCGCAATCGACTGGTCCATCGGGATCTGTCCATCATCGCTTGTCAATCACGATTGACGTGTCAATCGTGATTGACACAAAACAGTGGAATTTGAAAAAAATAATCACATATTGGGATCCCCTAGCCCCAAGCATCATGGTTATGCACTTTGTTTTTTGTAGAATGGTCAACTTTTATGTCGGTTGCGATTGACATAAGTCAACACCTCGAGTCTTGCACAGTCAAATTTTTTTACCTGCTGGAGCTGGTACAACTACTGGAGATGCTGATTCTTGCAAAAAATTTAAGAAAACGCACGAGAACAACAAGCACACAATCGATCTCTCGCTCTCTCTCTCACAAGTGAAATGGGGGGGATGGAATGGGAAAGGTGATATGACCAAAAAACTGAAAATTTTGCAAAGGTGGAGATGGAGGTGGGAGATGGTGAGGATGATGGTGAAGAAAATTAAAAAAAATAGAGAAAAGTGAAGAAAATACATATGACTCCAACGTCACAACTCGACATCTTACCATCACACGCTCGTCCTCAAAGTTCGGTCCCCGGCAACAGCACCAAAATTTGGTGTAGCTCAGTGGTGAGTAGCACCTCCTTTAATGTCGATCCGCCAAGACGTGAGGATGGTATGAAGACCTCGAGCAAGTGATGCACAATTGGTGGAAGAGAAGCACACTCACATGCACTCACACACACGTGCACACACAGGTAGAACAAAGGGTCCCACAATGGAATCTTTGATTACTCAAAAAATATTACGATTGCTTTAGATTTAGTTCATTCTTTAACATGCTCTCTCCAAAAATGAGCCTTCTAGTCCTTTTTATAGTGGGCCTATTTAGACCTAGTGTCTGGCCTAGTTAAAAATTAGGTTCTAGGGGCCATTTAAGGCTCAAACAGAGTCCAAAAAATACGAAAATGGATAGGTAGGTACTTCTAATGCTCCTCAAGCTCAAGGACTCCTTGGCTTGCACAAAATGGAGCTAAAAAAATAGGAAATGGTATTTACAATGAGTGTTAGTGATGAAAATCACTATTTTAAAGGTTTCTCTTGAGAATTTCGACATACATTTCCATCAGTCCTTTCTTCATTGGCTCCTTTGTAGGCTTGTGCTTCCTGTCTCTTCACCTTGGCATGTACTTCCTTGACGAGTTAGCCCTTGACTTCCAACATGTATGTTTTAGGTGTTATATACCTTCATGAGTACACATACGAAGAGATTAGTTGTAGGAGTATGAACACCCTTAAGAGATATTCCCAATAAGTACAAAAGATGAAAATCAAAAAATTTGCATGCCCGCTATGTGACTTTCATATATATACCTTCATAAGTTCAGAGTTATCCAAACTTACAAACTCAAGATAGAGAACACAAACACACACATAAGAAAAAACAATAACAAAAGCAGCGAGTACACAAAAATAAGATCAATATAATACATGAACAATACAAATAAGAAAGGAAACCAATCTAAAAAAAATCAGACTAAAAAATATAATTAATATATAAATTTACAAAATACAAATATATTAAACTAATACCAATATATATATATATATATATATATATATATATATATATATATATATATATATATATATATATATATATATATATATATATAATATATATATAAAAAATAAAAATTTTAAACAAAAACCACAAACAAAAAGAGAGCATCTTCGCCTTCTATATCTATCCAAAACAAGAAGTATCATAATTAAACTTTATCATGCATAGCTTCGACAAATAGCTATGACATCCCTATCATGTCATTAGTGACCTTGAGGAGGGGCAAACTTTAATAAAGAGTCTTTCTAAATAAAGACCTCTAACAAAGTCAACAAAGTCTTGCACAAAGAACAAACCAATAACAAAAAATAAATAATAAGAAAATAGCAAAAAAAAATAAAATAATAATAATAGATAAATAACAAATATCAAATAATAAAATTAAGGAAAATAAAATAAATAATGAGAATCCCAAAATTATATAACAAAATAAAAACAAAAAGGTAAAACATATATATAGCTTGAAAATAAAAATTATATAAAAAATAAAAATTTTAAAAATAGAATAAAATAATAATAAAAAGTTAAAATTATAAATTAGAAGAATTTAAATAATAATAACAATAAATAAATAATAGTAATAATAATAATAAATGAATAAAGGAATAAAATAAAACTATTATAAAAAAAGAACCCTTGAAATATCTTATCCTTAATGATTAGAAAGTTTCCCTTTTCTATTGAATTTACTAGTGACCAATTTGAACACATCAAAAGAAGAAGAAACATGAATGAACTTGCCACGTAGTAAGAAAATTCTTACCTTCTTTAAATTTTCTTGAAAGAATATCCTTTTTGAAGAAACAAAGAGATTAGTTGATAATACTATGTTCATATATTTAGGTGGTGATGTGTGTGAACACGCTAGGACCACGTGTGAACACAATAGGACCACCAAGGCACTTTTTCTCCTCTTTAGGAGGTTTTTTCCCCCAGCTTGTATATATGCATATAGCCCTAGCGGCTTACTTATCTTTGTACATTCTAGTGGTAATATATTTAGTATCGTGTGTTGTGCTCCAAGCTTCTTCTTCTTCCTTATGTTGTTCGTGTGCTTTGGCAGACCTCAAACTCCAACAATTGGTATCAGAGCAGGTCTCCGCTTCATCTAGGACATCATCAACACTCCTCCGATCACAGTCTCAGAATTGCACAAAATTTGATGAGCATACTTAGGGTGGTGTTGAAATCGCGATCTGAGCTCGTTTTGGCCTCGGAACGCACTATCACAGTGCTTGTGCATGCAATTTTCTTTTTTTATGCCAAAGATATATATAGGTTTTGGCTTGCTAGTATAAGCATCTCAAAGTCTACTACAGGTTTAGCAGAACTTGACAAGGTAGTTCTGTTCAGCTTTTTCAAAAACAATCATTTCTTTGCATCAAGGTATTTTAGTCAGTGGCCATTACTGAAAGCAATGATGTATTTTTTATGTTGGTTGTTGAGGATAATTTGGACGATACCAACTACCCATTGTGGGCTTATATGATGCATCATGTATTGGTTGCAAACAGAATGTGGAATATTGTGGAGGCTGTTGAAAAACATCATATTTCACGTGCAAACACAGTTGTTGAAGGTGATGCAGATGGTGTTGAATATGGTGATATTCTTCATGTTCATGTTTGTGTTATGGTTCCTGTAGCACCTAGTGTAGAGAAACTTCATTGGGATGGTAGAGATGCTCAGGCACATGCATTGATAGCCGTTTCTGTCAAATGTGCTATTATTCCTCACTTTCGCTCTTGCAAAACAGCTAAGGATACTTGGCATATACTTACCACATTATACGATGCAAGCAACGAGGCTCCTGTTGCTTACCTCCAAAAAAAATTGGAGAGTGAGCATGAATGAAGGAGATTACATGGATAGTTTTCTCACAAAGATCAAAGATTTGAAGGAACAATGGATTTTTGCTAATGAAGTTTTTCCTAAAAATTCACTTGTGCAGACTGTTATGAATGGTCTTCCCCATTCATATCAGAGTTTTGCTTCTACTCTTCGTTTGACGATGAAAGGCAATCCAAATGCCTTAACATTTGAGGACTTAGTCTCGGTTCTGTTGCACAAAGATCAGCCTAGGTAGAACAAGTACATTATGCATGTTGCAGATCAAGCTTGCTTGGATAGTCAGAAGGGCAAAGGTAAATGGAGCTCTTCTAGTAGTAAGCAAAAATCTGCTAACTCTACACAATCAAAGAAGGAAGATAGAGACGAGAAGAAAACAAAAAAGCATATATTGTTTTGCAAATACTGTAAAGGAAATGATCATGTCATCAAGAGTTGTCCAAAACTGGTTATTGAAGAGGCAAGGAAGAAAGAGGTTGGAATGGTTGTTGCAGAGGCCTCTACAACCAAAACAGAGTCTGCTAATCTTGTGCAAAATGAAGAATGGGCATTTAATATTGTTTGCAGTAGACTCAAATATTTGGTATTTTGATAATGGGGCAACCAAACATATTACCTTGCAGCACAGTTTCTTCACTTCACTTGAGCCTGCCCCTATAGGGAATATTGTCACATGTGCCAACAACTCCTCTTATCCTGTTATGGGAGTTGGTAAGATCATTCTGACTACTACTGATGGTAGTTCTTTTACATTGTCAGATGCTTTATTTGTGCCAGGGATCAAGAAGAATTTGTTATCAGTTTTAGATTTAGCAAAGATTGGCTTGGTTGTGAAATTTCTTGATGACAGATGTACAACTCATGATTGTCAAATGGCAATGTCATTATTGCTTTTGGCATTCTATTTCGTGGGATGTACAAGCTCACAGACTATGAAAACCTTGTGAATGATTCAGAATGTGTAGTACATGATTCTCAGGTTTTGTTAGATGCAAAGCTTTGGCATGCATGCTTTGGTCATCTGAATTTTGCTACTTTGCTATGCCTGCAAAAATCTGAAATGGTGTCCTCTCTACCCAAACTTGAGGCACCTGGTAAACATGTATGTGAAGGTTTTATTTTGGTCAAATGCAATGTTCCTCCTTCCCAAAAGACGGTTCAGTTCGAGCTACTCAGAAACTACAGCTTGTTCATATTAATGTATGTAGTCTTATGCAGATATCTTCTTTTGGGAACTATCCTTACTTCGTGAATTTCATCGATGATTTTTCCAAGCATGCATGGGTATATCCATTGAAAGCAAAGTCCGAAGTGTTTATGTGCTTCAAAACATTTTTGGATTTGGTTAAAAATCTATCAACATGTAAAATGGGCACCCTTTATTCTGATAGATGGCAGGAATATATGTCTTCTGACTTTAATGCATTTCTAATTGAACATGGGATAAAACATTAGTGTACAGTGCCATATACGCCTCAACAGAATGGATTTGTTGAATGGAAGAACAGCTCACTCATGGAGATGGCTAGGTGTATGGTCAAGAGTTAGGCTTTACCACATAGTTTCTAGCTTGAGGTTGCCATGTGCACAACATATGTACGTAATAGGTGTCCCAGTAAAGCATTGCAATCTATCACTCCATATAAGACTTGGCATGGCCGCAAGCCATCTGTTGCTCACCTCTGTGTTTTCGGTTATCTGGCATATGCATTAGAGTTTAAACAACAATGCAAGAAATTGGATGATAAAGCAATGAAATGTATTTTTGTTGGGTATAGTTCTAAAATCAAAGGCTATCCTTTGTATCATCCACAAACTAAATGCATTTTGGTTAGTCGTGATGTTTTCTTTATGGAAGATGTTATTCAGCCATTACTTTCATGTACTAAGGAGACATTAGTTAGCTCCAAAGACATATATGACACTCTACTGCCTCTTTCTACATGTGGAGAGTCTAGTCCTAGTCTTATTGAGGAAACTTCTCAACCTTTACAAGTTTCATGTGATGATGCAGATCATTCCATTTCTGATCTAGATTTACATGATGCACTTGTTGATGAGAGAGATGATATTGAGGAGGCAAAAAACTATGCCAAAATGGCTGGTGTAGACTTTGCGACAGCAAATTAGATGCACCTCTCTCATATCGTACTCGTTCAAGCTCTCATAGTGCTTCTTTTGCATCAGATTGCTATGCTATGGCTGTGTCTAGTCTCTCTGATGAGAATGAACCTGTTTCGTTTGATGAAGCACAAAATTCTAAAAATTGCATGGTTGTTATGGAATCAGAATATGATGCTATCATGAAAAATGGTACCTAGTCTTTATGTGACTTTCCTCCTAGCAAGAAGGCCATTGGCACTAAGTGGGTATACAAGTTGAAGTGTATACCTAATGGAACGGTCGACAGGTATAAGGCTAGGCTTGTTTCAAATGGGCATGTGTAGGAAAGAGGCATTGATTTGGATGAGACCTTTGCACCTACATGCCAAATGACTACTGTTTGTAGCATCTGTGAACTTGCAGTTCATCATGGTTGGAATGTACATTAGTTGGACATTAAAAGTGCATTTCTGAATGGTGACTTGAATGAAGAAGTGTATGTTTTTCAGCCCCATGGCTTTATGTAGAAAGGGCATGAAAACCAAGTGTGCAGGTTGAAAAAGGCATTATATGGTTTGAAACAAGCACCACGTGCTTGGTATGAAAAAATACATGCCTACCTGATTGCACATGGTTTTTGAGAACAATCCAACTGAGAGCACTGTATATGTTAAGCGTATTAATGATGTGCTTCTGATCATTGTTGTCTATGTTGATAACATGCTACTCACTGGTCCTATTGAAAAGCATATTGTTGATTTTAAGGCTGATTTGCATGCCTCATTTGAGATGTCAAATTTGGGGCACTTGCATTATTATTTGGGCATTCAATTTATGCAAATTGATGGCACAATAGCTCCATGTCAAACGAAATATATTGACAAATTATTGTAGCATTTTGGCCCTAAAGACTATAAACCATTTGCCAATCCTATGGAGACATGTTTATAATTGAGTGTTCATGATGTTGGAGATGCATTTGATGTTGTTCTCTATCAGTAGATTGTTGAATGCTTGATTTACTTATGCATTACGTGACCAGATATTTAGTTTTCTATCTCACAGATGAGAAAGTTTATGCATTGCCTAGGTGTCAAGCATTGGCAGGTGGTTAAGCACATCTTTTGCTACTTGAAAGGTACCCGGCTACTTGGATTGTTTTATCCTAAGGGGGGATCACTAGCACTAGATTTACATGCCTTTTGGGCTAGTTTCCATGACACTCATGTGTCCACCAATGGTTTTTACTTCATGCTTTCTAGCTCATGCATATCTTGGTTGAGCAAGAAGCAACCTACTGTGGCCACTTCCAGTTGTGAGGCTGAGTATAGGGCAGCCTTCATAGCGACTATTGAGTGTGTGTGGCTCAGATGCCTTATGACTGATTTGGGTGTTGGTCAATCTTCTGCCACCACCATCTTCACTGACAGTCAAAGCATATTGACATTTGCGAGGAATCCTATGTTCCATGCTCGCACTTAGCACATCGAGGTGCACTATCATTATGTCAGGGAGAGGTTCTCTATTGGAGATATCAGTTTGGCATATGTGCCCACACATGAGAACATTGCACACCTTTTCACAAAGGCTCTGCCTAGGGAGAAGTTTGAAGCCTTTCGCAAAGCTTTGGGCTTACTTCCTTTTGTGGATTGATTCCACATAGCTTGGCACTTCCTTATACATGAGTGTCAACTCCTTCTTCATTGATTACTCCCAAGGGGGATTTTTTGATAAATTTAGCTAGTGATGTGAGTGATCAAACTAGGACCACTGAGGCACTTTTTTTTCCCTCTTTAGGAGGTTTTTCTCCCCCCTTGTATCTATGCCAATAGCCCTAACGGTTTACTTATCTTTGTACATTCTAGTGGTAATATATTCAATATTTTGTGTTGTGCTCCAAGCTTCTTCTTTATCTTCCTTGTGTTGTTTATGTGCTTCCGGAAACCTCGAACTCCAACATACTAAACTACAAATGAAGACAGCTTGGATATAGACGAGAAAATCTAAGCAACTGAGAGCAAACAACCCCATACTTTTCTAAGTGAGAAATATTTGATTCAATATGAGGCATTCGGATCATCATAATGCTAGCTAATTCCGGTTCTAATCTTTTATCATAAATTTTTGCGTCCAAACCAAAAGGAGATTGAAATATTTTTAGATCCAGAAGCATAAGAATCACCATGAGAAGTACAATTCAACTCAAAAAATCTTTGGGATAAATACCATCACCAAAAGCATCATTATTCAAATACATAAAATCTTGAAAAGAACTAAAATCAAGAACAAACAGATCATCTACAAAGCGTATTATATTACAAAGTTTATGTAATATAATAGAAAAAGTATTAGCTAAAATAAATCTTTCCATAAAATTAAATTCATAAGTAAAAAGATAAAAATTATCAAGAAAAATAGCGAAATTTATACCCATAGGAATTCCAATCCATTGTTTGAATAAAGCATCACTAATTGAAATATAAAAATTCTCTAGAAGAAAAAACCAAACAAGAATGTCACTTTCATCTACTATTCTATGTAATGTTTCTTTGACTATCTATATCTACGGACTTGGATTTCAATCATAAATATGTGTATGTAATGCAGTCTTTTCTACCAAATGAGCCTTACATCTATCTTTGGTGAATTTAAAAGAGAAAAAGTTCCTAACTAAAGAGGAAATCCCATATCTTAAATCATTCAAGTCTAACTTTGTATACAAAGTGATGAAGTCAAAAGTTTAAAGTCTCACGGGAATAAATTTTGCTTCTAAATTTCTTGAAGAGTTGAGTGACTTTATTATTGGGATAATAACTGTAGAATTATCTAAGATCCAACTAAAGAAAGTTGGCATATCTGCGTTCTTGAGTAATTCCTTCCAAATATCATGAATAGTAGGTAAAATGGCTTTAAACAATTGCTTAACCATTTGGAAACATCTTTGAGAGATGTATTACAAGAAGAAACTATAAATCTTGGTTGGGTGCAAGCATCCTTGGAGATATGAAATCTAAATTTTGTTCCTCTAGAAAAAAGTTCTTTCAAACTACAAGTAGGAAGAATAGAATAATCATCAAAAACCTTATGACCTAAATCCTTGATTGCAAAAGAGAAAAAGGGAACATTATTGCAACAAGTTCTTCTGGAAATCAACAATCTATCTTTCTCTTTCATATTTCTTCCAACATCATTGTAGTTAAAAGCTTTTTTACACAAAGTTTTCATATATTTTTATGTAACCGAAGAATGGATCCAAAGCTTTCTAACATACGAAGGAAAAGATTTTATCACTTCTTTTGATTCCAAAATAGAGTTCAAAACAACTTTATCTATATCTCGAGAAGTAAAGATAGTAATTAGTAAAACTCTTCTTGAATCAAAGGATTATAAGAGATGCAAGAGGACTTTAGAAATTTGGATATAAGAATTCAAAGTTGAAAACTATGGATTTTTTAAGACTTAAATCCTCATAAGAAAAACTTTATAGGATATATAGAAGTTTAAAGAGGACTCTTTAGTTATATTTTTCAAATATTTTGAAAGCAAAAGACCTATCTTGCATAATTATATCCAAGAAAATTAATATTCTTTTAGAATCACTAAATTTTAGAGATTGGTCGTTCAAAGAGCTAGCCAAAATATCATTAGAAGAGAATGATGGGAAATCCTCATCCATAGAGTCTAACCTATAACATGAACCAAGGAACCTATGGGAAGATGAAAAAAAACATTAATGTTATGATTTGGAACCCAAATTTTTGTATGTTGAGAAGATTTGATTATTGAGGAATGTTTTGGATATCTACACCATATCATAGGAGTTTTCTTATTGATAGATCTACTCTTACAGAAGCTAGATTTTCCTTCCAAATTGAAGCCTTTAGGAAAGAAGATATACAAAGTTCACATCTAGAATAATTCTCTAGGAAAAGCTGCTTTGTAAATCTCTTTAGAGTTTCCAAAATTACCTTCTATGTTTTCTGTACGAAAACAATGAAATGATTCAAAACGATATTTTGCATGGATGCATAAAGAGGTTTTACTTTTTCAATAGAAATTATTTTGGAATAATTTTTTCTAGCTTCTCTAACAGAAAACAAGTAAATATAGTCCTAAAATATAGTCCTAAAAGTTTGACCAACATAAAAATCATAAATGTTATAGATTACATAACTCACTTGTGAACAATGAATTTGACTTAATGGATTAACTACATGCAAATTTTTTTTTCTTGAATGCCTTAAACAAAGAAGAGATTTTATTGAATTATTGGTATAACGAGTATTAACTAAAATCGTTTAGAAATAAGGCCAATGAATATGACCATTATGTTGATATCTTTTGGTAGTGATGTGTATGAACAAACTGAGATCATTGGGCACCTTTTTTCCTCTTTAGGAGGTTTTTTTCTCCTAGCTTGTATATATGCCTATAACTCTAACATGTCACTTATCTTTGTACATTCTCTTGGTAATACATTCAGCATTTTGTGTTGTGCTCCAAGTTTCTTCTTCTTCCTTGTGTTTTTGGAATGCTTTTCCAGACCTCAAACCCCAACAATTGGTATCAAAGCAGGTTGCTGCTTCATCTAGGGTGTCATCGACACCCCTCCAATCATAGTCTTAGAATCGCATGAGAATTTGTGAGCATACTCAGGGTGATTAGCAATTCAAATTGGCTTCGCTTTGTGATGTCAAATTCGTGATTTGAGCTCATTCTAGCCTCTAAACACACTATCGCAATGCTTGTGTAGGAAATTTCATCTATTTGAGCCAAATATATATACAAATTTTGATTCGCCAATATAAGCTCCTCAAAGTTTGCTACACGTTTAGCAGAACTCAACAGGGTAGTTTTGTTCAACTTTTAAGATACAATCATTTTTCTACATCAAGGTATTTTAGTCAGTGGCCATGGTTGAAAGCAGTGATGTATTCTATATGTTGGCTATTGAGGATCAGTTGGATAGTACCAATTATGGATTATGGGCATATATGTTGCATCATGTATTGGTCATAAGAGGACTATGGAATATTCTGTAGGGTATTGAAAAATATCCTACTACATAAGCAAATACAATTACTAAAGGTGATGTGGATGTCATTCAAGATAATGTTCTTCAGGTTCCTATTCATGTTGCGGTTTTTGATGCACCTATTATAGAGAAACTTCATTGGGATGGCAGAGATGCTCCAACACATGCATTAATACCCTTTGTCAAATGTGCCATTATTTCTCACATTTGCTTTCACAAAATAGCAAAGGATGCTTGGAATATACTTACCACTTTATACCAGGCAAGGAATGAGGCTCGTGTTGCTTACCTCTGAAAACAAGTGGAGAGTGAGTACATAAATGAAAGAGATTCCATGGACAGTTTTTTAACAAAGATCTAAGATTTGAAGGAGCAGTTGATTTTTGCTTATGAAGTCTTGCCATACAGTTCACTTGTGCAAACTATTTTGAATGGTCTTCTAGATTCATATCAGAGTTTTGCTCTACTCTTCGATTGATGATGAAAGGTAATCCAAATGCCTTAAAATTTAAGGAGTTAGTCCTTGTTCTATTGTAGGAAGATCGGCTTAGGCAAAACAGATCCATTATGTGTGTTGCAGATCAAGCTTTCCTAGCTACTCAGAAGGTCAAAGGTAAATGAAGCTCATCTACTAGTAAGCAGATATCTACTAACTCTGCACAATCAAAGAAGGATGAAAAAGATGAGAAGAAAACATAAAATCAAAAATTGTTTTGCAAACATTGTAAAGGAAATGATCATGTTATAAAGACTTATCCAAAACTGGCTGCAAGAGGCAAAGTAAAAAGAGGTTGGAATGGTTGTTATAGAGGCCTCTATACCCAAATCAGAGTCTGCAAATCTTGTGCAGAATGGAGAATGGGCATTTACTTTTGTTTGCAATTATGATCCATCTTCTCATGAACAATGTATTTCTACAGTAGACTCAGATGTTTGGTACTTTGATATTGGGGCAACCAAACATATTACCTCGCAATCCCATTTCTTCACTTCACTTGAGCATGTCCCTACAAGGAATATTGTCACATGTGCCAATAACTCCTCTTATCCTATCATGGTAGTTATTAAGATCATTATGACTACTACTGATGGTAGTTCTTTTACATTGTCCAATGCTTTATTTTTACTAGGGATCAAGAAAAATATGTTATCAGTTTCAACATTAGTGAAGATCAGCTTGGTTGTGAAATTTATTGATGATAGATATATAGTTCATGATCTGTCAAATGATGATATCATTATTGCTTCTTGCATTTTATGGCATGGGTTGTATAAGCTCATAGATTGTGCAAAATTATGAATGATTCAGCATGTGCAATTCAAGATTCTCGGGCTATATGAGATACAAATCTTTGACATGCACACTTTGGTCATCTGAATTTTGCTAGTTTCCTACACTTGTAGAAGTCTAAAATGGTGTCCTCTCTGCCCAAATGTGAGGCACCTGGTAAACATGTCTGTGAAGGTTTTATTTTGGAAAAATACAACGTTCCTCCTTCCCAAAAGATGGTTCGATACGAGCTACGCAAAAATTGCATCCTGTTCACAGTGATGTTTGTGGTCTTATGCAAACACTCTCTTTTGGAAACTACCTTTACTTCGTGACTTTCATTGATGATTTTTCTAGACATGCATGGGTATATCCATTGAAAGAAAAGTTCAAAGTGTTTATATGCTTCAAATAGTTTCTGGTTTTGGCTGAAAATCTATCAGCATGTAAAATGGGCACCCTTCATTCTGATCAAGGGATGGAATATATGTCTTTTAATTTTAATGCATTTTTGGTTGAGCATGGAATAAAACATCAGTGTAAAGTGTCATATACACCTCAACATATTGGAGTTTCATAAAGGAAGAATGGGTCACTCATGGAGATGGCAAGTTGTATGCTCAGAACTCAAGCGTTACCACATAGTTTTTGGCTTGAGCTTGTTATGTGTGCAACATATGTACTTAACAGGTGTCCCACTAAAGCATTGCACTCTATCACTCCATATGAGGCTTGGCATATTCGCAAGCCATCTTTTGCTTATCTACGTGTCTTTGGTTGTATGGCATATGCATTAGTGCCTGAACAACAATGTAAGAAATCAGATGATAAAGTAGTGAAATATATTTTCCTTGGTATAGTTCTCAAAGCAAAAGCTATCGTCTTTATCATCCACAGAATAAATGCATTTTGGTTAGCCGTGATGTTGTTTTTTTTGAAGATGCAATTCAACCATTACTTTCATGTACTAAGGAGACATCCATTAGCTCCAAAGATGTGTATGACACTTTGCTGCCTCTTTTTACAGGTGAACACTCTAGTGCTAGTCCAAATGATGCAATTTCTTAACCTTTGCCAGTTCCATGATGATGCAGATTATTCTATTTCTTATGCAAATTTACATGATGCACTTGTTGATGAGAGGTCTAATATAGAGGAGCCAAAAACTATGCCTAAATGGCTAGTGCAAACTTTGCGAGATAGAAAATTAGATGCATCTCTGTTATATCATACTCGTTCAGGCTCTCACAGTGCTTCTTTTGCATCAGATTGCTATGTTATAGCTGTCTCTAGTCTTTGTGATGAGAATAAGCCTGTTTCGTTTGATAAAGCACAAAGTTCAAAAAATCGGATGGTTGTTATGCAATCAAAATATGATGCTATTATGAAGAAAGGTACCTGGTCTTTATATGACTTTCCTCTTGGCAAGAAAGCCAGTGGCACTAAGTGGGTATACAAGTTGAAGCATAATCCTAATGGAACAGTTCATAGGTATAAGGCTAGGCTTGTTGCAAAAGATTATGTTCAAGAAAGAGGCATTGATTTTGATGAGATCTTTACTCCTACATGTCGAATGACTACTATTCGTAGCATTTGTGCACCTGCAGCTCATCGTTGTCACAATGTACATTAGTTGAACATTAAAACAGCATTTTTGAATGGTGACTTGCATGAAGAAGTGTATATTTTTCAGCCTCGTGGTTTTATGCAAAAAGGGTATGAAAACAAAGCGTGTAGGTTGAGAAAGGCATTATATGGTTTGAAGCAAGCACCACGTGCTTGGTATGAAAAGATACATGCCTACTTAATTGCACATGGTTTTGAGAATACTCTAAGTGAGAGCATCTTATATGTTAAGTGTGCAAATGATGTGCTTCTAATCATTGTTGTATATGTTGATGTTGATGACATGCTACTCACTGGTCCTAATGAGAAGCATATTGCTAATTTTAAGGCTGATTTGCATGCCTCATTTGAGATGTCCGATTTGGAGTGTTTGCATAATTATTTGGGAATTCAATTTATGCAAGTTGATGGGAGAATAGCTTTGTATCAAACAAAATATATTGACACATTATTGCAGTATTTTGGCCTTGAAGATTGCAAAAAACTTTACAGTTGAGTCTTCATGATGTTGGGAGAATAGATTTATGCAAGTTGATGGGAGAATAGCTTTGTATCAAACAAAATATATTGACACATTATTGCAGTATTTTGGCCTTGAAGACTGCAAACAACTTTACAGTTGAGTCTTCATGATGTTGGAGATGCATTGTATGGTGTTCTCTATCAGTAGGCTATTGAATGCTTGATTTACTTATGCATTACTCGACTAGATATTCATTTTGTTGTATCATATATGAGTAGGTTTATACATATGAGTAGCTTATGGAAACAACTTTACAATTGAGTCTGCATGATATTGGAGATGCATTTGATGTTATTCTCTATCAGCACGCTATTGAATGCTTGATTTACTTATGCATTACTTGGCTAGATATTCATTTTGTTGTATCCAATATGAGTAGGTTTATACATTGCCCACATGTCAAGCATTGGTAGATGATTAAGCACATTTTTGCTACTTGGTGGCACCCGGCTACTTGGATCCCAAGGGGGGATCAATACCACCAGATTTACATGCTTTTCTTGACTCTAACTAGGCTGGTTGCTATGACACTCGTGTGTCCACCAATGTTTTTTGCTTGGTACCTCATGCATATCTTAATTGAGCAAGAAGCACGCTATTGTGGCCACTTCTAGTTGTGAGCTTGGGTATAGCAAAGCTTTCAGAGTGACTATTGAGTGTGTGGTTCAAAGGCCTTATGGATGATTTGGGTATTGATCAGTCATCTGCTACCACCATCTTCACTGAACGTCAGAGCACATTGGCAGTTGTGAGGAACCATGTGTTCCATGCTCGCACTAAACACATTGAGGTGCACTATCATTATGCCAGGGAGAGGTTCTCTGCCAGAGAGATCAATTTGCCATATGTGCCCACATAAGAGAACATTGCATACCTTTTCACAAAGGCTCTGCCTAGAGAGAAGTTTGAAGCTCTCCACAAAGCTTTGGGCTTGCTTCCTTTTTGTGGATTGATTCCACATAGCTTGGCACTTCCTTATACATGAGTGCTAGTCCTTGTTCACTACATCACTCCCAGGGGGGATTTGTTGATATATTTTGGTAGTGATGTGTGTGAACACACTAGGACTGTTGGGGCATTTTTTTTCCCCCTTTAGGAGGTTTTTTTCCCTCAGCTTGTATATATGCATATAACCCTAATGGGTCACTTACCTTTGTACATTCTCTTGGTAATACATTTATTATTGTGTGTTGTTTGTGTGCTTCTACAGACCTCAAACCCCAACACATTATCTAATCCAAGCTTCTTCTTCTTCCTTGTGTTGTTTGTGTGCTTCTACAGACCTCAAACCCCAACACATTATCTAAGCAATGCAAAGAATTTAAATTAGATCTTACTAAGAATTCAAATCTTTCTCTTCCACAACTACAAAAACAAGAAGAAACAAGATTTGAAGAAGAGGTTGAAGCACATAATTGGTCAAAATTGAATTATCGATGAATAAGTATTATGAGAAATGTCTATAACGAGGTCAAAAAATCAAATCAACACCCATCTATAGGCTAAAGATTTTAAGTTAGAGAAAGTTCTAACCACACTCCCCATTTGTGTAGCAAGGTTGTAACCAAGTAGTGGGGACCTTAAATAAGATTTCTTGTTATACTTGAGAGATCATCGAAGAAATGTGCAATCGAGCACCCGTGATCCTTTGCTAGAATCATTACTTAACTTCCTCTACCACAAGAAATTGTTCATCAAACTACACAAAGAACCCTTGGTCGAAAAAGATCCACTTTTTTTGTTGGAAGTAAATAGAAATAAATGAAAACAAATCAACCATATAAAATAAAAAGAAAGACTAAAAAATAAAATAAAATAAAGACACCACTTAATATCAATAAACAAACCAACTATCACACACACATAAACACTCATACAATCATACATAATACATAAGCCAAAAATATAGAATAAAGAAGCGATAAACAAAAAAATTACCAAAATAGGAAAAAAAATAAAAATTAAAAACAATAATATTGAAGACTAAAAAAACAAACAAAAGAAATCCAATATGAAAAATAAAAGAAAGAGAAAAACACACACACATATATATACATCTACATACTCAAATACATACATACGCATACATATACACACTCACATACATATACAAATGAGCGAACATCCTCACGTCAACAAAATTCATACACTCAAACACAAATATACGATGAGATTAGTTGTAGTGGTATGCATACCCTTAAGAGATATTTCCAATAAGCACAAATAACTGGTCACAAGTTGGATTAAAATCAAAAGATTTTCATGTCCACTGTGTGACTTTGATATATACCTTCATAAGTTCAGAGTTATCCAAACTTATGAACACAATATAGAGCACACAAACACAAATACATAAGAAAAAATAAAAACAAAAGCAAAAATAATAATGAAAAGTTAAAATTAAAAACTAAAAAGAAATTTAAAATAATAATCATAATAAATAAATAAATATCTATAATAATAATGAATAATAATAAATGAACAAATTACTAAAATAAAACTATTCTTCAAAAAAAAGAATCCTAAAAATATATTATCATTAACAATTAGAAAGTTTTTCTTTTCTATTGCTAATGATCAATGTGGACACATAAAAAGGAGAAGAACCATAAATGAACTTGTTACAAAGTAAAAAATTTCTTACCTTCTTTAAAATGTTCTTGAAAGAGTACCCTTTTCGAACAAGCAAAGAGATTAGTTGACAACAGTGAACTACAAATGAAGACAAGCTTGAATATAGATGAGAAAATCTAACCAACTGAAAGCAAACAACACCATACTTTCCTAAGTGAGAAATATTTGAATCAATATGAGGCATTCGGATCCTATTAACACTAGCTAATTTTGGTTCTATTTTTTTATCATAAATATCTAGTTCCAAACCAAAAGGAGATTGAAATATGTTTAGATCCAAAAAGCACAAAAATCAGCATGAGACGTACAATTCAAACCACAAAAATCTTTGGAATAAATACCATAACCAAAAGCATTATTATTTAAATACATAAAGTCTTAAAAAGAACTAAAGTCAGGAACAAACAAATCATCTACAAAGCATCTAATATTACAAAGTTTTTGTAAAATGATAAGACAAGTATTACCTAAAACAAGTCTTACCATAAAATCGAATTTGAAAGTAAAAAGATAAAAATTAGCACGAAAAACAGCACAATTTGTACCCATAGGAATTCCAATACATTGTTTAAATAAAGCATCACCAACTGAAATATACAAGTTTTCTAGAAGAAAATATAAGCAAACAAGAATATCATTTTCATCTACTATCTAGTGTAACATTTATTTCTATTATCTATACATACGGACTTGGATTTCAACCATAAATAATTAAAATGCAATGCACACTTTTCGATCAAAAGAGCCTTATATCTATCTTTGGTGAATTTAAAAGAGAAAACTTTCCTTACTAAAGAGGAAATCCTATGTTTTAAATCATTCAGTGGTGAAGTCAAAAGTTTAAAGTCCCAAGGGAAAAGATTTTTCTTCTAGAGCTCTTAAAGAGTTGAGAGACTTCATTATAGGGATAAAACCTAGAGAATTATCTAAGATCCAACTAGAGGAAGTTTGCACATCTACTTCTCTGAGTAATTCCTTTAAAATATCATGAATAGAAGATAAAATGGTTTTAAAATAATTACTTAACCATTTGAAAACACTTGTGGGAGATGTATTATAAGGAACAGCTACAAATCTCGATTTGATGGGGTTCTTATGGAATTTTCAAACCATAAATAAGAATGGTAAATTTTGATACAATTTGAAACCATAAGATTTATAAAAATCTTGATGATTTGAAATAACTTCCCCAAAAGAAACACTACAAAATTGGTATGTAGAGGAGTGAATTTCTTTCATAAGTCACTCTATAAAAAAATTTTTACAAGTAAAAACAAAATTATTAAGATATCTATCCATATAAGAAATTACAAAGTTTTTATAAAAATATTTTAGTGAAGTCAAATCACTTGCCAATAAGCTTTCTAATGAAGGAGAATTCCTCTCTAAAGTTAAATCAGCCTTCATAAAAAATTTCCTCATTACTATTCATTTCCAATGTGTAAAAATCCCACGAATACCTAAAGATTCTTCAAATTTTAGAATGAAATTATCAATGCCCTTTTCTATATCTTTAAGGATGCAAGCATCCTTAGAGGTATGAAGTCTAAATTTTGTTCCTCTAAAAAAAAGTTCTTTCAAACTACTAGTAAGAGCAATCGATAAAAACTTTCCAAATCCTTGTTTATGAAAGAGAAAAGGGGAACATTATTGCAACTTCTTCTAAAAATCGACAACCTATCTTGCTCTTTCATATTTCTTCCAATATCATTGTAATTGAAAGCTTTTTTACCCAAAGTTTTTATATATTTGTATGTAACCAAATGATGGATCCAAAGCTTTCTAACATAAGAAGGAAGAGATTCTATCACTTCTTTTGATTTCAAAATAGAGTTTAAACCAACTTTGTCTATATCTGAAGAAGGTTCGAGATGCAATGGAAGCATTAGTTTCCCCAAATTCTAAACCAATCATGAGATACAGAAGTCACACGGAATATGAGGTTCAAAAGATCTCATTTATCCATGACATTACCTCCCCCTCAAGTGCCGAGTTCCACAAGAAGTGGTCACGATCTTTGGTCTTGGCTTCATTAGATTTTTCTTATGAAATTCTCAAACCTTGATTGGTGCTCTTTGAAGGTTCTTTGTAGGTTCCCAAGTACGATGACTGATGCCATACCCTATGAACAAGGTATTCCAATCTTCCTCGAGATACTCTTGAATCTAGGACATGCTCAACTTCAAATTCTTCATGATCATCGATCTCGATAGGTGGTGAGGGATTGTGTCTCTCCCCCCTCAATGGTGAAATTTGATATGGTTCCAATATGGACACATGGAAAACTGAATGTATTCTCATGGTACTTGGTAAATGGAGCTTGAAGGTGACTGGATTAATCTTGGCCAAGATGATAAATGGAGTGAATCTTTAATGTTCTAGTTTTGCACAAGGCCTTGAAGTTTGCAAACTATTTTTGAGTAACCACACTTTATCCCCGATTTGATAGGATGGATTTTGAACACGATGCTGATCTACATAATACTTATACTACTCTTGAGCTTTATGGATCTCGTCCTTGAGTTCTTTGTGAATGTCCATAAGGTATGGGCCTTATCTCTAGCAGTTGGGTTCTTGACATGATTTGAGAGTTGTATATCCATCCTTGGATGTTGTCCATAATTTGCAAAGAAGGGAGTCTGCTTGGTAGATGTATGAACACTATTATTATAGGCAAACTCTGCAAAGGATAAAATATTGAACCAGTCATTTTGATGATAGTTTATGGTGCAATGAAGACACTGTTCTAGGACTTGATTCACCCGTTCTATTTGTCCATCAGTCTATGGATGATTGACTATAGATAATTTAACTTGAACACTAAGGAGCTTGCATAGAATGTTCCAAAAGTTGGATATGAACTATGGACCTCGATCACTGACAATGTCATCAGGCAGTCCGTGAAGCCTAAATATATATCTGAGAAAAAGTCTCACAGTGGCTTCACCTATGATTGTCTTGGTAGTTGGAATGAAGTGTGCCATCTTTGTAAATCTATCCACTATAGCAAGAATGGCATCATATTTATCTTACCTTGGTAGATCTATGATGAAGTCCATAGATAATGAAGATTATGTCCGTTCTGAAATAGGTAAAGGTTGCAAGAGGCCATGAGGTTTATGTCATGATACCTTAGATCTATTGCAAGTATCACAGGTTTGGATATATTCTTCGACTTCCTTCCATATTTGAGGCCACCAAAAATCTCTAGATATGAGTTCTATTGTTTTATTCACTCCAAAAATGTCATGCTGCAAGGTTGTCATGAAGTTGTTGAAGTCCTTGGATCTTGGGCTTTCCTGGAGGGATGTACAATAGATTCTTATAGAATACTAACCCATTATTTTCTTAGAACTCATATACTTCATGAAGTTTTCTTTCTTGAATTTTTTGCCTGACGTTGAATTTTCTACCTGAAGTCTCATAAACCAAATGGATCAAGGCTCAATCTTCTTGATGGTTTGAAGAGATAGCTGCTAGTTGGAGATATTCAAGCTTGAGGAAAACACTCTTTTGTTGATCAAAAGCCTCTTCGCCTTTCTTCGGTGCAAGATAAGATCTTCTCGACAAGGCATCTAACTAACATTGCTGGTGTCCTGGAAAATACGTGATGACAAAATCAAACTTGGATAGAAAGTTACTCCATCGAGATTGCCTTCTATTGAGGATGCATGTTGTCATAAAGTACTCTAAATTTGTATGATATGTGTATACAATAACTTTATAAACTTCTTCTAGATGGTGACACCAGGTATCAAATGCATCTATGATTGCATGAAGCTCTTTATCATGGATTTCATAGTTAATCTCTGGAGGAGAGAATTTCCTTGAATGATATGCAATGGGATGTAGGTGTCCATCATCCCCATGTTGGGATAGGATCGCCCCCAAGGTGAAGTCTGATGCATCTATCTCTAAGAAAAAAGGCTTGGTAGAGTCAAGGTGAACTAGAATTGGAGCACTAGTGAATGATGATTTCAAGGTCAAAAAGGCTTTCTCTACATCTTCATTCCATGAGAATTTTGTGTTTCTTGTAAGCTTGGTAAGGGGTGTCACTTTTTGGAGTAACCTCTAATGAATATACTCTAAAAATTGGCAAAACCTAGAAAACATTGTACATCTCAAACACTCAAAGGTGGTTGCCAATCAAGGGTTGTCTCTATCTTCTTAGGGTCCATAAGAATCCCTTTATCTGATACAATATACCCTAAAAATTCCACTTATGTCTTATGGAAAGAGCACTTCTCCAATTTCGCATATAATCCTTTTTCTCTCAGTTTCTCTAGGACTATTTTTACATTATATTCATGATCCTCTATGTTTGTTATTTGATATGATTGTGGTTCCAAACTCAAGTTTGTATTGAAGCTAGATGAATGTCAAATCATAAAGGGACGACGTATGGAGAGACTTAGTATGACACTCATGAACGAAGCTATGGCCCATGCCATTATTGATGAAAGTAAAGAATCTACCCATCACTTTACATATAGTGTCAAATCCGAGAAAGGTATATGGTGGTTAGGTGCTATTGAAGTACCTAAAGAATCCAATGATGTTCTTACATGGATTTTCAATAGGAGCCCATGGTTAACAGAGGTGATAACTTCTCAAATTCATGGTGCCAAAATCACTGTAGAAGGCCTAGGTGATTTTGAAGTAGTGGCACTTAGGTGGAGACTTAAAGACTATCAAATATGTTAGGGTGCAAAAGAAGTGCATCTCCTCTCTATCCTTGTCCATATTGCACACGAGGTTATAAACGAACAAAGAGAAAACAAAACAATATAGATGATTTAGCTGATGACACAGATGCATCTCCATCTACTGAATGGGATATACCTTTAATGAGGTGTCCCATGTTATGTACACATAATCGTGACATGTCAGATAAGGATTGGAATCCCATTATTCCATTCCCTTCAATCAATGTCAATTTTTGCACCTTGCATGACTTCATGAGAATTTTCGATAGACTATTGAAGCTCCATATAGAATATGCATTTTCCATGAAGCCAATTGATAAATCTATTCAAGCTATAAAGAAATTGGAGAAACTACTTAATTCAATTGGTTGTCATGGTGGAAACGTAACCCTAGTTGTTAAGAAAGTTGGAGAATCTCAAGATAGTTTACAACGAGTGTCAATGATAGGGAATAAAGCAAGACATTTTTTTAGAAGAGGTACTAGCACTCAAAATAATAAACATTATGAGCTGTGGAAAGACCTATGCATGATCACAACAGAAAATGACTGTCAAGTTGATCTTTGTAATAAGAGAAAGAAGGTTTGGTCAAGCTTTTGATAAATTGGTAGGCTTAATGGGTCTGACTAGGTCTAGTGTTATTCGACGTCAATTGTTTCAAGAGACATTAGTGGAGTTCACCAAGTGTTTCATTCAATCTTGGGGAGAGAGCAATATAACACACTACATTGTAGGTGTATTCTTCTTCTAAAAGTGTTCATTGCACTTACCTTTTTCCAATCCTTCGTGAAAAGGTCTGCAATGTTCTCCTGCGTGGGCACATATGCCAAGCTGATCTCCCCAGCAGAGAACCTCTCCCTGACATAGTGATAATGCACCTCAATGTGCTTAGTGCGAGCATGGAACACAGGGTTCCTTGCAACTGCCAATGCGCTCTGATTGTTAGTGAAGATGGTGGTGGTAGAAGACTGACCAACACCCAAATCAGCCATAAGGCGTTTGAGCCACACACACTCAATAGTCGCTGTAAAAGCTGCCCTATACTCAGCCTCACAATTGGAAGTGGCCACAGTAGGCTTCTTCTTGCTCAACCAAGATATACATGAGCTACCAAGCATGAAGCAAAAGCCACTAGTGGACACACGAGTGTCATAGCAACCAACCCAATCAGAGTCAGAAAAAGCATGCAAATCTGGTGGTAGTGATCCCCCCTTGGGATAAAACAACCCAAGTAGCCAAGTACCACTCAAGAAGCGAAAGATGCGCTTAACCGCCTGCCAATGCTTCACTCCTGGGCAATGCATAAACCTGCTCATCTGTGAGACGGCAAACTGAATATCTGGCCGAGTAATGCATAAGTAAATCAAGCATCCAACAGCATGCTCATAGAGAACAACATCAAATGCATCTCCAGCATCATGAAGACTCAATCATAAACCTGTCTCCATAGGAGTGGCAATAGGTTTACGGTCTTCAAGGCCAAAACGGTGCAATGTGTCAATATATTTCGTTTGACACAAAGACATTCCACTATCAACTTGCATAAGTTGAATGCCCAAATAGTGATGCAAATGCCCCAAATCAGACATCTCAAATGAGGCATGCAAATCAGCCTTGAAATCAGTAATATGCTTCTCAATAGGACCAATGAGCAGCATGTCGTCAACATAGACAACAATGATCAGAAGCACATCATTAGCACGCTTAACATATAAGGTGCTTTCAGTTGGATTGTTCTCAAAACCATGTGCAATCAGATAGGCATGTATCTTCTCATACCAAGCACGTGGTACTTGCTTTAAACCATATAATGCCTTCTTTAACCTGCACACCTGGTTTTCATGCCATTTTTGCACAAAGCCACGGGGCTGAAAAACATACACTTCTTCATGCAAGTCGCCATTCAAAAATGATGTTTTAATGTCCAACTGATGTACATTCCAACCATGATGAGCTGCAAGTGACCAGATGCTCCGAACAGTAGTCATGGCATGTAGGTGCAAAGGTCTCATCAAAGTCAATGCCTCTTTCCGGTGCATAATCCTTTGCAACAAGCCTAGCCTTATACCTATCAATTGTACCATCCGATTTACGCTTCAGCTTGTATACCCACTTAGTGCCAATGGCCTTCTTGCCAGGAGGCAAGTCACATAAAGACCAAGTACCATTCTTCATTATAGCATCATATTCAGATTGCATAGCAGCCATCCAATTTTCTGAATTTTATGCTTCATCAAACGAAATAGGCTCATTCTCATCACAGAGAGTAGATGCAGCCATAGCATAGCAATCTGATGCAAAAGAGGCACTATGAGAGCCTGAACGAGTACAATATGACAGAGGTGCATCTAATTTGCTATATGTCTTCTGATTTTAATGCATTTCTGGCTGAATGTGGGATAAAACACCAGTGTACAGTTTCGTATACACCTCAACAGAATGGAGGTGCTGAACGGAAGAACAGGTCACTCATGGAGATGGCGAGATGTATGGTCAAGAGTCAGGCTTTACCACATAAGTTCTGGCTTGAAGCTGTCATGTGTGCAGCATATGTACTTAACAGGTGTCCCACTAAAGCGCTATAATCTATCACTCCATATGAGGCTTGGCATGATCCCAAGCCATCTGTTGCTCATCTACGGGTTTTTGGTTGTTTGGCATATGCACTAGTGCCTGAACATCGCAGAAAATTAGACGATAAGGTAGTAAAATGTATTTTTGTTGGGTACAGTTCTGAAAGTAAAGGCTATCGTCTGTATCATCCACAGACTAAACGCATTCTGGTTAGCCGTGATGTTGTTTTTGTGGAACATGCTATTCAACCATTGCTTTCATGTACTAAGGAGACATCTGTTAGCTCCAAAGACATGTATGATACTTTGATGCCTCCTTTTACAGGTGGACAGTCTACTACTCGTCCTAATGAGGCAACTTCTTAGCCTTTGCAGGTTTCATGTGATGATGCAGATCATCCCATTTCTGATGCAGATTTACATGATGCACTTGTTGATGAGAGAGCTGATATTGAGGAGGCAAAAACTATGCCAAAATGGCTGGTGCAGACTTTGCGTGACAGCAAATTAGATGCACCTTTATCATATCGTACTCATTCAGGCTCTCATAGTGCCTCCTTTAGATCAGATTGCTATGTTATGGCTGCGTCTAGTCCCTGTGATGAGAATGAGCCTATTTCTTTTGATGAAGCACAAAATTTAGAAAATTGGATGGTTGCTATGCAATCTGAATATGATGCTATAATGAAGAATGGTACTTGGTCTTTATGTGACTTGCCTCCTGGCAAGAAAGCCATTGGTACTAAGTGGGTATACAAGCTGAAGTGTAAACCTGATGGTACAGTTGATAGGTATAAAGCTAAGCTTGTTGCAAAGGGTTATGCACAAGAAAGAGGCATTGATTTTGATGAGACCTTTGCACCCACATGTCGTATGACTATTGTTCGGAGCATCTGTGCACTTGCAGCCCATCATGGTTGGAACGTACATCAGTTGGACATTAAAACTGCATTTCTGAATGGTGACTTGCATGAAGAAGTGTATGTTTTTCAGCCCCGTGGTTTTGTGCAGAAAGGGCATGAAAACCAGGTGTGCAGGTTAAAGAAGGCATTATATGGTTTAAAGCAAGCACCACATGCTTGGTATGAGAAGATACATGCCTATCTGATTGCACATGGTTTTGTGAACAGTCTAACTGAGAGCACCTTATATGTTAAGCGTGTTAATGATGTGCTTCTGATCATTGTTGTCTATGTTGATGACATGCTGCTCACTGGTCCTATTGAGAAGCATATTGCTGATTTTAAGGCTGATTTGCATACCTCATTTGAGATGTCTGATTTGGGGCATTTGCATCACTATTTGGGCATTCAATTTATGCAAGTGGATGGTGGATTGGCTTTGTGTCAAATGAAATATATTGACACATTATTGCAGCGTTTTGGCCTTGAAGACTTAAGCCTATTGCCACTCCTATGGAGACAGGTTTACGATTGAGTCTTCATGATGCTAGAGATGCATTTGATGATGTCCTCTATCAGCAAGCTGTTGGATGCCTGATTTACTTATGCATTACTCGTCCAAATATTTAGTTTGTTGTCTCACAGATGAGTAGGTTTATGCATTGCCCAGGTGTCAAGCATTGGCAGGCGGTTAAGCGCATCTTTCGCTACTTGAGTGGTACTCGGCTACTTGGGTTGTTTTATCCCAAGGGGGGATCACTACCGCCAGATTTGCATGCTTTTTCTGACTCAGACTGGGCTGGTTGCTATGACACTCATGTGTCCACTAGTGGCTTTTTCTTCATGCTTGGTAGCTCATGTATATCTTGGTTGAGCAAGAAGCAGCCTACTGTGGCCACTTCCAATTGCGAGGCTGAGTATAGGGAAGCTTTCATAGCTATTGTTGAGTGTGTGTGGCTCAGACGCCTTATGGCTGATTTGGGTGTTGGTCAGTCCTCTGCCACCACCATCTTCACTAACAATCAGAGCGCACTGGCAGTTGTGAGGAACCCTGTGTTCCATGCTCGCACTAAGCACATTGAGGTGCATTATCATTATGTCAGGGAGAGGTTCTCTGCTGGGGAGATAAGCTTGGCATATGTGCCCACGCAGGAGAACATTGCAGACCTTTTCACAAAGGCTCTGCCTAGGAAGAAGTTTGAAGCTTTCCGCAAAGCTTTGGGCTTACTTCCTTTCATGGAGTGATTTCCACATAGCTTGGCACTTGCTTATACATGAGTGCCAGGTCCTTGTTCACCGCATCACTTGTTCTCCGCATCACTCTCAGGGGGGATTTATGTTGGGAGAGGATGGTTGGATGCACTCAGAGATTGAGTAGGTGCTGCTAAACCTGCTTCACACCAGCCCTCCTTTGACTCCAGGAATGATTAATACACTTGCTTAGCTTCCAAATGATACCAAGAAAGCATATATGTACTTTGCAAATGATATGTGTAATGATCAAATCAAAACAGACTACTTGAGACTTCAAGAATCCAAGAAAACTTGCTATTTTGGTATTGACACCTGCTCAGTCTTTCACTCAGTATGACCAGCACACTTACAATTGATCAAATTCCTTTTGGACATATTAAATTAGCTTAACAAGCTACCATTTGCAAGTGGAATGAGAAGAAATGACAAACCATACTCTGAGAAATCACTTTAGCAAAATAAAGTTTACCCCCGATATTTTAGGAGCTCTGCAGACACAGACCAATGAGCACTTCGACTGAGATTTCTCGCTAATGACTGAACCAATTGACTTCAAAATTTATAGGCATGTAGAAGACTTTGAGCTGAATCCAATGTGCTTTGAATCACTTGATTTGGTTGAGAAACCACTGAGATATGCTCTGTTGAAGTTGACAGACTTGAAGGTAGACAACTCAGAGCATACAGATATGATATATGAACAATGTATGTATTAAATCATATTGATGTACATTCCCATTGACATGATAAACATAGTTCAATGGTACTCAGAGGTGTAGGCTATAGAGTAGACCTCACACACTCAATAATCACAGATGTTAGCCTCGGGAATGGTGAAGAACCACCGCGACTTTTTACTTGTAGCTTTTTATAGGAGTTGAGTGTAGATTTGAATTAGAATTCAAATCAATCTCCTTGAATCTTTCACCTAAAAGTTGATTGAGATATTCTCTCAATTAAACAACCACCTTTTCCACGACTTCCAATCAATTAGGTGTGATTACATAAAATGCTAAGTCACTAAGACTTTTACAAGAGATAAAATGGTAAGAACTTATAAGCATAAGTTCCTATGATCCTTCTCACATGTTGAGTCTTCAGGATAGTATCCAAGCTAAATTGTGAAGGCTTGACTTGCACCAACAATTTATTGATATATTTAGGTAGTGATGTGTGTGAACACTCTAGGACCACCGAGGCACTTTTTTTCCTCTTTAGGAGGTTTTTTTTCCTCGGCTTGTATATACGCCTATTGCCCTAATGGGCTACTTATCTTTGTACATTCTCTAGTAATACATTCAATCTTGTGTATTATGCTCCAAGCTTCTTCTTCTTCCTTGTGTTGTTCGCGTGCTTCCTCAAACGTCTAACTCCAACACACACACACACACACACACACACATATATATATATATATATATATATATATATATATATATATATATATATATATATATATATATATATATATATATATATATATAAACAAAAACAAAACAAAACAAAAAGTGCATCATCAACTTCTATGTCTGTCCTAAACAAGAAGTATCAGAATTAAACTTTATCATGCATAGTTTGGACAAATAGCTATGACATCCTTACTCACATCTACAAAGCCTCTAATATTAGAAAGTTTGTGTATAGTGATAGGACAAGTATTAGCTAAAACAAGCCTTCCCATAAATTCAAATTCACAAGTAAAAAGATAAAAATTAGCAAGAAAGACAGCACAATTTGTACCCATAGGAATTCCAATACAGTGTTTGAATAAAGTATCACCAACTGATATATACAAGTTTTCTAAAAGAAAATCTAACCAAAGAACAATGTCAGTTTCATCTACTATTCTAGTGTAACGTTTCTTCCTACTATCTATATCTACAGACTTGGATTTCAACCATAAATAATCAAAATGCAATGCAGATCTTTTCTACCAAAAGAGCCTTACATCTATCTTTGGTGAATTTAAAAGAGAAAACTTTCTTAACTAAAGAAGAAATCCTATGTTTTAAATCATTCAAATCTAACTTTGTATATAAAGCGGTGAAGTCAAAAGTTTGAAGCCCCAAAGGAACAAATTTTTCTTCTACAGTTTTTGAAGAATTGAGAGACTTTATTACAGGAATAACACCTAGTGAATTATCTAAGATCCAACTAGAGGAAGTTGGCACATCTACATCTTTGAGTAATTCCTTCCAAATATTATGAATAATAGGTAAAATGGCTTTAAAACAATTGCTTAACCATTTGGAAACATCCGTGAGAGAAGTATTACAAGATGCAACTATAAATCTTGGTTTGATGGGGTTCTTATGGAATTTCCAAACTGTATATAAAAATGATACATTTTGATACAATTTGAAACCATAAGATTTACAAAAATCTTGATGACTTAAAATAACTTCTCCAAAAGAAACATTGCAAAACTAATATGTAGAGGATTGAGATGAAATGATTCTTTCAAGCACAATATCCACCATCTTTAACACTTCATATTTAAAGCATCTCCAAATTACCACAAGAGGACCTTCGTAAAATTTAAAGGCATCAAATACATCTTAAAATAGATCGTATTCAGAGCTGATCACAATTTAGATCACAATATATATTTGATCATAGGGATCTACTATATAACGTAATAATAAATTGAAGAAAAACATTAAACACTCTATGACTACATTTACAATCATATCAATGACAATATATGATGATAAACATGATATCATAAGATTGGCAATGGCCCATTAGTTTGGGGTTCTCACCTCTCTTAACTAAGGGCAAGGGTCCAATCCGTGCGTACTATGTTTTCAAGACACCCCTCAGCACTTAATGTGAGAAGATAAACCAACCCCTTTAAGGAATCTATAGGTTTGGGCAAAGCACGTTGACATTAGCTCTCACGTTTGACCTTAGGATCGTCCATACCCAATTTCTACCCTTAGTAAGCCTTCAAGCTTTGTATCCCAGTACATGATAGGCATTAGACCCGTACATGTGTGGTATTCAAGGAGTCCCATGATTGCTATGTCCTTCATTGTACTTTCAAATTAATTCAAGCTATCAAGAAGAGTAGATCTCAATTATCAAACTTCCTTTAAAAATGACTATTGAGGCAATAACACCAGAATTTATGTAAAGATGCATGCAAGCATAAATATTTAGCAAAATTCTAACTTTGAAGATGAATAAGCCAATGCTAAAATTTTACCACATAACTCTCAATTCATATCTCCTTGAACTTAGCAAATTCAGCTAAGTATCACCAACTTCTGCAGCAAACATAAAAAAAACATTGAGATATAGCTTATACTCCAACAGTACTCGCAATGTTTCTGTTCTAATAAAGCCCTGAGTCTCACCACATGCATAATGTAAGAAGAAATTTATATTTCACTTTATCAGATTTGGAATGGCCATTTAGGATTTGTGACATGAATGGAAAACAGGCATTGATTATTAAACTTTTGACAGTAGCATTAGAACTTGAAGTTTTCTATATTACAATTATAAAGGCATAGAAATTTGTAATCATTGCTTCTTCAATTGTTAGTGACCATAAATGACATGCTTCAGCATGTGCTTACAATTTTAGTAACTTCAGATATCAAATGTGTAGTGTGTAACTTTCTGGCATATGATTTTTTCTTTGAAATATATGGGTAGTTATTCATTCCTATTTCAACGAGGTGAATATATTCAAGTGTTCAAATCCTTAAAATGCAATTATATAAGCTTGCGTGAATTACGCATCTCCTTCAAGACAAAGAAAATGTCCGTACCTGGATGCCATGTGAACTGTTCTTTAAGCATTTTTGTAGGTCACAAAAGAAAATCGGCAATTAAACGTACATATATACATGTATACAGATTCATCATCTTTTTCGTCACAAACAATACAAATCTAGGACAAAGATGATGATGATTCCATAACTTATTACCCGGTTCATTCCTTGCAGTGAATCACTCCTTTATTAGATAATAGGAGACACCATCAATTGCTGTTAAGGTACAAAGGAATAAAGCAGTAAAACTTATGGTTCACAAATATGAACACCAAAATACCTTCAGGCAATTCAATTAAGAGAGATACTCTCAGAAAATTGAGGCAGATGCAGAAGACTTCAGCCTTTGTATAATTCCCTTCTCACCTGTCAGAAACTCCACCAATCCTGTAAAAACAAGACCCCCACTGACATCAGATCCAGACCCCTGGGTAATAAGAATAGGAAGCCAGAAATCAAGATGTCACTGAATAAATCCATATTGTATTTTAATGATACCATCTGTATAATGGCGGCAATCATGCTTCCCAAGTTGCAATGTGGTGTCCCATTTCCTGTTGAATTCTGCAACCTCCTTCATGCTTAGATGGTCTTTGGCAGCTCCAACTTTCCAACATCTCTTGGACGGAAGCCTTGAAAGGGTCCGCTCCAATATAACCCCTACAAAAGTCCAGTTACTTTCTGAATCTCAAGACTGCATATTAACCAATCTCCCAAGAGCAAATTAGCCCTCCCTGGGAGCACTGATGAGAATTCGCCATTGCCCCCTGGGACAGAAATGAGGTCGAAGTTTGCATACAGTATGGCATGAATGAAAACTCCCAATGAGAATAAATTTGCAATGCAGGCCAATCCTCTAAATTCAAGGAATAAGATCTGGAAAACTGATCTAGCTAGGTCCTATTCACCATGTATGCCGCCACCAGAAAGGGCCACAACAACAGTGTATGGATCTTCAGGATTTGCAGGCTGAAAATCATATGCTGTACACTGCAGCCAACAAAAAGAAAGAAGAACGTTGTAGATTTAGCTTTTTAGTATCATTGTAGATTTAGCATTTTTAGTATCATATAGATGTGCATCATGGGCATCAAACATTCAGGATGGATTCCAACTATCTCATGAAAGTCATTTCAGCTTCCAAAGGAATTCCCTTATGTTATACAGAACTGAAAATTCTAATTGCCATCATGTCGTCAAAATAGAGGCTCGGAAATGGGCCACTTCACATGACTTGATGCACATGAACATATACATGCTCGCCTCATGCATCTGAACATGTTTATGCTCGGTGAATAAGTATCTCATCCACCATATTCCATTTCCCATCGTTTATCTTCATATGAGCTGCTGCGTATAACCAGATGCACATGAACATGCATATGCTTCCCTTAAACATCGGAGCATATTCATGGTCACTAACGAGGGTCCCCATCGCCCAGAATCCATTTCCCATCATTTATTTCAACCACTCTAAATAGAACCAACAAAATCCGTATTAACACCTCTCTCTCTCTCTCTCTCTCTCTCTCTCTCTCTCTCTCTCTCTCTCTCTCTCTCTCTCTCTCTCTCTCTCTCTCTCTCTCTCTCTCTCTCTCTCTCTCTCTCTCTCTCTCTCTCTCTCTCTCTCTCTCTCTGCGTGTGTGTGTGTGAGAGAATGTGTGACTTGCGCACGTATGCGTTCGCACACGATTCATCTAAGCCTTACCGTACCGGGCTTAGGGTGGGTAAAGGCTGAAGTATTGTGAAGTAGTGCTGCACCGAAAGAAACCGATCGGCCGAAGACAGAACCCATTGGGCCGGGCCTGGAGTAGCACGCATAGGCATGGTGCCAACATGTACAAGCATCCTTGAGTTCACATCGATAACTCCAGCTTCTCTACTTGCCGTCGCCTTTGGCCGAATAAGGGAACATGCGTAACAGGACGACCCAGGTCCGGAAATCCCCATCGCTCCTGAGGCGAAATCTATGTGAAAAATTAGAGGAAACTTCGCTAAATTGAGAACCACAAATCACAATTGGATCGCTCTCTCAACGACTTTCTTGTAGTGATACATATACTCTTCGAGTTAACCTTGAATTAATTGAATTAATTGAAATTGAATTAATTGAAAGTACAAGTGAAGATGGGCATAGCACTCATGGAGCTTGTCTTATTCCACAAAGAAGGGGTTAAATGCATAGCACATTTAAGATATAGAGCCAAAAGGTTCACGAAAATAAAATTGGAACTAAAATAGAACTAGAAAAGAGATGGCTCTAAAGTCAAACGAGAGGACTAGTTTAAACTAGGTAGCCCAAAAGCCCAGATTGATCAATTGCACGAAGATCTACACTCCCCTGAAGGAGCTAGTTTAGACATCTGATCAAATGATGAGGGGTGCCTCACCACAACTCAAGGGTTTGAACCTCACTCCTAGCCATGAGAGGCAAAATACCCAACCGGCAAAGCTAACAAGCATTGATAAGTCATTTTCTTTTTACAAGAACTCGTTCAAGTCAATCGATGAAAGAGATATACATAGAAAGGAGATAGAGAAGTACAAAGCTTATATGAATCTCCCCATTTTCAAAAGAGGGATCATGGCAAAGTGTTACAAAACATTTCAAAGCATAGCACTCTTATGAACCTATCACTCACTTGATGCAACAGGATCCATATTGCTTAAATCTTAATCATATTGTAGTGGAAAGATGGGTAAGTTTCAAAGATCTTAATCATATTTCCTAGTGGGAATTACACCTTTCTAAGGAGTAATTTTTTATGGTACTCAAAGTTCATTATGCATTTAATCTACCAAATTTTTCCAATAGCTTCTCCTCTTATTGCATCCCATACGGATGTGAAACATTCTATCACTTCACAGACTAGCTTGTTGGCACAAAAGAAAAATATGCTAGATGTTATGAACAATGTCAAAGATTCAGGAGTTGTTATTGCAAGAGAAGAAGAGATGAATAATATCTTCCTCTTTTCCTAGACATATCTTGCACCACAAGAGGATCATAGCTAGCATGTGGATCTTGGGATTTTTCCTTATTCCTCTATTGATAATCTTTCATAGTAGCACAATTTTTTTTGTTCAATCAACAAGTGTCAAAGGCATTGAAATTGAGCTCCCATCTAATCAAAGAACATTTGGTGAGTATGGTGTGAAAGGAAGTTGGCTTATTTATTGTAGTTAGGAACCCATAACAACCATAGTCATGGGGTTTTGGACCTAGTACAATGTGTCCTATTATGGAAAGAATGGATTTATGAACATAAGATGGGTGTTCTCCAATTACAAACAGATCCGAAAAATCACAAGGCATTTGAAATTGATATAATCAATGGAATCAACATTGTTATGGTCATATGGTAATACAACAAGGCAAGTTAAAGCACTGACACAATATATAGAGAGCTTTTACAGAGGGTTGATTTGATACTTCATAACATGTATGTATTAGTCCATTACAATAGTTGAGAACTATGCTGAACATGATTCCAAGTACAGTGGAATACTCGCAAGATTCATTGAAACACTTATCCAAGCCTCCAGAATGCTTCTATAGAATGTACTTATCTTCTTAATGATCAAGTGCAAACCTTCAAATAAACATTCATGAAGCTTTTCAATCATGATTGTATTCAATGCTACGAAAGCTTCAATCTCAAGGAAGGAAATGGTGGAAATCCTTGCATCACCACTCCAAAAAGACACCTTCTTCAAGCCAAAAGCCTTGTAGTCATGAAGAAACAAATTCCAAGAGAAGTCATACTTGAAAGCAAAAAATGAGAAGATGTAAAGATAAAAAAATAAAAATGGAGTGGTGCAATTTTGTTTTTAAAGAAACCACATTTTTTAATTTACCTACTTTAGGATTATGGCTTATATTAATTTTTTTAATTCCCACGAGCATAGGCAAAACTCTCGAATGTTTCTACTTCATTTTTAATAGATAATGTGGGCTCAATAAACTATTTGGGAAAACCCTACAAGTAGTCTAGGACCCCTCTAATTTTCTCCTCCATTCTTGCTCTTTGGAGTGATTTATGGTGAGAAACGTGTGTCCCAAGGGATTGTACAACTATGGAGCACATAGGGAGCTTCCAAATGAGGTAAGAAAATTATTATTAGTCACTTAGAAGCTATTGTTTGCCTATATGCGACAATAATATTAATATCCAAAGTCCTATATTTTGTCAATTTAGAATTCACACTTCTCTCTTTTTACACCTTCATCAGTGAAGAAGAACATATTTGGTGCTTGTTTGCAAGTAAAGAACTGTTTGAAGTGTGCAAGGCTTGAGGATTTTACAAGAAATCTCCATTTTCAAGGTAAAGTGATCGTTACTCTTTACCAAAACTCTCCTTTTTTTTTTCATTTTCTATTTTTTAAAGCTTGAGAAGGTGAAGAAGGAGCTTCTAAAGGTTTCGTGAGCTTGAAAGAGGTAAATGCATTTACATGCTTGCCAAAGTTGTTTTGTAGGTTTTTACATCTTCATTTATGCTCCTAGCACCATAGTTTGAGCTCATTTGCACTAAATTCTAGTAAACGAGAGCTACAATAGAGAGAGGAGAAAGAAATGATCTTCAGAAGCTTGTTGCACATAGCTCAGTGATCCATTTGCTTTGAAATTTGAAATATTGCTTCTTTGAGTTTGTTGTTGATATATTTTGGCAATGATGTGTGTGAACACACTTAGGACTGTTGGGGCACTTTTTTCCCTCTTTACGAGGTTTTTTTCCCATAATTTGTATATATGCCTATAACCCTAACGGGTTACTTATGCTTGTACATTCACTTGGTAATACATTCAAAATTGTGTGTTATGCTACAAGCTTCTTCTTCTTCTTCTTCTTCTTCTTCTTCTTCTTCTTCTTCTTCTTCTTCTTCTTCTTCTTCTTCTTCTTCTTCTTCTTCTTCTTCTTCTTCTTCTTCTTCTTCTTCTTCTTCTTCTTCTTCTTCTTCTTCTTCTTTGTGTTGTTTGTGTGCTTTTTGTAGACCTCAAACTCAAAGAATTGGTATCCGAGTAGATTGCTGCTTCATCTAGGGCGTCATCAACACCCCTCCAGTCACAATCTCACAATCGCACAAAAATTGGTGAGCATAATCAAGGTGATTAGGAGTTCAAATATCTTCACTCTGTGGTGTTGAAATTTTGATATGAACTTGTTTCGACTTCCGAACGCACTATCACAGCTTATAAGTTTAGCATAGATTGACAGGGTAGTTTTGTTCAACGTTTTGAGATACATTCATTTTTTTTGCATCAAGGTATTTTAGTCAATGGCCATGGCTAAACGCAATCATGTATTTCATATCTTGGTTGTTGAAGAGATGTTGGATGGTACTAATCACCCACTATAGGCATATATGATGCATCATGTATTGGTAGAAAAATGCTTGTGGAATATTGTGCAAGGTATTGAAAATTGCCCTACTACACCTGCGAATATAGTCATTGAAGGTGATGCTGATGGCATTGAAGATGATGATCTTCATATTCCAATTCATGTTGTGGTTCCTGCTGCACCTACTATAGAGAAACTTTGTTGGAATGGCAAAGATGATCAAGCACATGCATTGATAGCCTTGTCCATCAAATGAGCCATTATCTCTCATATTCACTCTTGTAAAACAACAAAGGATGCTTGGGATACACTTACCACTTTATAGTAGGCAAGAAATGAGGCTCATGTTGCTTACCTCTGAAATGGTTGGAGAGTGAGCATATGAATCAAGGAGATTTTATGGAAAATTTTTTTACAAAGATCAAAGAATTGTATAAAAAGTTGATTTCTAGTGATGAAGTCTTACCAGATAGTTCACTTATGTAGAGTCTTCTTAATGGTCTTCCACATTCATATCAAAGTCTTGCTTCTACTCTTCAATTATTGATGAAAGCCAATCCAAATGCATTAAAATTTGAGGATTTAGTCTCTATCTTGTTGCATGAAGATCACTGTAGGTAGAATAGGTCTATTATGCACGTTGCAGATCAAGCTTTCTTAGCTAGTCAAAAGGGCAAAGGTAAATGGAGCTCACCTACTAGTAAGCAGAAATCTACTAATGATGCACAATCAAATACAGAAGAAAAAGATGAGAAGAAAACAAAAAAGTAGAAATTGTTTTGCAAATACCTTAAAGCAAATGATCATGTAATAAAGAGTTTTCCAAAATTGGCCGCAAAAGTGGCAAAGAAGAAAGAGATTGGAATAGTTGTTGTAGAGGCCTCTACACCACAAACGAAGTTTGTTAATCTTGTGCAGAATGAAGAGTGGGTGTTTACCACTGTATCCACTTATGACTTGTGCAATTCAAGATTCTCAGGCTATCTCATATGCAAAGCTTTGGCATGCATGCTTTGGTCATCTAAATTATGCTAGTTTTCTACGCCTATAGAAATCTGATATGGTGTCCTCTCTGACCAAACATGAGGCACCTTGTAAACATGTATGTGAAGTCTGTATCTTGGATAAAATGTAGCGTTCTTCCTTCCCTAAAGATGTTTCAATTAGAGCTTCTCATAAATTTGAGCTTGTTCATAGATGTTTGTGGTTCTATGGAGATACCTTCTTTTGGGAACTACCTTTACTTTGTGAATTTCATTGATTTATCCATTGAAAGAAAAGTCCAAAGTTTTGTGTGTTTAAAATACTTTTTTTGTTATGGCTGAAAATCTATCAGCATGTAAATTGGGAACCCTCGATTCTGATCGATGGGGGAATACATGTCTTCCGATTTTAATGCATTTTTGGCTGAGCATGGGATAAAACATTAGTTTACAGTGCTATATGTACCTCAACAAGATGGATTTGCAGAAAGAAAGAAAGAATAGGTCTCTCATGGAGATGGCAAGGTGTATGGTCAAAAGTTAGGCTTTTACCACATAGCTTCTGGCTTGAGGCTATTATGTGCATAGTAGATGTATGTAATAGGTGTCCCACCAAAGCACTACAATCTATCACTCCATATGAGGCTTGCCATGGTCGCAAGCCATCTATTGCACATCTGGATGTCTTTGGTTGTCTAGCATATGCACTATTTCCTAAACAATAGCACAGGAAATTGGATGATAAAGTAGTCAAATGTATTTTTGTTGGGTACAATTTTGAAAGCAAAGGCTATCATTTGTATCATCAAAAGCTAAAAACACTTTGGTTAGCCATAATGTTGTTTTTGTGGAAGATGCGATTCAACCATTACTTTCATGTACTAAGGAGACATCAGTTAGCTCCAAAGATGTGTATGACACTTTGCTTCCTCTTTTTACAGGTGGACAGTCAAGTGTTGGTCTAAATGAGGTAATTTCTCAACCTTTACAAGCTCTACATGATGATCCATATCATCCCATTATTTATGCAGATTTACACGATGCACTTGTTGATGAGAGAACTGATATAGAGGAGGCAAAACTATGCCTAAAATGGCTTGTGTAGACTTTAAGCGATAGCAAATTAGATGCACCTCTATCATATCATACTCGTTCAGGCTCTCATAATACTTCCTTTGCATCAGATTGCTATGCAATGGCTGCCTCTAGTCTTTGTGATGAGAATGAGCGTGTTTCTTTTCATGGAGCAAAAAATTCAAAAAAATTTGATGGTTGCTATGCAACCAAAGATGATGATATTATGAAGAATGGTACCGGGTCTTTATGTGATTTTCCTCCTGACAAAAAGACCATTGGCACTAAATGGGTATATAAGCTAAAGTGTAAGCCTGATGGAACACTTGATATGTATAAGGCTAGGCTTGTTGCAAAAGCCTGTTATGTTCAAGAGAGGAGGCATTGGTTTTGATGAGATGTTTGCACCCACATGCCAAATGAGTATCGCTCATAGCATATGTGCACTTGCAGCTCATCATGGTTGGACTATACATCAATTGGAAATTAAAATGCATTTTTGAATGATGACTTACATGAAGTAGTGTATGTATTTCAGCCCCATGGTTTTGTGTATAAAAGGCATAAAAAAAAGTGTGTAGGTTGAAAAAGGCATTATATGGTTTGACGCAAGCACCACGTGCTTGGTATGAAAAGATACATGCCTACTTGATTGCACATGGTTTTGAGAAGGGTTCAACTGAAAGAACCTTATATGTTAAGCATGCAAATGATGTACTTCTTATCATTGTTGTTCAGAAGTATGAAAAGATACATGCCTACTTGATTGCACATGGTTTTGAGAAGGGTCCAACTGAAAGCACCTTATATGTTAAGCATGCAGATGATGTACTTTTGATGATAGGTTGCTCACTGGTCCTAATGAGAAACACATTGCTGAATTTGAGGGTAATTTGCATGCCTCTTTTGAGATGTCAGATTTGGGTCATTTTCATCATTATTTGGACATTCACTTTATACAAGTTGATGGGGGAATATCTTTGTGTCAAAAAAATATATTGACACATTATTGTAGCATTTTGGCCTTAAAGATTACAAAACTGTTGCCACTCTTATGTAAACAAGTTTACACTTGAGTTTTCATGATGTTGGAGATGTGTTTGATGTTGTTCTCTATCAACAGGCTATTGGATGCTTGATTTACTTATGCATAGCTTAGCCTGATATTTAGTTTTGTGCCTCTCATATGAGAAGGCTTATGCATTGCCCAGGTTTCACTACTTGAGTGGTACTTGACTACTTGGGTTGTTTTATCCCAAGGAGGGATCATTACCACCAGATTTACATGTTTTTCACTCAAACTGGGATGATCAGCTATGACAATCACGTGTCCAATAGTGGTTCTTGCTTCATGATTGGTAGCTCATGCATATCTTTGTTGAGTAAAAAGCAACCTATTGTTTCCACTTCTAGTTGTGAGGCTGAGTATAGGGAAGCTTTCATAGCGACTGTTGAGAGTGTGTGGCTCAGATGCCTTTTTGTTGTTTTGGGTGTCGGTTAGTGGTCTGGCACCAGCATTCTCACTGATAGTCAGAGTGCATTGGCAATTGTGATGAACCCTATGTTCCATGCTCACACAAAGCACATTGAGGTGCATCATCATTATGTCAAGGAGAGGTTCTCTACTAGAGAGATCAATTTGCCATCTATGCCCACACAAGATAACATTGCATATCTTTTCACAAAGGCTCTATCTAGGGAGATCTCTTTCCACATAGCTTGGCACTTTCTTATACATAAGTGCATCTCCTTGTCCACTGCATCACTCCGAGGGTTTTTTTATATATTTTGGTAGTGGTGTGTGAACACTCTTAGGACCATCGAGGTACCTTTTTCCCTATTTAGGAGGTTTTTCCCTCGGCTTGTGTATACTTCTATAACCGTACTAGGTGACATATTTTGTGAGGCTTCACTCACTAATTAGACATGAAAACAAGAAGACATCAAGGAGAAGAAGAAGGATTAAGAACTATAGAAGTTAGACATTCAGAAACGTATGCCTATGTGAAGATACAAATTCACAATTCCAATAGAGTGTAAACTAGAGAATCAATTTTGTTATCAAAATCTCGGAGATTATGCGGTTCTTGAATTTAGGAGTGTATAGATTAGTTGTGTATATAATTTTATCTCATGGAGAAAAAATAGAGAGAGAATGAGATAGATTGAGTGAACGTGTAGTAGAGAATAGATTGAGTGAGTAGAGAACTCGATTTATAAGTCCTACATGTGATAGAGGCAATCGGGATAATTTTTGAGAAAGATGGTAATAGAAAGTTACTCAGTGCAACAAAGCTTTCTATGGTTATGAGCAGAAGGCCATACCATTCTATACACATCTTCTCTAATAGAAAACACATATTTCTGGAATAGGAATTGAGTCAATTCTCTCTCTGTGAGGAAATCTAACTGATTTCATAACTGTATGAATGGTAGTTACAGTTACGGATTTTTCCGGTGCACGTTTCTAATCTTGTTAGAGTTACTTTCTAAACATATAGTGTAAAGATTTCATAAGTGATAGTTCACTGTGAAATTATCATCTCCTATTGCACTCAAACAAAAGATCTTTGCAACTCAAAACGTGTACTCAGAAAATTATATTCAACTATGAAGGTATGTCAAGTTGTTGACGTCAAGTATTCAAATTTTTGTACAGTGAAAGCATAGGTGGAAAACCAACAGAAAGACACCAGATTGTGTGATTTTTGAGAATTTTTGACATCGGAAAGTCATCGAAAAGAAACCAAAAACCACCGGAAAGAAACAATAAACCACCAAAAAGAAACTGTAAAATCATCGAAAACGTACCAGAATGAAGTTAGAATAGATTTCGCTTTTCTCAAGGTTTGAGTTTTAGTATTGTCAAGCTATTGGTGATTATAGAGGTATTCTAATATGTTCTTGTGGTGTTTTCTGTAATAAAGTAATTCTATGATCCAAGGGTCTGGCAGGTTCAGACAAATCTAAAATCGGACACCATTTGGTCATCCGTGTGTATGACCAAAGATCTCGAGTTTAGACTTACTAGGAGGTCTTGTGCTCTTGTGAACAAGTGATCCACTTAGCTTAGTGGTTAAGTCTCAAGTATGTGAAGGAGGAGGTCTTGGGTTCAATCCCCATGGGGAGCATGGGGAGAGTATTTTGCCCAAAGAGATCTAAAGCCTTCTAGAAGCATCCACTTGAGTTAACTCGAGTTGACTGGAACACTTGGCGCACATGTAGTTACATGACCGACACTTGGATGGTTAGTATCCACCTGCCCATGCAGGCAATCCCCTGGAGAGAGCTATAAATAGAGGCATTTGGTTGGGAGGAGAGTCATCTCTCAAGCATGTGGTGGTCGTAATCTTCATTCTCTTGCATTGGTATCAGATTTTATACTCAGATTGATGTAAGAAAGATGGTATGGGACATCGGACCATGAGTTGATGATTACCTTTTAGTCCTAGATTGGATCTTGAAGTTTGATCCTCATAGGAATTAAGACTTCAAATAACGAGTTTAATTTAAGAAGGATAAAAGTAGTATCTCTAGATACTTCAAGATAACTTCAAGATAAAGAAAACTGAAGATATGAAGTATGTAACTTCCAAGATCGTTATAGAACACTTCAAGCTAAAGTGTTGATAATTCGGAAATATTTCATAAATTTCTGAAAGAAGTTGGACTTTGATTTTGAGTTGATCTTTTCAACTAAAGATTTAATTGAGTAAGTCAAGCATCAAGTTCCTAGTATAACTTGGTAAATTCACTCTTTTGGCTCAAAGAAATGCACAAGAATTGCATTCCCAGTAAGGAGTCAGAAAGACTGAATGTGACCTGAACTTAGTCTCAAGTGAAGCATTATTTGAATACTAAACTTATCGACAGAACCTCAGTAGGTCGACACTTTGATGTTGGTTATCACACTAGTATCTTGTGGTTGGATGATGTTTTTGATTTTCTTTGAATCTTTTTGAGAATCCAGCTTATTTCTCTTAAAGATAAAGACAATGCTTCAATACCCTGTTGAAATAGATCTTTGAAAAGTTGAAGTCCTGAGTCATCTAGCCTTTGACTCATAACAAGTTTACGTATCTTCGAAGTATGAATTGGTTGTACAGAGTTTTAGTTATTTCTTTCCGCTTTCCAAGACTTTTGGAATTGGTTCAGACATGGTATCTGATTCCGACTAGGGTTAGCCGGTTAGATAAACAAAGTAACCATTATACAAACATCTAAGTTAGATGTTTGAGACAACCGAACTTCAAGTTCTCCAAAACAAATTCAAGTGACTCAAGAATTCTCAAAGTCTTGCGAGGGATAAGAATCCCACCTTCATTACTAAGTCCATGCACCAGTCATGCCCAGAAATGGACTAGTAAGTTGAATCCACCCAATTCACATGTTTGTGCCTAGATCACACATCTAGAAACTGTGAATTGACCAAGGATGTCTTTAGATCCACCCTTATTATTCTTTCACTAGTTTTTACTTTGTTCAGTTCATCAAAGTGCAAAACAAGACAGTGTTTTGAATCATTTGGGCAGGGACACCACCACAGAGATGACACATGTTCTTCCAGATTTAGAACATGACCATGTTCTTCCAGATTTAGAACATGACCATGTTCTTCCAGTTTTAGAACATGAGGCTCGGGGGTTGCCTACAGTATGTATACAGCTCTATTTTCGAGGAAAAAAATATTTTCCAAGGGGGAAAAGAATGTAATAAAGTAAGTCTATGATCCAAGGGTCTGGTAGGTTCAGACAGATCTGAAATCGGACACCGTTTGGTCATCCGTGTGTATGACCAAAGATCTCGAGTTTAGACTTACTAGGAGGCCTTGTGCTCTTGTGAACAAGTGATCCACTTAGCTTAGTGGTTAAGTCTCAAGGATGTGAAGGAGGAGGTATTGGGTTCAATCCCCATGGGGAGCATGGGGAGAGTATTTTGCCCAAAGAGATCTAAAGCCTTCTAGAAGCATCCACTTGAGTTAACTCGAGTTGACTGGGACACTTGGCGCACATGTAGTTACATGACCGACACTTGGATGGTTAGTATCCACCTACCCATGCAGGAAGTCCCCTGGAGAGATCTATATATAGAGGCATTTGGTTGGGAGGAGATTCATCTCTCAAGCATGTGGTGGTCGTAATCTTCATTCTGTTGCATTTTCCTACACCAACAAGTGGTATCAGAGCAAAAAGCTCCTTAAGCATAAAAGGAGGTGCAGATACAAGAGGTTTGAAGAAGTTTTCAGTGGAAAAGTGAAAGCTGAAGCATTCAACAATAAAAGCCATCAATAAGTACTCGGAGGTTATCTTCAAGGATAAATATCTACAAAGGTAACATTCTTTAACTTCAAACTCACAGGTTGCAACAGAAGCAAGAAGACCATGGTGGATCATACCTCTATTGACAAATTGGACAGAGATAACTATCCTGCTTGGGTGATGAGAATGGAAGCCTTACTTATGAGTAAGGATCTAATGACATATATGAAAGGTGAAGAAGAAAAACCTAGATTTGGAGATGATAGTCGACCTAAGAAAGAAGCGTTAGAAGCTTTGAAGCTATGGCAGAAGAAAGATGCAAGCATAAGAGCTTACATATACAATATTATCACAGATCACTTGTTACCTCACATCAGAGGTTTGGAAACAACTTAAGATATATGGAATGCATTGGAAGATCACTTCCAAAATACACTAAAGCTAGGAAAGTTAGCTTATGGTCAGAGTTCACAACTTTCAAGAAAAAGCAAAGTCAAATCATTAGTGATTATGTCACTAAGATGAAGGACTTGATAGACAGTCTTGGATCTATAGACGAAGACACTGAAGATCGTAGGTTGATTGCACAATTGCTTGCAGGTTTGAGAGGAGATGGAAGGTGGAAACCTTTTGTACTTTCAAGTAAACTTTCATTAAATCATTTTGTACCATATTTAAATCAATTGCTTGGATTGATGTTTACATTTGAGCAAGATTTAAGGCCAGATGGAGATAAAGGACATAGCTCTACTATGTATGTAAAGAATAAGAAGAAAAGTGATAAAGGAAAAGCAAAGGATGAAGAAGAATCGACCTCTCAAGAAAATTATGCAAGAGGTAGAGGTAATGGCAGAGGTAAAGGTAGAGAAAATGGAAGAGGAAGAGGTGACCATAATAACAACAAGAAGACATGTTGGATTTGTGGCTTGAGTAATCATCTAGCTTATGATTGTTGACATAATCAACAAGGTTCATATCAGAATCAAAACAACAATGGCAAAGGCAGAGGTGGAAGATATCAAAGTTAGTTTCAAAGAGGAAGGAAAAATCAAAGAGGTGGCTACAATAGAGGTGGAGGAAGAAATTGGGGACATAACCAATCCAACAACACCACCTATTACAATTATGCAAATGATACATAGAATGAGGATTATGCAACATGGATTATGAATTTAATAATTACATCAGAGAAGGAAGATCTCAAGGTATTCTGTATTGACTCTAGCTATTCAAATCAGTTTTTAGGTAATATAGAATTAATGTAGAACCAGAAGAAAGAAATTCTAGTCATATAGTTCAAATAGGTGATAACATGAGACACAATGTGCGTTTGATTGGAAAGGTGAAGTGCAAGAGTGGGGCTGACTTATTAACCAATGTTTTGTATGTTCCCACGATACCTAAGAATCTGATTAGTGTGGGTCAAATAGTGGAGAAAGGTTTTCAACTCAAATTTACAAATGAAGGAGTATTTGTGGAAGATCCAGATAATGGATATAAATAGATTGTCTATGGTAAGAAGGAAGGTAGACTCTTTACTTTGAAAGTGCAAGGAAATATTGGTCAAGCCTTAATCACACATGGTGATGAAGTGATTATAGAGTTAGATCTCTATCATAAGAGGTTAAATCATGAAAGAGGAATTAAAACTATGATGGCAAATCAATCTGTATTAGAACTACCAAATGTGCATAACCAACACATGGTTATAAATGTGAATCAGGCCAAATGGGAAAAGCACATGGATTACCATTTCAAAAGAAAGGATTCAAGCATGATGGATTACTAGAGCTCATTCATATAGATGTATGGGGACCAACAAAAGAAGGATCAATTAGTGGATCTAGGGATTATGTTCTTTTCATTGATGATGCTACAAGATGGATAACTCTTTATGTTTTGAAGGAAAGATTAGAAGTGTTTAGAGCCTTCAAAAATTTTCATGCATATGCAGAAAGGGTTACAAGTCAAAAACTCAAGAGGCTAAGGTCTGATGGAGGGGGATAATACTTCTCCCAAGAACTCAATGGTTATCTTTGGAATGCAGGTACCAAGAGAGAAATAACCTGTAGATACACACCTCAATAGAATGAAGTGGCGGAGAGGAGAAACAGAACTCTAGTTGAGTTTGCAAGAGCTATGCTAAACGAGAAAAATTGTCCAAACTATTTATGAGCTGAGGCTGTAAATACAGCTACATATCTTGTGAATAGATTACCATGTACAAATCTAAATGGAATGACTCCTTATGAAGCATGGTGGGATAAGAAAGCAACACTGGATCAATGTAAGGTGTTTGGATTAGTTGCCTATGCTTATATACCATCACAACTTAGACATAAGCTCGAACCAAAGGCTGAAAAAAATGTGTTCATTGGATACGATGAAAAGCAGATGGGTTATAGGCTATTGAATCCTTTGACCAAATAGTTTTTGTTTTCTAGAGATGTAACATTTGATGAACAGAAGAGTTGGTATGCAGAACAAAGTCACAACATTGAAGCATTTGAAGAAGACATAAGAAGATGTGAAAAGGGTAAATCACATATGCAGGTAAATGGAGATGAAGATCATATGCAAGGAAGAACATTCGGAGTTGGATCATCAAGGAGGTATGAAGATGTATCTAGGTTTGATGAAGAAGTGTATTTAGATACACATGAAGAATATGAACCAAGAAGGTCAACCAGATTGAGGAGAAAACCAACAAGGTACTCATATGATACCTCTTATATGACTCAGAAAAATTATTCTTATATGGTCGAAGAAGATGAAGAACCTCAGAGTTATGATGAAACAAAAGTTAAGAAACAATGAGAAGAAGCAATGAAGGAAGAGTTCAATGCACTTGAGGAGAACAAGACTTGGGAACTTGTTTCAAAACCAAATGGTAAGAAAGTGATTGGAAATAAATGGGTTTATAAAGTTAAGAAGCTTGCAAATGGAAGAATATCCAGATATAAAGCAAGACTGGTGGTCAAGGGTTATGCCCAAACTCATGGAATAGATTATGATGAGGCATTTAATCTTGTGGTGAAGATGTCAACTATAAGGACAATCATTGCTATTGCAGCATCAAAAGGATGGATATTAAGTCAACTGGTTATAAAGAATGCATTTTTGAATGGATACATATCCAATGAAGTATACATGGAGCAACCTCAAGGGTTTTTGAACTTCAGGTGTCCAGATTGTGTTTGTAGATTGAGAAGAGCACTTTATGGGCTAAAGCAAGCTCCAAGAGCTTGGAACTATAGGCTTGTGAAGTATCTCAATGATCTTGGATGTCAAAGTTCAAAGGTAGATGCAAGTCTACTTATCAAGAGAATATATGAAGGTATAATCTACATTTGCATTTATGTAGATGACATTATAATTAGAGATACCTCAAATGAAGGAATCATGGAGGTGAAGAGGTTACTTGAAAGAGAATTCAAAATAATTGACCTAGGAAAATCGTCATATTTCTTGGAATGGAAATCACTTATGCAGATCATGGCATATATATATATATATATCACAAGAAAGGTATCTTCTGAACTTGCTGAAGAAGTTTAACATGGAGAATTGCAGAGAAGCTTCAACTCCACTTGAAATAAATCATAAGCTTAGCAAGTATGATGGTGCAAATTTCAAAGACATGAGAAAGTATCAGTTGTAAGTGGGAAGTTTGATTTATGCTACACTAACAAGGCCTGATCTCAGTTATGCAATGGGAGTCCTCTCACAATTCATGCATCGTCCAATGGATCAACATTGGATTGCGGGTCAAAGATTCCTCAGATATATCAAAGGAACTTTAAAGGAAGGACTATATTAGTTTGCATATGCATTACTGCTTGAACAACATCACAGAAAATTGGGTGATATAGCAGTGAAATGTATTTTTGTTGGGTACAATTCTAAAAACAAAGGCTATGGTCTGTATCATCCATAGACAGACCGCATTTTGGTTAGCTGTGAAGTTGTTTTTGTGGAAGATGCTATTCAGCCTTTACTTTCATGTACAAAGGAGACATCTGTTAGCTCCAAAGACATGTATGATATTTTGCTGCCTCTTTTTACAGGTGGACAGTCTAGTGCTTGAAGTAATTTGTTGGCGATGCACCACGATGCACTCTCCTTCTTAAGAGCACCACGATGATATCCTCGAAGTAGAAAACCAAGCTCCTAAGGCCACACACAGTACTCCACATAGAAGCTGCATAATACAAAGAAAAACACAATACACAAGGAGCACGAAGACAGACTTCTTAGGTCTTATGAATGCGATCAAACTTACAATCTATGATTGACCAGGCCATTATATGTTTTATTAAAGAACATATACAAAGAAGTGTCTGGTGGCCATTTGGCCTTTCACATGGACACTAACGATAACAATCTCGCACTAAAGGCCAATATGGCCAAAGTAACTATGGGAGAAAAAATAAAGAATGATAAAGAATACGTGAGTGTCAATATACAAACTATACCTCTCACCTGATGGGCATGTTACATAGTATACAAGTGATTGTGTAAGATAATGATTCAAGTAACCCCCATCAAGTGACAACAATGTCGAAAGCTATCATGTGGTAGAGCTTTAGTCAAAGCATTTGCAACATTATCTCGAGTGTGAACCTTCTAAAAAATAATGCACTCAGTGGCTAAGCAATCTCTAATGAAGTGATACCTCACCTCAATGTGCTTGGTCTTTACATGATAGACCAGATTCTTAGCCAAAGCAATGGCACTCTTACTATCACTGAGCAAATGAGGTACATGCTGAGGTAAACCCACGTCACAAGCAAGATGAGAAAGCCACAATGCTTCCTTACATGCCTCACTTACTACAACATACTCTGCTTCTGTGGTGGAAACAATTGTACATTCTTGAAGACGAGATCTCCAAGAGATAGCACCTCCAACAAAATGAAAAATGTACCCTGATGTAGACTTACAATTGTCTACACAACCAACATAGTCAGAATCTGTGTAACCAATGTTGATATATTTAGGTAGTGATGTGTGTGAACACTCTAGGACCGCCGGGGCACTTTTTTCCCTCTTTAGGAGGTTTTTTTTCCCCCGGCTTGTATATACGCCGATTGCCCTAATGGGCTACTTATCTTTGTACATTCTCGAGTAATACATTAATTCTTGTGTGTTGTGCTCCAAGCTTCTTCTTCTTCCTTGTGCTGTTCGCGTGCTTCCGCAGACGTCTAACTCCAACAATTGGTATCAGAGCAGGTCGTTGCTTCTTCTAGGGCGTCGTCGACACTCCTCCGTTTGCAGTCTCAGATTCGCACAAAATTTGGTGAGCATACTCAGGGTGTTTCCGAGATCAAAACAGCTTCGCTATGTGGTGCCGAAATCGCGATCTGAGCTCGTTTCGGCCTCCGAACGCACTATCGCAGTGCTTGTGCAGGCTATTTCGTCCTTTTGTGCCAAAGGTATATACCAGTTTCTGTTCGCCAGTTTAAGAGTCTCGAAGTCTGCTACAGGTCTAGCAGAACTCGTCTGGGCAGTTCTGTTCAACTTTTTGAGATACAGTCAATTTTCTGCATCAAGGTATTTTAGTCACCGGCCATGGCTGAAAGCAGTGATGTATTCCGTATGTTGGCTGTTGAGGATAAGTTGGATGGTACCAACTACCCATTATGGGCTTATATGATGCGACATGTACTGGTTGCAAAAGGATTGTGGAACATTGTGCAGGGTGTTGAAAGACGTCCTGTTACACCTGTAACGACAGGTACTGCAAATACAGGTATTGGAGCTGATGAAGATGGTGTCGAAGATGATATTCCGCAGATTCCTGTTCGTGCTGCTGTTTCTGTTGCACCTACTGCAGAGCAGATTCGTTGGGATGGCAGAGATGCCCAGGCACATGCATTGATAGCTTTGTCTGTCAAACGTGCCATTATTCCTCATATTCGCTCTTGCAGAACAGCAAAGGATGCTTGGGATACACTTACCACTTTGTACCAGGCTAGGAATGAGGCTCGTGTTGCTTACCTCCGAAAACAGTTGGAGAGTGAGCACATGAATGAAGGTGATTCGATGGACAGTTTTCTTACAAAGATCAAAGACCTGAAGGAACAATTGATTTCTGCTGATGAGGTTATACCAGATAGCTCACTTGTGCAGACCGTTCTGAATGGCCTTCCTGATTCATATCAGAGTTTTGCCTCTACTCTTCGATTGATGATGAAAGGCAATCTGAATGCCTTGTCATTTGAGGAATTAGTCTCTGTTCTGTTGCAGGAAGATCAGTCCAGGCAGAACAGGTCCATTATGCGTGTTGCAGATCAAGCTTTCCTGGCTAGTCAGAAGGGCAAAGGAAAATGGAGCTCTTCTACTAGTAAGCAGAAATCTGCAAATGCTGCACAATCGAAGAACCAGGATAAAGATGAGAAGAAATCAGAAAAGCAAAAATTGTTCTGCAAGTACTGTAAAGGAAATGATCATATTATAAAGAACTGTCCAAAACTGGCTGCTAAAGAGGCAAAGAAGAAAGAGGCTGGAATGGTTGTTGCAGAGGCCTCTACACCAAAAACAGAGTCTGCAAATCTTGTGCAGGAACAAGAATGGGCGTTTACTACTGTCTGCAGTTTTGACCCATCTTCTCATGATCAGTGCATGTCTGCAGTAGACTCAGATGTTTGGTACTTTGACAGTGGGGCGACCAAACATATTACCTCGCAGCGCAGTTTCTTCTCTTCACTCGAGCCTGCCCCTACAGGGAATACTGTCACATGCGCCAATAACTCCTCTTATCCTGTTATGGGAGTTGGTAAGATCATTCTGACTACTGCTGATGGTAGTTCTTTCACTTTGTCAGATGCTTTATTTGTGCCAGGGATCAAAAAGAACCTGTTATCAGTTTCTGCATTAGCCAAGATTGGCTTGGTTGTGAAATTCGTTGATGACAGGTGTACAGTCCATGATCTCTCAAATGGCGATGTGATTATTGCTTCTGGCATTTTATGTCGTGGGCTGTATAAGCTCATAGACTATGAAAGATCTGTGAATGATTCGGCATGTGCAGTTCATGATTCTCAGGCTATGTCAGATGCAAAGCTTTGGCATGCACGCTTTGGTCATCTAAATTTTGCTAGTTTGTTACGCCTGCAGAAATCTGAAATGGTGTCCTCTTTGCCCAAACTTGAGGCACCTGGAAAACATGTTTGTGAAGGCTGTATTTTGGGCAAAATGCAGCGTTCTTCCTTTCCAAAAGATGGTTCAGTTCGGGCTATGCAGAAATTGCAGCTTGTACATAGTGATGTCTGTGGTCCTATGCAGACACCCTCTTTTGGAAATTACCTTTACTTCGTGACTTTCATTGATGATTTTTCCAGGCATGCATGGGTATATCCACTCAAAGCAAAGTCCGAAGTGTTCATGTGCTTCAAACAGTTTTTGGTTTTGGCTGAAAATCTGTCAGCATGTAAAATGGGCACCCTCCGTTCTGATCGAGGGGGGGAATATATGTTTTCAGATTTTAATGCATTTCTGGCTGAACGTGGGATAAAACACCAGTGTACAGTGCCGTATACACCTCAACAGAATGGAGTTGCTGAACGAAAGAACAGGTCACTCATGGAGATGGCGAGGTGCATGGTCAAAAGTCAGGCTTTACCACATAGTTTCTGGCTTGAGGCTGTCATGTGTGCAGCATATGTACTGAACAGGTGTCCCACCAAAGCGTTGCAGTCCATCACTCCATATGAGGCTTGGCATGACCGCAAGCCATCTGTTGCTCATCTGCGTGTTTTTGGTTGTTTGGCATATGCATTAGTGCCTGAACAACATCGCAGAAAATTGGATGATAAGGCAGTAAAATGTATTTTTGTTGGGTACAGTTCTGAAAGTAAAGGCTATCGTCTGTATCATCCACAGACTAAACGCATTCTGGTTAGCCGTGATGTTGTCTTTATGGAAGATGCTATTCAGCCATTGCTTTCATGTACTAAGGAGACATCTGTTAGCTCCAAAGACATGTATGATACTTTGATGCCTCTTTTTACAGGTGGACAGGCTAGCGCTGGTCCTAATGAGGCAACTTCTCAGCCTTTGCAGGTTTCATATGATGATGCAGATCATTCCATTTCTGATGCAGATTTACATGATGCACTTGTTGATGAGAGAGCTGATATTGAACAGGCAAAAACTATGCCAAAATGGCTGGTGCAGACTTTGCGTGACAGCAAATTAGATGCACCTTTGTCATATCGTACTCGTTCAGGCTCTCATAGTACCTCCTTTGCATCAGATTGCTATGCTATGGCTGCATCTAGTCTCTGTGATGAGAATGAGCCTGTTTCTTTTGATGAAGCACAAAATTCAGAAAATTGGATGGCTGCTATGCAATCTGAATATGATGCTATAATGAAGAATGGTACATGGTCTTTATGTGACTTGCCACCTGGCAAGAAGGCCATTGGCACTAAGTGGGTATACAAGCTGAAGCGTAAACCTGATGGTACAGTTGACAGGTATAAGGCTAGGCTTGTTGCAAAGGGTTATGCGCAGGAAAGAGGCATTGATTTTGATGAGACCTTTGCACCTACATGCCGTATGACTACTGTTCGGAGCATTTGTGCACTTGCAGCCCATCATGGTTGGAATGTACATCAGTTGGACATTAAAACAGCATTTCTGAATGGTGACTTGCATGAAGAAGTGTATGTTTTTCAGCCCCGTGGCTTTGTGCAGAAAGGGCATGAAAACCAGGTGTGCAGGTTAAAGAAGGCGTTATATGGTTTAAAGCAAGCACCACGTGCTTGGTATGAGAAAATACATGCCTATCTGATTGCACATGGTTTTGAGAACAGTCCAACTGAAAGCACCTTATATGTTAAGCGTGCTAATGATGTGCTTCTGATCTTTGTTGTCTATGTAGACGACATGCTGCTCACTGGTCCTCTTGAGAAGCATATTGCTGATTTCAAGGCTGATTTGCATGCCTCATTTGAGATGTCTGATTTGGGGCATTTGCATCACTATTTGGGCATTCAGTTTATGCAAGTTGATGGTGGAATGGCTTTGTGTCAAACGAAATGTATTGACACATTATTGCAGCGTTTTGGCCTTGAAGACTGTAAGCCTATTGCCACTCCTATGGAGACAGGTTTACGATTGAGTCTTCATGATGCTGGAGATGCATTTGATGCTGTTCTCTATCAGCAGGCCGTTGGATGCTTGATTTACTTATGCATTACTCGGCCAGATATTCAGTTTGCTGTCTCACAGATGAGCAGGTTTATGCATTGCCCAGGAGTCACGCATTGGAAAGCGGTTAAGCGCATCTTTCGCTACTTGAGTGGTACTCGGCTACTTGGGTTGTTTTATCCCAAGGGGGGATCACTACCGCCAGATTTGCATGCTTTTTCTGACTCAGATTGGGCTGGTTGCTATGACACTCGTGTGTCCACCAGTGGTTTTTGCTTCATGCTTGGTAGCTCATGTATATCTTGGTTGAGCAAGAAGCAGCCTACTGTGGCCACTTCCAGTTGTGAGGCTGAGTATAGGGCAGCTTTCACAGCGACTGTTGAGTGTGTGTGGCTCAGACGCCTTATGGCTGATTTGGGTGTTGGCCAGTCTTCTGCCACCACCATCTTCACTGACAGTCAGAGCGCATTGGCAGTTGCGAGGAACCCTGTGTTCCATGCTCGCACTAAGCACATTGAGGTGCATTATCACTATGTCAGGGAGAGGTTCTCTGCTGGGGAGATCAGCTTGGCATATGTGCCCACGCAGGAGAACATTGCAGACCTTTTCACGAAGGCTCTGCCTAGGGAGAAGTTTGAAGCTTTCCGCAAAGCTTTGGGCTTACTTCCTTTTGTGGAGTGATTTCCACATAGCTGGGCACTTCCTTATACATGAGTGCCAGCTCCTTGTTCACCGCATCACTCCCAGGGGGGATTTGTTGATATATTTAGGTAGTGATGTGTGTGAACACTCTAGGACCGCCGGGGCACTTTTTTCCCTCTTTAGGAGGTTTTTTTTCCCCCGGCTTGTATATACGCCGATTGCCCTAATGGGCTACTTATCTTTGTACATTCTCGAGTAATACATTAATTCTTGTGTGTTGTGCTCCAAGCTTCTTCTTCTTCCTTGTGCTGTTCGCGTGCTTCCGCAGACGTCTAACTCTTAGGGGTCACTTGTGTGGCTAACCTTACATCATTTGTAAGCTCTCCGTGTCTCTGGGGTTGAAATTCTACTTCATAGAAGTATTCTTCATCTGATGCAAAAGGTGGATCCATAATGACTGACTCTAGATCGGAGTCACTTGCATCCTCAAATGCATCAGGGCTAGGTTCGCATTCTTCTAGAATTGCCTCTCCCATGATTGGCTCTATGGAGAAGACTGAAATGTCATAGTCATCCTCGTCACAGTGGGGTGTCCATTGTTCTTCATTGATGGCTACATCCATTGTTGCTAGAATTTCTGCCCAGCCGTGGGGTTCAAACTCTTTGTCCGGAAATACTACACGTGCATAGGCTGGGTCTTGAATTGATCTATGTGTTTCCTTCGCACCTACCTCTCTGGATTTTTCTCTCTTCTCTTCTTCTACTGCTACTTTGCACATCCATAAGTGGGTGTCTTCATGCATCCATGAGGATCCTGATCCTATGGAATGCACCGACTCGGTATCATCTTTAGCTCTATGGATGGGATTCCATTGGATAGGAGGGACATCTCTATGAGAGTAATTTTTGAGATTAACCTTGGTCGTGATGCCTAAGTGTTGCAAATACAAGGAATTGGTTCCCCAATCCTGTACCACTTGCAACTATCGCATAAATGGTCTTCCCAAAATCATCTCATAGGCATGATTTTTGCTAAAGTCACATATAGCAAATGTGTGCTCAAACTCTACACCACAAGTAGTGAGAGTTATTCCTTCTAGCAAGCCTAAGGGTCTTTCTATGTGACCATCAGCCATTTGCAATTTCATCCGCGTAGGCCTGAGTGTTGGCTTGCCCCAACGTTTCCATAAGGAGGTGGTAGCAATTGCAACTCTTGCACCCGAGTCGAGAATTGCCTTGGTTGTGTATCCTTGATGTGTGATGGGAAGATAGGTGTTTCCTTCCTCTCCCTCGCTCATGTCTCCTATCTTGTTTAGAGGAATTTCTGGCACTGTCCTATGAGAACCTACTTGGGAACGCGGTTTGGCTATCTCTGGTACTTGTTTGGCTACATGCTTCCATAGTTCCGGCCTTACCTTGAGTAGCTCTTCTAAAGTGAGGTTACACTGCACTTTAGTGTTCCTTATTACCTCCGTATTCCTAGGTATGACTGAGTCTTCGTTTCTTACCATGATTTTGGGTGCTCTCATACACATGGACCTTGCTTCCCATGGGCCTGTGAAATGGGGTAGTTCTTGTATGGAATTAGATTCGAAGTCTAATCTCTCCTGAGATTGAGTGCTCTCTTGCTCTTCATAAATGGATGGGATGTCTTGTGGGAATTGGTCGTGTGCATCATCCACAAGTTCAATGGGAAGAGGGACTTCACTTTCTTTAGCCCATTTGTTTTCCTGAATCTCTCGTAGAAATTTTGGTGTGAACCGATTCATAGAAGAAGATGTGTCTGGCTCCGTAGAGTTAGGCACATAGGCTTCCTGGGCAGGTAGGCTTTCTCTTTCACTTGCCTTGCCCTCATTTTGAGAGACAGGTTCCTTTTCTGATTGTGCTATTAGCTTCTCCAACCTTTCTAGCAGTCCATCAAAGTGCAACTGCGTCTTAGCTGAACTAGAGATGTTAAAGAGGCGACTGGCTTCAAACATGGTTTGAGCCAATTCCACCATCTTGGCACAAATTTTGGTTCGTTCAAGCTCTAGTTCTGCTCTAGGGTAACACTTTTCATGATAAGTTACGTTTGGCCCTTCTTGGATTCTGGCCTGATATGCTTTAAGCATCATATTTAGGTCCTCGGGAGTGGGATCTGCTAGTACTGATCCTACTCTAGGGGTTGGTGGGGTCGTATGAGGCGGGTTGGAAGGGGTTGGATCGGATGGAGATGGGAATGGTGGTGGTGGCGTAGTGTGAGAGGGAGTTTGAGATGTGAGTTCAACTATCCTGGCTTTTGTTTCTGTTAACCTGGGAATCCACCGAATTTAGTGTACGTTACTCCTGTTGGAGTCGGCCGGGGTGGAAATAGATGTTGTTGTTGTTGCTGCTGCTGCTGTTGTTGTTGTTGTTGTTGTTGCCCACTCATCGTGCTGGCGGTGGTATTGTGACTATCTTCTATATCGTGAGGCTGATATTTGAACGGTCTGAATCTGTGTCGTCAGTCTGTACACTTTCCGGCTTGATAATATCGTTCAGTATGTTTCTGATTTCAGTTTCGAACAAGCTACCTTCCTCCTTGGTATCAGATGTAGGGGTACTTACTCCAAATAACGGTGACTGGACTAAAGATCCACCAAGAAATGGTAAACCATCACCGGAAGACTGTGAACTCTCAGCAACTGGTACCGAAATAACACCAAAAGGTGTCGAATTTTCACCAAAACAAGGTGCTTTTTCACCTTCACTGATTTCTTTGGCCAAGACGTTTCTATCCGCAGACAAATTCGAATCCTGACCCAATGGTGTTAAATTAACTTCAGGCTTTGTCCTGATAGACTCTGGAGTTACTATTTCTTCGACAGACTGTGCCGAAATCGCACCTGAATCTGCCAGAAACGTAGTACATTCTACCGGAATACTACCGGAATCCCTACTGGTGTTCTTCAATTCCTTGACAGCTGGGTTAGACTTATCTGCGCTTCTACTTCCTGGAGGCATCCTTAGCAAATTAGGTATCGCCCAAGACTGTTGGTTTCTTCTATGCTTCGGGTATGATTCACCGGAACGAGTAACCGGCATATACTATGTTTGCAATACTTTGCATACTATTCTTCTTAGTCGATTCACAATCTATGACCATTTTCACAATCAATCAACAAACATTCTTGATGCCATTTTCGCACAGACAAATGGCAACAATCTGGTGCCACTTTCCCACAGTTAGCTGGCAACACTCTTGATGCCACCTTCCCACAGTTAGCTGGCAACACTCTTGATGCCACCTTCCCACAGACGGCGCCAGTGTTAAACGCGCAACTAACTGTCAGAAGCGCGTTTGAACATCTACTTGGGTTCTTGGGAGTGGAAGGGGTCTGTTAGGCAGAGGCCATGTTCTTGATTTTCCCAAACTAACCACTTCACACACAACAATATACTAAGTCAGTACCGTAATGCAGAATTACTTGATTAACTCAAAAACTGTCTGAACACAAACTATTGTAACAATAGAGACAATAATAGTGACTTAATCTTTACCGAACAGGTGTAGACAATCCACCAGACCGAAAGACACAGAAAGACTCCAAATTATCAAACACACAGTACTGAATGTAGATTCCTACACCGATTAAGACTGACTCAGTAATTAGCGTACCATATCAGAACTAACGTAACACAACTCGCAGTCATAACCTTTACGGGACAAAGATTCCGTACTCAGCTTAAGACGAACCTTACTATAACTTAATCTTTACCGTACAATAGCGGATCTTCAACACAGAAGACAACCACAATACGACTCAGAGTTCCCAAACACACTACAGTTACTACACGGACTTCACCGACTAGATAGAGATTCACCAACCGAACAGATATGGATAACCACAAGGCAGAGATGAGAACAAGGTACTCAAAATGACGCAAACACACACCACAGTAACGTGCAGATCAATCACCCAGACAGACAGTTTGGTGATCCAACCGATCGTCACCGAGTGCCTCTTTTTCATTCATTTATATAAAGATACAAACATCTTTGTAACAACCTTTCGTACGTGCGGACTAGAAAAAGATTTAGTTTTTACAACTGCCAATCCGGCGGCCGACTAACACTGGCACGCACGGTGGACTCAAACCCGCAGGTTTACAAAAATTAGGGTTCATCTACAATGCCTTCTAAATACATCGATCGGGCTAATCTAAAAGTTCGGGCGATTTTCTTCTTTAAGGCTTCTAACATCTGTTTCAAAATATCTGGTTCTACTAGTTGGGCATCTGTTCATACAGCACTTAAGGAAATGACTTCGGTCATCAAAACTTCTGCACGTGTCTGCAGAAAAGCTTCGAAGAGCTTCTTGTAAGTAGAACTCATTTGACAATGCCGCATCCCTGGACACCTTCATTTCTGCAATTTGCTTATCCATTCTGGCTAATCTATCTTTCTGAGCATCCAGCTGGTTCTCCCTTCTTTCTATCTCCTGATTTTGGAACTGGATTGTCCTGGAGTAGGCATCCCTTTCTCTTCGAAGATCTGTTATCACCTTTTGTAGTTGAGCTTCCACGGTCAATTTACGTTTGAGAATACTGTTTACTTCAAATAAATTGGACTTGTTTCTCTAGAGTTCTTCATTAGTCTGCTTGAGCAAATATGCCATTTCTTGTCCTTGCTGTATTGCTTCATGTAGTTGTTGTCTGGTTTCTTCTAACAGATTCCCTAAGGATACTCGTGCATCTTCTTTATCCTATACTAGCTGCTTCAAGTTGACTAACTCTGCATCTGCAACACTTAGTAATTCATCTTTCTCTTGGATTGCTGTCAGGGCCGCATCTCTTTGATTGATAATTATTTCCTGTTCTACAAGTCTGGCCTGCAACTCCTGAATTTGTCAGTTTAACGCATGATTTTCGGCCTTGACTGCCTGTAATTCTTCCTGGAGAGGAGTGATGTCTGCCTCCAGCACATCAACTTTGTGTTGAAATTCATCTCGGATAGTATATGTCACTTGCTTCATATGTGCATGTAGTTGTTGTGATAAGTGGATCAGCATTTGACCCATGGATGCTAACTCAGAAAATAAGGGGATTGAAGGAATTGGAGGATGCGAACGAGGTTGCGATGAAGAAGCGGTGAGAAGCTGCTGGGAATTCGGTGGAGAGTAATTTGGTGATGGAATGAAGAAGCACTGGGTCCGTCGGGGACAATGGGTGGAGTAGGAAGAAGAGGATTGAGTGGAGGTTCAGGTGGGGGAGTGGGTAGAACAGAGTTAGTTTCAGTTACCTTTTCGGTGGGTTGTTGTGTAGTGTCAACATGGCCGGTAGCTGTAGACTCGACTGCTTTAAGCAGATCTTCGAAAACTTCCTTAATGATAGTTTGCTCCTCTTCTGACTTGTCCTATTCGTCTTGTTGTTGAGATTCGATTTTAGAAGAACTGGCTGCCGAATCAGCAGTGCTATCCTGTTCTTGTTGCTGCTTTGGAGATGACTGTACCGAGTCATTATTCATTGATGTTGTTGTATCGTGAAAGGTTTCTTCTTCCTGTCCTTCGTCTTCTTTGTCATCTGCTTTATTTCCTGTGGCTGAACCTTGTACGTCACTATTGGATGAACTTATTCTAATTCTTTTCCGGCGAAGGAGGTGGAAAATCTCTTTGTAATCCTCTTCATCGTCGTCTAATATTTGTGCAGATTCCTCATGGCGCAGAATGGGTCCTCGGGGTGGTGGTTGCGCTGCAAGAATGGTCGGAAATAGAAAAGATAGGATGTGTGGCAGTCTCGACCTTGGCATATCTCCTTTATTGACCTGCTTGATGATTGAAACACATTCTTTGTGAATACGGCGGAAGCAAAGTTGACCGGTTCTCGAGCAGCTAAATCTATAGCGGATTAAAAGGGTCGAGATATGCCATATGTGCGTTTCTAGAGATTTAAAATGGCAACTAAAAATTGGAGTGCTGATCTCTTAGGTTCGGGGCGACAGAGGATTGCATATTCGTTGGAGGAGTGCCTAGGGAATAGCTGGATCATGGTAGCTATTGGTAAATTCGGGCCATTCTCTCGTCTTTGTCAAGGGAGTCGAAATGCTTCAGCAAAGGCCTGGAAAGTGATTACGGTACGGGATGGTAGGTCAATGATAGGCCAACTCTGCTCAGTGGCAGGTGTGGCAGTGATGGTGGCGATTATGTGGGCATAGAACGGGTGGCAATCCACTGAATGCCAAGGCAGTTCAACGAAGTTGACCAACCCACGGCTGCGCAGCAACTCTCCTAAATCGGCAGGGAGTCCGTCACGGAAAGCGGCGAAGTTTGCCAACGCTTCCATGGCGCACATACAATAGCAAGCACAGTAACACAAGCGCAGGGTAGACAGAGAGCACAAACACACAAATCACGCAAACACAATAGTGTTTAACAGCGAAACGAAAAAGGTTAAGTAGATACTTGATACCGAGAAGCAATTAAATTCGTGAATCATTGCGCGATCTTGAGATGATAACCTCATAACTTCGGTGGGCATGCATAAGCAGAATTGATAAGGCAGGGCAGCTGTTGGTCATAATTAGGTATCAACACGGATATTTACAGACTTATTTTATTAAGTACGCAAAAAACAAACAAAAAAAAGCAAATAAATAAAATGAAAAAACATTGAACACGTCAGCGAGAGCCAGATGCTTGATGATACGGTCGCAGTTTTGAACCATTTATCACCTTCGGAAGAGGACTTCTGGTCAAAGTAGTCAATCAAAACGTAGCTGGGCCTACTTGTTCAGTAATCCGATAGGGACCAAACCATCGTAACTTGAATTTTCCAACAAAGCGATTCGATTTTGCATTGTAAAAGAGTACAAGTTGCCCCACCGAAAAAATTGGAGTTTTCAGATATCGGTCATGTGTTCGAGCTTGTCTTAACTGCACTTCCTGCATAGTCAGAAAACTTTGCCATCGATGCTCATCCAGTTCTCTGAGTGTATCCAACCGAAATGACAGAGATTCTTCAGGTAGTAGTTTCTGAGTGATGGCTACACGTAAACTTGGCACAACAATCTCCATTGGTGCTATGGCTTCCAATCCATAAACCAATTTGAAAGGTGTTAGTCCTGTTGCTACCTTGTAGGTAGTCCGGTACGCCCATAATACTGCAGGTAACAGTTGATCCCACCTTTCCGGTGATTCCAGAATCAGTTTTCGAAGCATATTCAACAAGGTTTTGTTTGTACTCTCAGCCAAACCATTGGCACGAGGATAATAAGAAGAACTGAATTTATGCATTATCTGAAAAGAATGGGTGAGTACTTTCATTAATTTGTTAGCAAAATGCGTGCCTTGATCTGTAACAAGCTCCAGAGGTAAGCCAAAACGTGGGAAAACATCTTTCATGAGACACTTTGCCACCAAAACAGCTGTGGCGGACCTTAAAGCCCATGCTTTTGCCCATCTGGTAGCATAATCTGTACATGTTAGAATATAACGATTATTACTGAGTATGACTGGAGATGTAATAGGTCCAACAAAATCTAGGCCCCACTTCTGAAAAGGCTCCAATGGCAAGACAGGTTGGAGAGGGAAAAAATGGCGTTGTAGAGGCTGTCCAGACCTCTGACAAGTATCACATTGTTTGACAAACTGAGATACATCCTTGTACATAGTAGGCCACCAAAGTCCACTTTGCAGAATTTTCCGGTGCGTTAAATCTGCTGCAAAGTGTCCACCCGAAGGAATTGAGTGAGCCAGAGTAATGACTGAGTTAACTTCATGCAGAGGAATACAACGAAGTAAAATTCCAGTGTGGTCCATATAGTATAATTCTCCAGCAATTAACCGGAATCTGCGACTGTACACTGCAATCTTCCTACGCATTACAGGAGAGGTCTGAGCAGGAATACATCCATCAATAAGAAAAGTTAATATCTGATCATAATATGTAGATGGCATAGGTGGTTCTGCATATTCATCATTAGTTGGTTTAGTAACATAAATCGCTGGTGTGGTGTCATCTACACCGACCGGAGCTTCACCGGAATCTAAGCGAGAAAGGAAATCTGCTAATGCATGTGAACTGTCGGGCCGATGGATTACTTCAAAATCAAACTCTTGTAAAAGAAGAACCCAATGCGCTAATCGACCACCTAAATGCTGTTGTCGTACCAGATAGACAAGTGCCGCATGATCTACATGAAAAGTAAATTTGCGGCCAAGTAAATAGTGTCTGAATTTCTTTACAGAATACACTAAACCCAGACATTCTCTTTCAGTTACAGAGTAATTCTTTTCTGCAGGAGCAAGTCTTCGACTCGCATAGTAAACAGGCTGGAACCACTTATCAGTTTGTTGCATTAACACACTGCCGATGGCGATATCTGATGCGTCTACAAAAACATGAAATGGGCATTCCCAATCAAGTGGTTCTAAAATTGGGATCTGCGTTAATAAACACTTTAGACGATCAAATGTTGTTTGACATTCTTGAGTCCGCTCAAACTGTTTAGGAGTACTCGTAATTAAACGATTGAGTGGAATGGCTAAATGAGCGAGCCATCGTAAATGATGACCATGCCATCTCACTTGACCCATGAAACACATTACTTCCTTTGGTGTAGTAGATACATGTGCTTCTAACATAGCTGCAATTTTATCTGGATCGACTTGAATACCTTGTGTAGAGACAATATGGCCAAGTAACTTTCCACATGAGACCGCAAATACAGATTTATTTGGGTTCAGGCAGAGTCTGTATTCTCTGCACTTCTCAAAGCAGCACCGTAAATGGAACAAGTGTGCTACCATCCTACCGAACACAGAGAAATCATCAAGATATACTTGCATGAAAGAGGTAAGATAGGGGGAGAATGTTTCCTGCATACACCTTTGGAAAGTACTGGGGGCATTTCTTAATCCAAACCACATAACAGTACAAGCAAAAACACCCCAATTGGTAATGAATGCTGTTTTTGGTATATCTTCCTCAGCCATTCTGACCTGATTGTAACCACTGTATTCATCTAAGAATGAGTACATTTCATGTCCTGCTACTCTGTCAAGCATGGTGTTAAGAAATGGAAGGGAAAACAGATCTAGCACCGTAGCTGCATTCAGTTTCCGGTAATCCACACATATGCGTAGCTGCTTATTCTTTTTAGGGACGATAACAATGGGTGATATCCACTCAGCATGCTCTACTGGTACAATGAATCCAACTTTTAATAACCTATCCAGCTCTGCCTTTACCAGTGCTGCATAATTTGAATTCATCCGGTAGCTGGGTTGTTTGATTGGTTTTGCTTCCGGCTTCAACATGACCCTATGTTGATAAATGCGGGGGTCCAAACCTTTCATATCTTTGTAATCCCATGCAAAAACATCATAGAACTCTCGAAGCAACTGTATTAACTCTGCTTGAAACATCTCAGGCAATCCTTCCTTTTTTTTTACAGGTCGTTGATTAACTTCATCACCTAAATTATATGTAATTAACTGATCTTTTGGAACATAGAATTGTCGGAACTTCTCTGTAACATCGGGTGGGTTTAAAAGTTGTTGTAGATCAATGTCATTTATAGCAGCAGTATCTTCTTTCTTGTCTTCTTCAGTCACAGGCATCACCGTACAAACTGCCGGATTCCAATTATCTACAACTGATTGTAGATCAACAGTTCCTAGGGAGGTCAAATCAATATTATTCTTCAAAAACTCTTCTTCTTCATCATCTGACAAACCATCTAACATATGAACTGGTTCTGCAAAATAAGGTCTAGCATGTGATTCACAAGGCTGTATAGCATCTAATTTTACAACATATTTACGATTATTGTCCTTGAAAGTGAGTTCTTGTGCGGACCAATCTTGTATCACCTTGGCTTGTTTCAACCAAGGACGACCGAAAAGGAGATTATAATCCAAGCTAGACTCTGGTAGTTCTAAGACGACAAAAGTCATCTTAAATGTTGTACCTTGCAAATTTATGGGAACATCTCGTACTAGTCCCACTGGGTGGACTCTGGACTGATCAGCCATCCTTACAAAAAACTAGACAGGCTCAATTTTCGTCCATCCTAACTTTTTACACAGTGCGGCAGTAGCAATGTTTACACCAGACCCTCCATCAATTAGTACTTGATTAATTTTATGATTTTTGTACCATACCGTAATCAATGGGATCGAATGATCCACCATAGCGTCAGTTTCTGGTTGTACTATTGCCGTTGCTGGAATGCAGCCAGACTCAGTACTAAACTATTGCTGGAATCGTTGACGGACTCCTGGTACTAGTGCAAGTAACTGTCCAAGAGGAAGAGTAATGAACGCTTTAGATAAGATTTCCCATGCTTGATTTACTTGACTTGTACCTTTCACTGATTCTGAAGACGATGCGTCGGTTATTGGAATCGACTCTTGCTCCTGTTTAGTTTCCTTTGGTAGTGGGACTTGTGTCACCGGAATAGGATCTGGGAACACTGGAGGTTCTGTGGTGGTCCAGTGACTAGCCTTGTCATATGTTCTTTGCTGTTCTAGGATGCCTGGTTCAAATATTTCAACTGCTGGTTGTAGCAGCCTACCGAATCTGGTTTGAACTACTGCAGCTTGTGTTTCTATTGGTGTGATATGAACCATATTAGTCATTGGATTCTGCCGTTCTTTCTTTCTCTGATCATATTCTGCTGCATCTTTACAAAATCTTCTAATGTGGCCAAATTCACCGCAAAAATGGCAGCGAGGTGGTGGCACATTAGTATTTTCCTGTGCTGGTCCTGCCTACCAACGATTTGCATTGTAGTTATTATTTCTCTGTCCTCTGTAATTTCGATATCCCTGCTGCTGGTTGTTTCTCAATTGCGGGGGTACATAGTGATTGGCAGGCTGCCCTGGTTCTTGTATAATTGCATTCACTGTTGCTGTTCCCTGTACTTTGGCGTTGTATGCACAGTTTTTGGTGGAATGTCCTGTTGTATTACAGATAGTGCAAAACAACTGGTTGAGGGCACAAGTGGCACTGGTATGCCCTGAATTCTTGCATGTGGTGTAGCACATCTGTCTGGTCGGATCTTCTGCAATATTTTTACTTGCTTTTAACCATTCCAGGTCTTCTGTAAATCCTCCAACCTTGTTTTCCAGCTGCAAAGCCATTGCGATCACCGCATCTAGCGTCATAGCTCCCACATAGCGTATGATCATAATCTGTTTAAGTTGCGGAGTCAAACCATTGATAAACCATTGAGTGATAACGTCATCCGACAGGTTGGCATGTGCTGGCGGTAATTGCCTCAAACGCGTTCTGAATAGGGTGGCATATTCTTGCACTGTTTGATTCATCTTCTGTCTATTGTTTTGCAGGTAATCAAAAATTTCGGCTGGATTCTTCTTTAGCCTAAATCTCTGCAAAAATGCATCCCTTACTGCTTCATAGGTGCCGAAATGGTTAATATCATATTCTGTAAGCCACCTGGCGGCTTCATTAACCAATGTAGACTGGAATACAATAGCTTTATACGCCGGATCAAGTGGATGATTGAGCACTACGTAACTTATCTCAAATGTGCGTACATGAGCATCTGGGTCATCACCTGGGAATCCACCGAATTTAGTGTACATTACTCCTGTTGGCGTCGGCCGGGGTGGAAATAGATGTTGCTGTTGCTGCTGCTGTTGTTGTTGTTGTTGTTGTTGTTGTTGTTGCCCACTCATCGTGCTGGCGGTGGTATTGTGACTATCTTTTGTATCCCGAGGCTGAATATCTGAACCGTCTGAATCTGTGTCGTCAGTCTGTACACTTTCCAGCTTGATAATATCGTTCAGTATGTTTCTGATTTCAGTTTTGAACAAGCTACCTTCCTCCTTGGTATTAGGTGTAGGGGTACTTACTCCAAATAACAGTGACTGGACTAAAGATCCACCAAGAAATGGTAAACCGTCACCGGAAGACTGTGAACTCTCAGCAACTGGTACCGAAATAACACTGGAAGGTGTCGAATTTTCACCAAAACAAGGTGCTTTTTCACCTTCATTGATTTCTTTGGCCAAGATGTTTCTATCCGCAGACAAATTCGAATCTTGACCCAATGGTGTTAAATTAACTTTAGGCTTCGTCCTGATAGACTCTAGAGTTACTATTTCTTCGACAGACTGTGCCGAAATCGCACCTGAATCTTCCAGAAACGTAGTACATTCTATCGGAATACTACCGGAATCCCTATTGGCGTTCTTCAATTCCTTGACAGCTGGGTTAGACTTATCTGCGCTTCTACTTCCTGGAGGAGTCCTTAGCAAATTAGGTATCGCCCAAGACTGTTGGTTTCTTCTATGCTTCGGGTATGATTCACCGGAACGAGTAACCGGCATATACTATGTTTGCAATACTTTGCGTACTATTCTTCTTTACGGTCGATTCACAATCTATGACCACTTTCACAAACGATCAACAAACATTCTTGATGCCATTTTCGCACAGACAAATGGCAACAATCTGGTGCCACTTTCCCACAGTTAGCTAGCAACACTCTTGATGCCACCTTCCCACAGTTAGCTGGCAACAATCTTGATGCCACCTTCCCATAGTTAGCTGGCAACACTCTTGATGCCACCTTCCCACAGACGGCACCAGTGTTAAACGCACAACTAACTGTCAGAAGCGCGTTTAAACATCTACTTGGGTTCTTGGGAGTGGAAGGGGTCTGTTAGACAGAGGCCCTGTTCTTGATTTTCCCAAACTAACCACTTCACACACAGCAATATACTAATGCGCAAGAACTAGTCAGTACCGTAATGCAGAATTACTTGATTAACTCAAAAACTATCCGAACACAAACTACTGTAACAATAGAGACAATAACAGTGACTTAATCTTTACAGAACACGTGTAGACAATCCACCAGACCGAAAGACACAGAAAGACTCCAAATTATCAAACACACAGTACTGAATGTAGATTCCTACACCGATTAAGACTGACTCAGTAATCAGCGTACCATATCAGAACTAACGTAACACAACTCGCAGTCATAACCTTTACGCGACAAAGATTCCGTACTCAGCTTAAGATGAACCTTACTGTAACTTAATCTTTACCGTACAATAGCGGATCTTCAACACAGAAGACAACCACAATACGACTCAGAGTTCCCAAACACACTACAGTTACTACACGGACTTCACCGGCTAGACAGAGATTCAGCAACCGAACATGTATGAATAACCACAAGGCAGAGATGAGAACAATGTACTCAAAATGATGCAAACACACACCATAGTAATGTGCAGATCAATCACCCAGACAGACAGTTTAGTGATCCAATCGATCGTCACCGAGCGCCTCTTTTTCATTCATTTATATAAAGATACAAACATCTTTGTAACAACCTTTTGTACGTGCGGACTAGAAAAAGATTCAGTTTTTACAACTACCAATCTGGCGGCCGACTAACAGTTTCTCTTAGGCTTTCCTCGAGTTCACTCATCTTCTTAGCCCATTGCCTCTTCATTCTTTCTCTACTGTCTCTCCAGGCTCTAGTCCTCTTCTTGGTTATGCTCTCAGTTTCACTAGCCTCAACATTTTTTTCCTGGCCTAAACTTTGGTTTTGCTGCAAGGCTTGAGCTCTAGTGACTACCTGTACTGGTGTAGTGGAAGTCACACTTCCTGTAGAGTCTATGTTGAAGGCAGGGAAACCTGGAGAAATAAAATAAGAATAAAAAGAAAAAGACGACTATGCGGAGATTTATAAGGATGTGTCGCAAGAAAAGGGGAAGTTATAAGAAAGGAGTTAGAAACAACCGTAAGAAGAAGAGGGAGAAGGTAGACGAAGAACGAAGACGCTACAACAGGAAGAGGAGGAAAGGTACGAGATGTAAAGACGCAATGATCAGAAGAGAGATGAGGGTGCAAGAAGTGTAGGTGCATCAACTGTGAGACGAAGTTAGAGAAGAAGGAGTTCCTTTGTCAGGACCGGAAAAGACTAGGTTCTACAATAAAAACCATTATATAGATAACGATTGAATGAAGATCTTGGCGGCTTAATCAAATTCTCATATTGAAGTTCTAATCTTTACAAAACAACAATCGATATTTTTGGTGTTGCGTTTACCAATGAATAATCAACCAAATGTCTGCGCAGCACAGTTATAGTGTTGAAAGTCTTCTATTTACGGTTAAGTCTGTTTGAGTGACTCAGGCTGTACTGTGTCAGAATGCAATTGACTTGAAATATATGTGAGTGCAAAAAGGAAATCTGTAAATCTGTTGCAAGAATAAAGTGTAGCAAGATTATGTAAGTTCTGAATTAGCAGAAAACTATCAGAATGAATGTTTTCGGTGATATTACGGTGATATTTCGGTGATGTTCCGGTGACATTTCGGTGGCTTTAAGAGGCATTTCCGGTGGAATATCTGGGGAATTAAGGATCAGTGCACAATGGGAAAGAATAGTAAAATTTGATTTTGCTAGTTAGACGATGTTGTGTTGAACCAGAGAACCCTCAACACAATTGGCGATCCTACTGTACGGCTGAAGCCGCCTCAAGAAATGCATGAGGGGCAGGCAAAACCGCTTTAGTAAGGTATATTTTACGAGGGCACAGGCAAGAGCAGCGAACGTGGAGACATCCTCAGATTTTTACGAGTGGTACGAGGCCCAGGAGCAGGAAGCGCTGGGCACTGACGACGAACAGGGGGAAACAGGTGTTGTCGAGGCCAGGTTAGTGGGCGGCATACTTGGTGCGTTATTCCTCACAGAAACCGCTGTAGGGGTAAGAAGACGACTCCAGTTTGACCCACTTGTAGGGGCGACTGGTCATAGAACTAGGCGCACACCTCAACCACAGCCAATGGCTCAACCACCTCCAAATCCCAAAGTCAAGGCCGCTCATTTCAGTGGAACCTCTAAGGAAGATGCTGATTGCCATGTAGCTCAATTCGAAATAAAATGGACAGCAAATGGATATCCAGCTCTCTATGGTGACGATATTAAACTTCAACAGTTTCTAGCCACGTTGGAAGGACGAGCTATGAGCTGGTTCAGTCAATATGGCATTACCCATTTTGCTACGTATGATGATTTAAAAATCGCATTCTTGCAACGGTTTAGAAAAGAAAAGACGCCTTCAGATGTATTAAGGAAGTTGAGGTCTATCCGCCAAAAGACTATGGTAGTGGAAGACTATGCTTAGAAGTTTAGGACTTTAATGGACAGGCTGCAAGGTAATGAACGACCTACTGATGAGATGTTGGCATGATTTTTTTTGAAAGGATTAAGGAGCACCATCAGACATGCGGTGGCCAGTGTGGACATTGCGAATGGTTTTGATGTCTTAGTATTAGCAGCAGCGCGTGTTGAAAGAAGGTTTGGACGAGCAAAAAAGAAGCAGTCTGATTCTGGTTCAGAGGTTGGATCGGATTCAAAAATGGAGTCAGGTAAGAGTTCTGATGATTCTGATACTGATGATTATGATGATGAACTAGTGAAGACAAAGCATCGTAAGCCTAAACCTAAACACCGTAAAGAGGAGGAATGGATTCATAAGTTAAAGAAGCATGGGTATTCTATATTGGCTCCAAAGGAAACACGATTTTGTGATATTTGTGACAAAGAGGGGCATACCACAACCCAGTGTTGGTATAACCCTAAGAATAGAGGGCAAAGTTCTCGGCAAGACAATAGAAATCTAAACGACGTGGCGGCCAATCAGGCTATTCCTATCCAAGGGCGAGGTAACTTCCAGAGACAGCAACAGGTAAGACCCCCATGGAGAGATCAAGGAAATCAGCAAGGAAATAATCAACAAGGCAATTACCAAGGTCGACCACCAAGGGTCATGCCTTGTGGGTATTGTTCAGCTCCTGATCATTGGATAGGGCCGAATTGCCCTTTGTGGGTAAAGCATCGTGAAGAAAGGGGTATACCTGTCATTCGGTATAACCAGCATAATCAGCAGGAACAACATCAACAACAGGGGCAGTAGGCGGCTCAGGCAAATGCCATGCTGATTGAATGGCGAGAACAAGTCGATAGGACCCCTGATGCACCCAGTACATCTACTCGAATGCATGGTAACAATCAAGGGCAGTGTGATGGTACGCAATGTGTAAAAAATACAGAGGTTGAAGTATTGGCGGTTACTAGATCAAAAAATAAAGGCCCTATTGATTGGCACGAACAACGGCAAATTCGAGATAACGTTTTGGAGCAGGTTCGACACGAGCCTGCTAATCTGGTAAAGGGTGACAACCAGACCGAGAGACAAAAGGGTGTGAAGTTGGTACCGCCCACGATGGAGCAGGATCAGGCTCAATGTCAACAAAACTTGGCAAATGACTGGTTTGCTGACATCATTAGTGCACCGTTACAGTTGTCTTTGGATCAGCTATTATCTTTAGTACCGGTCTTTCGCGAAAAATTGTTGAGAAAGCTACTTGGATATCATACCGAAACCGAGAGTAGGACGATCCCTTCAATTTTGGCCAATAGTATTGATCCAGCAGATGTGGATTTTGTCGTACCAATAATTCAGGTGCAGTATAATAAGCGGAGTTTTGCCGAAGTATTGCTAGATGGAGGATTAGGGGTAAATATATTACCTGAACATATTTTTATTGAAATGGGAAGAGGGGCAGATTGACAGAGGTGTCCGTCGGGGCCTGTCGATCGCGATCGACAGTGTCAATCGTGATCGACAGAGTTGGTCGTGAGTCCTGTCAATCGCGATCGATGGTGTCAATTGCGATTGACACTTTTTTCGGGGTTTTCGTCGTAATTTCAGTCGATCAGGAATGTGTTCGTCGTGATGGACACGTGGCAACGCGAATTTTTGTGTCAATCGTCAACTTTCAGTCGGTCGCGATCGACATTGTCAATCGCGATTGACTGAATCCTACGCGGCAGTCTGTCGGTCGTGAAGTCTGTCGGTCGCGATCGACACGTCTGTCGGTCGCGATTGACAGGGTCTGTCGATCGTGGCTGTCGATCGCAATCGACAGTGTCGATCGCGATTGACAGAAAAACACGGAATTTTTTAGTTTTGTTTAGTGATTTGGAATGTGCTCTTCATGTGTATTAAGATGGTGCACTTTGTTTTACCAAAAGGTAAAATTTTCTATCAATCGCGATCGACAGATGTCTGCGACACACAGACAGTTTCAAGCTTGTCCGTACCTGCGTAGCCTGCTGGATAGGGTGATACAGCAACAACCTACAAGAGTGCTCAAGAAACAAGCAAAAATTCCAAGCACACAAGTCGCTCTCTCGCTCTCTCTCACAAGTGGAATGAGGGAAATGGGAGGTAGAAGGTGATATGATCAAAAACTGAAATTTTTGCGGTGGTGGAGATGGAGATCAGATATGGTGAGGATGATGGTGGTGATGATGATGGTGAGGTAAGAAAAAGAAAAATAAGAAAAAGTAAAGAGATTACCTACAACGCCAACATCACAACTCTACGTCTTACCATCACACGCTCGTCCTCAAAGCTCGATCCCCAGCAATGGCGCCAAAATTTGGTGTAGCTCAGTGATGAGTAGCACCTCCTTTAATGTCAATCCGGGAAGACGTGAGGATGGTCTGATGACCTCGAGCAAGTGAAGGCACAAGTGCGTGAGTGAGAAGCACACAAACATGCACTCACATATACACACACACACGTGCACACAAGGTAAGACAAAGAGAGAGAAGCAATGGAGTTCTTTTAGATTACTTCAAGAGTGCTCATACAAGTTCAATTCTATTACAGGCTAACCTAAAAAATGAGCTCTCTAGCTCTATTTATAGTTTTTTACTAGTTTTTGGCCTTGTCCAGACCTAGTGTCCGACCTAGTTAAAAATTAGGTTCTCTAGCCTATTTGTAGGTTCAAACGGAGTCTAAAAAATGTGAAAACTGATAGGTAGGTACTTCTAAAGCTCCTCAAGCTCAAGGACTCCTTGGCTTGCACAAAATGGAGCTACAAAAAAATCAAATGGTATTTACAATGGTTGTTAGTGATGAAAATCACTATTTTTGTAGGGATTTCTTCTAACATTTTGACATACATTTCCTGGAGCTCCCTACTTGCTCCTTCTTCTTGTGTGCCCACCTCTTTGATGCATGAAAAATTTAGATGGCCTACTTGCCAGATCTTCTTTGACTACTCTGTCTGCTTGTACCTTCTCTTCGCTCCGACTCCCTTCGTTGACTTCCTTGTCTTGTGAGTCCTTCAGTTCCTTGATTGCCAACAACAGGAGCTAAGATTATGGACGGTAACAACAACATTGTTGGGACTGGCATAAGGAGGAACAACCTATATGAGTTGTGTGTTCTTACAACCATTACAAATGTGGGCACAAGTAAGCTATGGCATGAGAGATTCGGCCACATTGGATGCCCTGTATTGAAGGAGATGCATCGCAGGGGTATGGTTGCACACCTACCATCGATTGCAAAAATGAAGGAACCATGTGAAGCTTGCATGATGGGCAAGCAACAGAGGAAGGCGTTTCCACAAGAAAGCAAGAAGAGGACAAGCTATCCTCTAGAGTTGGTGCATGCTGACTTGTGTGGAAAAATGCCTACACAGGCCTTGGGTGGATCTTCCTACTTCATGTTACTTGTTGACGACTATAGCAGGAAGATGTTGGGTGTGCTTCCTTCGCAATAAGGCTCAAGCTTTTGGTAAGTTTAAAGAATGGCTTCAGCTTGTTGAAACTGAAACAGGGAAGAAGATGAAGAAATTCAGGACAGACGTTGGTGGTGAGTTCACATCAACAGAGTTTGAAGATTTCTGCAAGAGTAAGGGAATCAAGCATCAACTCACAGTGGCACATAGTCCTCAACAAAACGGTGTTGCAGAATGTCAGAATCGAACCATCATGGAGATGGCAAGGTGCATGTTGAAAGGAAAGGGTTTGCCTAATCAATTTTGGGCAGAGGCTGTCAACACTGCTGTCTACATCTTGAATCGAAGCTACACCAAGGCACTTGATGGAAAGACTCCACAAGAAGCCTACACTGGTAAAAAAACCTTTTGTTTCCCATTTCAAAGTATTTGGAAGTGAATGTTATGTACATGTTCCAGATAGGGAGAGAAACAAGCTTCAACTAAAAAGCATCAAATGTATCTTCTTAGGGTACAACGAAGATAAAAACGCTTATAAGCTTTATGACCCTGAGGCTAAGAAGATCATGGTGAGTCGTGATGTGGTGTTTAAGGAGGAGCATCCACATGCTGTGGAGGAGGAAAAGAGAGCTTCCATTTTATCATCAGGCGAAGGGGCAATCCACTATGACCTGGCCCAAGAGCTATCCCTTCTACACGAGAAGGAAGCATCATCTTCAGATGATGAGTCTGAAAGTCACCAACCTGCCGCCACCCAAGTGGAAAAGCCATTGCCATGTTGGGTGAGGCAGCTCTATGATTCTGCAAACCCCATCCCACAGTCACTAGAACATGTTGCAGATGGACCGAGGCGATCACAGAGAATAGAGGAATAGAGATGGGCAAGCACCCATATTGTAAACACAGCATTGATGGCTGATCTCATTCAAGAAGAAGCAAAGGAACCAACTAGTGTGGAAGAGGCACTCCATGATCCAGATTGGAGGGATGCCATGCAAGCAGAATACAACAATATCATGAAGAATGGAACTTGGGAGCTAGTGGATCGACTCCCTAAGCGTAAAGTCATTGGCACCAAGTGGGTCTGGAAGCTGAAGTACAAGGCTGATGGTACTCTAGAAAAGTATAAAGCAAGACTTGTTGCACAGGGCTACTCACAAGTTGAAGGCATTGACTTTTGTGAATCATTTGCCCCAACTGCAAGAATGACTACTATCCGAGTAGTACTAGTTGTGGCTGCACATAAGCGTTGGCAGTCTATCACATGGATGTCAAATCAGCATTCCTGAATGGAGACCTCAAGGAGGAGGTATATGTGTCTCAGCCACTAGGGTTTGAGGCTCCCCATTTAGAGAACAAGGTATGTAAGCTGAAGAAGGCATTATATGGGCTAAAACAAGCCCCTAGAGCATGGTACAAGAGGAGTGATAAGTATCTCTTGGATCTAGGTTTCAAAAGATGTGCTTCTAATGCTAACTTGTATGTTCTAAAGAGAGGAGGGAAGACAATTGTGCTTGTACTCTATGTAGATGACCTTGTGATTACAGGAAATGATGATGCTCTTCTTCTACAAACAAAAGATGCCCTGAGTTCTGAATTTGAAATGACAAACTTGGGCTTAATGCATTATTGCTTAGGTCTTGAAGTTTGGCAGGAACTAGGGAAGATTTTCATCTCTCAGCAAAAGTATGCAAGGTAGATATTGAAGGCATTCGACATGGAGGATTGCAAGGAAATTTCTGCACCTATGGAGGTCAACACAAAATTATCTATTGAAGATACTTCACCTCTAGTGGATATTGGAAGATATAGGAAATTAGTTGGAAGTCTCATCTACTTGTGCAATAGCAGACCAACCATCTCTTATGCTGTTGGAGTAGTAAGCAAGTTCTCTAATAAGCCTTGCCAAACTCATTGGAAGGCAAGCATGCAGATACTCAAGTATGTGAAAGGAAATACTTATTATGGTATTCTTTATGAAGAAGGATCATCTCTAGTCAGATACTGTGACTCAGATTGGGTAGGAGATATTGATACTAGAAAATCAGTTTTTGGATATTGCTTTTCTTTAGGATCAGGGATTTTCTCTTGGATTAGTAAGAAGCAACCGGCTGTAGCATTATCTTCTACTGAAGCTGAGTACAAAGCTGCATGTGTTGCAGCATGTGAAGCAATATGGTTGAGGAGGATCCTATGGCACATAGGAATACAAGGACAGGAGGCTACAGAGTTGCAGTGTGATAACCAAAGTTGCATGGCCATCGCCAAAAATTCTGTTTTCCATGCACGTACCGAGCACATAGAAATTCAGTATCACTATGTGTGTGAGTTGATTGAGGACGGGGTCGTGGAGATAAGCTATTGTCCTACTGAAGAAAATGGAGCAGACATCTTCACCAATGCTCTTGGGAGAGAGCAACTTCTTCGACACTTTCCAAAGCTTGGGATTGGACCAAGGAGGTAGTTCATCGTAGGGTGGACATTGAGGGGGGGTGTTAGATATGCTCAATACTCCACCCTCATGTGACCACAAATGATCCATGGTGCTCTAAGTTGTAAGGCCCCCATTATGAGGAGAAGCCATTATGAGAGCTCGGACATTTGTGGAACCCTAACTTCCAAGTTAGATGAGGTCTATGTGTGACCTTTGATGGTTGTAGATGATCTTTGTGAGCCTAGCCATTAGGTTAGCTAGGGCATAAACTTCCAGGCCATTCGGTTTCCATTTAAGGTGAAAATAAAGGCCCTATGGCATCGTGCGGTTTCCCCATAGAACCTTAATGGGGGGAGTGCAAAGGGGGGCTTGCCCCCTTCTGTGGGGTCTGGGGGGCCTATCCCCTTGGCCCATAGGGTCGAGACGGTAGGACTTCTGGTCATGGAGATATTGTCGGATCATATATTTTACCGACTATTTTGTATCTCCCGACTAGGTTTATCTATACCGAACCGTATAAGCACGGCCCAGGTTGAGCTTTTCATAGCATTGCGCACTAGTAAGCCCTTCATCTAGAGTCTGTCTAGATTGCCATATAAGCTCCACAGTGGGAGCGCACGGGTGGACGGCACCATCATTGTAACTGCATTACGCTTAGCAATCTGAGAATTTGAGTTCTCTATCTCTCAGTCTGCGTCTATTTTTATCTGCATTTTTCTGTCAACTTTGTCTACATGTCTATTCCATTGTGCTGTTATTTTCTTACATGGTCTCGTAGCTACCATAGCATACATGAGACTACTAACAATAGACTGATAGGTTGGTCATGAATTCCTTTTCCTCATCTGATTTCGAGCAATCATCCTTGCTCAATTTCACATATGTAGGTAAAGGTGTACTCAATGCCTTTCCACCTTGCATATTGAACCTGTGAAGTACTTTGGATATGTACTCACTTTGAGACAAGTATATGCATCTTTTACTCCTATCACGAGTAACGTGCATGCCAAGAATATGTTTTGCATCCCCCAAATCCTTCATATCAAATGTCTTACTCAACTTCTTTTTGAGTATTGACAAGTCATAAGAGAACTTCCTAGCAATCAACATATCATCGACATAAAGTATCAAGCATATCAAGCTGCCATCGGAGCATCTCTTTGTGTAGAGACAATGATCCTCATTGCTTCAAGAATAGCCTTGAGACTTCCTAAAAGCATCAAACTTTTGGTACCATTGTCTAGGGGACTGTTTAAGTCCATACAAGCTCTTCTTGAGCTTACAAACTAGAATTTCCTTTCTAAGAACTACATAACCCTCTGGTTGTTCCATATAGATCTCATCTGTAAGATCTCCATGCAAGAAAGCAGTTTTCACATCCATTTGGATGAGCTCTAAGTCCTCCATTGCAATGAATCCAAGCAACATTTGCAAGGTAGTCATCCTGACCACTGGAGCGAAGATTTCCTCGAAATCAACACCATGTTGTTGCTTAAAACCGTTTGCATCAGGTCATGCTTTATACTTTGGAGAAGCACTATCTGATGTGAATTTTAGCTTTTACATGGTAAAACTTTCTTGCCCTTTGGCAAAGGTACTAAATCCCAAGTACCATTCTTGTGAATAGAATCCAACTCACTCTTCATGGCACGCTCCCACTTGACATGATCTTCTATCTGCATAGCCTCTTTGTAGCAAGAAGGCTCACAGGCATCTGTTAGCATAACAAAATCTAAAACTAGAACATATCTATCAGGTGGATGTGAGACATGTGCAAAGCGTCTCAATGGTTGCTGAATAGGAACATGTGCATACTGATCAGATTGGACATCCTCTTGAACGTCCTTATGTGTAGCATTTTTATGCATGCTAACTTGAGGACTAGTATCCTGAAACGCCACTCTTCTCACTTCAACCTCTTTAATGGGTTGTTTATGCATCTTAGACTCATTGAAAATGACATCACTACTTCTAATCACTGATTCACACCCAAAAACTCGAAAGATGATCATAATATGGTGGCTTCCCTGTCCATAACTCCTGTGCCACTTTCAAACCTTTAGTAGTACTAGGTGAAAGGTTAATCACATGAACTACAGTCAACACTGATTCTACCCAAAATCCTTGTGAGAGGTTTGCATGATGCAACATAGAAACTACTCTATCTTGAATAGTTCTAATCATCCTTTCAACTACACCAATCTGTACTAGGGTATAAGGAGTTGTAAACTCTCTACGAATCCCTCTGTATTGACAGAAAAGGCTGAATTCATGTGAGATATACTCACCCCCATTATCTGAATGTAAAGCCTTAAGCTTAGTTCCTTTTTCAGTATCTATTGAAGCAAGCCATTTTCTAAAAGTAGGGAATACCTCATCTTTTGATTTGATAGGATATACCCAAACTTTTCTAGTAGCATCATCTATGAAAGTGACAAAGTAAAGAGAACCACCTAAGGACCTAGTGGGCATAGGACCACACACATTTGTATGAATGAGTTCTAAAGGCTGAATTGAAGAGTCAATGTGCATTCTATGCACATTTCTGGTTTGCTTTCCATATTGACAATGCTCACAAAATGAGAAATCAGAGAAAGATAACACAGGTAAGTAGCCAGAATGAGAAAGATTTTCCATTCCACTACGAGATATATGGCCCAAATGACCATGCCAAATACAAGCCATAGGCTGTTCAGTAACAGCTAACAAGTGTTCTTTCTATGATACAAATAAAGGATAAAGTGAGCCAACTTTGCTTCCTTTTACAATAACCATTTTACTCTTTGATATAGGAAATGATTGAGCATAGAATACCACCTTGTAACCAAGGTCATCAAGTTGACCAACTGACATCAAACTGCATGATAACTGAGGTACATGGCATACATTATGCATAGTAAATTTTGAACCATCAATGAACTGCACAACCACATCTCCAATACCCACAACATCACACTAGTAAGAGTCACCAAGTCGCACGGTACCAAAAGACTTTGCTGCATAATTAGAGAACCATTCTCTGTGTGGTGTCACATGGAAAAAAGCACCAAAATCTAGTAGACATGTGTGGGAAAGAGAATCAACCATAAGAGCCTCATTTGGCATAGTACTATCAAGTGTCAACACATCAACATCATAAAAAATAGCATTAATTTCTTCAATCTTCACAGTTGAAGTAGATGGTGCAGGTAATTGTTTAACATGCCCATCAACACTCTATCCTTTACCTTTAGCATTCTTTAATGTATAATAATCTTTCTTCATGTGTCCTTTCTTATGATAATAATGGCATTCAATATCCCTCTTCCTTGATTTTCTTCTACTCTTATTCTTTTGACCATTCTTTTCCTTGTTCTTGCTCTTGCCATGTTGCTCATTCTTTCCTTGGCAAGAATCATGAATATTATATGCATCTCCAATCTGAGTGCCAACCATAGATGTTCTACGAATCTTCTCACTCAAGAGTGCTCCACATATGTCATCATAGACGAGTTTACCAAAAGGTGCACTATTGCTAATAGCTATGCAAAATGTATCTCATGATGATGGCACAGTGCATAACAACAATACTACTTCCATTTCATTATCCATATCCATTTTTTGAGCTTGTAACTAGGAGAATATAGCATCAAACTCATTTAGATGAACAGAAACACTATCTGTGTCCATGCGAAGGTCATATAATTTTCTCATCAGATACACTTTGATGCCGTCTCTTTTTCATCAGATACACTATCTGATATAGCAGATAGTGTATCTGATTTGAGCTTGTAACTAGAAGAATATAGCATCAAAATCATTTAGATGAACAAAAACACTATCTGTGTCCATGTGAAGGTCATATAATTTTCTCATCAGATACACTTTATTTGATGCCGTCTCTTTTTCATATGTATTGCATAACTTCTTCCAAAGCTCCTCTGCACTTTCACAGTCTAGTACTGTAAAGCAAACATTATCTGCGAGGTGCAAACAAATGGTAGACATGGCCATTTCATCTAACTCATCCCAATCATCTTCATGCATGTCACAAGGCTTCTTTGAAATCCCATTTATTGGCTTCCATTTTCTTTGAATCAACACATCTTTAATCTGATTCTTCCATAGAGCAAAGTTTGTGCCATCAAATTTTTAGATCTCAAAATTATTGATATATTTAGGTAGTGATGTGTGTGAACACTCTAGGACCACTGGGGCACTTTTTTCCTCTTTAGGAGGTTTTTCCCCCGGCTTCTATATATGCATATTGCCCTAATGAGCTACTTATCTTTGTACATTCTAGTGGTAATACATTCAGTATTGTGTGTTGTGCTCCAAGCTTCTTCATCTTCCAAGTGATGTTCATGTGCTTCCACAAACATCTAACTCCAACAATTGGTATCAGAGCAGGTTGCCGCTTCATCTAGGGCATCGCGACACCTCTCCGGTTGCAATCTCAAAATTGCATAAATTTTGGTGAGCATGTTTTGGAGATCAAAATAGCTTCGCCATGTGGTGCTGAAATCATGATCTGAGCTCGTTTCGGCCTCCGAATGCACTATCGTAATGCTTGTGCAGGCTATTTTGTCTTTTTGTGCCAAAGGTATATACCAATTTCGATTCTCCAGTATAAGCATCTCGAAGTCTTCTACAGGTTTAGCAGAATTTGTTTGGGTAGTTCTGTTCAACTTTTTGAGATATAGTCAATTTTTTGCATCAAGGTATTTTAGTCACCGGCCATGGCTAAAAGCAGTGATGTATTCCGTACTGGCTGTTAAGGATAAGTTGGATGGTGCCAACTACCTGTTATGGGCTTATATGATGGGACATGTATTGGTTGCAAAAGGACTGTGGAACATTGTGCAGGGTGTTGAAAAACATCGTATCACACGTGCAACTATTACAACTACAGGTACTGAAGCTGATGCAAAAGGTATCGAAGATGATGATATTCTGCAAATTCCTGTTTGTGTTACTATTTCTGCTGCACCTACTACAGAGCAAATTCATTGGGATGGCAGAGATGCCCAGGCACATGCATTGATAGCTTTATCTATCAAATGCGTCATTATTCCTCACATTCACTCTTGCAGAGTAGTTAAGGATGCTTGGGATACACTTACCACATTGCACCAAGCTAGGAATGAGGCTTGTGTTGCTTACCTCCAAAAATAGTTGGAGAGTGAGCACATGAATGAAGGTGATTCTATGGACAATTGTCTGACAAAGATTAAGGATTTGAAGGAACAATTGATTTCTACTGATGAAGTCCTTCCTGACAGTTCACTTGTACAGACTATTCTGAATGGTCTTCCTGACTCATATCAAAGTTCTGCTTCTACTCTTCATTTGACGATGAAAGGCAATCCAAATGCCTTGTCATTTGAGGAGTTAGTCTCTGTTCTATTGCAAGAAGATCAGTCCAGGCAGAACAGGTCCATTATGCGTGTTGGAGATCAAGATTTCCTGGCTAGTCAGAGGGGCAAAGGAAAATGGAGCTCTTCAACTAATAAGCAGAAATCTGCTAATCCGCACAATCAAAGAGGAAAGAGAAAGATGAAATGAAATAAAAAAATCAGAAATTGTTTTGTAAATATTGTAAAGCAAATGATCATGTCATTAAGGGCTGTCTAAAACTAGTTGCTAAAGAGGCAAAGAAGAAAGAGGCTAGAATGGTTGCTGTAGACATTAAAACACAATTTCTGAATGGTGACTTGCATGAAGAAGTGCATGTTTTTCAGCTTTGTGGCTTTGTGCAAAAAGGGCATGAAAACGAGGATTGCACATGGTTTTGAGAACTAAAAGCACCTTATATGTTAAGCGTGCTAATGATGTGCTTCTGATCATTGTTTTCTATGTTGATGACATGCTACTCACTGGTCCTATTGAGAAGCATATTGCTGATTTTAAGGCTGATTTGCATGCCTCATTTGAGATGTCTGATTTGGGGCATTCACATCATTATTTGGGCATTCCGTTTATGCACGTTGATGGTGGAATGGGTTTGTGTCAAATGAAATATATTGATACATTATTGCAGCGTTTTGGCCTTGAAGAATATAAGCCTATTGCCTCTCCTAGATAGGTTTACGATTGAGTCTTCATGATGCTGGAGATGCATTTGATGCTATTCTTTATCAGCAGGCTGTTGGATGCCTGATTTACTTATGCATTACTCGACTAGATATTCAGTTTGCTGTCTCACAGATGAGCAGGTTTACGCATTGCCCAGGTGCCAAGCATTGGTAGGCAATTAAGTGCATCTTTCGCTACTTGAGTGGTACGCGGCTACTTGGGTTGGTTTATCCCAAGGGGGGATCACTACCACCAGATTTGCATGCTTTTTTTGACTCTAACTTGACTGGTTGCTATGACACTCATGTGTCCACTAGTGATTTTTGCTTCATGCTTGGTAGCTCATGCATATATTGGCTGAGCAAGATGCAGCCTACTGTGGTCACTTCCAGTTGTGAGGATGAGTATAGGGCAGCTTTCACAACGACTATTGAGTGTGTGTGGCTCAGATGCCTTATGACTAATTTGGGTGTTGGTCAGCCTTCTACCACCACCATCTTTATTGACACTCAGAGCACATTGGCAATTGTGAGGAACCCTGTGTTCCATGCTCGCACTAAGCACATTGAGGTTCATTATCATTATGTCAGGGAGAGGTTCTCTACTGGGGAGATCAGCTTGGCATATGTGCCCACGTAGGAGAACATTACAGACCTTTTCACAAAGGCTCTGCGTAGGGAGAAGGTTGAAGCTTTCCACAAAGCTTTGGCTTATCGAGCACCTATGAACAACTATCGTACATCTCCTATGGCGAGGCAAGGTAAGTCTTGCATGTGCATCACCGACAAGACCCCGACATCTGGGCGTCTCCCAGTTAAGAAAACCTCACCACGACCATCTTTATCAAATGTAAGAGGCTTTATGCAAAAACATAACCGCTATATTAATGACCACATGGACGCACATAAGCGTTATCCATAGAAGCATACATGGTGTGTATGTGCTCAATATATGTAGTAAAATGACACTTAAAGGCTAAATGCACAACCCAAAAACTAGCCAACAACACCTGCAAGTGTCTACCAACTCTGATGTTTTATGCTAAAAAACTTGCATAAATTTGCAATGGCGGCTCCCACCAAAACTGAAAACCTTTCGAGAAACCTGTAGTTTTAGGAGTGTGGCTGAAAAGATAGGCCCAAAGGTTGATATTTATTGTCGGAGAAGTACAAAGAACACTCTTCTTGATGTTCTTGGACCTATGTGAAGAGATATATATGCAAAAGTACTCCAAAATGGCTCCAAAAGACACCCCAAAATTGCTTCAAAAACAGGCTTTGAAAGAAAAGAATGAAGCTTTGAGAGACCAAAACATGTTAAAGGTAATGTTAACTTTAGTCTTTCCCCTTCTTCCGATACCACAAGAGTGTAGCTTGGTCGCAAGAGATTGCCACGGTTAAGCGAGGGGGGAACAATACTTGGATGGGTGACCTCCCGGGAAGTACCGCAACCTCTATCTTCCTTCATCATTGAGGTCCTCCCTCGCGTGCAACCAATGGCGCCAAGGGTGACTTCGATGAATCGAATGACAAGGTATGCTAAGGTCTATGCCTTGGTCGCCACCTTAGTTGTAAGCCTTGGAGAAAGCCGGGGGGTGCTCGCTTTGCTCGCACAAAGGGAACAAAGCTTTTGCATCGAATTGCTCTAATACTAATGAACTATTTCGATGGCAATGCACCATGGTGCACTTTCCTTCCCGAGAGCTCCACGACAATATCCTCAAAGTAGAGAACCAAGCTCCTAAAGGCCGCACACAGTACTCCGCACAGAGGCTACAGAATACTCAGAAAAATAGAATACACAGGGAGCACGAACACAGACTTCTTAGGTGTTACAAATGCGGTTGAACTTACAGTCTATGATTGAATACACCAATATATGTTTTATTATTAAAGAAAATATACAAAGAAGTGTCCAGTGGCCATTTGGCCTTTCACATGGACACTAATGGTAACATGGAGAAGCACTATTTGATGTGAATTTCAGCTTATATACCGATTTACTTGGTAAAGCTTTCCTGCCATTTGGCAAAGGTACTAAATCCCAAGTACCATTCTTGTGCGTAGAATCCAACTCACTCCTCATGGCACACTCCCACTTGACATGATCCTCTGTCTGCATACCCTCTTTGTAGCAAGAAGGCTCACTGGCATCTGTTAGCATAACAAAATCTAAACCTGGAACATATCTATCAGGTGGATGTGAGACACGTGTAGAGCATCTCAATGGTTGCTAAACAGGAACATGTGTAGACTGATCTTATCGGACATTCTCTTGAACGTCCCTATGTGCAGCATTTGTATGCATGCTAACTGGAGGACTAGTATCCTTCTTCTTCCTTGTGCCATTCGTGTGCTTCCTGCCTCAAACTCCAACTTTTGCACTTTTCACAAAATTTTGATGTGTGTAAAATACAAGATATGAGCATTTGAAGTTTGTGAGAATTCATTTTCAAGGAAATCAAATTGCTTTGTTAAAAAATATATATATAGATTCTTACTCACATCGTTCCTCGAACCCATAGATTCACGAAACATGCTTTGGACCTAAAGAAGCCTTGAAATTGGAAACATTGGTCATAAGGTTTGCAAAGAAAGTGATTAGTATGTGTTGGAGCACCCAAGAGAAGAGTAGGGTCAAAACATTACTTCTAAAACTCCCATTCAATTGCAAACCAATATCTTTGTGAGTATAAAACATCATTGGGCAAGTTGTTGACCAAATAAGACCAAGAAACATAAAGTGTAGACACTAATAATCATAAGCTATGTTCAAAGCACCATAGAGGAAAATAAGTCTAAAGATCAACCTCCCATGACTAGTCACATAAAAAACTAACAAGGAAATCATAAGTTCACCTAACTCACTCTTTATTTGAGTTTTTCCCCAAGGAGGCAACATTGTAAATGCCGATTGTTTTGCAAGTAATGTAAAGGGAATGATCATATCATAGGGAACTGTCCAAAACTCGCTCCTAAAGAGGCAAAGAAAAAAGAGGCAAGAATGGTTGTTGCAGAGGCCTCTACTCCAAAAACAAAGTCTGCTAATCTTGTGCAGGAAGAAGAATGGGCGTTTACTACTGTTTGCAGTTTCGACCCATCTTCTCATGAGCAGTGCATGTCTACAGTAGACTCAGATGTTTGGTACTTTGACAGTGGGGCAACCAAACATATTACATCGCAGCGCAGTTTTTTCTCTTCACTCGAGCCTTCCCCTATAGGAAATACTGTTACATGTGCCAACAACTCCTCTTATCCTATTATGGGAGTTGGAAAGATCATTTTGACTACTACTGATGGTAGTTCTTTCACTTTGTCAGATGCTTTGTTTGTACTAGGGATCAAGAAAAATCTGTTATCAGTTTCTGCATTAGCCAAGATTGGCTTGGTTGTGAAATTTGTTGATGATAGGTATACAGTTCGTGATATGTCAAATGGCAATGTCATTATTGCTTCTGGCATTTTATGTCATAGGCTATATAAGCTCATAGACTATGAAAGATCTGTAAATGATTTGGCATGTGTAGTACATGATTCTCAGGCTATGTCAGATGCAAAGCTTTGGCATGCATGCTTTGGTCATCTGAATTTTGCTAGTTTGCTATGCCTGTAGAAATTTGAAATGGTCTCCTCTTTGCCCAAACTTGAGGCACCTAGAAAACATGTTTGTGAAGGCTGTATTTTGGGCAAAATGCAGCGTTCCTCCTTTCCAAAAGATGGTTCAGTTCGGGCTACTAAAAAATTGCAGCTTGTACATAGTGATGTCTATGGTCCTATGCAGACACCTTCTTTTGGAAATTGTCTTTACTTCATGACTTTCATCGATGATTTTTCCAAGCATACATTGGTATATCCATTGAAGGCAAAGTCCGAAGTGTTCATGTGCTTCAAACAGTTTTTGGTTTTGGCTGAAAATATATCAGCATGTAAAATGGGCATCCTCCGTTCTGATCGAGGGGGGGAATACATGTCTTCTAATTTTAATGCATTTCTGGCTGAACGTGGGATAAAAAACCAGTGTACAGTGCTGTATAACCTCAACAGAATGTAGTTGCTGAATGAAAGAACATGTCACTCATGGAGATGGCGAGGTGTATGGTCAAGAGTCAGGCTTTACCACATAGTTTCTGGCTTGAGGCTATCATGTGTGCATCATATATACTTAACAGGTGTCCCACTAAAGCACTGCAATCTATCACTCCATATGAGGCTTGGCATGATTGCAAGCCATCTGTTGCTCATCTGCGTGTTTTTGGTTGTTTGGCATATGCATTAGTGCCTGAACAACATCACAGAAAATTGGATGATAAAGCAGTAAAATGTATTTTTGTTGGGTACAGTTCTGAAAGTAAAAGCTATCATCTATATCATCCACAGACTAAATGCATGTTGTTTAGCCATGATGTTGTTTTTGTGGAAGATGCTATTCAGCCATTACTTTCATGTACTAAGGAGACATCTGTTAGCTCCAAAGACATGTATGATACTTTGCTGCCTCTTTTTATAGGTGGACAGTCTAGTGCTGGTTCTAATGAGGCAACTTCTCAGCCTTTGCAGGTTTCATGTGATGATGCAGATCATCCCATTTTTAATGCAGATTTACATGATGCATTTTTGAGCTGACATTGAGGAGGCAAAAACTATGCCAAAATGGCTAGTGCAGAGTTTGGATGACAACAAATTAGATGCACCTCTGTCATATCGTACTCGATCAGGCTCTCATAGTGCCTCTTTTGCATCAAGATTGCTATGCTATGGCTGCATCTAGTCTCTGTGATGAGAATGAGCCTGTTTCATTTGAGGAAGCAGAAAATTCAAAAAATTGGATGGCTGCTATGCAATCTGAATATGATGCTATAATGAAGAACGGTACTTGGTCTTTATGTGACTTGCCTTCTGGCAAGAAGGCCATTGGCACCAAGTGGGTTTACAAGTTGAAGCGTAAGCCTGATGGAACAGTTGATAGGTATAAGGCTAGGCTCATTGCAAAGGTTTATGCACAGGAAAGAGGCATTGATTTTGATGAGACCTTTGCACCTACATGCCGTATGACTACTGTTCGGAGCATCTGTGCACTTGCAGCCCATCATGGTTGGAATGTACATCAGTTGGATATTAAAAATGCATTTCTGAATGATGACTTGCATGAAGAAGTGTATGTTTTTCAGCCCCATGGTTTTGTGCAGAAAGAGCATGAAAACTAGGTGTGCAGGTTAAAGAAGGCTTTATATGGTTTAAAGCAAGCACCATGTGCTTGGTATGAGAAGATACATGCCTATCTGATTGCACATGGTTTTGAGAACAGTCCAACTGAAAGCACCTTATATGTTAAGCATGCCAATGATGTACTTCTGATCATTGGACCTTTTAACTGCCACACAAGGAAGTGGTAAAGGCCATTGAACAACCAACGAATTCCCTACTCACTTACAGCTAGGAAAGTCACTCTCATAAAGTAGTCTTGACAATGTTCAAGTTTATGATAACATTAAGTACTTCTAGAGTAATAAAGATGGACACTTAGCCTAATGGTTAATTCTCAAAGATGGGGATGAGGAGGTCTTGGGTTCAACTTAGATGGGGAGCATGGGGAGAGATTTTTGCCCAAAGAGCTCTAGAGCCTTCTAGAAGCATCCACTCAAGTGAGTTAACTTGAGTTTCAAGATACTTAATTGATTTGGTGAGTACACCTACCTCTGGTGAACTCCAACGGAAAGTGCTGAAGCAGTGGTTGCACATGTAAAACTAGTTGAGTTACCCCGTAGATCACCATGAGCCCAAGAAATTATATAATATTAGGTTGGGTGAAGGTTCATAGATCATTCTCTTTAGCATGGAGATTAGGTTCTTATAAAGCATATAACTTTTTCATGGTGACCTTGGTGGTCTCAAAACCTCACCACAATTCTCTTTATCAAAATGTAAAAGGCTTTATGCAAAAAAACAATTGCTATAGCAATGACCACATGGACGTACATAAGCAATATCCACAAAAGCATACATACTATGTATGTGCTCCATATATGCAATAAAATGGCACTAAAAAGGTTGAGTTCATCCCAAATACTAGCCAACAACACCTACAGGTGTCTATCAACTCTATTCTTTAGGCTCAAAAACTTGCATAAACTTGTAGTGGATGCTCCCACCATAACTAAAACCTTTCAAGAAACCTGTAGATTTACTATTGAGGCTGGAAACCAAAAGGTGAACATTCATTGTCGAAGAAATACAAAAAACACTTTCGTTGATGTTCTCAAACCTGTGTAAAGAGAATCTGCATGAAAGTACTCAAAATGGCTCCAAGAATAACCCCGATAATGCTTTAAAATAGGCTTTGAAAGCAAAGAATGAAGGGCCCAAAACATGCTCAAGGTAATGTTAACCTTAACCTTTCCCCTTCTTCAATCACCACAAGAGTGTAGCTTAGTGGCAAGAGATTACGAGTTAAGCAAGCTTCGGGGGGAACAGTACTAGGATGGGTGACCTCTCGGGAAGTATCGAGAACCTATGTCTTCCTTGATCATTGAGGTCCTCCCTCGTGCATAGCCAACAACACCAATGGTGACTTTGGTGACTCTAATGACAAGGTATATGCCCTGATCGCCTTATTTGTAATCCTTGGGTGGGTAGGGAGGTGCTCGCTTTGCTGGCACAAAAGGAAAAAAGCTTTTATGTTGAAATGCTATGATACTAATGAAGTACTTTTTTGATGATGCATGATAGTAGACTCTCCTTCTCAAGAGCTCCACAATGATACCCTTGCTGTGGAAATTTGAACTCTGACACTACACACAATACTTTGCACAAGGGCTGTAGAATACACAGAAAACACATAGTACATAGACCATAAACACAAATTTCTTAGGTCTTATAGATATGTATTCAGTCGAACTTATAGTATGTGGTTGACCAAGCCACTATTTTTTTTTACTAAAGAACATATACAAAAATGTCCGATGGCCATTTGGCCTTTCACATGGACACTAACAATAACAATAATTGGATATTTGACCTTCAAAATGAGTCCCAAAAATTGTGAAAATTAATAGAAGATTGAGAATTCACTCTTGAAACTCAAGGATTCCTTGACCTTTAAAAATGGAGTGTTCATACTAGGAATATACAAAGTTTTCTCAATCAAAGGTAGTTTTCCCATAGGTTGCCTATCTATCCCAAAACTTTTGCACTTACTTCCATTATTCCTTGGCACCTTCTAAGAGATCATACATTCTTCATGGCCATAGGAGGGGCCCTTATTGGTGATGATGCCTTTGTGATAAGTTAGTCTTTGATGGGTGTATGCTCCTCTTTTGGATGTGCATCTAGTTCCTCCATAGGTTGTAATATTGTCTACTCTTTTGAATCAAACAAGTTCTTGAGCCTTTCTATTTTTGCTTAGTTACTCTCAACTTGTAACCATAGTGATATTTATTCCTCTTATAGTGCTAATAGTGTTGAATCACAAATAGATGGTAGAGAAGGTAGTATCATCTCTTGAGTTGGATTCGACATTCTTTTAGATCCAAATGCATCTTGAATTCTTGGATAATCTCTTTAAAAAGTTGACTTCCTTTTGCAATAAGTCTATAAGTATTTATGCATCTCATTGACATCTTTCTAACATGGTCAATTATTCATGAAGAGTCTCATTTTTCTTTTTGCTTTTAGGTAATTATGATTTGAGTTTGTTTACGATTTCATTCATTTTCATGAATTCTTGGAAAAATTCTTGACATTCCTCTTTAATATTTTCAGCTTTTTCTGAGTTTCCTAGACTTCACACACCTCATTTTGTATGTGGTTTTCTTTCCTCTTTTGTATTGGTAGCTTTAATGGATGGTGCAAATTCAGCCATGTCTTTGTCTTTGACTTCTTGTCCTATCTACTTCTGACTAGCAAAGATATTTACATTGATTATTGGGATTGGGGAAATTAAATTGATGATCGGGGATGATGGAAGGGATGTTGAGATGGATGATAATCGACGATGGACTTGTGGAAGACTCAGTGAAAGGGAAGAAGCCTAAAAGGTGGAAATAAGAGAAGAGTAAGATGATATGGATACAACTAAAGGAAAAGAAAATGATGGTGGAATGAATGGCTCACTAAAAGATGAAAAAGAGTATAGACAATTACTGAAAAAATATGAGAAAAATGAAAATCAAATGTGCCTCGTGTGTGGGTGTGGTAGTTGAGTGAGGTAAGAAGAACATGTGAGTGCTTGAAGGTGGAGATGTGTGTGGTGTGTCAGTCTTTACACATTCTTTCGTACTCCTTGTGCTAAAATTTGTGTTGGTGACACAATAGGGAAATGAATAAAGTGGATGGGGTTGAACTGGGTGCAATGGGCACATGCTCCACTTCAAGTGTAGTGGTAGTAGGTATAGATGTGGGAGGAATGGGAATGGTGTGAGGGAAGGTGGAGAGGGAAATGTGTGTCCTATGGCACCAATTCATCGCTTGTGAGTTTGTTGTGATAATCAAAAGCAGACAATGGAGATGATGGGGGTGAAAAAGCCGAGGATGGAGTTGGATACGAGGTGATTATTTTTTCCCTAGGTGCTCTTTTGAGTTTCAACACTTCTTCTTTGGACTCTGAATCTTTTTCAAATGAGCTTGTTAGTCATGGGGCTTTTTGTGCTCTTTGTTGTTGTGTGCAAGAGAATGACTGTAACGACCACCACATGCTAGAGAGATGACTCTCCTCCCAACCAAATGCCTCTATATATAGCTCTCTCCAAGGGATTGCCTTCTTGGGCAAGTGGATACTAACCATCCATGTGTCAGCCATGTAACTGCATGTGCACCAAGTGTCCTAGTTAACTTGAGTTAACTCAAGTGGATGCTTCTAGAAGGCTCTAGATCTCTTTGGGCAAAATACTCTCCCCATGTCCCCCATGGGGATTGAACCCAAGACCTCCTCCTTCACATCCTTGAGACTTAACCACTAAGCTAAGTGGATCACTTGTTCACAAGAGCACAAGACCTCCTAGTAAGTCTAAACTCGAGATCTTTGGTCATACACACGGATGATCAAACGGTGTCCGATTTCAGATCTGTCTGAATCGACCGGATCCTTGATCAGAGACTTACTTTATTACATTCTTCCCCTCCCCTCCTTGGAAATATATTTTCGTCCTCAAAAATAGAGCTATATACATAATATAGGCAACCCCCAAGCCTCATGTTCTAAAACTGGAAGAACATGATCATGTTCTAAAACTTGAAGAACATGTCTCATCTCTGTGGTGGCATCCCTACCCAAATGATTTAAAACACTGTCTCACTTTGCACTTTGATAAACTGGTCAAAGTACGAAGTAGTGAATGAATAATAAGGGTGGATCTAAAAACATCCCTGGTCAATTCATAGTTTCTCGATGTGTGATCTAGGCACAAACATGTAAATTGGGTGGATTCAAATTACTAGTCCATTTCTGGGCATGACTAGTGAATGGACTTAGTAACCAAGGTAGGATTCTTATCCCTATCAAGACTTTGAGAGCTCTTGATTCATTTGAATTTGATTTGGAAAACTTGAAGTTTGGTTGTCCCAAACATCTGACTTGGATGCTTGTATAATGGTCAAATCCCAACTAACAATTACTTGATTTTTTCACCCGACTAGAGGACTACGTTGTCCAAATGGATTAAAAAATCCTATGTAAATTGTAGAAGAAAGTTTTCCATTTACTTCTAAGTCAACCATACTATAACTTGACCACTTCAAATTCAAATGAAAATTATCCAACTTAGGATACTTTTCTCAAAGACTTTAGCCGAAAGTTATTGGGAATTGTCAATCTTATGAGCAATTCCTAACTTCCCTATTCTAGAGTGTACTGAACTCTAGAAAATCATAAGAGTTACGCTAGTAACTGGAAGCAAACTCAAATGAATATGTCAATCTTGGACTTATCATCTTTTGAAGATTGAATAAGTTCTTATACATAACATCTATCTAGGATGTTTAATTTAGTTATCTAGTCCCAATCGGCTAACCCTAGACTTTTGCAAAAGGAATTAGATACCATATCTGAGTCAATTCCAAAAGATTTGGAAAGCAGAAGGAAATAACTAAAAATCTGTATAATTAATTCAAAATTCTAAGATATAAACTTAGTATGAGTCAAATACTTGATGACTCAAGACTTTAACTCAAGACTTTCACTTCTTAATGATCTATTTCAACAAGGTATTGAAACGTTTATTTTTCTATCTTTAAGAGAAAGGAACTCGATTCTCAAAAAGATTCATAGAGTAAATCTAAACATCATCCAACCACAAGATACTAGTGTGGTATCCAACATCAGTGTGGCGATCCACTGACATTCTACTGATGAGTTTTTACTCAAACAATGCTTCACTTAGACTAAGTTCAGGTCGTATTCAGTCTTTCTGACTCCTTACTTGGAATGCAATTCTTGTGCATTTCTTTGCGTCAAAAGATTGAATTTACCAACTTATACTAGGAACTTGGTGCTTGACTTAGTCAATCAAATCCTTGGTTGAAAAGATTAACTAAAAATCAAAGTCCAACTTTTTTCAGAAATTTATGAAATATTTCCAAATTAACAACACTTTATCTTGAAGTGTTTCAAGAAGATCTTAGAAGTTACTTGCTTCATATCTTCTGTTTCCTTGATCTTGAAGTTATCTTGAAATATCTTGAGATACTTACTTTTAACCTCCTTGAATGTGAACTCCATCTTTGAAGTTTTAATTTCCTTGAGGAATAAACCTAACTTCAAGATCCAATCTAGGACAAAAGATAATTATCATCCCATGGTTCGATGTCCCATACCATATTTCCTACATCAATCTGAATATAAAATCTGGTGTCCCATACCACCCTATTTTATATTCACATTAATATGTGGGTGATACTTATCCTTAAGTCTAAACATCTCTTGATAGAGTACCTTCTAACTTCAAGAATTTTGAAGTTTCAGGTATTACCTCTAATTTCATATTCTAGGTTTTGATTTCTCTACACAATCTTTTCACGATCTTGTGTTTTTCATAGAAAACTTGAAAATCTTTAACAGAATATCAATTCTTCTTTATCAGGATTTTCAAAGGAAAAACCCATTATCATTCCAAGTTCTTGAATTTAACAAATTTAAGTCTAATTGGTTATACTTGACCAATTTGTAGTGACAAGAGTTTTTTGACTTCTTATCTTCAGATTCCTTCTTACTGATGCTTTAGGTACCTATCTCGACCGAGTCTTAACAGGAATCTCTCTATTGCTTAAGTCTAAGCATCCACTCATGCTCTTTGGATTTGTACCAAAATCCCTTAAAGGATAGGCAAACATTATGTTTTACCTTCCACAGACTTAAGTAATGTCTTCACGGTTCTAGACTACACTCTTGGAATTCCTTCACTTTGTGCAGACTTGGAACAACTTACTCTTTTCACAATTTTCCATTGGAAAAAATAAAACTTGAGTGAATAATTCCCAAAAGGAATTTTATTGCCAGTACTTGGGCAATCTACAAATTAGTTCCAATCGCACATTCTTGGACAATCATGGCCAAGCTTGATCAAGTATAGTTGATCTTGTGACTAAAATAAAGGCTTAGTCTTTCTCTCCGGAACTATCAAAAAGCTTCTTTGCTTACCCATGGGATTTTTTAGAGATCTTTCTCTTAACTCTTAAGTCTAGGAAAACATTGATGCCTCTCAGATTCCAAAACTAAGAATCTTTGGTATACCTTTAGGTTATATCACTATTTGGACTTAAGTACCCATACCAAAGGTTTGGGAGCTGCTGGGAACTACTTGCTAACAAAGAGTTTAAAGAATTTCCTTCTCACTACTTGGGAGAACATTATTCTTCAACGACTAGAGATCCATACTAAGCCATGATTCATCTTGGAATCTTTTGCTTTGCTGGAATAATCTCTCTAAAAGAAATCTTGACTATTGAACAAGAACAAGACTTAAGGCTTTATTGCTTGTCCAAAAGATATTCCTTTTTAACTAAGGAAATAGTTAACTAGCTATTTCCTTTATTGGCTTAACTTTTAGGAAGTAGCTTAATTCCCAAAGATTACTTTGACATATCTTTTAGAAAATATCTTGATTCCCAAAGACTAATTTGACTTTGGTTTCTTCTTTAAGCTCTAATTAGCTTAAACAAAACCAAGCATACTTTTCTCATCCTCAGAAAAATACTTAAGATAAGTATTCAACTACTTAACCAACAATCATGCATATATAAATGCCTGTTCTTGCATGCAAATGCATGTGAGTACATGCACATGTTGGCATTCTCCTTTCATGCACTAAACATAAATCAAGCAATTCTTGAGCTTGAAAATGCATGTTCCCATTCATCCATGCACAAAAATTCTACTTAAAAGATATAAGCGTTCATGTGCATAAACTTGAGCACTAACTATCTTTTAAAAGCAAGAAAAAAACATGGTTTGTGCATAAAAACATTCTTTGACAAGGATAAATGCACCAAATTTTTTTTGTGGATGCATGCCTATGCTTGTGTTTAATGAGTGTTTCAATATCTTTATGCTCGTTTAATGAGTGTTTCAATATCTTTATGCTCTTTCATGTAGGTCTCCATAACTTGCATCAAGATTATCAAGAATGAAGTTCACTACCATACTTCAATGATAAAAATGCGTCCTACATGAAAGGAGAGAGCAAAAAACAAATATTGAAACATATCATTAACTTGGAAAATACTTATCTCCCAATTAGCTACATCCTTCCATTGATCCTCTGGAAAAATCTTTCCATGCAAAGAAGAGCCAACCTTTATAGCCATGCTCACTTCTCTCCAAAACCTTGAAGAGCGCTTTCTTTTGTCGATCCAAAAGAAATGAAAATCTATTGCACGATCTTCTTTGCTCCGATCCAATGTTGCTTCACTTCGGCTTTGGGTGGTGTTTCTCTTTGCCTCCCTTTGGAAATGTGAACTTTAAAATTGACTCACTCAAGTAATGCTCACTGAGTCAACAGGTTCAAGGTTCGATTCGTGAACCGCTGCAGGCTAACACAAATGCATGTTTTTCTTTTTTATACTTTTGTTGCCTTTTGGACTCGTGCTCGGCTGATGAACACAAGAGCAAAATAATAATTATCATAGCATCAAATAACACGATGGGCGCTTGGTGATCTGGTCTATCACAGACGCGCTAACAGAGTTAATAAGTTGAGCCCGCTAGCCTCCACGTGATAGTCTTTTGTTATGATTTGCAAAGAATTGGGTTCAATGTCGGGTACCCGTCACTGCTCAAATAACTTCAATTATGGCGGCTTGTTGCAATGGATAAGATCAATCCATTGACATGGTCAGGTAGCGAAATCAAAACCCGCCTGCTGCAGGATGGAGCGCATTAACTTTTGTTCATATCTTTTGGCTATGATGCAAACGGTCGATCATGCACACACATCCGCAGACTACACGATTGCAAGTTGCAAGGACATCGCGTGTTTGATATTGCCATGTACAGCGCGGGGCAACTCGAGAATGAGTTTAGACCAAGTTGTTTGCATACTATGATTATAAAGGGCGATCTTGGATGGCTGGCTAGCACAGCCATGCGCGTAGATGAAGGTCCACGGTTGGATCCTAATGAGCATCAGGCGGCTGCAGGTACCATATGAAATACACTTTTTCTGCAGGAGTGGCATACGACTACAACAAATCAAGGTGATAATACAAAAATATATCTCCCCACTTTTTTTCTTGTGATGTAAGCTCTACAACAGCATATATAAGCCTATAATAAATGAAATTATCAACATCGATGAGCTAGTGGATAGCACAGTAGATAGTTCTGGTTGAGGTCGCGAGTTGGAGGTTGGGATGCCACCGCCGATAGCTTTCTCTTTTGCTTGTGCTACAGTGCTGGATGAGAATCCATAATCATGAACGTCGTTCTGTGTCATGGATAGTGCAGATATCAGATATGACATCCCGGCGGGTTGAAGACCCCGCTAACATCGTACAAAGAAGCTCCTCGATTTGAATGTGATCTTCTTAATGCTCTCTTTTGCAGCCTCAACAACTTCTGGATGAGAACACGATCAAAGGAGCGCCTGTAGAATCCATATCTGTGGATAATATTCAGAAGCGAAAAGGCTATATTCCTTCGTTTCTCTGTCTTCGCTGCACTTCTCTTACCCGTCATCACCCGGCTCCTTCTCTTCATCGGATTCTTTCAAAGGTTAATAAGGATCAATCGTTCCGCCAATGGTATTAGTATCCTCAGATCGGATCTTCTCCGTATGTTGGAGCTTTTGGAAATTCTTCTACCTTCCTGCTTCATGCACTTGCCTCACATTCCCAATTTGCGCATTCATAAGAGCGCCATGCATGTGACCTCCCAAGGCTCTTCCTGAGGGGAACTCTCGACCACAAAATCTGTAGATTCAGCATGGATTGGTTTGTCCCAGGGGAGATCAAGGATTTCATGGTTTGAGGGATAAACTTAGAGTTCACCTGGAAGCCTTGGCTCCTGCGGAACCATCTAAGTTCTTCTCATTAAGCTGGGGAATAAGCAATCCATTATTCACCATGGTACTCTCTGCTGAAATTAAAGTCCTGCAGAGACTCACGCAGAGATACACGCAAGAAGACAGACGAAGCTGGAGAAGATGACGCGCAAAAAGTCGGTTGTGTGTTATATTGATAAAGCAAGGATTTCATGTCGGCGGGCATGTTCCACCGCGTGGGCAATGTCCTTTTGGCACCGGTTGAAACAAGATTTGATCAATGTCATCGGGTTCTGCAACATCCTTCTCAGGGGCGGGTAACCAAACCGAGTCCAGAACAGCGTAGAGGCTATCATTGATCCTTTGTCGATCCAAGCGAGTAACATGTGTCTCTGTCTCGAATCTGCAACAAACATTAAAGCCAGCAAGGAACGTCTATGCTGCACCCTATAAATGCCTCATACTTTACAGCGAATGTTGCATCCAGAAGCAAGCGGTCATTCAGCATCACAGAATCTGTGGTGTTGATTATAAACTCTTTTAAAGGATCTTGTGGGTGAGACCGTGAGAGCGATGCCACTATCGACGCCAAGAAGAGAGAGGGATAAGGATTGCGCTATGCAATAGAAAACAAGGGGCAAAAGTACATCCTTGAATCACGCAGAGTCGGTGATTGTCCTGGGCATCAAGGGGCATCAAGAAGCACAATAATTGGTGATAGTGCCCATGTAGTCTTGCACTGCCAAAAGGTGACGATGATGTCGCACGGGTCTAGTAAAGAAAACACCGAAGGGGTCCGCACAGTGCGAGGAGGTTGAAGGGAGATTCGAACACCGCGATGACGATGCATATAAGATGAGGGGCAATGGACAAATGTGCGTACTGCACAATTTCAAAGTGTGCGATCAAAAATGAGGGAAGGGTGGGCGGGTAAATGAAATTCTACAGCAGGAGTGCAAAACACGTGTCGTGCTCATGTAACAGAATGAAACAGAAAAGCGAAAGAGAACGTCCCTGATTTTTTTTTTAAAAATGGAGGTTCGGCCGAGGCCTACTCCCCCGAACTTTAACTTTGAAATTACAACTGTACAAGGAAGGGCATAGTACCCATGGGACCCCCTTATCCCACAAGAACAGGGGTTTACAAATTGGGTTAAACAGCGGTCACAACTACCGCGAGGATGGTCAAACGATGGCCAACAACCACATACAACTGTTTCCAGGATTCAAATGTCCCTACATGTTGCTGCCAGGGGTTGAACCCTGGCCCCCACCTCAAGAGGCGAGAGGCCCAACCACCAGGCCAGCGAACCGGGACAGAACGTCCCTGATATAGCTTGTTCGCTACGCTCGCATAAATGGTGATGGGCCGTTAGAGGCACGCCAAGATCGGTGGCTTTGATTCCATGCTGAAATTAAAGTCCTGCAGAGACTCACGCAGAGATACACGCAAGAAGACAGACGAAGCTGGAGAAGACGACGCGCATAAAAGTCGGTTGTGTGTTATATTGATAAATGATTATTTCTATACATTATTTGGCAACTGTTCATATGTTGTTTAAATGTTCAAATAATGCGGGCATTTCAGATTAATAGTTCCAACACTCTCGAGCAGGCCACGTAACACTATGGTTGATGTACTCTTTTGTAGATATCAGCTCGAATACATCAGCGTGACCATTGTGTACTCTTGTGTAGAGATCAGGTCAAATACATCAGTATGTATAATAAAATACAAACGATACAACATACTGGTTCGAAACAAACTCTCGGTTATGTAAGGTCGATAGTTCGATTCCTACGCTGTGCAGCTTAATCACTCAGATATTGGTTTTGCTACTCTAAAAAGTTTGGAGGAAGAGAAATGCGCTAAATAGCTTGAAAGAACACGATAGCAACCAAGAAACTACAAAAATCGAGGAAGATGATGAGCCTATTGATGTCACCATGGAAGCTTTCTTAAGGCTCTGATACCAATGCAAGAGAATGACTATAACAAGAGAATGACTATAACGACCACCACATGCTAGAGAGATGACTCTCCTCCCAACCAAATGCCTCTATATATAGCTCTCTCCAGGGGACTGCCTTCTTGAGCAGGTGGATACTAACCATCCATGTGTCAGCCATGTAATTGCATGTGTGCCAAGTGTCCTAGCTAACTCGAGTTAACTCAAGTGGATGCTTCTAGAAGGCTCTAGATCTCTTTGGGCAAAATACTCTCCCCATATTCCCTATGGGGATTGAGCCCAAGACCTCCTCCTTCACATCCTTGAGACTTAACCACTAAGCTAAGTAGATCACTTGTTCACAAGAGCACAAGACCTCCTAGTAAGTCTAAACTCGAGATCTTTGTTCATACACACGGATGACCAAAGGGTGTCCGTTTCAGATCCGTCTGAATCCGCCGGATCCTTGGATCAGAGACTTACTTTATTACATTGTGCTTGGTTCATGTCCTCTATTGCAGAAGCCATGACCTTGGCCACATCGATCTCCTTTGGCATAGTGTTGTGAATTTTTTGAATCAAGGCTAGTTGTATATTGCCGGTGCGATGAATGAACTGCTGGAGAGTTTCTTTCTATGGTTTTATCAAGCCTTGTAATTGTGCTTGAGTTATCTATTCCTCCTCTGCTAATAATATATCTTAAGGATCCATGCATCTTTTAGTGCAACATTTAGCTCTCAATTGCTTTCAGGAGAAAACTTGTTTGTTATTCAATTCTCGAATTCTAGTTGAGGTTCTGGATTTGGTATTGACAAATAACATTGACGGGAAGAAAGGGAGTAGAGGTTGGGGAGCGATGCCTTGTTTCAGGGGTTGGATCAAGACCCACATGTGTGTGGGTGTGTGTCATCCTTGTTTGGTGAGTGGTGTCTACATGCTAGGCACCTCCCCCGATGGTCGGTGGTCAAATGCGATAGGCCCATGCTTCACAAGGGAAGAGAAAGCCTCGGCCATGTGGGATGAAGGATCATCGACGTCGTGGTGGATGCATGTGAATGCGAAATGAAAATATAAAGTCTATGTAAAAACACCAAACTCAAGAGTGCCAGATAAAAAAACTATACTCGATGATCATGATCAATATACAAATGAAACAAATGAATGTTACAGTTGACTATGGATCATACAACTTAGCTAATGAAATATTCCGCCACAGTGTGGATCAGGTAACAAAAGCGAGAAAGTTCTTCTCGGCCACAATGTAGAAAAGATGCTTCTACACTTCTTTGTTTGATTTGGCATCTCTTTAGACATAGATGCTTGCATTTTCATAATGTTCTCTATTTGCTTGCTAAGGATCTCAGGATGCAACTCCACTGGTGTGCGAGATGTGGATTCAACATTAGCACGAGCTGATGTTGCAAACACATTCAAGATTATTGGAAGAGGTGTATCCGTAGGCGATAATGGAGCCATCAGTCTATCATATAGCATAGCATGTTGTTGCCTCATTTGGGCAACTGCTTCTACTCCTTTCCTAACTATAGCCCAATCTTCCATTAATCCAAACCTTTTCCCAGGCTCCTCAATCCTTCTCTTGAACTCAATCATGTCCTCAAGACTTAAAATTTTTAGAAAGGAAATAACTAAAGCTGGCTTTAATGAGTCCAAGTCAACCTAAGGAAGTTGGGTGTACCTCCTCAGAAACTCATTCAAGAGGTGTCTTAGGGATGCAATGGGTTTCGGGGAATGAACCCACCATAAGAACCCCTCTCTACTATGCTGAGAGAAATCCTCTAAATAGAATAATTTATGTAGTTCTTTTCTAAAATCAGCCCAAGTTTTTTCTATGTGAACTGTAATGGAGGCTAAGATCAACCCTGAGACTACCCGAGTGAAGAAATGAGTAAGCACTTCTTCGGGTAACCCATGGATCTGAGCTTGGTCTTCAAACACATCCAAGTACTCAGTCACATTCATTCCTCTGAACTTCCCTTTGTCTCTTAGCATGGCTTGGACCACTCGAGCCCCCTATTTCTCTATCATCAATTCTTTAAACACTTCCTCCATCTGTCTTCTCTGGCTTGTCCTAGAGTGTAGAATGATATCTAGAGTATTTCTCTTAACTCAGGATAGAGCTCAGAGAAGAGACTAGGTGGGTCAGGAGCTAGGAGGTGGAGGTCGGTCTAAAAGCTCTCTTCGATCAACTACCTAGGCCAAAATCTATTCTAGAATTCGGGTACTTTAATGTGTTGTCTTCGGCTTCATTCACTTGAATTTTCTCTTGACTTGACTTAATTTTTACTCTTCTTTTTAACTTGATTCTCTCTCTTAACTTGATCTTGATTTTTCTCTCTTAACTTGATCTTGATTTTTCTTTCTTAACTTGATCTTGATTATCTATCTTAACTTGGTTTATCACTTGAATTCTTTCTTATTTTCTCTTAGTTTCTTTTTCTTGCTTTCTTTTTAGTTTCCAAAAGTTTAATCTGTTTTTTTAGTCTTTTTTTCTTATTTTTATAATATTTTTCTAATGTTTCTAATCTTTTTATCTAATCTACGAAAGTGGTAGATCCCTAATCTAAGAAAGAATAGAAAAGTGCACAAGTGTATGATCTAAACTAATGCAAACTGTGATTGATCAGACTTAGGCAAACAAAAATAGTCATTCTTTTTATGTGTGTGAAACAATGCAGATATTCAAAGAACTTTAAATGTGAATACTAGGAATATCTAATCTGATGCTGAGGTTTCTGTTTCTCTTCTGAAGGAGTGGGTGGTGAGTTGAGGATCTCCAACCACTAGGGTAACTGCCTTGCTTCACATCGGGTTCAGTTATCGAGAAGAATGGGAGCGGAGGTCAGGGTGCGATGCCTCGCTTTAGGGGTTGGATCAGGTCCTATGCATGTGTGGGTGTGTATCGTCCCTATCTACTGAGTGGTGTCTGCATATTGGGCACCTCGCCTAGTGGTCGATGGTCAAACATGATAGGCCCATGCTTCGAAAGGGAAGAGAAAGCCTCATGCACGTGGGATGAAGGATCGTTGACATCATGGTGGATGCACGTGAATGTAGAATGAAAATATAACCTCTAAGTAAAAACACCGAACTGAAGAGTGTCAGATAAAAAACTATACTCAATGATCGTGATCAATATACAAATGAAAGCCACAGTGTGACTATGCATAATACAACTTAGCTAATGAAATATTCCACCACAATGCAGATCAGGTAGCAAAAGCTAGAAGGATTTTCTTTGCCATAGTGTGGAAAAGATGCTTCTACACTTCTTTCGATCTTTGATCTTTGCAAAACTCCAGATGCTTTTCTTCAAAATCTTTTCTTCAAAATCTTTTCTTCAAAATCTTTTCTTCAAAATCTTTTCTTCAAATCATGAGGTAAAATCTGAAAAGGAAATGATGGAAAAAAAACTCTTATTAGAGCTTTCGAAAAATAAAACATACTAATGAAATAAAACTTATGTTTTGATTGTTTAATTATCTTTCTTATAATTTTCAAAAGTCCATCTCGAAGTACATATGTAAATTTCAAAGCACTATATACAAATTCGGTAATAGATCCCTCCATATTCACGAATCCAAATGCTTTTTAAGTTATAAAAATGAGTGTAAAGATATTCCTAAATTTGTAGGTAGCAACCCATTGAGAGGTGAAGAGTAGAAAAGGGGCAAGTGTTCCAATCACTAAAAGAGTTTCTTAAGGCCAGAGAACAAATGCAACTCAGATTTAAATGAAGTTCATATACTAGGAAAATGAGAACAATCAATTATTTATAGCAATGTCTTTTGAGCACATAGGAAGAGATTTATTCTTCTAGACTCTAGATCTCTAAGTGCATGGATATCAATTAAGCACAAGAATACTCTCTTACAAAAGAAGATACCAATATTTTTAATAATCTCTTTAGATGAAGGGAAAACACCAACCCAATATTTCATCATGACCAATGAGAAGAAATAAGTGTTTGGAAATATGTTTTACACAATAGTACTAACCACATGCAAGTCAGGCACTATGCATTACATCCCGTTTGCCACATAGAATTTTATGCCTTAGTTGAAACCATGTACTTGGATCCATCTCACCGTTTACACTTAAAAGTATTTTTACCATATTCACCTTTGGTGATGTGGAGTTGGTTCCCCAATCCTGTAAGATTTGCAGTTGTTGTAGGAAGGGTTTTGCTAGGATCATCTCATAGACATTATTTTTACCAAAGTCACATATAGCAAAGGTGTGTTCAAACTCTACCCCATAAGTGGTTAGAGTTTGTTGGTGTAAGACAATCATCAATTGATGATTAGGAAAATATTTAAATTCAAAGAATGAATCAAATATCAACATATGAGGCTTGAAGTTTAGTGCATGATCAAAAGATGAAGACTTGTATATACATGTATACTAATCTTGTAATTAGTTCATAAAAAAACTTTGTATCCTTGATGAGTCAGGATACATATATATATATATATATACTTGATATAGACGTACTATGAGTAAGAGAGATGATGAATGACAAGTTTTAGAAGTCATTAGACTTTAGAAAGTAAGAAGAATATGTATTATCTATCAGATGTATGATTTCTCTGAATAGAAGAAAGTTGTGCCGCGATCTTTTGCTCAATGCTCCTTCTATGTTTATATTCTTGAAAAATGCTTTTGTACAAGTCTAATTCTATAGTTGAGTGACCTTTATACAAGTTTTGAGAGCCTAATTGTAATCAAGCTGAGAGATTTTTAAGTAGGAACATTTACATATGTAAAGAGAAGAAGTGAAGATAGGTACAGGTGCAAATTTGATGATCAATGTTTTGATCAGATCTCCCTCTACAGTTTAAAGTTTTGAGCAAGTAAGGACTTAATCTTTAAGTTGAAAGATAAGAAGCATTTGAATAAACGGGGTCTAGTTTGGGAGAACTATGCATTAGAAGCTATAGGTGTCAAAGTTGACTACATAGAAGAACAATTTTAGACATAGGTATATTGTTCGGAGGAAATCTCAAGATGTAGTGATCTTTTTGAGGAGTTTTAGCTTGTACAAGGTGCGCAAACTTTAGGCAACACTGTGTACAATTTTGCATTGAAAACTTTACACATTTGATTAGTCAATGAGTAGATTAAGTGTAGCAGAATTTTCTAAGTAATCAATTCTTTCATAGTTAACTCAAGTCTTGATAATTTGACATTAATTTTCCAAAATTGTTGAGTTTATGGGATAGAGGTGCTCTAACATCAAGGATAACTTGTTCTTTTGGAGATTAACACTCTCCATCAGTGGTATTAGAGCAGGAGTCATCAGAATTGAAGAAAGGAGGACCTCAACTATTGCAGATATACAGAAATCCATCTTTGAAGATTCAAAAGGTGAAAGTCTGAAGTGAAAGCTAGAGAAGGAGGCATGAAAGCTATCAAAAGGATCAAAAGGAACTACATTCAAATTAAAGGTACCTTCATTATTCACAATGCTTGAAGAATGTATTGTACATGTGAAGAAAGGATGGGGGATTCTCTTCAGATAGAGAAATTGGATAGAGAAAACTATCTTGCTTGGTCAATGAGGATGGAATCTCATCTTATGAGCAAAGAACTGATAGGATACATCACACGTGAAGAAGAAAAACCAAAATTTAGGGATCCTAGTGTTCCAACTAGGGAAGAACTCTCAAACTTGAAGACATGGAAAAAGAGGGATGCTCAAGCAAGGAGCATTATCTACATGGGAGTCAATGATTACTTGCTACCTCATATTAAAGGACTTGAAAGTGCAAGTGACATATGGAATGCTTTGGAGGAGCATTTCCAAAACACTACAAAGTCAAGGACGACATCTTTATGGGCAGAGTTCACCACATTCAAGAAGAAGGCTTCTCAATCTATTTCTGATTATGTAGCAAGGATGAAGGATATTGAAGATGCATTAGGAGGGTTAGATGAAGACATTGAAGAGGACAAAGCAGTAAGACAAATTCTCACAATTTTGAGAGGAGATGAGAAGTGGAAGCCTTTCATTCTATCCATTGAATTGTCACTGGATCATTTCACTCCTTATTTGAATCAATTGCTAGGACATATGCTAACCTTTGAGCAGGATAACAAAGTAGATGTTGATAAGAGTACATGTCAAGCAATGTATTCAAAGGACAAGAAGAAGATTAACAAAGGCAAGCAACAATTGAATGAAGATGAAGTCACTATGAGTCAAGCCAACTTCCTAAGAGGAAGAGGAGCTGACAAAGGAAGAGGAAGAGGCAGAAGCAATAAAGATGGTGTCAAAGCTAGCTGGATTTGTGGTAAGGCTAATCATTTAGCTCATGAATGTTGGCATAATAATCAGAATGGTGGAGGATATAATCAAAACTTTAATTCAAGAGGAAGAGGTGGTAGAAATCCGAGAGGTAATTTCAGAGGTAGAGGTAATAGAGGTTTCTTTGGAAGAAATGAAGGAAGAGGCTTTCAAAGTCAATCCTACAATAATACCTACTACAATTATGCTTCAGATCAGAAAGAGGATTCAACCTTAATTATGAATGCAACTTGTGAAAGACAAAGTGAAGATCAAAGAGTCTTCTACATAGACTCAGGGTGTAGCAATCACCTGAGTGGCAACATAGCTTTGATGACTGATTTGGAGAATAAGGTGAGTAATCATGTAGTTCAAACAGGTGATAACACAAAGCACAATATGAAGTCCATTGGATCATTAAAGGCCAAGCATGGAAGCACTGTTTTGAGTAAGGTTTTGTATGTTCCTAAAATCCCAAAGAATCTGATAAGTGTAGGGAAAATTGTAGAGAAAGGTTATGAAGTAAGGTTCACTAATTATGGAGTTTTTGTGGAAGACCCTAGCAATGGGTATAAACAAATTGTTTCAGGAAAGAAAGAAGGAAGGCTCTTCACATTGAAGATTCAAGGCGATGTTGGTCATGCCTTGTTCACTTATGGAGGACATAAGATCTCTTATTAGATCTTTGGCACAAAAGACTTGGACATTTTAATGCAAGAGGTATTAAGGATATGATTAACAATGGTTCAGTGCTTGGATTGCCTAATGTTGCAGGTCAACACATGACATTTAGAGAAGCTTGAATTGGTGCATATAGATGTGTGGGGTCCATCAAAGGACTAAATCAGAGGTGTTTAATACATTTAAACATTATCATGTGTATGCAGAAGGAGTTTTAGGACAAAAATTGAAGAGACTAAGGTCAGATGGAGGGGGAGAGTATTTCTCTAATGAGTTCAGTGATTACTTATGGAATGCAGGTATAAAAAGGGAAGTTACTGCAAGTACTCTCCTTAACAAAATGGTGTAGCAGAAAGGAGAAATAGAACTCTTGTTGAGTTTGCAAGGTCAATGATGAAAGAGAAAAATTCTCTTAACTATTTGTGGGCTGAGGCTGTGAATACAGCTACTTACTTGGTTAATAGACTTCCATGTAAGGCTTTGAATGGTATGACACCATATGAGGCATTGTGGGGTAAAAGAACTACCTTATATCATTGCAAAGTGTTTGGATGTTTGGATTATGCATATGTACTATCTCAGTTAAGGCATAAATTGGAACCTAAAGCTGAAAAGTTATGTGTTCATTGGTTATGATGATAAGAAGATGGGTAATAGATTGTGGAATCCATCCACAAAGCAATTCCTTGTGTCAGAGGATGTTACATTTGATGAGAAAGGTACTTGGTATGCAGGTACAATTAATTGATTTGAATAATTTTCTAATCAAATTTAAAATGGAAGATTGCAGGGTAGCACCTACGCCAATGGAGGTGAACCATAAATTGAGCAGATATGGAGGAGAAGAATTCAAGGACATGAAGTTGTATCGAAGTTTAGTTGGTAGTCTAATCTATGCTACATTGACTAGGCCTGATTTGTCATATGCAGTTGGAGTGTTGTCTCAATTCATGCATTGTCCTAGGAAAGAACATTGGATTGCAGGACAAAGGGTGCTAAGATACATTAAGGGTACACTCAAAGAAGGTTTGTATTATGGATTCACATCAGATACAAAAATCAGAATATATAGTGATGCATATTGGGAAAGTAACTATGAGGATAGGAGGTCAACATATAGATATCTATGTTATGTGGGAGATAAATTAATCTCTTGGTGTTCTAAGAAGCAACATACAATTGCTTTATCATCTACAGAAGTAGAATATAAAGGTATGGTTGAAGATGCAAAGGAGGTTATATAGTTGAAGACTCTTATGAAGAGTTTTCACATCAATCAAAGTACACCCATCATTCATGGAGATAATATGAGTTCATTGTATCTAGCTGCTAACCCTGTCTTTCATGCCAGGACTAAACACATGAGATAAAATATCATTTCTTGAGAGAGAAGGTGATTGATAAAGAAATTGAAGTCATACATACTTCTACAGAAGATCAGATTGCAGACATGTTAACCAAAAGCTTGGATGGACCTAAGTTGCAGAGGTTCAAAGACATGGTAGGTATAAAGAAGATGGAGAAAATAAGAATTTATGATTGAGGTGGCATTGTTGGTGAAGGAAAATCATCAATCGATGATTAGGAAAAGGTTTAAAGTCAAAGAATGAAGCAAAGATCAACATATGAGGCTTGAAGTTTAGTGCATGATCAGAAGATGAAGACTTGTATATATATGTATACTAATCTTATAATTAGTTCATAAAAAAACGTTGTATCCTTGATGAGTTGAGATGTAAACATCTATGTATACTTGTTATAGACATACTACGAGTAAGAGAGATGATGAGTGAAAAGTTTTAGAAGTCATTAGACATTATAAAGTAGGAAGAATATGTATTATCTATCATATGTATGATTTCTTTGAATAGAAGAAAGTTGTGCCTTGATCTTTTGCTCAGTGCTCCTTCTGTGTTTATCTTCTTGAAAAATGCTTTTGTACAAGTCTAAATCTATAGTTAAATAACCTCTCTACAAGTTTTGAGAACCTAATTGTAATCAAGCTGAGAGAATTTTAAGTAGGAACATTTACATGTGTAAAGAGAAGAAGTGAAGATAGGTATAGTCGCAGATTCAATGATCAATGTTTTGATCAAATCTCCCTCTACAGTGTAAAGTTTTGATCAAGTAAGCACTTATTCTTTAAGTTGAAAGATAAGCTACTTGTGGCTAAAAGCATTTGAATAAACGGTGTCTAGTTTGGGAGAAGTATGCATTAGAAGTTATAGGTTTCAAAGTTGACTACACAGAAGAACAATTTCAGACATAGGTATATTGTTTGGTGAAAATCTCAAGATCTAGTGATCCTTTTGAAAACTTTACACATTTGGTCAGTCAGTGAGTAGATTAAGTGTCGTAGATTTTTCTAAGTAATCAGTTCCTTCACAGTTAACTCAAGTCTTGATAATTTGGCATTAATTTTCCAAAATTGGTTGAGGTTATGAGTTGTTCTTGATATAGAGGTGCCCTAACATCAAGGATAACTTGTTCTTTTGGAGATTAACACTCTCCATCAGATTCATCCCTTCTAGTAACCCTAGAGGTCTTTCAACATGGTGGTCAACCATTTGAAGCTTCATTCTAGTTGGTTTTAATGTGGGTTTACCCCATTGCTTCCATAAGGAGGTGGTCGCAATTGAAACTCTTGCACCTGAATCTAAGATAGCTTTGGTTGTGTAACCTTGGTAAGTGATTGGAAGCTTCATTCTAATTGGTCTTAATGGGGGTTTAGCCCATTGCTTCCATAAGGAGGTGGTCACAATTGCAAGACCTGCACCTGAATCTAAGATAGCTTTGGTTGTGTAACCTTGATAAGTGATTCTAGTTGGTCTTAATGTGGGTTTGCCCCATTGCTTCCATAAGGAGGTGGTCCCAATTGCAACACTTGCAACTAAATCTAAGATAGCTTTGGTTGGTAACCTTGGTCAGCCATTTGAAGCTTCATTCTAGTTGGTCATAATGCGGGTTTACCCCATTGCTTCCATAAAGGAGGTGGTCGCAATTGCAACACCTGCAGCCTGAATCTAAGATAGCTTTGGTTGTGTAACCTTCTTCACCTTCATTCATGTCCCTATTTTGTCTAGAGGTATCTCAAGTACTTTTTGCTTTGATCCTACTTTTGACACATTGGAACCAAGTTCTGGAACTTGATTCGCCACATGTTTCCATAGCTCAAGTTTTACTTTGAGTAGCTTTTCTGAAGTGAGATGAAACTGAACCTTAGTGTTCTTCATGACTTCAGTGTTTCTTGGAATCTTTGAGTCTTCATTTCTTATCAATATTGTGGGAGCTCTTATCTGAAGAGATTCTGATTCCCATGGGCCTATGAATTGTGGCAACTCTTGTAAAGAATTAGATTCAAAATCTAATCTTTCATCTTCTTGTTGATCTATCTAATCTCCATAAATACATGGAATGTCTTGGGGAAATTGATCATGAAGGTCATCAATCTTAAGAATAGGAGGGGGATTTTCCTTCTCCTTGGTCCATTTCTCTTCTTATATTTCCCGCAAGAACCCTTGAGAGTATTGTTCAATTGAAAGAGGCATTCCATCATCCATGGAATCACGAACATAAGCTCTTGTTGGTGGTGAGCTTTCTCTTTCAACCACTGGTTGAGCCTGTGGAGGTAAAGAAACATGTGGCGTGTTTACAAACTGCTCTAATCTTTCTAATAAGCCTTGGAAATGCAAACCCAGTTTGATCGAATTTGTCTGATTGAACATTTGATTGGTCTCGAGCATGGCTTGAGGTGGCCCTACCATTTTCATGCACATTTTTGTTCACTCTATCTCTAAATCTGATCTAGGCTAACTCTTGTCTAGGTTTGCAGATGTTGGCCATTCTTGAAGTCGAGCCTGGTAGGCCTTGAACATCATGTCCAAGCCTTCTGGGGTTGGATCTGCGAGAACAAACCCTAGTTGTGGTCTATGAAGTGGATGGGTTTTCAACATGTGACGGGTTTTGAGATGCAATGTCTACAATCTTTGTTTCTGCATTTTTGAGGCTTTCTTCTAATTCTGATAACTTTCTAGCCCACTTACGATTGGCTTTCTCCCTGGTATCCATCCAAGTCCTTGTTTTCCTCTTACTAGGCTCTCCTAATTCACTTGACTCTGGTTGTTCAATTGGTTTTTCTTGTTTTAAGGCTTGTGCCCTAGTAATTGCCTATATAGGATCCATGTTAACACCACTTGAGCTTGAATCCACCACTAAGCCTACCACATTAATGGGCATAACCTTGGGTGATACATTTGTCTAATAGCCTGCCTATTGTATGGACAATCTTAAGCTGTGTGGTTGGTGTATTTTCTCTCTATCGTGTAGTATTGACTTTTCTGGTTCCCTTGGGTTTGTGCCATGTTAGGACAAACATTGGCGGTATGGTCTCCTCCACAATTATAACATCGTTTTATTAAGACCATTCTAGGTGTATGCTTACTTGAGACTCCTAATTTTTTAGCTGCCTGTTCTGCTATTTCATCAAATGAACTGGAGGTTTGGAAGTGAAACTTGTAGACCTGTCTGAACCTTTGTATACCTTTGAAAGTTCTAGCTCATCACCTACGTTACCCTCTATGTCTATGCACGTCCGAATTCATTTCTCTATGGTTCTAAGCCCTTTTAAATAGACGTAGGATCTCAATTCGGTACTTTGTAACCCATCCATAAATAATGCCACTTGTTTGGTTGGTGTGGGTAACTTTGGTCTAGGACATCTTTCTATGTATTGTTTGAATCTCCTTCCTGCTAGCCTAACCGTCTCCTAAGGGGTTTGCTTAAAGATATGGATTAAGGATGAGGTATTGTGTCTGATCCCACTCTTAGAGAACTCGATGATAAATGTCTCTAGTAGGTGATGGATGTCTCTAAATTGCCTTTGTTCTAAGGGTTGGAACCAAGTTAGGCCAGTGTTTTTCAAGGTGAGTCCAAATGCATTATATTGGGTGAACATGTCATCCACTTGTTCAGCCTGCAACACTTGTTTGAACTCAGCCACCTGGTCATAGGGATCACCTGTTCCATCGAAATAATTTTTCATGGATTTTACTAATTGAGTCGTTCTGAATATTCTAGGATGCTCTCTGGGCCTAGGTAGAGGAAAGTCATCTCTACCTCATTGGGGTCTAGGTTCCCTTGGTCTCACTCTCTCCATTCTATCTGTCTCTACTGCTGATTGGTCTCTTCCTATCGTGTTGGGAAAGCTTACCTCGGGTCTCTCTCTACCCTTTTCCCTTTGAGAACCATGAGCTTGGGATGTTCCAACTCCTTGGTAACCAAAAGAGACATTTGATGTTGGTGGGGGAAAGAATAATTCACCCTTACATGTGGAAGCATGCCTTCCTTGCTCTGATACCACAAACACTTGCTCTGATGTGTTATCTAGATAGACCACTTTTCCTAGCATGTCGAGATCTTTGAACTCATAGATACTGACTGTTCCTACTTCATTTAGTCACTCAGACTTATATCTCCAAAATGCCTCATCTGCCTCTCTATTAAAAAATAACTCAATACTTTTGTTATCTTGAGGGATCCAATTTGGATTGAGTACCCTAGTCAAGATAGATTGGCCTCTCGACATGGTATGCACTGCGAAAAGTTTAGACATTTTCGTTTGGCCAACAAGTTCAAAATTTTCACTGATCATCAAGTTTTATTACATTTGGTCAATAAATCTTGCAATACAGAATGCTTAGTAAGATGGTTCCTCTTACTAATGGAATATGACTTTGAAGTTGTTGTTAGGAAAGTTAGAACCCACCTCAGGGTGGATCACATTTCTCGCATCACTTCAGTGTTGGTGCATTTTACCCAAGCCTACATGCTTGATATGCTTGATATTATCATCATTTGTAATTCACATGTGTAGTCATGTGAACACCTCTTGTAAAAGAGTACATTTTATCTCTTGTAATTGAAAAAAGAAAAAGGAAAAGGATGGCTTACCTCATCCATGATGTAAAAGCAAAGTCATGGCTCTAACTACCTAAAACCACGAATTTTTGAGCTGAATGAATATCTCCTAACTTTGGGGATCACTTTTAGGTGGAGCCATTTGAATTCGAATTCAAAACTCCCTCCAAGAATAGCTATAAAAAGAGCAAGAAGGAAGAGGTGATTAGCAAGCCTTGTACGTGACCACTTCATGTCATTTTGTAGAGATTGAAGAGCTTACTCCATAGCTCTATCATTCTACTTCCATTGTGCAAACATTCATTGCCAATGTGGTTGTAATCATATGTGAATCTATACATTTATCATTATCTACTTCTCAATTTTGTTCTCTGCTATACTCACTCAGACCAATAACTTCAGAAGGTCATATCTCGAGTTCTACTCAACATTTTTCATTGTTTTAATGTGTATTTGATAGCACTTAGTGTCTAGTTTCTGCATACAAATTTTCATTATCATTGGTTTTGTATAAGTTTTTGAGCTAAAGGAATATCTCCTAACTTTAGGGATCACTTTTAAGTGGAGCCATTTGAATTCGAATTCAAAACTCCCTCCAAGAATAGCTATAAAAAGAGCAAGAAGGAAGAGGTGATTAGCAAGTCTTGTATATGACCACTTCATGTCATTTTGTAGAGATTGAAGAGCTTACTCCATAGCTCTATCATTCTACTCCCATTGTGCAAACATTCATTGCCAATGTGGTTGTAATCATATGTGAATCTATACATTTAGCAAGTGTATGTCCAAAAATAGCAAGTTTTGCGAGCTAGACATTTTGCAACTAGTCTGTCTTGACTTAAACTTTTGGGATACATGTTCCAAGTACTTGGCTAATATTTTGGTGGATTTAGGAAGCTCAGAGGATCTACTAATCAACTCTGAAGTCTCAGTTGGCTGGTGTGAAACCGGTTGTAGCAGCACCAACTCATCTTCGGATTGCATCAACCATCTCTCTCCACATTCAAGAGAGTCACCGCAAGGAGTGTCTGATGAACTACCTGACGCTTATCTATTCAATTTAGAAGTTGTTCCTAAATGGAAAATAAGTTGGTACATGTCCTAACCTTTAGACCCGCAAATAAGAATGTGAGAACGAACAAAGAAGAAATTGTAAAATCACAAAACTATCAAATATTGGCAGGAAGCATGTACAAACAAGATATGGAGGGTGTACTAGCTTGTTGTGTAGAGGACGATGAACATAGAAGTTGGTTGAAACAAGTTCATGAAGGATTGCTAGGACATCACTATCCTAAACAACAAACATTGCAGAATCTAAAATGTTTAGGAGTGTATTGGCCTAGTATGGATAAAGAAATACATGAGTGTATTAAGAATTGTCCAGTGTGCCAAGAAAAACCCCCAATGGAGCATGTCATCCTTTATCATGTGTCGTTAATTCCATAATGGAGTGCTCCATTGGTACCATTTATGAGATCAAGAACACTACCCAACGAGGCTAGTCTAGCAAGAAGATGAAGCATGGAGCAAGAGGCTCAGGACTATGCCTTAGTTGGAGACCACCCATACTGAAGAGGCAAAGATGGTTACCTAATATTGTGCATTCATGAATCAGACTATTTGAAAGTCTTAGAAATTTCACATAGTGGTGTTGCAAGTGGACAGTTTAGGCCTGATAGAGTAACCAAGACCATTCTATTCTCAAGACTTTGGTGGCCCACTCTTCATATGGATGGACATACCTATGTGAAGAGATGTGATACTTGTCAATGTGCACAACATCCAATCAGAAAGGATGAGATTCCCTTGAGGCCAATGATGGGAGGATGCGCATTCTCAAAGTGGGGTATAGACTTTGTAGGTCCTATTAACCCCCAGCTAGGAACTCCCATGCAGAATACATCATTGTAGCCACCGATTAGCTTACCAAGTGGGTGGAAGTCAAGGCCACAACAAAGAATGATGATCAAATGATAGAAAAGTTCTTATTTGAGAATGTTTTCACCAAATACGGGTTACCAATAGAGTTAGTAAATGATAGAGGCGCACACTTCTTGAATGAAGTCATTGAAAACATTCTCCAAGAATTCTTGGTGATTCATCAGAAGTCTACCCCCTATCATCCACAAGCTAACGGACAAGTCAAGAGCACAAATAAGATCCTATGTAATGTATTGACAAAAGTGGTCAATAATAAACGCTCTGATTGGGACAAATAGCTTCATCATGCTATTTGGGCTTACCGAGTTGCCTACAAAATGGTACTCAATGTGAGGCTTTCCTCAAAGAAGACATGCAAAAGATGTGTGTGCCACTCTCCTCCCATCCATTTATATCCTTTTGTATCTAAAATAGCAGTGATCTGGAATGATCTATCGTCGCCATGTGGCCAGCATGCAACACTCATCCCCACTAACCATCAAATACCTTAGGATATACCCCCGAGCTTAGGACCTTGGCTAACTAGACCTCATCCCACACACACGCGGAATGGTCTCTGTAGACCAATGTCTGACACTCTCTCCCCCTTCTAAAGATCATTGTCCTCAATGATCAATGAGGGAAAGTACTTGCGAACCAGAGCTGCTGATTCCCAAGTAGAGTCAGTAAGTGGTAATCCTCTCCGGGATACCAGATACTCTTGGATGACACGATTCCTTAACTGTTTCTGTCTCCTATCTAGTATTCTGTCTGGAGAATGATATGCTCTATCGGTTTCCTACAAAGAAACAATACCCTCGATTAGATTATCCTCCCTAGATATATACTTTCTTAACTTACTAACATGAAACACTGGATGGACTCTGCAATCTGGAGGAAGCTCTAATCGGTATGCAACATCACTCAACTTCTTTACTATCTTCCAAGGTCCACAATACCTTGATGATAGCTTACTACACTTCCCTGTGGACAATGAAGTAGATCTAGCCGGTACCTGAAGGAAGACTCGGTCTCCCTCCTCAAAGGATCTAGGAGATCTTTTCCTATCAGCATACTCTTTGTCTCTATCAGCTGCTTGCTGCATCTTGGCTTTAGCTATTTGAAGGTTTGCTTGGAGATTCGCTAAGAACTCGGAAGCACTAGGACATTTCCAAGGCATTCCTATGGTACTGGGAGCAGTGGGATTCATGCCATAGTTCATCTCCAAAGGAGACATCCCAGTCACCTTGTGAGGTCTATTGTTATAAGCAAACTCTACTAATGGCAAATAACTATCCCAATCTGTTTGTCTCTCAGACACATATGCCCGTAACATATCCTCTAGAATTTGGTTGACCCTGTCGGACTGACCATCTGTCTGTGGATGATCACCACTACTCATTTTTAGTGACACTTTCAATTTGTCAAATACAAACTTCCAGAAGTGTCCTGTAAATCTGACATCCCTATCTCAGACTATGGATGTAGGTAACCCATGCAATTTGAAGACATGCTGGATAAACAACTCCGCTACCTGTGGAGCTTCTATCGTCTCCTGCGTGGGTATGAAATGAGCCATCTTGCTCAGTCTATCTACCACAACTAGGATTGTATCCCACTTCCTTTGGGTCTGCGGTAACCCCACTATGAAGTCCATGGATATACTATCCCAATTATGATCTGGAACTTGTAAAGGATGTAAAAGACCTAGTGTCTTTACCCTTTCTGCTTTGTTGACTTGGCACATAAAGCATTGTTGAACATAAGTATGGATATCTCTGGCTAATCTAGGCCACCAAAATGTTCTTCTAACAAGCTGTATTGTCTTGTCAACACCAGGATGTCCTGCACAGGGAACATCATGGTTATCATGCATGACTTTCTTTCTCAAATCCCAGGAATGTGGCACACAAACCTTTCCTTTCCGCTTGACTATTCCATTCTCCTGTGAGAAATTAGAATACGGAATGGACTTGTTTGCTTTACTAGAAGAAGAAACAGCTGGAACTGTCCCGTCTCCTAAAATAGAGTCATCACTAATGGCTCTAACTATCTGTAACAAATGTGGATCTTCCACTTGTGCTTCCTTAATTTCTTGAATCAATGAGCTTTCTAAAACTGTAAAGCTCATTTGATACATTATCCGAGATAATCCACCAGCTACTATATTTTCTTTACCTCTTCTATACAAGATTTCCATGTGAAATTCCTGCATGAGCTCAGCCCAACGAGCCTGTCGGCCTCGAAGATTTGGCTGACTACAAAAATACTTGAGTGTATGATGATCTGTGAATACCTTAAAGTCTGCACCATAAAGATAGGGTCTCCAAACTTTAAGTGCATGCACCACCGCATACAACTCTTGTGCATGCACCGGCCAATTGCTTTGTGCACTACTTAACTTCTTACTTTCAAAAGCTATTGGCCTGCCATCTTGACTCAAGACTGCGCCTATGGCTATGCCGCTAGCATCCGTCTCTAACTCAAATGGTTTCTGAGGATCCACCACTTTGAGTATAGGAGCCTCTGAAACAGCTTGTTTCAGAGTATCAAAACTCTCTTGCTACTCTTGCTTCCATGCAAATGGAATTTTTCCTTGAAGCAAGTTCATCATAGGTGCTGCTATCGACGAATATGAAGAGATGAATTTCTGATAAAAATCGGAAAGTCCTAAGAATGACCGTAATTGCCCCTCATCCTGAGGAGTAGGCCATGCTAAAATAACTGATACCTTCTTGGGATCCATCTGAATCCCATCGGTTGAAATCACATATCCTAGATAGTCTATCCTTGGAAGAAACAACTGTGTCTTCTCCAGATTTACATACAACTTATTTTCTTTTGAAATATTCAACACAAACCTTAAATGATTTTCATGCTCATGCACAGTTCTACTATACACTAGCAAATCATCCACAAAATCAACAACACACTTTCCTATGAAAGGTCTTAAGATATCATTCATTAACATCATAAATGTAGCTAGAGCATTTGTCAAACCAAAAGGCATGACCAAATACTCATAATGACCAAAACGGGTCTTGAAAGTTGTCTTATGTACATCATGATCTTTCACTCTAATCTGATGATAGCCACTCTTTAAATCTATCTTACTAAATACAATGGCTCCACCTAGAGCATCCAAAAGATCATCAATCCGGGGCATGGGATATCTATGTCTAATAGTGATCTTATTGAGTGCTCGATAATCAACACACATCCTATAAGATCCATCCTTCTTCTTCACAAGAAGAACTGGTGCAGCAAAGCGTGAAAAGCTGGGTCTAATCAGCCCTTTTTGAAGATACTCGTCCACGACCTTGCGGACTTCATTTTCCTCTTGCAAACTCATTCGAAATGGTGGCCCAGTGGTCGGACTCGATCCTGGTACCAATTCAATTCTATGCTCTATATTCCTACAAGGAGGCAAACGTGATGGTAATTCCTTTAAAAATAACTCTTGGAATTCTGCTCTCACTTTGGCTGAAAGTGCTGGAGCATTCCAACTTGAGTCTCCATGACTGCATGAATCCATCTCAACATACGACAAATACATGAAATAAAGAAAATAGATATACTTACAATCAATTTTGAGCAACTTGGTAGCAGTCACCAATCTCGTCTCTTGGAGATCTGGTTCTCCACGAATCAGTAATCTCCTTCCCTCATGCTCAAACTGATACACATGTGAAGCAAAATCAATGACTGGTTTCTTCCTTGCATGCCACTTCTTACTTAGAACTATGTCGAATCGAGCTAATCTTGCTATCTCAAAATCCAATTTTTCCTCATAGGACTGGATTTGAATAGGAAGATCAACTACTCATCTATCCCAAGTTTCAGTTCCCTTCCCATCGGCTAGCTCTACGGTATAAGTATAATCTGGCTGTATCGTATCTAAGCATATCTCTTGACTAATCGGGAACTTATAACATTATGAGTCGAACCTGTGTCAAAGAGTACCTTGATAGGCTGTCCTGCCACGACTCCTCTCATAACAATAAGCTCAATATCTCGGAATCGATATCCTTTCTATGCCACTGGCGAAAGCACAACATGTGGCACAGTCGGAACCTTTTTAGTGACCGTCATGGCCACTATGGGAGATGATAATGGAGATGGGGAGTCCCCAAACTTATCCTCACTGCCACCCCTGCTTGAGTCGGATTTATGACTATGCTGGCTGCTATCTTTTTCTTTTTAGGACAATCCTTATACAAGTGCTGCCCTAAGCAACCATAGCACAAACCCTCTTTCATTGCCTTCTCTTTCTGCTGAGGGGTAAGAATAGATCAGTTATATGCCCTCTCAGCCAGATCAAACACTTTTCTCTTTCCTCCTGAGTCTGTCTGGATCATGTGCACCTACTTAGCCTCCCTAGAAGGTTGTGCACTGACCGAACTAGGAGTCGAAGTATGGAAAGGTCGGCTAACCTTAGTCCATGGGTATCACTAGCCCTGGGAACTTGTGCTCTTGTGGCCGTCCTCATAAACCAAGGCCATCTCTGTGGCCTGTGCCAAAGACTGACACCGCTCCTTCCTCACTAAAGGTTGAATAGTTTCTCTGAGTCCCAAAACAAACTTGTGGACTTGAAGAAACTCTGGAATGGTATCAGGTACTTTAAGAAGTACATCTCTATATCTATCTGCGTATTCCTGAATTGATTGATTCTTCTGACTGATGAAGAACCAGGTGTCTAGTGCTCTAGACCTCTCATCAGGTGGTACAAAATTGTTATAAAACAGGATTTTGAATTGATCCCATGTCGTGGGCTCCTTCTTATCCTACTCTATCTTACGCCACCACCTATGTGCAACATCCATAAGATTATAAGTGGCCTCCTAAATCTTGTGCCTATCATCAGTGATATGAGACAGACGGAAGCACTGTTCCCACTTGCTGAGCCACTGCTCAACCATGTCAGCAGTCCTAGCGCTAGTTGAGCCATGATATCTTGGCGGCTTAAGATCCTTAAGCTGCCATCTAGCTTTTCTAACTAAGACACTATCTTTAAGGACTTTTGAAGTTTGATGCTCATCTGGAGCATCTACCTCCATCTCTGGAAAATCAGAATCAAGCGGCTCTTCTTCTTTCTTAGAAACACGCAGGTGTTCCAAGATATCATGAAGAGAACTTTCTAAGGATAAAACTCTATTGTTCATGGCTTGAATTGGATCAACTGGAGGTTCTGGCATAAGGGTCTCTTTTCTAACAGGTGATGAAGGTTCGGGTTCCATACTAAGTCTAAAGGCAAGAAACTTTTTCTTTAGGTTTTCTTCTTTTTTTTTTTTTAAGACTAAACAAATGTAAATACTATTGGCAAGCGAAAAAAGAACTTGTCAAAGCTTTTGCTTAACAGAAAAAATCAAAAGAAAGAAACTTTTAATATGCTTTCTAAACTTCGATGCAAATGCATGCTAATATTTTAGAAATTTCGGCAGCCTAACGGCGTCACTTTAAAATCCGAAATAATTTTGAAGAAAATAAAAAAACGTCAAGCATTCAACAAAATCAAATCATGTGCCGGCAGGCACGATCTATTCTTTTTATCTTCTCAACGAACACCTGCAATTGAAAACTTTTCCAAATATGCTGTTGGGCTCTACAGGTCCTCAATCAAAATATTTCTCTTGTCGATACCTGCCGATACTTACCACCTGTAAGAAAAGCTCAAGCATCGAACATACATCTCTATTTACGCTCTAATTATGTCATCCTATGCGTAATGCAAGAATTCTTCTAATATGCACAATCAACAGAATAATCAACCAAATATTGACTAAATACTTATCTCAGATTTCCTTTGATATTCTCGAAGCATCCAATTGAAGAGCTACGGGTAGACTATTGACTTCCTTTGGTTCGTGGATCGCATATGCCTTCAAAAGTGCTTCGTTGATGATGCTTGATGAATAACAATCTACTTCCAACCTCTATTGCAGACAATATCTGAACCCAAAGTATGGCTTATAGCACTCCCTGGAAAGATCTTTGAGAGAGCTTTTTAACAAGCCCAAGAACTCCAAATTTGGACAAGAATTGACCAAGTTATGGCCAATTTGGCTATTTTGGTGAGATTTTGACTATGGCACGCATAAAAAAAAAAGAGCAAATTCGTAACTTTCTCTTCTCTGCAGCGACGAACTGTAATATGCAGGTTCAGCTTATCCCACATACAAATTAAATTACTGAGGAGCCATATATATACATCCAGAAAAGCGGCCGGGCAAATCCTCTGTTAGTCTCCGCGTGCAAGCGCCTGCAAATTCGTGAAAAAAAACGAATCCTCTATGTGCGTGTCTTGGGCGGGAATCGTCTGTCTCTTGCAACAGAGCACTGATCACATGAAAATTCGAGCAAACAAATGCTCTGAATCACCTGAAGATCGGAAGCGTCTGAAAATCGGAAGCACCTGAAGATCCTCTTCTCCCGGCGTGAGATATGGTGGGGTCACACTGGGCAGTTTAAGAGGGGGTCCTATGGGGCTCCCTCAATCTCCTTCTCTAGCTGCAGAAGAAAACTCCAACGGCGCTTCGAAACTGATGACGACCAGAAGCACGCGAACGGGCTGAGAGATGAACACGACCTCCGAAAAGAAGACATGCACAAATCTTCAGCACTACACGAGTTCTTCTAAAATTAGCTCAACAAGACACTGCTCTCATACCAAGTGTGAGGCTTTCCTCAAAGAAGACATGCGAAAGATGTGTGTGCCACTCTCCTCCCATCCATTTATATCCTCTTGTATCTAAAATAGCAGTGATCTGGAATGATCTATCGTCGCCATGTGGCCAGCATGCAACACTCATCCCCACTAACCATCAAATACCTTAGGATATACCCCCGAGCTTAGGACCTTGGCTAACTAGCCCTCGTCCCACACACACACGGACTGGTCTCTGTAGACCAATGTCTGACACTCAATGCCACCCCATTTCAGATGGTCTTCAGACAGAATGGGCAGGCATGAAGGGCGGGTACATTTTCCAAACAAATGTTCCATGCATTGGTAGCATACTCATTAGGGAGCTCTGCCCCTATGTGAATTGCTCATGCCGCATGGCATATATTGATTCGCTGATTCCTATGGAAATCCCCTGCTGCCACCTTGTGTGAAACCTACCTAGGTGTCATTTTTAAATTGTCTAACCCTTGCTTTGTGGGATGAGGGAGGTCCCATGGACACTATGCCCATTCATTTGTCGAGTCTTTTTTACAATCAAATTCAAACAAAAAAAAGATTAAACTTTGACCAAACTTCCTCCTTAGAAGAAATCTTATATTAAGCATGTTAGATACACACTCTTAGCCATTAGCCATTATAGAAAAACTATGTGCAATGCTTAAATTTGATGCCCGATCCTGGGCATCACCAAATTTTAAGGGATGCCCTGGAAATGAGAATGGGAATCCTTGTCATACACAAACATGTTTCCATTGAATGGATAGAACACCACTTTTATGTTATAGTGTTTGACCACACACCTTCATTGTATGTAATCTTCATTATTTTGTATCATACGAAAAGCCAATAAAAAAGTGTTCCTTTTTAATCTCTCGTATGAATAATATGCATTACATAGCATCCAATCTCTCTCTCTCTCTTCCCATTATGCATAAAGTAAAATTTCATCATACATTATGTCATTCGGAATATCGAAGTATTAAGAATCAAATGATGCTTCCAAAAAAGAGTTCCTATTATAATTCAGTTTTCAAAATGTAATCACATTAATCCAATACATATACTCCATAGGCATTTGAAACAAAAGATGAATGAGTCTAAAGATCAGCCACATGACGATCTTTCAATTTTTCCTATATGTCATAGATCTTTTCCCACTCTAAAAGATCACATGAGGGTCCAAGCATGGAGATTCGCATAAGCATATCCAATGTGTCCACCTTAAGATGTTGTCTACAATATGTTTTTATGATGTTTTGCTTGGAAAATCCTCTCTCACATGATATGGGAACCACCAAGAGTATCTACCACAATTTCAATAGATTCGGAAATGTTTCTTGCCAATGTGAAGTATTAGAGAAAACTCTCCATGCATCTTTGAAATTCATGCCTTCGCATCCATAATATAGAGTATCTACAAGTGCCTTCATCTCTTTTCACATCCATTGGCATTGATCACATGATTACCAATACATGTAAGCAAACATGATAACCATATGATGGCTTTTCTATCTCTTTCATCTTCTTCACTTGGGTAGTATAGGGTTGAATAATTTGCTAGCACTGAAGAAATACATATCCAAAAACCTTTCATTGACACAATCAATTACTTTTAGCACAAAATCTTTTGCCATCTCTATGCATGTATTCAAAGATCCATCTTGGATATCTAATGGAAAACCATTTTTGTCTTTACCTCGCATGGATACATACAAAAGAGTGTGAGTATACTCCTCCCCATTCTCATTTACATGTTTCAAGTGACCCATTTGTGCATTTTCAATGAAGGGTTTCAAGTATATGGTACCCTTTGCAAAGATATCACCAAGAATTTTTTTTTTCAAAGAGTTCAAGCATACTTCTATAGATGTGCTAAAAGAAGTAATATCTATACTTTCTTTTTTTTTTTTCAAAGAGTTCAAGCATACTTCTATAGATGTGCTAAAAGAAGTAATATCTATACTTTCTTTTTTTTTTTTTAATTCTATTCAATTCATCCAATTCCAATAAGACATCTGCCAATAGATGTATGCAAAATAAAACTTTGAATATGCATAATTTCTCATACCACATTGGTGCTTGGCATTTCCAAAATGTCAAGATTTTGCAAAATAAAACTTTGAATATGCATAATTTCTCATACCACATTGGTGCTTGGCATTTCCAAAATGTCAAGATTGCAGGTAATAATTTAACCAAGAGTACCATCACATTTCCTCTTGCCAACCATCTAACATCATGAATCTGCAATACTTCCAAAACTTGAAGATTCATTTCTTGAAGTAACTTTTGAAAGTTCGAATGTCTTACATTTGAAGCATTTATCCAAGAATATATTTTTTTGTGATTTTGTCCACATAAGAAAGATAAGGAAAACATTTGCATGCATCAACAAGAGCTAGAGCTTCCCTATGTGCAACACAATGCACAACAATAAGATTTGGCACATCTCTACTAAGCTTTGAGACAAGTCCCTCATGGCAGCCAAGCATTGAGCTATCTCCATCTATAGATATACCAACCAAATGCTTAATATCCAATGACATTTCAAAAAACATATTCATTATTGCATTATATTTTGTTTGTGCATATCCATCTGCAACTACTATCAACTTCAAAAATTCACATTTAGAAACTCCAAGCCCATCTTTGTTAAAAAAGGAAGCATAAACAATTAAATGTTTCTCCAAAGCCCTGTCAGTAGACTCATCTATCATTAATGCAAGATAGGGACTTTGTGATAAATCATTCCTTTGATGATTTTCCAAATAACAAGATATGCATGTGATAAATTCTTTTGCTGCCATAATATTGATATAAGAAGAATAATCTCTTCTTAAAGGCATATCTTTCACGTCCAATGAGAATGCCAATTCGCATAATGCTTCATACTTCATCAAAGATATATCTTGCTTGGAAACAAAGTATGCTAATTTCATACAAGTGATCACTCTACTTTTGTTTCGACCATGCATAATAGAAGCATGCTCTGGAATCTTCTTGTCCTTTTCTGCATACCATCTTGATCTTCCAAGTTTATGCTCAGAAGACTTATTATGCTTTCTTATTGCTCCTTTCATTATGGTCTTACAACCATCTCCATTTCCCCATGGGCCATCGATTCGGTACTTCTCGCACCATTTGCATTTCATACACACTTCACTTCCATCAACAATGAGCTTCAAGAAGGGGAATTCTATTTCCCACGTACTATTGTATTTCCTCATCTTCTTAACTTTTGCTTCTGAAGCTTGAGTTCCGAAAGATGTTGAGCCACTATGCAAAGGAATCTTTACAACAACATTATTTTCATCATCTCTGTTTTCATGCAAGAATCATAATTGTGCACACTTTCTATACAATGCATGGATGTATTTGCATTCTCTCCAGCCAAAACATTTTTCAAGTCAATATCAAGAACTTCTGTATGCATATTGTCCATCTCATTTACATCTACCTCATCATCACTTCCAAAACGTGCATACATCATTTCATTTCTTGTATGCATGCTTGTCTTGGGTATTTCTAACTCGTTCTTATTGACAACCTTCTTGAAGGCATCCAATAGAGTACGTTGAGACATTTCATAAACCTACATAATCAAGATATGCAATGTATAAAGCATACCATTTTGCAACTTAAAAAAAAACAAAAGTGTTTTTCACAAAATATCTAATTGTAAAGCTAACCTGCTTCAAGCTTGAAACGTTGAGGAAATCTTTGAAATGCGGGTGATGATTAGTTCTTCTACTCTCCAATGCTTTCTTTTTTATAACAATGATTCCACAAATTGAAATAACTTGTGAAAAGTTAAACTGTTGAGTGAAGTATAAAGCATAAAACATGGAACATTAATAAAGAGAATTGATCCATAAAAAATATGTCAACTTGCAAATGGCACTCACTTGGCACTTGCTCAATGATTCATCATTGTGGAGCTTGCAAGTCGTTGGCCAATGAGTTTGAATGTGCAAGCTAAAGTCTTTAGCCAATGAGCATTGGATTTTAAATCCTTGTCCAAAAGAGCTAGAAAGTTCAAGAGTTTGGACCCTGCAAGGCATTAACAACTTGAGTGTTGTGTTCATGGATGATTAACTAAAGCTAAAAGCTTCTCATTCTTGAAACTCGAAAGTGATCTGTAGCATTGGAATTCAGCATGCACAATGCACCAAAAATGAATAAAACATAACTTGTTGTACCATTTGAACTTTGCATGCAAACTTCAATGCACCATTGCCAAAAGTAAATCTTCAATCATAATTCTTCATATGAATCATGAGTGGCATCACACATGAGCAGTGACTTGTGGATGCTTTGTAGTTTGTAAATTGCATGTTGCTCAATGCTACCTGCACGAATGCCCAATGTCCATGGGTCATGGGCCATGCCCCATCGTATACAGTACTGTTGAGTATATACTATAGTCTATACACTAAGTATTAAGCACTGATCTGAGCAAACCTGAAGGTTGAAACGCTGGCCAATGTGGACTTAGCGTCGACAGAATGTTCTGAAATCCTGAAGCTTCAATGATACTTCAGTCTTTCGGCCAATGTGCACTTTAGCATTGACAGAATCGTTGGCAGACTGCAGTCGCGTTGTCTCCTCAATCATATGTGAGTCCAATCTTATGCGCAATCGAAAGTTGCTTCCAACTCATCAACGTTACTAGTCGGCAGGCTGCAGTGCGTAGCTCGCTTGGCAAGTTAGTAGGCTGCAGCTAGAGTGCTGCTCCAGATTCTATGGACCATACTCCACAGTTCGAACTTCGCAGGCCATGACAGAGCCACATGCTGCATGCTCTAGGGGCCAGAGGTTTCTTCTGCGCAAAAAGGGCACGCGACTCGCTAGTGCCCACTTAGGAAAACTGAAAAATGCGTTAGTTCACTCTCTGGAAACGTATAGCCTAGGGCCTGAGCGTTCGGTCTTGCAAATTTTTTTACTCCGGAAGTTAACAAAAATACCCCTCGGCCTAGGGGTTTTTTTGCAAAAAAAAATGCTTCCAGGGGTCCGAGATTATATGCAGAGATAAACTAGGGAATTCTCTGCACTTTCTGCAGAGAACCATTATGTTTCCAACGAATTTCTGACTACTGTTGCAGGGAACCAGTCATTCGAGTCGAGTGCTGTAGGTTTTACATTGGTTTGTCCAATGTGACAATGTTCTCAGAGGCTCAGAGTCCAAATTCTGCCCAGACCCACAGCCCACACTCCACGTGGCATGGACCACTACCCGGTGCAAGGTTTTATATATATATATAATATATATCCTTTGAAATTGGAGATGCCCGACCCGGGGCCGGAAAAATTTCAAATATATATAAATAAATATATATATATATATATATATATATATATATATATATATATATATATATATATATATATATATATATATATATATATATATATATATTTGGGATGCCCAACATTTGAACATAGGCATCCCTTAGATGCCCGGTCCTAAAATGTGGGCATCAATTGATGCTCCAACCATGTCATTTGATGCCCACTTTGGACATCAAATTTAAACACTCGCTATGTGTGCCTGCACGTCTGTGCAAAAGAGTGTCCATGTGAATAGTAATAAGTATGTCCTCTTTCACCGTCCAGGACTTCGTTGTTGACTTCGTCAGGACGTCCAGATCTTTCGACATCGTCGGCGACTCGGCATCATGAACACCCACTAAGATCTCCTCTTACGTCATTTTATGGACGTCATATCTTGACGTTAACCAGACGAATGCAGCGTTTTCCAACATAGAGCTCGAGGACGTGCTTGTTCCAGTTCCAAACATTCTCATTGCCGAGGATGTCGAAGAGCCTTTGCGAAGGAGCTTCTCAAGAACGGTCAACAATGAACTCCTCGACTGAGAAAAGACAGATACACATACATTCTTTCGCACAGGCGCACGCACACAGAGCAAAAGCACACGGGTATTCTCAGAGTCGTAACCAGTCTCCTTTCCAAATTCCAGAGCTCTATATATTTTCAGCACTCATCTGTCCCATCTATCTTCCCATCAGTTCATTGCTTGGGATCGCAGTCTGCAGAGTGACATTCATTGCAGCTCTCTCTCTCTCTCTCTGTGCAAACGACGTGAATCCAAGCTTTGCTCTGACATCCTTCGTTCGCAGCAATGATATCCTCCAACGCAATAAGCTATCTTCCCTTCTCTCTCCCAGCAATGTCCCTAGAAGCTTATCTCTTATGTCTTCTAGCTGCTATCGTCATTGCGTATTTCATCTCACATCTCATGAAGCCGAAGCTTCGACTGCCTCCAGGACCGCTTGCGTTGCCCATCTTCGGAAACTGGCTGCAAGTGGGTGATGATCTGAACCATGAAAACTTGTCCCAGATGGCCAAGAAATTCGGCGAAATATTCCTCCTTAGAATGGGCCAGCGCAACCTCGTAGTCGTCTCTTCGCCCGAACTTGCCAAAGAGGTTTTGCACACACAGGGTGTCGAGTTTGGCTCGCGCACTCGCAATGTCGTGTTCGACATCTTTACTGGCAAAGGTCAGGATATGGTGTTTACCGTCTATGGCGATCATTGGCGCAAGATGCGGCGAATTATGACGGTCCCATTTTTCACAAACAAAGTAGTTCAACAGAATAGGACATTTTGGGAGCAGGAGATTGATTCTGCAATCAATGATCTGAGGAACAAGCCGACTGCGTCCACCACAGGCGTGGTTGTCCGGCAGCGCCTACAGATGCTCATGTACAACAACATGTATCGCATGATGTTTAACCGAAGATTCGAGGGGGAAGATGATCCTGTATTCGTGGAGCTGAAGCGACTAAACGGAGAGAGAAGCAGGCTTGCACAAAGCTTTGAGTATAATTATGGAGACTTTATCCCCATCCTCCGTCCCTTTCTGCGCCGATACCTCAAGAGATGCCAAGAAGTGAAGACGGAACGACTCAATCTATTTAACAAGTATTTTATCGAAGAGCACAAGTGAGTTTCTGTACTGCAATAGACACCTTCAGAACTAACGTCTGCTGATCTGCACATTTTCTGTTTGGGACCATCTTATTTTTCCTTAGTATATCTAGGGGCTCTTAAGAGCACATCATTGAATTCTCTGAGTACTTGGGCAGGAAGCGAATCATGGCGAAACCTCCATCCAACGAGGAAAAGTGCGCACTTGACCACATGCTCGATGCTCAGAAGAATGGAGAGATCACTGAGGAAAACATTCTCTACATCGTCGAGAACATCAACGTTGCAGGTACATACGAGTGATTTGCGTAAGCACCGCGAGTGGTGTTGTTCATATGAAGTCAAGATTAAGAATAAATTATTAATTGCAATCACTTACGTCTGCAGCGATTGAGACTACCTTGTGGACCATCGAGTGGGGACTGGCTGAGATCGTCAACAATCCCGACATCCAGAAGAAGATCCGCGAGGAGATGGACTCAGTGCTCGGCAAAGGAGTACCAATAACCGAGCCCGACGTCTCAAGGTTGCCATACTTGCATGCCGTTCTGAAGGAGACGATGCGCCTGCACATGCCCATCCCTCTTCTGGTACCGCACATGAATCTCCTGCAGGCAAAACTCGGCGGATACGACATTCCTGCGGAGAGCAAGATTCTGGTGAATGCATGGTGGCTGGCCAACAATCCTGAGTGGTGGGAGAGGCCGGAGGAGTTCAATCCCGAGCGTTTTCTGGGCGCTGAGAAGATCGAGGCCAATGGCAACGACTTCAGATTCGCACCGTTTGGGGTGGGAAGGAGAAGTTGTCCGGGTATCATTCTGGCCATTCCCATCGTCTCCCTCGTCCTTGGGCGTCTGGTGCAGAGCTTTGAGCTGCTGCCGCCTGCTGGTCAGACTAAGGTGGACGTTACTGGAAAGGGTGGCCAGTTTAGCCTTCATATCGCCAAGCATTCTGTTATTGTCTGCAAGCCCATCATCAATTAAACAACCTAAGTCTACACCTTGAGCAGCAAGTCCATGTCTGTCTCAACAATCAATCGATACATTTCAAGGAACCCAACCATCATATTTCTCTTGAGACAACCATACAATTTCCTGTGGGCAAGCCAAAATTTTATACGTATCATGGATCATTTTCCGTCCTTTATTTATGCAATAGCATGTAATTTGTGGTACATCTCTACATGACTCAGAAATAAGCCTACTTGATTTTATTCTTGCAAACTCAGTCTGTTTACATTTGTTGTAAATACCTTCTTCATCAATACACAGTAGAATGGAAGTCTTCTGGTATCTGCACTGCAAGGCATTGAACTTGGTATCTTATATGAATACAAGTCTTTTACAGTGTGCATTGATGGAACATACGCTTCCTTAGATATGTCTCGTTATTGCAAAATGTTTCACTGTTCAACTTCTATTTTGGCATATTCTCACTATTTGACGTCTTCGTGAGAAAGCGGGACTTATTGAAAAGAGAATTGACTTCTGTAGGAGAGTGAATAGGCTTCTATGCATAAAAACAGACAATAGCTGTGGTATGATAAAATCTCCTCGTGTTGCAATGAACTAGCACCTATGAACACCAAGAAGCAATGGTGGTATTGTAAAGTGGGTTGACAAAGGTTAAAGCGAAGCTAATATTACGATCCTTTGGAGTAATAGCCAAGCAGTGATCTTAGCCTAGTGGTATGTAAAAATCTCATTGTCACTTGGAGTGAATTGTCTCCTATGAACAACAAGAAACAATGATGATATTATAATGTAGCTTGACAAAGGTCAAATCCAAGCTAACATTATGATGTTCTGGAGTAATGGCCAAAGAATGAGCTAGCCTAGTGGTTAAGATCAATAGAAAGGAACAATCAGAAGGTCTTCAATTTAACAAAAATGCAAAATTCCCTTGTGTTGGAGTTCTAGTTGCACAAAAAGGTTATCGATCCCTCAACACCGAGCTGCTTGTTGTGAGAGGGGAGGTGAACAAAAATCTTGTGAACATATTATTTGATATAGTATCTATAAATAATGTGATAAATTCCTCTTTAGTAAAGAAAATTTAAGTTGAATAGTAGCCTATTTGAGTACATCTAGAGGATAGAGTTAGGAGATGGCAAGGGATCTAAGATTTAGGATCGATGAGTAGTCAGATTGGCAATCCAAAATTATAAAAATGAGTTATATTATGAGATCGTCAGGTTGGCGAGATTTAATTTCAAACTTAGGAAACAATGGGATGCCAATCCAAATTCCATCATTGAATTTGGGACCCATGTTTATCAGTTATTTGATAAGGGACACCATTGGATGTGAGATCAAATTATTTGAATGATTGTATGTTCATTCCTGACAAGAGGAAACTCAATTGTTTTCATAAATGATGCATACTTCAAACTTTACAGCCTTATGGGAAGTTAATGCCAACTGGTTGGTACACATTATGCAAGGTTTCCACTCTCATCAAATTTTAAGAGCACAGAGTTAAAATAATGGATCTTTATTCGTGAGCTCCAGCACAAAATAACAATCACATGCAATTTTGGAAATGCATATTTATAGACATGAAGAACTAAAGTATATAGATATTAAACAGATATGCATAACATACATAACTACATACATCACACGTATGTACATACATAGATGATCACATCCTCATACATGGATAGCCACTTGTATATATTTCTACATATGTATGTATTTCAACTCATGGATAACGACATGTGCATATTTCTACACCTATACAAAAACCTCGTATACGGCTTTCCATACATGTACATATATATATGCATATACTATGAGAACCACATTAATAAACAACCATACACACATGTACAAAAACAAATCACATACAAATACATTGACACCCACATGCACACAAACAAAGATAGGATATCACTTTAGATACATGATTCACTTATATACATATTTATAAATGGAGAAAACACATACATAAGGAGGTATTCAAAAATATTTTTGCATAGTGAGGAGGTCTGTATAGTTACTAATATGCATCCTAAAAATGGATTTCTTAAAACAAGCATTTCTCAATGTAATGGATGTGTCATATTTTTGTAAATCCTTATTCATCTAAATTCTCCAAATTCAAATGAGTATAAATGTTCATCAATTCAATAAAAGGGGCAATATTTGTTGCATCTAAAACAATGCACCCTTCCTATATCTGACCCTACTCTCTAAGTTTGAGCCTCATATCATGTGAGCCAAAAATCCTAAAATCGATATGATTCTGAGGCTCAAACATGAGAGGCTCGAACTTGAGAGGAGTTTGAGCCTCATATCATGTGACTTGACAATCCCAAACTTGATATGATTTACACGTTGGAAAAGCTGAGAGGCTCAAACTTAAGTTCGAGCCTCATATTACATGAGTCAATAGACTGACAATTGATATGATTCAAAGGCATGAACTTAAGTTGAAGCCTGATATTATGTGATGCAACAGACTCAAAATTCAAAGGCTTGAACTTAAGTTTGAGCCTCATATCATGTGACATAACAAATCAAACTTGATATGATTTAGAGGCTTGACCCTGAGAGGTTTGAACTTAATTTCGAGCCTCATATCATGTGAAAATCCCAAACTTGATATGATTCTAAGGGTTAGCTCTTGTGGATGCAAAAGGAGTTGAGTTAAAACTACTAGTCTTTTTGCTAAAGAGCTTGAGAGGCCCGAACTTAAGTTCGAGCCTCATATCATGTGATCCAAAAATCCCAAACTTGATATGATTCTAAGGCTCCAACTTAAGTTTGAGCCTCTTAATTCCTTTGCATGTAAGAGAGCGTTTAACTTAATAGACCTGAACTTAAGTTTCAACATCTTCTATTCATATTTTAAAATAGATTTGAGTTAAAAATACTATTCTTTTCATTCGAATATTGAGAGGCAGTTTGAGCCGCATATCATGGGACACAACAGACTCAAACTTGATATGATTTAGAGGTTTGAACTTGAGAGCCCCGAACTTAAGTTCGAGCCTCATATCATGTGGTCCAACAATCCTAAACTTGAATTAACTTACAGGCTCAAACTTAAGTTCGAGCCTCTTAGTTGTTTTGGATGTAAGAGACTGTTCAACTTAACAGGATTAAACTTTAAGTTCGAGTGTGTTTTGTTCAAATTTCAAAATAGATTTGAGTTAAAAATACTATTCTTTTCACTCTAAAAGCTTAGAGGCTCGAACTTAAGTTTGAGCATCGTATCATGTGACTCAATAGACTCAGACTTGATATGATTTAGAAGCTTGAACTTAAGTTCAAGCTTGATGATGCAATATCAAAATTCAGAGGCTCTAACTTAAGTTCAAGCCTCATATCATGTGAGCCAACAATTCCAAACTTGATATGATTCTGAGGTGCGAACTTAAGAGGCTTCAGCTTGAGAGGTTTGAACTTAAGTTCGAGCCTCATATCATGTGACCTAACAATCCCAAACTTGATTTGATTTAGAGGTTGGAAAAGATCAGAGGCTCGAACTTAAGTTTGAGCCTCATATCATGTGATTCAATAGAATGATAGTTGATATGATTCAAAGGCTCAAACTTAAGTTTGAGTGTAATATTATGTGACACAATAGACTCAAAATTTAGAGGCTCGAACTTAAGTTCGAGCCTCATATCATGTGACACAATAGACTAAAACTTGATATGATTTAGAGGCTCGGCTCCGAGAGGTTTGAATTTAAGTTCGAGCCTCATATCATGTAACAATCTCAAACTTGATATGGTTCTAAGGTTCAAACTTAAGTTCAAGCCTCTGAGTTCTTTTGCATGTAAGAGAGTGTTCAACTTACCATTCTTGAACTTAAGTTCAACCTTCTTTTGTTCAATTTTCAAACTAGATTTGAGTTAAAAATACTTATTTTTTTTGGAAAAGCTTAGAGGTGCAAACTTATGTTTGAGCCTCATATCATGTGACTTAATAGACTAAGACTTGATATGATTCAAAGTCTCAAACTTAAGTTTGAGCATGATATTATGTGACACAATAGACTCAAAATTCTGAGGCTAAGACTTAAGTTTGAGCCTCATATAATGTGACACAAAAGAGTCAAACTTGATATGCTTTAGAGGATTGAACTTAAGTTCGAGCCTCATATCATGTAATCAAAGAATCCCAAACTTGATATGATTCTAAGGCTGAAACTTAAGTTCAAGCCTCTTAATTTTTTTGGATGTAAGAGAGTATTCAACTTAATAGGCTCAAACTTAATTTGAGGGTCTTTTGTTCAAATAGCAAAATAGATTGGATTTAAAAATACTATTGTTTTCGCTAGAAAAGTTGAGAGGCTGAGACTTGACATGATTCAAAACCTTGAACCTTGATAGGATTCTAAGGCTCGAACCTGAGAGGCTCCAATCTGAGAGGCTCAAACTTAAGTTAGAGACTCATATCATGTGACCTAACAATCCCAAACTTGATATGATTTAGAGGCTAGAGAAGCTAGTAGGCTCAAATTTAAGTTCGAGCCCCATATCATGTGACTCAATAGACTGACAGTTGGTATGATTCAAAGGCTAAAACTTAAGTTTGAGCTTGATATTACACAATAGACTAAAACTTTAGAGGCTCGAACTTAAGTTCAAGCCTCATATCATGTAACACAACAGACTTAAACTTGATATTATTTAGAGGCTCGATCCTGAGAGGTTCAAACTTAAGTTTGAGCTTCATATCATGTGACAATCCCAAAGTTGATATGATTCTAAGGCTGGAACTTAAGCTCAAGACTCTTAGTTCTTTTGCATGTAAGAGAGTGTTCAACTTAACATTCTCAAACTTAAGTTCAAGCATCTTTTGTTCAAATTTCAAAATAGATTTCAATTAAAAATACTATTTTTTTTTGGAAAAGCTAAGAGGCTCAAACTTAAGTTCGAGCCTCATATCATGTGACTCAACAGAGTAAGACTTGATATGATTGAAAGGCTCAAACTTAAGTTCGAGCGTGATATTATGTGACACAACAGACTCAAAATTCAAAGGCTCAAACTTAAGTTCAAGCCTCATATCATGTGACACAACAAAGTCAAACTTGATATGATTTAGAGGCTCGAACTAGATATTATGTGACATAATAGACTCAAAATTCAGAGGATCAAACTTAAGTTCAAGCCTCATATCATGTGACACAACAGACTCAAACTTGATATGATTTAGAGGCTCGAACCTGAGAGGTTTGAACTTAAGTTCAAGTCTCATATCATTTGACCCAACAATCCCAAAATTGAATTGATTATGAGGCTCGAATTTAAGTTTGAGCTCTTTGTTCTTTTGGATGTAAGACACTTTTCAATTTGATAGGCTCGAACTTAAGTTCGAGCATTCTTTGTTTGAATTTCAAACTAGATTTGAGTTAAAAATACTATTGTTTTGGCTCGAAAAGCTGAGAGGCTCGAGCTTAAGTTTGAGACTCATATCAAACAGAGACTTGATATGATTCAGAGCCTCGAACTTAAGTTCAAGCATGATACTATGTGACACAACAGATTGAAAATTTAGAGGCTCCAAGTTAAGTTTGAGCCTCATATCATGTGACACAATAGACTCAAAATTTATATACTTTTCTTTTCGTTGGAGAAGCTGAGAGGCTTGAAATTAAGTTCAATCCTCACATCATGTGATCCAACAGACTGAAAGGAGCTTGTACACATACATACATACACAAAACAATGTCAGAATAGCACAAAAACCAATTTTCAACAGCCCTTATAGTGAATCTAATAATGGATCACCACATAGTTCAAATGAATCTATTTCAATTAATCCACCTATTTCAAATGACACCACAATATTTAATCTGCATAATTCAAATTAATCCATATCATTTAATCTATCAATGACAAATGAATCCAATTCATTTAATCCACATAATTTAAATGATACCACTTTATTTAATCCACACAATTCAGATGATAGCACTTCATTTAATCCACTTAACTCAAATGATACCACTTCATTTAATCCACATAGTTCAAATGAGACCACAATATTTACTCCACTTAATGTAAATAAATCTATATCATTTAGTCCACATAGTTCAACTGAATACATATCGTTTTCAATATGGTCTTAATCCATCTGTTGTAGAGCAAAGAAGAGCAATGAGGCAGAGAAGAAGAAGGGCCCGAAAATTTTTCCAAATTGGATACTTTATTTTTGTATTATAGCCATTTTGTAATATATTTTCCGATGTAAATGCACTAGAGGAGTCCTCTAGATGCACACCCATAGAGATTTGTATCTTTACCTTTGTAAACTAGTAGGAAATTAGTCTTTTAGTTAATAAAGTGCCGGTCTCTTGTGTGAAAGGACCATCTTTAGGGCACATGTATATAATTCATTTTGTGAATGTTTGTAGAGACTTTTGCGATTGTGAGAATCAAGAACATTGAATTTAGAATTTGTGTCTTCTCCTCTCTGTATCTTCTTCCTTGTGAGCTTGCATGCATGTGTGATGCTTGGAAAGAGTGCTTAGAAGTGTGGTCTATCCATGAAAGTGCTAGTTTGCTATTGGTAAGGTGTGTGTGAAGTGTAGGAAGTGCTGAAGTGTAGGAAGATCAATCCCACGACTCAGTATTTTGCTCATAACTTGGAGCAGAAGTGTCAAAATCAAGAGAAAAGACGACCATTGTATGCGTATTCTTGAGAGCTTCGAAATAAACCCTCTATTTGCTATGTTCGGAGTTTGGAGCTGAGAGAAAGGCTTGATTTACTGACTGCTGTTCCAAGTGTCGTGACACCATAACCGACCTTGAAAGCTTGATTGTAATGGATTTATACTTATTTGTACTTTGTGAAACTTCATTTTCATTGACCATCACTTGAATGTATTTCTTCATACACTCGTCTAGGTCTTGATACTCCTTGGATTGATAATTAAAGCGTGAGTCCCCACTATATGTACTTGAGGGAGATTGAGGTATAGTCTCTTTCTCCACAAGTCAATAAGTCGGTACTTAGGTAAACACATTTTTGGCGCCGTTGCTGGGGCGAGTCGAATCAAACCAAGGCATTTGTGTGATGGTGAAAAGCTCTTAGCATTGAAGTGAGTAGAGGAGTTGTGAAATTCTCTTCTTTGGGAAGTCACTCTCATCCGCACTTACTACTTCTCACTTTTAGACTGTGTGTAGTGAGTTGATAGTTTAGGGAAGTGAGTAAAGAGAGGAGTTGGAGTAGGTAGGAGGAAGTAAGTGAGAAGACTAGGAAGATAGGGTTAGTTTTCAAGTTGGTTCTTTTAGCCCTCTTAGTTAGGTGTTTCTCATAAGTATAAAAATCAGAAAACACATCTTGTTCACTTTACTTATTCTCAAGCAAGTATCGAGAGAGAGAGAGCCCAGATGTCGGATATCGCGAGTGGAGAGTGGAGAGTTTGGGGCAATGCAGAGCAAGTGGGGGTGTAGGAGAACTTGAGATTAGCTTTCAAGGTGAGCACATCAAATCCCTACTCTCAATATCCACTTAAGTCAAAGTAACATAGAAAAACGACCTACGGTAAGTGTCGTGAAGGGTTATACAGGGGCTGGGAAAGTTTTTTTCTTTGATTCAGGCACTTGAGAGAGGGGAGAGAAGCTCTAGGATCACCCACATTAGTTTGAAACTCAAGTTTACTTGTTAAAATTTGAAAAATTGCAAGTGTCGTGTTTTCCCACAGTTGAGTGTCGTGACATCTAGATGTCGTGATCTCCTGTGGTTGAGTGTAGCGATATTTATTCTTGTCGAATATCGTGGACTTTGCTTCGCGACATTCGTCAAGTGTCAAATACCATGGACTTTGCTTCGCGACATTCGTTGAGTGTCGAATATCATGGACTTTGCTTTGCAACATTCGTCAAATGTTGAATATTGTGGACTTTGCTTTGCGACATTCGTCGAGTGTCGAATATCGTGGACTTTGCTTCGCGACATTCGTCGAGTGTCGAATATCATGGACTTTGCTTCGCGACATTCGTCGAGTGTCGAATATCGTGGACTTTGCTTCGCGACATTCATTGAGTGTCGAATATCCTGGACTTTTCTTCATGATATTCGTCAAGTGTCGAATATCGTGGACTTTGCTTCGTGACATTCGTCAAGTGTCGAATATCGTGGACTTTGCTTCGCGACATTCGTCAAATGTTGAATATTGTGGTTGCTTCAGTGTTGAGTGTCGAGTGTCGTGGACTCCTGAGTTGCAACATTTGGCAAGTATCGGGTGTCGTGAATTTAGTCAATGTCAGGTATAATGCAGAGAGAGCTTCAGTGAAACCTCAGTAGAAAACACCAATTAATAAAAATTTTTCATACGATTTTGAGGTTCTGCAAAGAGCATTGGGAGCTAGGGGTCTGTCAAAACCCGATTAGAGCTTTAAGTGAATGAACCTAAGATCTGGAAGAATCTTAGGAAGCTGAGGAAGTGTAATCTCTTTTGTGAGAAGTGTAGCTGAACCGAGGATTCATTCGCATTACTCTGAAACCTCGAGTGAGTCTGAGGAGGAAATCCTCTTGGCCTCAGAAGACATGCAGAATTCTCTACCAATAGTTGGCATGATGTCAATTATCGAGGGTGAATATCGAACGTCTTTAGAATATGTGAGCACCAATCAACACGGTTTACACAGCTACCTAGATGGACTAAACAGATCGGTGGCTAGGCTGAAGGAAGCTACAGATGCTTACATAGTACCTAGGCCAGCTGTTAAGTATGCAGGAGGATTCTACATGGATAAAAGAGAGATTCTGTATCTACTTACAAAGCATCCTGAAAACATAAGGAGCAAAGGGAAGAAGGAAATAACCACAACCTTGATGGAGAAGGACATGAAGAACAAGTATCTACCCCTCGAGGGAAGTCCATTGTAATTAGGGTTTGGAGAGGAGACCTAGTTCCCCAAGATGATTCCATGATGGATGTTTATTTAGTCAACGGGATGGAGCATCTACTTAGAGCACACTCTTCATTGTGGGAAGAAGCCACCAATCCAGCCATCATCTATGAATTGCAAGATCCTGAAAACCCCACTCATATTATGTACTTGGACAAGAATCACAGAAGGTACATGCCCTTAATGGAATTAGAAAGAGCAGGGTTGAAATATCAGAACATTCGAGTGTTCCCACCTAGGGATCAAGCCAGAACTTCGCAAAACCCCCAAGGAACCTATCATGATACTTCTTATCAACATTCAGGACAGACACAACAATCGAACATTCCAGTTAGACCCCATCTGCAGTTTGCCACACTAGGCAATAATCCTAACTATCGACCTCCTCCACATGTAGAACCGAGGAATAGAATTCCTGTCCATGAGAGACCACTTATAGGAAGAGGACCAGGTATACCAATAGGACGACCAGTCTTCCTTGTAATGCCTTGACCACCTAAACCGGGAAGAAGATTGAGACCCATTCAGGTAGCCAAGTGCATGAGAAGTCACTGTGATGGCTCTAGTGAACCATACAACCATATAGCTGAATTCAAGCAAGTAGTAAGAGCAGAACAAGTGGAAGACTTCTTGATCCAATATGAATCCTTTGGCCTAACCCTTATAGACACGGCCTTAGCTTGGTTTCAACCCTTGGATCCTAACAATTTCCAAAGCATGGAACAAGTCTATCAAGAATTAATTGAAGAATTCATTAAGACTAGAATAAAAAACAACTCGTTGTCATTAATTCCATAGTTTTAAACAGGATCCTACGGAATCGGTAAGATTGGCAGCAAGACAATTCAAACAATACGTGGATAGATGCCTTGTTGAGGAGAGACCCACTCAAAACAAAATGGTTTCATAATTTTTGGAAGGACTAGTGAATGGATCATTGAGATCATTAGTATATGTGAAGAGGGTACAAAACTTGCAAGAGTGTATGAAAGAGTGTATTGACCTAGAAGATAATCTGGCTGAAGACTTGAAGATATCTCAAGGTAGTGTGAAAAGTGAGGATAGCGCCAGCAGCACGTCAAATCCTAGGAACAATGTAGAAGAAATAGGCGATTTAGTGGTTAAGAAGCTGAATGTTCAAGGACAGAGGAACTACCCAAACAATCCTATGAGAGTACCCATGCTTAGAAGATGTGTGCACTGTGGAGGTGACCATCCTTCTCACATGTGCAATAGGGGAGTAGTTCCACCACCTGCTTATGCTTACAATGGACCACCCGCTCAAGGCCCTACACATTATTGTAGCATAGAACAAAGGTACACAAACCATAGCGCAGAGAACTGTCCTTACAATTGGCAATCAAGACCGGATAACCACCCATGAGGCCCTATGGATACCCTCAGAGAGATCAAGGAGGACAAGCCTATAGATACCCCCCATATCAGCAGCAAGCACCTGCACCGCGACCTTATGCTTACCAAGGGTACACTCAACCACAACCCGTGCTAGGGCAACAACCACCACACCCTCAGAATGTTGTCCCAGTGAAAATGGCTCAACTTGAAGAGAACCCAGAAAGAGCATTAGTCCCAACCACTCCATTGGCTACTATTGAGGTTTATGACCCATCTTATGACTCTAGTCAAGGAAATTATTCGACATATGAGGGAACTATAGTTGAGTACGCACAATCTTATGAGCCATATCCTTATGGTTTTGAAGGACCTGATAGTTCTTAATATGGATATGAGCACGACTATGTGTCATTAATGTACATACCTCCCAGAGCACCCATACCCTCCTGAACAATGAATAGACCACCTGCACCTAGAGGACCATGTTATAGATGCAGAGGAGATCACCTTATCAGAGAATGTACATTACCAAACCCACCACCACCGCAGTAAATTTGAGAAGGATATTGTAGTGATTGTGGTAAAGAACATCTTTTTAGAGATTGTCCCAAGAATCCCAACAAAGTTAATCCGAATGTGCAGATCAATGTGATAGAAGTGATAGAGTCATCGGGGAGTGATAAGGAGTACACGGTGCCACTAAAAGCAATAACAAGGGCTAAACCAAGAGAGACCTTAGAAAGAATCAGAGAGAATGATCACGCCGACAAAGAATTGAACATACCCACACCTCAAGCAATTGCAGACTCTTAAGAGTCTGGGAAAAGTATAAAAAGTAAACAGACCCAAAGATGGAAGAATCATAGAGAAAGGATGAAAGAAAAGAAATTACAACAAAAGATGGAGAATGATAATAATGAACAAGGCGAAGAAGAAAAACAAGAACTTGAGGGAAACAATAAGATAGAAAAGCATAAGAAACAAGAAGTGGGATCAGTTCTGGCCGACCCAATGCCAGAAGAGTTAGCCATGTGGATTCAGGCATATCAGGCACGAATAAAAGCAGGGCCAACCATTGAACAACACGAAAAGGAATATCCAAGAGGTGACCTAGAGAAAGAAAGATTAGAGATATGTAAGAAATTAATTGAAGTGGCTCAGCAAACCTTAGAGAAACCTGTTCAACCACTACCCAGCTCAAGAATTCCCAAAAAAGAATTATAGGAGTATGTCACATCTAGTGATCTCAGGGAAGGGAAGAAAGACGAGACTTGTGATGAAAATTACCGTGAGAATAAAGGAGAAGGATCCATTATCCCCGAAGTAGACAGGGAATGGCCTAAAGACTTGTGGGCAAGAGTCCACGAAGATAGATGGAAGAGAATGGAAGGAATTGAACCTCCCTTTGAGGAGTTAGAAGCAGTAAGATTAGTTTGAAGCATCAATGCATGGATTAAACTCAGAAGGATTACTGGAACTTGACGATAACAAAAAGGATGAAGACAGTGTGAAAGCTTTGTCGAACTACATGGGGGAATACGAACATAACTCTGAATTATATTCCCTCAGTGAGGAGAAAGGAGCAGAACCCATCGACTCAAACCTCAGACATCATACGCCATCTTAAAAAAGTAAAAATACCTTGTATCCTAACATTGGAAGAACTCTTGAAGGTCAAACCACAATTGAAGGAGAAGCTTACTAGTCAATTAGAGACAAAGTCAGACAAAAATGAGATGCCAGATGAAGTAGCCGCAATTAAAATCCTAGTCGATAAGGTTGGAGATTTGAGTGAGGGAGATGAACGGAACACATGCCTCCGTATCACCTACAGAGGTTATACCACTAAAACCATATTGGATTCGGGAGCGAGGGTAGGAATCGCTACCAAAGAAATTTGGGAAAAATGGGGAAAACCAGCTTTACGACCAACCAGGATGAAGATTCAAATGGTAGATGGACACACGGAGCGACCCCTCAGATTATTAGAAAAAGTAATATTTACCACTTGCGGAGTTGAATCCGAGCACACCCTAGCAATCTATCAATTTGAAAGGGCTAGCAATTATGAGATGATACTCGGAAGACCTTTCATGAGACAGCTTAAGTAGTGCAAAACTAGGGAAAGGACGCTATATACTTGCAGCATGAAGGAACCACGACCAGAATAAATATCCATATGTACACGTATCAAGACGTTCCCCCCCTGCAATGGAATCAGATACATAAGGAGGATGATGATCGATCGATTCACAGTATAGGTTCGAGTGACCAAACATGGATGAACAAAGACACTCATCTATGGATATGCTAGGCAACTAAAAGGGAAGAAGAAAGGAAGAGAGGATGGCAGCAAAGGCAGGGAGTATCTAGATCTATAGAAGATCTGGCTTACATGCCCCAAATATTCTTAGATGAAGAGATCAAACCTCATGGTTGGATGGAGATTTTAGCCACTCTTGACATATGTGTAAATGAAGAAGTTATAACCATGAATGAATGCATTGATGAGGAAGGATATGATGTAAGTTTATATGTGGTTGTTCTCCAAGAAGCCCAAGAAGGAGAAGTAATTGGAAAAGAATGGAAGGAAGATTATGAGAGCATTGAAATGGAACATGAACAATGATTGAGACAGAAAGTGAAAATCAAAGAGTAAGTGTCTTAACTAACAAGTTAAATCAAGGAATGACACAAAGGGAAGAACTTGAACCAGATAAAGAAAACGAAGAGGGAGAAAACATGCCTCAAGACCTATTCAAAGTACCTGCTCACTTCAAGAAATATGAGGTAGAATAAAGGAAGATTGCTATCTAGATGCCAAAAAGGGAAGCGCAACCAGGAATAGCATGCGACAATAAAGAACTTACCAAGAAAGAACAAGAGTTAATACGACTCATAAGAGAATATAGGGACGTCTTCGCATGGACATATAAGGATTTAAAAGGGGTAGATCCCTCTATTTGTGCCCGTAGAATCCCTATGACAACAAAGGCAAGCCTTCCAAACAAAGACCATACATGTATAACGATGTTTATTCAGGAAAAATTAAAGAAGAGATAGATAAATTATTGGACGCAGACTTCATTTATGAGATCGAACACACGGAATGCGTATCACCTTTAGTAGTCATGCTGAAAAAGAATGGCAAATTAAGGGTATGCATTAATCTGAAAAAAGTAAATGCCGCCACCATACGAGATAGTTACCCACTACCTATCACTGATCATCTTTTGGAAAGGGTTGCAGGAAAGGAAGTCTATAGTTTTTTGGAAGGCTTCTCAGGATATAATCAAGTAGCAATTGCTCCTGAGGACCAACATAAGACAACCTTTGCAACCGAATGAGGAGTTTATGCATTTAGGGTTATGCCTTTTGGTTTAACTAATGCCCCAGCTACTTTCCAAAGGTTGATGTGTCATGTGTTCAAGGAATTCTTAAGGAAGAGTATGGAGGTATACATGGATGATTTATGCACCTATTCAGCTATAAGATTATAACATATCCCATAACTAAGAAAGATATTTGCCAAATGTCGACAATATAGAGTCTGCCTTAATCTGGAAAAATGTGTCTTCATGGTTCAAGAAGGGAAGATATTAGGACACATTGTCTCTAAAAATGGAATTTCCATGTATGAAGACAAAATCAAAGTAATTGTAGATTTTCCAAGACCAAAGAACGCTAAGGAAGTGCAAGCATTTATGGGACATTGTGGATACTACCGTAGATTTATCCACATGTATGCCATAATTGCTAGGCCTCTTTATGCATTACTGACTCAATTTATTTGGAGGGAAGAATGTGAAAAGGCTTTCAACAAATTGAAGAGTCGCTTGCGTTCAGCACCAATCCTCAGAGTGCCTGATTGGAATAAACCATTTCATATTCATGTAGATGCTTCCAAGTTTGCCATTGGATGCATCTTAGCGCAGCCAGCAGATATAGGAAAGTTAGACCACCTTATCGCCTATGGCAGTAGAGAATTAAACCAAGTAGAGTGCAATTATACCACTACGGAGCGAGAAGGTTTAGGAATGATGTATGCGGTAAAGAAGTTTCGACACTACTTATTGGCAAACAAATTCAAATTCTTCACCAATCATCAAGCTCTACTGTACCTAGTCAATAAACTTTGTAATACTGGAAGACTAGTACAATGATTTCTATTGTTAATGGAATTTGATTTTGAAGTAGTAGTCAAGAAGGGGAATATGCACATCCGAGCAGATCACCTATCGAGGATGACACATGGAGAGCCCCCCATAGGAGTACTAGATGATCTTTCAGATACTTATCTTTTCAATCTAGAAGTATTTCCACAATGGGCAGAAAAGTTGATCCCAATCCTCACATATGGACCTCAACATAGGATCGCTGAAAATAAAAGCCAGGAACTATGGAAGACTAAAAACCTCCAGATCATTGCCGGAAGCTTATATCACCAAGATCCAAGTGGATTACTTATGAGATGTGTGGAGGAAGAGGAGCGAGAGATGTGGCCTCAAAAAGCACACGTAAATCAATGGAAAACCCATCGAAATGTAAATGGAAGATGGCAAACACTGAAAAGATTGGGCATATACTGGCCAACCATGCTGAGGGATACACATAACTATGTATCTACCTGGCCCACCTATCAAGAAAGAAGGCCAGAAGAGAACTCTACTCTATGTTACTCTACTGTAGCACCACGGTGGAGTATGCCTCTAGAAAATTCTTGAAAACCCAAGAGTACCCAGAAGGAGCTACTTTAGCAAGAAAACATGCCTCTAGAAAATTCTTGAAAACCCAAGAGTACCCAGAAGGAGCTACTTTAGCAAGAAAACATGCCCTAATATGAGTGCTAGAGCGTTTACCAAATGGGGAATAGATTTTGTAGGACCTATTAACCCACCGGCTAAAGGTCCTCATGCCGAGTACATAATTGTAGCAACGAATTATTTAACCAAATGGGTAGAGGCCAAGGCAACCAAGAAGAATGATGCAAGGACCACGGCTAAGTTTCTCTTTGAGAACATATTCACTAGGTTTGGATTGCCAATCGAAATTGTAAGTGACAGAGGCACACACTTTGTCAATGAAGTAATAGAATATTTAATGAATGAATTCTTAGTAATTCATAAGAAATCAGCCCCTTATCACCCACAAGCTAACGGACAGGCTGAAAGTTCGAACAAAATCTTATGCACAGTTCTCACTAAGATTGTTAACAATGGAAGATCCGATTGGGACAAGCAATTACATCATGCTTTATGGGCATTCCGAGTAGCATACAAAACAGCCATAGGAACTACTCCGTTTAACCTAGTGTACGGATAGAACACCATCTTAACAATTGATTTCCTGGCACCTACTCTCAGAGTAGCCTCAAAGTATGAATGGACCGGACATGAGTTATCAACTCAATCGGACCAACTCGAAAAGTTACATGAAACAAGGTTACAAGCAGTGGAAGGTATTTACGCTACAAAAAGGCGATAGAAGGCATATTTTGATGCTCATATTAAGGATACAATTCTGAAGGAAGGAGATTTGGTCCTATTTTACACTTTGAAGTGACATGCAAAGAAATTACAAAAAAGAGGATATGGCCCCTTGGTAATCAATCGTATATCTACCAGTGGAGCCATCAGCTTAGCAACCCTAGATGGAGAAGTCTTGCCAAACTATATAAGTGGTTGTCGAGTAAAAAAGTATTTAGAGCCATTGACACAAGAAATAATGTCTCGACTTCTAACTGCAAAAAGTAGGCAAGAAGAGGATGAAAAAATACGAGAAGAAGCAAGACAAAAAGCTCTAGAACGAATAAGGAAACGGAAGGAATGGATAAGAGAGAGGGATGAAAGATATCGGTGAGGAGAGGAACTCATTCCAATGGCTAACTTTAGATCCTCTGGAAACCTAGGACATCAAACGAAGCAACCATATCTAAACTTGGGAGCTGGAACAGAAGAGTACCACTTGGTGGATGCTCTCATTGATACAGGAGGAGCTATTAGCTGTATCAAGTCTTCTTTGACTCATAAGCTCAAGGAACAATTACATCCATCTAAAGCTCAGCTGATTGGAATAGGGGGAAATGTTACTAAATGCATCCGCGAGATTACATTGTTATTGCACCTAGGAAATAACAAGATGCAACAAAAATTCATTGTGTGTCATGATCAAGATTTATTAGAAGAACTTGTGTTACACCAAGATTGGATATATGAATATGAAGTGAGTATTCGATTAGCCTTCGGCTATATATCAGCCAAGATAGGGCACCGTGAGGTATTCAGTGTGTTAGAAGAACGACCTGTCAAAGCCAAGTGTATAGGCCCGAGAGATCAACTACTCATGCATGAAGATGAATGTACATTCACCTCCACTTTGGAAACCCCACCACCAAGTACTTCATGTGAGAGTACAATGAAACTTAATCTCGCGCACCCTCCTAACCCAGTGAACCCCACCACTGATGTCGTTTCCAAGCAAAACCCTAGTAAGGAAGTGAGCATAAGAGCGACTAGTCCGCATGATTATCACGAACTTTCCTGCATTAGAATCTATCCCATTCCACACACCAGACAGGCTTGGATCAGAAAAGATCAGGTGATAGCATATCACCAACAACAGAGCTGTATTCTACATAGGAAGAAACAACAGTACAAGGACACAAGTCAAGCTGGACTCCGAGGTCCACGAAGGATTGCTCAATTATGGATACCAAAGAAAGTGATTGCTGCACAACCTTTTAGAATGCAAATATGGGTCCCCAAATCCTATGCACCAACGACAATCATCAAAGGGAAAACATCAATACACAAGAAGAATCAATGCAACATGAAGATGAAGAATCAAGAAAGAGGCAACTACAGGAAATTGCAGAAACAGAAAGACACAACAAGAACAATCCAAGGAATCAAAGGATTAGTAGAGTGAACGTACAACTTGAGAAGTACACCAAGCACAAGGAACGATGGAAATACAGTCAACCTTAGAAAATTAAAACAGATTTGGATGCCTAAATGCCGATCAATCTAGATACATCGACCAGATACTTCAATTTGCACACATCTTGAGTTCCAAGAGTCTCGAGCATGCATAATAGGGCCACATTACAAGGCTATGCATTCGGCACCTAGTTCTTCTTCTACTGGATAGTGAAGCACATTTCCCTTTCAGGGAATAGGAGAGCACTTGTACAATAATCCCAAGGGAAATAATTAACGATATAATAAAAGCTTCAGCTAGGTACTAAAACTTTTGTTTTCTTTCAAAAAGAAAAAGAAAAAAAGTATTTGTGTAAAGAAAAATCCCAGGTACTACCTTTCTCACACCACGGGAAAGGGACGACACAAGTCACTCGGAGAGTTGCCAATTTCATGAAAGCTAAGTGAAGGATAACTCATGTTACCAGCTTTACACTGATTACTGGTATGTATTGACTGCAGATGGCATCCTCAAATTCTGAAGCTACGCAAGAGGAAGAGGTCTTGCTTCTTCCTTTGGAATCGATCACTAAGGTGAGAGGTCATTGGTTCCTTGAAAACCAACCCATGTCGGATCTCCTCTTTATGGCCACAATCAAAATCATGGATAGGGATCACTACTTCCCAATAATGTCACAAGATTTCCAAACCATAATCTAGGAATTACGGCGCATCACAGATGTTTGGACAAGGGCAGGAATTGATGCATTTATGCGACTCCCTATATATTTACCGGATTTTCAAAGATGCACTCAAGTCATGAACACACTCCAGTCCGCAGCAGATAAGCCTTCAATTCCAGAAGCCAAAGTGCTGAACAAAATTGGTGCATGGAAAACCATTCGATTCACACATGAAATAATCAACAAAGCTTTTGGATGGAGTCAGGATGGTCTCACTAATGTCGAAGATGAATGTCATGATGCAAAAAAGAAAACCTTTCTGGAAATCAACAGGACAGATATAGAATAATCAGTTCGGTTAGTGCATCAGCATTTGTCTCCCAGGCAATGAGGCAAATCGGGAATCAAGTCAATTTTACTCCTTACATTCAAGATCGCTTATTCGAAGCTAAGAAAAAATGGAGTCAGAAGAAGTTCATGAATGGAAGCTCTGCATTAACTTTGCTAAGTTATGAGGCACTTGAGATGAAAGAATGTCTACGTTTGATGCCAACTTCCATCAAAATGGAAAAATATGTGAAGCCGGCTACCGTTCCAAAGAAAAAGAAACAGCCATGTCCATAGAAGAAGTGGGAACCAGTTCCAAAAAACCCATGAGAGGGGCTAAGCGCGCTAGAGATGAAGCGACGCAAGAAACACCACAATGCAAGAGGGCACATGTACTACCAAGGATTCCTCTGACACAACCGCCCATCACAAAAAGAGATTTCTCAACGGCACTAGAAGAAACTCATGCGTACGTGTGAGCCCAAGTTAATCTCAATGTCCAAGAGCATCAATATGGGCAGGCAAGATGAGTGCAACAACAGAAGGACAAGGAACATACTCCAGCACTAGCCGCCAGACACAAAGAATTTGGACTGGACGATTCAAGTTCTAATGAGGAATCGAGTCATGAGAAGGACTTTGGACACCGACATAAGAACATAAACAAACAATGAGGAATGGATGGATATTCACTAGGTCGAAACCACCCCCGATAATCAACAATCACAAGTATAGAACTAAGAGGCATCAATTGAATGAACACACCTTATTCAATTGAACGAACAATCCCAGATTAGCATAAAGGAAGCTTCAATCACACATAAGGATATGGTGGCACCAATAAAGGAAGAAATACAAACAAGCATGGAAAAATAAAGGCTTTTACAACAAAATATGGAACAAATCGTGATTGAAATCCTTGATGATATGCCACAAGGTAAAAGAATAATCAAAGAGGCTGAGCCAAAGATACAACTTCATATCAGGCAGCCCCACGACACAACACTGCATGTGGCACAAGGGAATGATGTTAGCACAGGAGAAGAACTGAGCATAGCTACAACATGGTTAAACGTCGATGTTAATGAGCTGATACCAATAGTAAAACAAATGATACAAACGGCCATGGATACGCAGCAGCAAATGATGGAAACAGACGTAGATTATGGCAAGGTCATGCAAGAAAAGAATCAATTTCAAATGATGAGTGAATAGTTGTCTACGCAGCTGATCTAGGCTCAACAAGTGGTTTCGGCCAAAGAAATGGAAATAATAGAAATCAAAGGACAATGCACTACACTAATGGAGCAGAATCACAAACTCCAGGAGCAACTGATGGAGCTACAGAGACAATATGAAGTAAGTGAAGTGGACAAAGACAGAATGAAGACTAGAAACAATCTGTTAGAAGCACAACTCAAAGTATATATGGAGGGAAATGATAATTTATGCAACAGGAATAAAGAACTAATGAAGGCCTTGCTATACGACCAACGAATAGAAAAACAAGACACAACAACAATCACCAAGAAGGATTTGGAAGATCAAATTGCAAAATATGAAAATCTACTAAAACAAGAGCAAACCCTGAAAGAAGAATGGGAATGAAAGTATACACAGGATACTAATGAGCTCAAGAAACAATGGAAAGCTGCAGAAGCCAAACTCTTGGTAGTCTATAATGAAGATGCTAATCAAATAGCAGTCATTGGCAATGAGCTTCTAGCGGCCAAAGATGCACTCCAGACCACCCTTCATGAAGTTAAAGAAAAGACTGAACGTATTCCACAATTGGAAGCTCAAATTTATCTTTAGTGAAGCTTCTTTCTTGGTTTTCTTCTTTTTTTCTTTTTGCTGGACTCTCCTTCAACACCATACGTCATGGATATTTTTAAACCATATCGAGTTAGATTTGAAAATACTCTAAGTAGTTCATGTGCATCTACTCTTTTTGATACATCTCTATCACAAGCTAGTTCTAAACCATATTTGAACTTGTAAATCCCATTTCTATCAATGGAATAACTATTTAAATCTATATATTTCAAGAGTTGAAATAGGAGTATCAAAATCATAAATGTCTCTTGACTTTTATTAAAAGGTGGAGGGCTTGTGGATATACATTTGGGTGCAATCCAGTACTTTTGGCTCCAATCATTTCTATTTGATAGTTCCAAATCAGGTAGCTTCAGAAAACATTTTTTTGTTGGTAAATACATTGCTCTACCAAAATCACACAATCCAATATAAACATGCTCAGTTTCAAAATGCAACAAAATGTTGCTTAGATGGAGATTGTTGTGGGAAATATTACAAGTGTCTAAAAGTGATATTGTTTGCAACAATCCATTGATTAGCTTCCAAATGTTTGTCTTCACAATTGTTATGTCTCCCTCTGTATCTTTAATACCTCTACTTCATGGTACATTTAGGTAGTCTTTTTTCATTTTCTCCACCCACATGTCTAATGTACCATTCCACAATTTGTAAATGAGGCACGTGCTTTTGCTGTGATGTCTAGCTAATTCCAATTTAGTCGTGGAAGGTTTCACTCGTGCGTCTAATACTCAAACATTTTCTCATCTAATACGTGTGCTCCACCTAACACATTATCAAGTATTAGACGAGCAAATGTCTAAAGAGTGAGCTCTTTAGACATTTTCTCATCTAATACTTGTGCTCCACCTGACACATTATCAAATTTATCTTCAATATTTCTATATGCTATTCTAAATAATTGTTCAATGAAACCTTTGTAATTAGATATGTGCATTGCTAGAGCAATTTGATCATCTCTCATTCCATACATGTAGGAACACACAAAATTTTCCAAAATTTTTCACTCATGCTTATTTATTTTATCTACCATCTATGCAAAAATAAGAAATTGACTATCAGATAAAATTGAATCAAAATTAATAGATAAATAAAATGATAGATACTCAAATAGATGCATTAGTAA
>CM035408.1:19937587-20025087 GCA_020310875.1 Ceratopteris richardii | reverse complement strand
TCTCTTTTGTAATTGATAAGCCCACTTCATGGTCTTCCAAGAAGTAACCTACTATTGCTTTATCTTCAATAGGGGCTGAATACAGAGGATTAGCCAATGCCACACAAGAAGCCATATGGATTAGATTGTTATATTCAGATTTGGGACTACATTCTAAATCACCAATGATCTTTGGAGACAATACTAGTTCTTTACATCTTGCAGCAAATCCTATCTATCATGCAAGAACCAAACATATAGAGGTTCACTATTATTATGTGAGAGAGAAGCTATTGAGCAAGGAGATTCAACTTGCATACGTATCAACCAATATGCAATGTGCATACTTATTGACCAAAGGACTTGATGGGAGTAAACTTTGCAGGTTTAAAGCTATGATTGGATTGCAGGACATTCAAGAGGATTGATAAAGAAGACCAAGCCAAGATGTTTGGCTTGAGGGGGAGCTATTGGAGCAAATGCCAAGCCTTCAAACTTGGCTAGGCATTGGAAGTGTTAAGTGCAAACAATGGAAGAATCATATGAACCATTGCATGAGCTTTTAGCAATAACCATTATAAAAGTTTTTTTTTGACTTGAGAGAATATTGTAAGTCCACATATCTCATGGAGTTTTGAGATCTAAAAGCTACGAATCTTGCTTGTTGAAGTCACTCCTAACTTAGAGGAGTACTTTTAGGTAGAGAATCTATTTGAATTTCAAAATTCAAACTTTGAAAAAGTCTATAAAAGAGACTTGTAGTCTCGCAGTACATGAGCCCTCATTACTGTGTATATTATAGATCATTTGATATATCTGAGAGGCTTACACTATAACCTACTCCTATCACCATCATTTGGCATCATATTCATGCCAATGATCATGTACAACATTGTCATATAATACACTATTTCATTGATCATGTTCATCTTCTTCTCTGCCATTGTCACTCAAAATAGTGTACTTGTCTTGCTCATATCTCACTGATCTCACCAAGATTTTCAATGCTTTATAGATTTTTGCAACAGACTCAACGTATAATTCAAGTTGACAAATTTTGAAAAAGTTTCATTTAGCCATTGGGGAGAAAATTGCCTCGAAATGGTCTCTGGTCATTCTCTACACATCTCCTAAAAAAGTCGGGGGTAGGCTTCTATTTGCTAAAGACATTGCTCTGTGTATAGTCAATCATTTTAAGTGATTCCACTTGGAAACATTAGCCTAATTAGATACCCTGAGAAGGAAGTTTTCTAATTGCTACTATACTATGAGTATGGTGCAAAACATCTAGTAGGTGTCAAGACCAAAATAGTAAGTTTTTGGTATCAAGCAAGTTACAAACTTATCTGTTTTGATCAAATGGTTTGAAGCATCATCTGGAGTGTTCTCGACCACTGCTTTAGCACCTTCCACTAAAGTCCACTAGTGGTTGGTGTACTCAGCTCTTGAGTTAAGTCTCTCAAGACTCAAGTTAACTCATGTTAACTTGAGTTAGAAGGCTCTAGAGCTACTTGGGCAAAACTCTCTCCCCATGCTCCCCATGGGAGTTGAACCCAAGACCTCCTCCTTCATAACCTTGAGACTTAACCACTAGGCTAAGTGGATCACTTGTTTAAGACAGCACATGGACTTACACTTAAGTCTAGTCTCGAGATCTTTGGCCATATACATGAGTGACCAAACGATGTCCGATTTTAGATTTGTCTGAACTAGTCGAACCCTTAGATCATAGACTTTAGTTTATTACACAAACCATCTTTGTATTTTTGTTGCACGCTATCCTCTGATACATCTTCAAGCATTCAAACCAATAGTAAATTTTGCCAAAACCGCTCTGTGTAGGTAGTAACCGTATCACCCTCCTTCCATGTAAGGGTCGTCCATGCACGTCGAGCATGTAAATGGTATTGAGGAGGAAGAAAAGAATCCTTCACTTTATCTTGGAAAGTTGTTGGACGCTCGGTATTGTGCCGTAGGACATTCCACCAGAGTTGAGCTTTTCCTACTAAATAGTTAGTGGCAAATTTGACTTTCTCACTTTCAGCATAGGTTTCATCAGTATAAAAATCATCAAAGTGTGAAAGCCATGAAAGGATTAAAGGACCATCCTTACGGCCATCAAACCGTAAAAACTGGTAATTCTTAATGACATCGTGGAATGCGTGCCATCCGACTGGGTAGAGACAATAGCTTTGACCACCCTCGTAAGGTTGTCTTCATCAGTTTTGCATCTTTTTGAGTATCTCATTGCGTTTTCGGATCTCGTTCTGAGCGCCTCGTAATTCATGGCATAGGAGCTCTAGTTGTTGCTCGACTGTTACCTCGGGTAGAGGTGATTCGCCAGAATCCTCCATGTTGTTCATAGGGTCCATGAGGATGTAGAGACAAAACCCTCTTGTTAGATATGTAAAAACAATTTTTGAGGTTGTTTGAGTTGAAATGTAAAAGGAATGGTTGTTCTTGGGAATTGAAAAAGTAAGAAAGAGATGAAAGTTGTGTTAAATATAAGAAAAGAGAAGTAGAGTGACAACACAAAGAGATAGTGTAGTGGTAAAACACTTCCCTTGTGTGGGTGAGGTTGTGGGTTCAAATCCTCCCACCTTGGTGAATCTAAAAGTCCTTATTGCCACTCATACATTAAAATTGGTTCACTCATAGCCAACGGCGGCCAAGGGAGCCTTGGGTGCCAAAGTAATGCCTTAGTTATGCCAAAGATTGCAAACAGAGAACAACAAAACAGAGATAAATTCGGCAAAACGAATAGAAATAAATCCCTCAGTAGTGACGCGTGCAAGGCTCTGATACCATGGTTATCAAGATCTTTCTCACACGCACACAAAGGTTGCAAATGAAGAAAACACACATAAAAATAGAGACGCCAAGAGACGAGACCGAATGCAGTATTGGGTTCAATCTCCCCCCATGCACTCTGTTTCAACAGTCCACAGAGCGCATGTATTTATAGGAATTTTTTATTACATCAAAAAGAGTGGTTACATGAGAGTGGCTTCGAAAAGCATGCATGAAAGCAAAAGTTGGTGACTTTTGTAAAAAGCCTTTGCTTTTAATATCAGAAATTGCGGTCTACAATGACCCTTATTCTAACGACTATTTTTCTAACTAAATAGAACCTTCTACGCGGATTTATTTACAAACTAAATTATGAATCAGATTTATTGATGTCCGCCTTAAAGTTGCATTATTGATGTCTGCCCTTCATGCTTTCATGCCCTCATGAACCTTCAGCTGCTATATCAAAATTTTCAACCTTACCTAATTACATGGGAGAATACGAAAAGGAGTCTATAATAATATGAGCCCCCACAGTACATGGAAAAGGAAAAGGAAACTCAGAAAAAAGTTCACACAATCTAACGGAACTATGCAAATTGACTGTGGAAGAGTTATTTCAACATAAGCCACAATTATGGAGACAATTAGTGAGTCAATTAGAATTAGAGCCAAAGAAGGAAGAAAAGGAAGGAAGGGGAAAAGAAAACACTTCTAAAATACAAATTCCAGTTGATAAAGTGGGAGAGTTTAGTGAAGGAGACGAAGGTAATACATGTCTACCTGTCACTTACAATGGGTACATGACCGAGGCTATACTAGACACAAGAGCCGGAGTAGGTATTGCCACCAAGGAAATTCGGGAGAAATGGGGAAAACCTGCCTTACGCCCACACGCATGAAGCTCCAATTAGCAGATGGTCATGTGGAGAAACCTCTAGGAATACTGGAAGGAATCAAATTAACGACCTGTGGAGTTGAATTTGAGCACACACTAGCCATTTGTAAATTCGAAAAGGCTAACAATTACGAGATGATATTAGGACGACCCTTTATGAGACAAATGCGGATAGTGCAAGACTGGGGAAGAGATTCATTGTACCTACAACATCAAGGAAATACAACCAAGATAAACTTGCATACGTTTGCTTATCAAGATGTCCCTCCACTGTAGTGGAATCCCATACACAAAGAGGAAGATGACCTATCCATGCATAGTGCTGGATCGAGTGATCAATCTTGGATGCACGAGGATGCCCAGTTATGGATGTGCAAAGAAGCCAAGAAGGAGGAGAGTAAAAGGCAAATGTGGCCGATAGGACATCCTAACTACGACCAGTAGAGGACCCAGGGTACATGCCTCAAATCTTTCCAGATGAGACCTTTGAACCGCATGGATGGATGGAAATTCTAGCAACCTTAGATGTGTGCATGAATGAGGAAGTTTTGACAATGAACGAGTGCATAGATGAGGGAGGTTATGATGTAAATCTTTATATGGTTGTCCTTCAAGGAGTAGATGAAGGGGAAATCGTGGAGAAAGAATGGAAAGAGGAATATGAGAGTATAGAAATGGAACCAGAATTCGATTCCGAAGAAAGCTACCTGGACACCATTCGAAACAGAGAAAAACAGGAACCTACCAAGATCTTAGCAATCGAAGCTACTCCCATGGTACAAAAGCAAGCAGAAGACATGAGTAAAAAAGGACCTGATCCAGATTCGTTTGAAGTTCCTGAACATTTTAAAAGATATGAAGTAGAAGAGAGAAAGGTAGCCATTCAAATGGCTAAACGAGAGGCTAGAGATGGAGAAGCATACGACAACAAAGAACAAACAAAAAAAATTGTAGTAACAGTGGAAGACGGAGAAGAGAAATAAACCTACATAGGCAAAGATGTATCAGAGGAGGAGGAAGAAGAACTCATACAGCTGATCCAAGAATATCGAGACGTGTTCGCATGGACATATAAGGATCTTAAGGGTGTAGAACCCAATATTTGTTCTCATCGAATACCAATGACTGCAGATGCAAAACCATCGAAACAACGCCCTTATACGTATAATGAGGTGTATGCAGCAAAAATTAAGGAAGAAATGACAAGCTACTAACTGCAGGATTCATATATGAGATAGAACACACCGAGTGGGTATCACCTTTAGTAGTTGTGCCTAAGAAAAATGGAAAATTGAGGGTGTGCATTAACTTGAAAAAAGTCAATGCAGCCACCATACGTGATAGCTACCCATTACCCATCACGGACCATCTATTGGAAAGGGTAGCAGGAAAGGAAGTCTATAGCTTCTTAGATGGATTCTCTGGATACAACCAAGTAGCTATTGCTACTGAGGATCAACATAAGACCGCATTCGCGACCGAATGGGGAGTCTATGCTTTCAGGGTGATGCCTTTTGGACTCACTAATGCACCTGCTACATTCCAACGATTGATGTGTCATGTTTTCAAGGAATTCCTGAAAAAGAGCATGGAAGTGTATGTAGATGACCTATGTGCATACTCGAATCAAAGACGAGATCATATTCCCGAGTTGAGAAAAATATTTAATAAATGCCGCCAGTATCGAGTCTGCCTAAACCCAGAAAAATGTGTCTTCATGGTGAGACAAGGAAAGATCCTAAGACACATAGTCTCTAGAAATGGAATATCCACGGATGAGGACAAGATCAAGGTCATCTTAGAGCTTCCTAGACCAAAGAATGTGAAAGAGGTACAAGCCTTTATGGGACATTGTGGATATTACCGTCGGTTTATTCACATGTATGCCATAATAGCCAAACCCCTGTATGGTCTCTTAACTCAATTCACTTGGACGGAAGAGTGTGAGACAACATTCAATGAATTAAAAAAGAGGCTTAGCACGGCACCAATTCTGAAAACGCCCAATTGGAACAATCCTTTTCATATTCATGTTGATGCTTCTAATTATGCAATCGGATGTATCTTAGCCCAACCTGCTGATGAAGGAAAGATAGATCATCCAATTGCCTATGCAAGTAGACAATTGAATCAAGCTGAAAGGAATTATGCCACTACCGAGCGAGAAGGATTAGGAATGGTCTATGCAGTTAAGAAATTTAGACACTATCTATTAGCCAACAAATTCAAGTTCTTCATAGACCATCAGGCCTTACTGTACTTAGTTAATAAACCTTGTAACACGGGAAGATTAGTAAGATGGTTCTTACTATTAATGGAGTGGTAGTAAAAAAAGAAAATACGCATGTAAGAGCAGACCACCTTTCTAGGTTAACCCACGGAGAACCGCCAAGTGGAGTACCCGATGATTTGCCAGATACTTATTTGTTTAATCTCGAATTTTGTCCGAAGTGGGCAGAGAAACTAATTCCTATACTCACCCATGGCCCACAACACTCAATCAATAAGGATAGCAAAAAGGAAATTTTCCAATCAAGAAATTTGCACATTATTGCTGGGAGTGTGTACTATAAGGAACCCAATGGAGTATTGCTAAGATGTGTCGAGGAGGATGAACAAAAGAAACTAATTGAGCAAGCACATGTGAACAAATGGAGAACACACCAAGGGACTCATGGAACCATCCGGGAATTAAAAAGACTAGGAGTGTACTGGCCTGACATGCCCAAGGATGTCCATGACTACGTGAGTAATTGTGCAGAATGCCAAGAGACAACCCCAGAGGATCATATGTCCATACCTTTTTCAACCATAGCACCCAATTGGAGTAAAACATTGGTTAAATTCCTAAAGAGCAGAGAGCATGAGGAAGGAATAAGTTTAACTAGAAGACGATCCCTAGAAGAAATGAGCAAGGATTACGTACTTGTGGGAAAACAATTGTTTAGGAGAGGAAAAGATAACCAATTATGATTATGCGTGCATGAAGGAGAGTATCTACCCATATTAGAGATGGCACATGCAGGTGCTGCGGGAGGTCATTTTTCAGCTGAGAGAACTGTCAAAATGATCCTCTTTGCCGACTTGTGGTGGCCAACTCTACATATAGATGCGAAGACGTATGTACGACGCTGTGAAAAGTGCCAAAGGGCTAAATACCCAATTCGAAGAGATGACATGCCATTAAGACCTATGGTGTGTGCGAGAGCATTCTCCAAATGGGGTATCGACTTCATAGGACCCATCAACCCAGCAGCCAAAGGATCACATGTTGAGTACATCATAGTAGCCATAGATTATTTGACCAAATGGGTAGAAGCAAAAGCTACAAGAAAGAACGATGCTCAAACCACTGCTAAATTCCTTTTTGAGCATATATTCACTCGTTTCGGATTACCAATTGAGATTGTGAGTGACCGAGGAATGCACTTCCTTAATGAAGTAATAGAATCCCTAATGAATGAATTTTTAGTGATTCACAAAAAATCAGCCCCATACCATCCCCAAGCCAATGGTCAAGCGGAAACTTCCAACAAGGTATTATGTACAGTATTGACAAAGATTGTCAATAATGGGAGATCTGACTGGGACAAACAATTGCATCATGCAATTTGGGCCTTCCGAGTAGCATACAAGACTGCCATTGGAACTATCCCATTCAATTTAGTGTACGGTCAGAATGCAATTTTGCCAATTGATTTTTTAATCCCAATATTGAGAGTATCCCAACAGTATGATTGGAACGGACATGAGTTATCCCAACAAATCAACCAAATCAAGAAGTTACATGAAACTAGGTTACAAGCAGTGGCAGGAATCTATGCAGCTAAAAGAAGACAAAAGGCATATTATGATGCACATATAAAAGACAAAGGACTTAAAGAGGGAGACTTAGTCTTGGTGTACACCTTAAAGCAACATGCCAAGAAGTTACAAAAACGCGGATATGGACCTCTGATCATCAATAGAATCTCTACTAGTGGAGCAGTTAATCTAGCCACTCTAGATGGAGACATTCTTCCTAACTACATAAGTGGATGCAGAGTTAAACGGTTCATGGAGCCATTGATGGATCAAATGTTAGCACATCTAGTAGGTGCTCAAAATAGGAAGAAAGAGGAAGAATGGATTAGAGAGGAGGCCCAACAAGAAGCCCTAGAACGCATTAAGAAAAGGAAAGAATGGATAAGACAATGAGATGAACGCTATCTCCAAGGAGAAGAGCCAGTACCTATGGCTAATTACCAAGTCCATAAATCTGACACGGCAAATTCCTATACGTCACAACCTTATTTAAACCTAGGGATTGGAAAGACAAAGTACAAATTGATAGATGCCTTGATAGATTTAGGAGCAGGACTTAGTTGCATACGTAATACGGTCATAAAAGATCTGCAAATGATTATGAGTACCACAAAAGCCCAATTGAGAGGAATTGGAGGTCAAACCCTAGAATGCATTGGAACAACGATAGTGTCTCTCCACCTAGGAAATTCTTCCATGGAACAATGAGTATTCGTGTGTAGAGACGAGGATTCAATAGAGGATTTCATCCTAGGACAAGATTGGATCATTGAGAATGAAGTCAGTATCAACCTAGCTCAAGGATACATTTCATCCAAGATAGGGCACAAGGAAATTTTTAGTCTATTAGGAGATAAGCCTTTATTCCAACCCACCACCATCGAGAGTTCAGGGAGATGCACGGAAAGGCTACTGAAACATGATCCCAGTCCCACCATCTCAGAAACCAAGCTAGAAGAAGTAGAAAGCTCAAACCCTCAAATCTCCAAAGAAGAAGGAAAATCACTCCATTCAGTTGAAGAGCAACCAGACACTAAGGAAACCAACTCTCATGCTGCTTCTCACCCAGACAAAGGACCAGCAATATGGAATCCAACACTCAGATACTTACGTCAAAGAACGGCCAAATACCAATGGGTACACAAGGATCAGGAGGAGAAAGAGCAGACGTCAGCATCAACTCATAAGGAGAAAATAGAAATGAAAAAGTCAGCTTCACCAAAGTCCAAACCAAAAGGACTCTTGCAAGTATGGCTACCCAAGCCTTTGATTGAAGCTCAGAGAGCACGACATCAGATATGGATCCCCAAGAAGATAATATAGGCAGCCAAGCTGGAGATAAGCACTCAGGAGGAAGCATTACATCGGAAAAGGTGAATGATGAAGCCAAAACACAGTCATCCGAGAAACAGGAAAGGAAACACCTCTATCACTAGGACGATAGAGGAAACAAAACAAACAAAGGAAGCCCGAGGAATCAAAGAAAGAAATCTACCTATCCAAGCACCCATGAAATGGATTTGGAAACCCAAGCGACTGCAAGGGGTGGACCATCGGAACAAGGGGATACGCCAATTGCACTCATGAAGCAACGGATGCACCTAAAGTATGCATAGTAGGGCCACAGTACAAGGCCAAGCATTCGGCACATGATGTACATGACAAAATTAATGGTGCACATTCTCCAATGGAGATTAGATCATAGCTTCAACTCTCTTAGGAATGGACATATTATGTACATAAATAAAAGCTTCGGCTATACTAACGTTTGTTTTCTTTCAGGATAAGAAATAAAAGGATGTGGTAAGAGATCTCACTTATAGAAGCATGGGAAACGGAGTGATGGAACGACGACAAATCACTACAATGCACTACACAGCATCATGCTTTCCTTTGAAGCTAATGCACTTTTCCTTGCAAGTGCAGATGCCTTCTGAAGATTCTGAAGCAACAGTACAAGAGGAAGTATTGGAATTTCCACTCCAGAGTATCACCAAGGCAAAGGGACACTGGTTTCGAGAAGATCAACCGGCTGGGGAGTATCTCTTCCTGGCGACTATCAAAATCATGGATACAGATCATCAATTTCTAATCATGTCCCAGGATTTCCGAGTACTACATGGACTCCCGTCTATCATAGACACCATGAAGAGAGCGGGCATACACAAATATTTTGAACTGCCAATCTATAAGCCTGACTTTCAAAGATGCACTCAAGTCATGAATAGCTTACAGCCAGCACTGCATGATCCAATGGTACTTGAGGCTAGAGTGATGGATAAAATAGGTGAATGGGTAGTCATCCAATTTACGCATGACTTGATTAAAGAAGCCTTTGGATGGGAAAAGGATGGAACTACCGTGGTAACAGAAGAGAGTCGCGGCGCAAAGACCAGAACATTCACAGACATTAACAGGGTGGATATAGCAGAGGAAGTAAGGCTTATTCACCAACACTTCTGCTTCCCGAATATGCATCGGTACACGGCCCCTCAAAAGATTATTGTTCAACTGCTCTCACACGCTATTAAGCAGATTGGCAATCAGATTAATCTAACTCCTTACATCCAAGAAAGGTTATTCGAAGCAAAAAAGCAATGGAATAATAAAAAGTTCCTCAATGGTAGTGTGGCTCTGACGATATTGATCTACCACACTTTAGGTATTCGAGAGCACCTGCAAGAAATGCCATCATCAACTGCCATGGCGAAGTATGCCAAAGTTGCCACTGTTCCTAAAAATAAAAGAGGAGTCAAGATTGTGGAAGAGGCAGAAACTAGCTCTCAACCCAGAATGAGAGGCACGAAGAGACTTAGGGAAGTCAAGCAAGCAGAAGAGGAAGTTCCAGCCACCAAAAGGACACACTTACTTCCGAAGACAACAATTGAAGAGCAAAGAACAATTAGAGTGGAAGACTTAAATAGGGCCCTGGAACAAACGCACCAATATACAGAAGGACAAGTCAATTTACCTGTACAAGGGCATCATTATCAGCAAACTCAACAAGAGATAGAGGCAAAAAGGAAGCTCACCAAAGTCCATCGCTATCGAGAGATAGGGTTGGACAATTCAAGCTCATCCTCGGATGCACAAGAAGAACCCGACACCTCATTATTAAATGTGGATATTCAAAGTGAATCAAAGGATGATGGACAATGGGTGGAATTAAATGCAGTAAATAACAATGAAGAAGAGGACCTAAAAGTGGAAAACAACTCTACCCACCAAGAGCTCAACACCGAGGGCATAGTCGCCAACAAAGACGATACGCATGTAATAAAAATTAATTAGACCTCCACTATTCATATCAAGGAGGCCACACCCCGCGCAAGATATCCATAAAGATGCCAAAGAAAGAATCTCAAGACGAGACAGTCAAAGAAGACGAACCCTTCACACTGATAAGGGTCGTGGTAGAACCCTTCCCCATGGATGTCACATTTCAAGGGAGTGCCACAAAAGCTATTGATATGGATAAAGAAGAAAACGAACCACAAGTACACCTACAAGTTAGACAACCACACAACGAAACCATCCATGTGGAGCAGGGAAAAGATGTGCAAACCGGCGAAGCTCCGAGCATACCAAGGACTTGGTTCAATGTCGACATTGCCCAACTCAAGCCTGTCGTACAAGATATGATCCGAACCGCACTAGACACACAACAACTAATGCTTGAGGCCGATGAAGACTATGATCAAGCAATGCAGGACAAGCACGAGCTTCAAGAAAAGAGTAAGAATCTTTCGACAGAATTGAAATTAGAAAGAGAGCATATCAACAAAGAAAAAGAAGTCCAAGAAGCAAAAAAGCAGTGCAATGATTTTATGTCAGAAAACGAAAGATTAAAAGCACAACTGCAAGAAGTACAAACAAAATATGAAGCTAGCGAGGCTGAGAAGGCACGAATGACTGCCAGGAGCAAAATACTGGAATCACAGATCAAGGTATACATGGAGGAAGCAGAAAACTTAAGAAATCGAAATAAAGAGCTCATGACCGCCCTTCTCAGTGATCAGCCAATGGACGTTCAAGAAAGACCAGAAAAAGATATCAAAGAATTAGAGACAAAGATAGCTAAGTATGAAGATCAGCTCAAGAAGGAGCAACTCACCATTGCCGAATGGGAAAAGAGGTACATGGATGACACTGCAGCTCTTAGAACTAAATGGAAAAAAGCTGAGAATCGTTATCTCCTGCAATGTAAAGAAGACACAGATCATCTTGATATCATTGCGAAAGAACTTCTCAAACACAAGGATACTATTGCACAGGCTACTGAAGAAATAAAGCAAAAAGATGAATTGATTAAACAGCTTCAAGAGCAATTAGCGCAGCAAACAAGTGAGGGGACACCAGTAGTTCCAAAATCCGCAGAGACTACTGTGGAGACCGAGGTACGTCCTCTCTCTCCCCTCTCATATCATTCACCGATAAGGGAGGCACAGGAGGTCCACATTGAACATAACAATTGAAACATTGCAGAACTGAATCGACCGGAAAGGGCACTACTGGTGTCCCAGCTTACGGCTGAATTTGAAGATCAAATCATTCAAGTAATGAAGGAACCTAAGATAGAAAGCAAAAACTTGGACCAGATTTTGAAGCCTTTCAGTGTACCCTATGGCCTGCTTAAAGAACAAATGCGACACTATATAAAGACCACGACAAATAAAGATCCAGACCACAATCTTCACGTCAGCCAAGATACATTCAAGTATAGCCAAGAAGAATTTGAGAAGGTTGATCCCATTTGGAGACGCAAAGTTTTGGAAAAGAATCCAACACTGCAGGTATAGTGGGAAGCATCACCATATGTGCTTCAGGTAAACCCATCTTTTTGCCCAGTACCCCGCAGACGCTCCTGGTCAAAATTTTGGGAAGGACAGTGCCAGGGAAGCATCAATAATCAATGGTTGAATTACCCATTGTTACCTAGTCCGCCTCATAACTACCTACCAACGGAAGAGTATATGGTAAAAACAATGGAATTTTGGATTTCCAGATACGCTACAATCCCGGACTTAGCAGTTAAAATGACCAATAAAATATTCAGTATGCTACTAACAGTAATCAAAGTCTTTGAGCATGCAAAATATACTTTTTTGAATTTCATCGGCATTACGCAAGGATCCGAAGCACTCATTTTTTATCTATCTACTATTCCAAGCCGCTTAACACTTATGGCATATTATTCTCGAATTATGTTCTTGCCATCAACATATATGCAAACTTTCGAAGAAGCATTTTTCACTGGATTCTTCGAAATCGATTCAGAAATTTTTGTCAAAATGACTTCGAACCTTAATGCACGTCTGGTCGCTTATGAGACGAGTTTTTTTTGCGGATCATAGACAAGCACCAGAGGATGGAGTGAAGTCAACACAGTGGAAGGAATTTATGATATGTCACGCTAATCTTCTAAACCAAAGAGAGCAAGCAGCCATTCAAACCTACACACGTTGCCACAAAAAGCCTGTCGGGGACGACAAAGTTCAGGAGGAGGGACGTGTGGAAGGGAAATCAAGCAAGAAAAAAAGAAGAAGAAGATCAAAGTCGAAAACGGCTCAATAAAGAATGAAGAGCATAATACAGAAGAACCACCCTCAGCCCAAAGCCCCGCAGGGGCATGCATCAGGCAACAACATGAATCATCCAGGTCCTGAGAATTGGAATTAAAGATCAATCAGAACCAGGACATTTCATGGGAAGGACGGACCAAGGCCAGGAACCATACATGAAAAAGTGCAAGACAATATTTGGCAGGTAATAATCCTTCCGCTGATAGTGTGCGTTGTCAACAAAGTAAACAGGCTCAGAACAATACAATCGGGTCAGATGTGTGCAACTAGGACAAATCAGAAGACCAAAAGCTAGAAAGAGGTGACTAAGGATAGCACATTCCTAGTCACTGGTGGCGTGCGTGGCAGCCCGACTGGATGCAGCAACCCAGATTTGTGATGTACGGGATATCAAGGGGAAAACAGAAGCAAAGGACTTACATCGGATAAAATAACAAATTCTCTGACAGTCCTTGTTGCCGCTTCGACCGTTGGGTGCGTGCATTCAGACCTCTTAAACAAGCTAAAGACAAGAAGTAAAGCCTGTCAAGGGACGACAGAGACAAAGAGGGGGAGAGTGTTGCAGAGCAAAGGAGCACAAGAGAAGAGCCCCAAAATTTTCAAATTAATGGGCATAATTTTTCTTCTTCGAGGTCTGAGAGAATTCCCTCAAAGCCATGTAAATGCAATAGAGGAGTCCTCTAGATGCATAATCCCAACTTGTTGTGAAATATCCCTTGTAAATTAGTAGGAAATTCACTTTTTAGTAACAAAGTGCCGGTCTCTTGTGTGAAAGGACCAAACTTAGGGCACATGTATATAAGTCACTTTGTGACTCTTTGTAGAGACTTTTTGTCGTGGTGAAGAAGGAGCTTTGCAAAATTTCGAATTTGTCTCTTTCTTGCAGATTTCCATCTTCTCTTTGATCTTGTATGTGTGTGTAATGCTTGGAATGTGTGTGTAGGACTGTTGTCTACCCCTCCCCACTGTTTTTGAGCTACTGTAGTGTGCCTGTGAGCTTGTAGAAGTTGTGGCGTGAGTGTGGGTGCTTCCCGCTATTCCCTTTTTTGGGCATAACTTGAAGCACGGTTGTCAAAATTGAGTGAAACCACTTCCAATAGATGCGTCTCATCGAGAGCTTCAAAAGGAGTACCCTATTGACTATATTCAGAGTTCGGAGTTGGGAGAAATCCTTGATTTTCTAAAAACTACTGCAAGAGGTATCACGGCAGACACTTTCAGTTTTTCAGTGAGTTTGAGAGGTGGATTAGTCTTTTCTCATGCATAGCAGCTGAGCCACTTCATTTTCCATCATGAGTGCACATGTCCTCATACACTTGGTTAGGTCATTCGATCGGATTGACATTTAAATGTGTGTTAATTTCCCACTATACGCACTTGTGTTGCAAACGAGGTACAGTCTCATTGGCACAAGTCCTTGAGTCTTCTTGACTTGAGTACACAGTATATATATTTATTTATGTATATGTATGCAGTGTATATATTTATTTATGTATCTCTCTCTCTCTCTCTCTCTCTATATATATATATATATATATATATATATATATATATATATATATATATATATATATATATATATATATATATATATATATATATATATATATATATATATATATATATATATATATATATATATATATATTGTTGGGAAGGATGGACGGACACCTCAAGAAATGAGTTGGTACTGCTAATCTTTGCTTTGTACCTGCCCTCTTTCACTTCAGAGTTGTGTTGTAGGCCCCTTTAGCTTTTAGATGACACTAAGTAAGTGCCTATGCCACTAGTAGAATCTAGCAGAAGATATGAAAGGAGTGGAGGAGATTGCACATGCACTTGTGGACTCTAGATACATTTGTGGTCCTCGTTGATTCGAGCAACTATATATACATGCATAAGGTTGGGAGGAGAGTCATCTCTCTAGCATGTGGTGGTCATAATTCTTAGTTTCTTGCATTGATATCAGAGCTTCCATGGTGACCTTGGAGTGAGCATCATCAACTTCATGCAAACTCTTACATTTTAGCCACTAGAGATCTTTTTCTTTTGATTGTGATCTTGTGTCACCATCTTCGTGGGCTACTCAGAAACGAATTGCAGAGATTCATTGTGAATCTCTCTCGACGGCCGTCTAGGTGTATCTCCAAATATGGATGTTGCAAAAGGCAGCCTCTATTAATGCTGGCAAGAATCGAACTCGCCACCCACTAGTGTGGCGTGATCCGTTTTATCCGCTAGAGCAAGTAGCTCAGTTATTCTTCAAAACTACACAGTAGAACACGTAGATATCCACGCTAAAGCTTTTACTCACGAAAAGAAAAGGCTAGTTTGGTAGCGTGCAATGGATTTGATCCGACGACCTCCTGTTCATGGAGCTTTTCCCTTATCCAAGGAGCAGGTCGCGTGACTGATCAATAGTTTCAGGCGCAATTAGTATTTTCGCACTACGATGTAGAATTCAATAGCAGTAGCTTCTAGAACAAGCAAAAGGAGGTACTAGAGGCTAATTAGGCAGGATCAATATTCGATCCCTGAACCTCTACAAAAGCGAAAAAAAAGGCAGAAATCAAAAGCATGAAACACATATTCAGATTGCGCAGATGGGGATCGAACAGGCGACCTCCTGATGCACAAAATCTTGGTGTAGCCACGAAGCCACCCAAATGGAGCCAATTTTTCTTCATCAACTTGAACTCTAAAGAAGCTTTGTATTTTGAGCTCTTTGCTTCAAGTCCCACATAGTTTATGTGAAGCACCATCCACACATCCTTCGAAAGCAAATGATGGGATAAGGAAGGCTTCATTTCTTCAAAAAAGAGGACAAGAGGAAGCAATGCTCTTCAAGGAGGAATATGTAATTCTTCCTCATGGATCAAAGGATGGAGAAATGGCTCTACCTGAGGATCAAGGGAAGGACGTAGCTTAACTGGGAGATAAGTATTTTCCAAGTTAATGATTGGTTTCAATATTTGATTTTGCTCTCTGGTTTCAGGTAGGATGCATTTTAATCATTGAAGTATGGTAGCAAACTTCATTTTTGATAATCTTGATGCAAATATTTGAAACCTACATGAAAGAGCATAAACATATTGAAACACTCATTAAGCACAAGCATGTGTATATGGAAGAATGTTTTCATGCACAATTTATATTTCCTTCTTGCTTGCAAAAGGAATAGGATGCACTCAAGTCTCTGCACATGTATATTTATAACTTTTTGTAAGGTAGAAGATAGATTGTTTGTGCATGGATGATTTGACATGGATGATTGGATGCACACATGTCATGGACTAGTATGGATCTCTAGTCGTTGAAGAATAATGTTCTTCCAAGTAGTGAGAAGGAAATTCTTCAAACTCATTAGACACTAAGTAGTTCCCTAGGAGTCCCAATCCACCAGAAGTGGCACTTAAGGTCCAAATGGTTGATATCACCTGGAAGTGTATCAAAGATTCTTAGCTTTAGAATCTAAAAGGCATTGGTACATGCTTGGACTTGAGTAGGGGAAAGATCTCTAAAAGCCCATGGGTAAGCAAAGAAGCTTTTGATAATTTAAGAGATCTTAAAGATAAAGACAAAGTCTTTATTATTATCGCATGATCAACAAGAATTGATTAATCTTGGCCATGGTTGTCCAAGAATTACGATTGGAACTACTGTGAAGTTTGCCTAAGTATTGACAATCAAAATACTAAGATGTTCCAAGTCTGAACAGAGTGAAAAATTCCAAGTATGTAGTCTCCAACCATGTCAACAGTAAATAAATATGTGGAAGGTGTAACATAAAGTTTATCTATCCTTAAAGGGATTTCTTAAAGGTGAAATTTAAAAGCATGAGCAGATGTTTAGACTTAAGTAGTAGAGAGATTCCTATAAAGTCCCTATGGTAGTTGCTTAAAGCTTTATTAAGAAAGGAATCTAAAGACAAGCAGTGAAGAACTCTTGTCACTACAAATTGGTCCAAGTAGAACCAATAAGACTTGAATTTGATAAATTCAAGAACTTGGAATGATAGTGGGTTTTTCTTTTGAAAACCTTAGTAAAGAAGAATGGATATTCTATCAAAGGTTTTCAAGTTTCCAAAGTAAAGCACAAGATCGTGAAACGTTCCTGTGAAGGGATCAAAAACTAGAATATCCAGTTAGAGGTAATGCCTGAAACTTCAAAATTCTTTTTAAAAGTTGAAGTGAAAAGGTACTCTATGTTTAGAATTTAGGATAAGTATCATCCACACATTAATGTGAATATAAAATAGGGTGGTATGGGACACCAGATTTTATACTCAGATTGATGTAGGAAAGATGATATTGGACATCGGACCGTGGAAGGATAATTATCTTTTAGTCTGAGAATGGATTTTGAAGTTAGATTTGATCTTGAAGGGAATTAAAACTTCCAAAGATAAGTTTTAATTCAAGGAGAATAAAAGTATGATCTCAAGATACTTCAAGATCAAGTTCGTAAGAAGGTACGAAGTAAGTAACTTTCAAAACACTTCAATCTAAAGTGTTGATGATTCAGAAATATTTGATAAATTTCTGAAAGACTAAGACTTTGACTTTGAACTAAACCTTTCAACTAAGGAATAGATTGACTAAGTCAAGCTACAAGTTCCTAGTGGAAAATTCAATCCTTTGACTCAAAGCAATGCACAAGAATTGCATTCCTAGTAAGGAGTCATAAAGATTGAATATAGGTATGAACTTAGTCTCAAGTGAAGCATTGTTTGAGTAAAAAACTCATCAATCGAACCTCAGTGGGTCGACATACTGATGTTAGATACCATACTAGTATCTTGTGGTTGGATGATGTTTTTGGTTTTCTTTGAATCTTTTTGAGAATCCAACTTCTTTCTCTTAAAGATACAAGAAAAATAAATGCTTTAATACCTTGTTGAAACAGATCATCAAGAAGTTAAAGTCCTGAGTCATCAAGTACTTGACTCATAATTAGTTTAGATCTTAGAAGTTTGAATTAGTTATACAGAGTTTTAGTTATTTCCTTCCACTTTCCAAAATCTTTTGGAATTGTCTCAGATATGATATTTGATTTATTTTGCAAAAGTCTAGGGTTAGCCGATTGGAACTAGATAACTAAATTAAACATCCTAGATAAGATGTTCTGTACAAGAACTTATTCAATCTTCATAAGATGATAAGTACAAGATTGACTTATTCATTTGGTTTTGCTTCCAGTTACTAGCATAACTCTTATGACTTTCTAGAGTTCGGTACACTCTAGAACAATGAGGTTAGGAATTGCTAAAGTCTTTGAGAAAAGTGTCCTAAGTTGGATGAATTTTCATTTTGAATTTGACTTGGTCAAGATATAGTAAGGTTGAACCAAAGTAAATGGAAAACTTTCTCCTACAATTTACATAGGATTTCCAAGCCTATTAGGACCAAGTAGTCCTCAAGTTGGGTGCTGAAATCAGGTAATTTTGGTTGGGAGTTAATCATTGTACAAACATCCAAGTTAGATGTTTGGATCTGTTGGAGTTAGACGTCTACGGAAGCACACGAACAACACAAGGAAGAAGAAGAAGCTTGGAGCACAACACACAATACTGAATGTATTACTAGAGAATGTACAAAGATAAGTAGCCCATTAGGGCAATAGGCGTATATACAAGCCAGGGAAAAAAAACCTCCTAAAGAGGGGAAAAAGTGTCCCAGAGGTCCTAGTGTGTTCACACACATCACTACCTAAATATATCAACAAATCCCCCCCTGGGAGTGATGCAGTGAACAAGGAGCTGGCACTCATGTATAAGGAAGTGCCAAGCTATGTGGAAATCAATCCACAAAAGGAAGTAAGCCCAAAGCTTTGCGGAAAGCTTCAAACTTCTCCCTAGGCAGAGCCTTCGTGAAAAGGTCTGCAATGTTCTCGTGCGTGGGCACATATGCCAAGCTGATCTCCCCAGTAGAGAACCTCTCCCTAACATAATGATAATGCACCTCAATGTGCTTAGTGTGAGCATGGAACACAGGGTTCCTCGCAACTGCAATGCGCTTTGACTGTCAGTGAAGATGGTGGTGGCAGAAGACTGACCAACACCCAAATTAGCCATAACGCATCTGAGCCACACGCACTCGATAGTAGCTATGAAAGCTGCTCTATACTCAGCCTCACAACTGGAAGTGGCCACAGTAGGCTGCTTCTTGCTCAACCAAGATATACATGAGCTACCAAGCATGAAGCAAAAACCACTAGTGGACACAAGAGTGTCAAAGCAACCAGCCCAATTAGAGTCAGAAAAAGCATGCAAATATGGCGGTAGTGATCCCCCCTTGGGATAAAACAACCCAAGTAAGCAAGTACCACTCAAGTAGCGAAAGATGCGCTTAACCGCCTGCCAATGCTTGACTCCTGGGCAATGCATAAATCTGCTCATCTGTGAGACAGCAAACTGAATATCTGGCCGAGTAATGCATAAGTAAATCAAGCATCCAACAGCCTGCTAATAGAAAACAACATCAAATGCATCTCCAGCATCATGAAGACTCAATTGTAAACCTCTCTCCATAGGAGTGGCAATAAGCTTACAGTCTTCAAGGCCAAAAAGCTGCAATAATGTGTCAATATATTTTGTTTGACACAAAGCCATTCCACCATCAACTTGCATAAGCCCCAAATCAGAATCTCAAATGAGGCATGCAAATCAGCCTTGAAATCAACAATATGCTTCTCAATAGGACAAGTGAGCAGCATGTCGTCAACATAGACAACAATGATCAGAAGCACATCATTAGCACACTTAACATATAAGGTGCTTTCAGTTGGACTGTTCTCAAAACCATGTGCAACCAGATAGGCATGTATCTTCTCATACCAAGCACGTGGTGCTTGCTTTAAACCATATAATGCCTTCTTTAACCTGCATACCTGGTTTTCATGCCCTTTTAGCACAAAGCCACGGGGCTGAAAAACATACACTTCTTCATGCAAGTCACCATTCAGAAATGTTGCTTTAATGTCCAATTGATGTACATTCCAACGATGATGGGCTGCAAGTGCACAAATGCTCCGAACAATAGTCATACGACATGTAGGTGCAAAGGTCTCATCAAAATCAATGCCTCTTTCCTGCACATAACCCTTTGCAACAAGCCTAGCCTTATACCTGTCAACTGTATCATCAGGTTTACGCTTCAGCTTGTATACCCACTTAGTGCCAATGGCCTTCTTGCCAGGAGGCAAGTCACATAAAGACCATGTACCATTCTTCATTATAGCATCATATTCAGATTGCATAGCAACCATCCAATTTTCTGAATTCTGTGCTTCATAAAAAAAAAACAGGCTCATTCTCATCACAGAGACTAGACAGAGCCATAACATAGCAATCTGATGCAAAGGAGGCACTATGAGAGCCTGAACGAGTACGATATGACAAAGGTGCATCTAATTTGTTGTCACACAAAGTCTGCACTAGCCATTTTGGCATAGTTTTTGCTTGCTCAATATCAGCTCTCTCATCAAGAAGTGCATCATGTAAATCTGCATCAGAAATGGAATGATCTGCATCATCATATGACACCTGCAAAGGCTGAGAAGTTGCCTCATTAGGACCAGCACTAGACTGTCAACCTATAAAAAGAGGCATCAAAGTATCATACATGTCTTTGGAGCTAACAGATGTCTGCTTAGTACATGAAAGTAATGGTTGAATAGCATCTTCCACAAAGACAACATCATGGCTGACTAGAATGCTTTTATTATGTGGATGATACAAACAATAACCTTTACTTTCAGAACTAACCCAACAAAAATACATTTTACTGCCTTATCATCCAATTTTCTACGATGTTGTTCAGGCACTAGTGCATATACCAAACAACCAAAAACATATGCTGCACACATGACAGCCTCAAGCTAGAAACTATGAGGTAAAGCCTGACTCTTGACCATACACCTCGCCATCTCCATGAGAGACCTGTTCTTCCGTTCACCAACTCCATTATTTTGAGGTGTATACGGCACTATACACTGGTGTTTTATCCCACGTTCAGCCAAAAATGCATTAAAATCAGAAGACATATATTACCCCCCTCGATCAGAACGGAGGGTGCCCATTTTACATGTTGACAGATTTTCAGCCAGAACCAAAAACTGTTTGAAGCACATGAACACTTCGGACTTTGCCTTCAATGGATATACCCATGCATGCTTGGAAAAATCATCAATGAAAGTCACGAAGTAAAGATAATTTCCAAAAGAAGGTGTCTGCATAGGACCACAGATATCATTATGTACAAGCTGCAATTTCTGAGTAGCCCAAACTGAACCATCTTTTGGAAAGGATGAACACTGCATTTTGCCCAAAATACAGCCTTCACAAACATGTTTTCTAGGTGCCTCAAGTTTGGGCAACGAGGAAACCATTTCGGATTTCTACAGGCGTAGCAAACTAGAACAATTCAGATGACCAAAGCGTGCATGCCAAAGATTTACATCTGACATAGCCTGAGAATCATTTACTGCACATGCCAAATCATTTACAGATCTTTCCTAGTCTATGAGCTTATACATCCCACAACATAAAATGCCAAAAGCAATAATCACATCGCCATTTGATAGATCATGAACTGTACACATGTCATCAACAAATTTCACAACCAAACAAGATTTGCAGACTCTGTTTTTGGTGTAGAGGCATCTGCAACAAACATTCCAGCCTCTTTCTTCTTTGCCTCTTTAGCAGCCATTTTTGGACAGTTCTTTATGATATGATCATTCCCTTTACAGTACTTACAAAACAATTTCTGCTTTTCTGATTTCTTCTCATCTTTATCTTCCTTCTTCAAATATGCAGAATTAGTAGATTTTTGCTTACTAGTTGAAGAGCTCCATTTTCCTTTTCCCTTCTGACTAGCCAGGAAAGCTTGATCTGCAACTCGCATAATGGACCTGTTTTGCCTGGACTAATCTTCCTGCAACAGAACAGAGAATAACTCCTCAAATGATAGGGCATTTGGATTGCCTTTCATCATCAACCAAAGAGTAGAAGCAAAACTTTGATATGAATCAGGAAGACCATTCAGAACGATCTGCACAAGTGAGCTATCTGGTATAACCTCATCAACAGAAATCAACTGTTCCTTCAAGTCTTTGATCTTCGTTAGGAAACTGTTCATAGAATCACCTTCATTCATGTGCTCACTCTCCAACTGTTTTCGGAGGTAAGCAACACGAGCCTCATTCCTAGCTTGGTACAATGTGGTAAGTGTATCCCAAGCATCCTTAGCTGTTCTGCAAGAGCGAATGTGATGAATAATGGCACGTTTGACAGACAAAGCTATCAATGCATGTGCCTAGGCATCTCTACCATCGCAGTGAATCTGCTCTGCAATAGGTGCAGCAAAAACAACAGCACGAATAGGATTCTGCGGAATATCATCTTCGACGCCATCTTCATCAGCTCCAGCACCTGTATTTGCAGTACACCCGGAATATCATCTTCGACGCCATCTTCATCAGCTCCAGCACCTGTATTTGCAGTACACGTAGTCAGAGGTGTAATAGGACATCTTTCAACACCCTGCACAATGTTCCACAATCCTTTTGCAACCAATACATGTCGCATCATATAAGCCCATAATGGGTAGTTGGTACCATCCAACTTATCCTCAACAGCCAACATACGGAATACATCACTGCTTTCGGCCATGGCCAGTGACTAAAATACCTTGATGCAGAAAATTGACTATATCTCAAAAAGTTGAACAAAACTGCCCAGACAAATTCTGCTAGACCTGTAGCAGACTTCGAGACGCTTATACTGGCGAACAGAAACTGGTATATACCTTTGGCACAAAAAGATGAAATAGCCTGCACAAGCGCTGCGATAGTGCATTCGAAGGCCGAAACGAGCTCAGATCACGATTTTGGCACACAAAGCTTCCCTGTTTTGATATCTGAAACACGTTGAGTATGCTCACCAAATTTCATGCGAATTTGAGAGTGCAAATGGAGGAGTGTGGATGGCACTCTAGATGAAGCGACGACCTGCTCTGATACCAATTGTTGGAGTTGAACGTCTGCGGAAGCACGCGAACAACACAAGGAAGAAGAAGAAGCTTGCAACACAACACACAATACTGAATGTATTACTAGAGAATGTACAAAGATGAGTAGCCCATTAGGCCAATAAGCATATATACAAGCCGGGGGAAAAAACCTCCTAACGAGGGAAAAAAGTGCCCCAACGGTCCTAGTGTGTTCACACACATCACTACCTAAATATATCAACAATTGCAGACTTACACAGAATTCCAGCATTGTTCTTTCATGGATCCTATAAGATGATTTGCAGGAATAGCTTTGGATAAAACTGTTTGCATTTCATAAATGCTTGGAGAATGATAAGAATGCTGGATCCTTTACATTTGTTTTATACAGTTCTTATGCTTGCATGACCTTGTGCCTACTCACTTGTTAAGTGGTCACACCAGTTAGGGCCCTTTGTTTGGAAACAAATGATTTAGAAACCCTCTTGTGGAAGGGAATTTGAGCCTAGTTGTTGCACTATTGCCTAAATCAAGTTTTGAATGCATAACACTCAATTAGCAATCTTGCTGATTTGAGCATAGCATATATGGTGGCAAGACCATAGAACCACATTCATCTCATGCTAAACAATGCATTATGTCACACCCTCACTTGGAAATAACACATTTTGGCATCACATGGATATAAGGGATAGGCACTATTAATTCCTTACTAGGCTCCTTGCTTTTTTGGCCTTCATTTTTTGGATCGCAGAGACAGGAAGATTCTCAGGAGCTCTTCTTGCTAGAAGAGGAATTCTGGAGTAAAAGACGTTCCCTATAGTGGAAACTATCAATTGAACTAAATGTTATATTCTACCTCTTTTCAAAACTAGTCTACTCGTGTTTTGTATGTTTCATTTCAAGTTCTTGGGTGAGGCTCTATCATTCCTACTCGGGACTACATGGTGGGATGCATGCTGGGCTGACTGCCCCCCAAGGGGAATGTGTCGCTGAGCTCTGAAGACTGAAGATTTGCAGATTGAAGGAAGGACTAAAAGATTAAAGATAGATGCGCTGCAGATTCAAAAAAGACTTGAAGACTTGCTGCCTGCAGCTTTGCTAACTGTAGAAATTGCAGAATTGAAGCCCTGAAGAGTTCAACTTGAACAATTCAGTTATGTATGATCCTCTTCCCTTAGCTTTGTTGAGGACAAAAAAGTCTACGGAGGGGAGAGTGTCGGGTTGTAGGGTATGCACACATCCTCATTGGTGCATAAGAACCCTCCCTAGACCATAAGAATAACTCTTTTTGTATATATTTGAGTGTCACATATGAACACTCTCCTAAAGCACTTTTTAATATTTCTTCATACTATAGGATAGTATCTCTCACCTTTATGACCCTTCTAGAAATACTCCCCACGTATAAAACCCATGCATACCCTTCTTGGAGATTGGGTTGTTACAATTTTGGTCTTAGAATATCCTAGAAGATATGACATTTAGAGAGAGAATCACCTTTTTGAATTTTCAAAGAGGCACATGGGGAATAGAGCTTAGCCTATAAATATAAGCTCATTTTTGTAAAGAAGGGAGCTTTTGGTCGACGTGCTCTCATGTAAAATCCTTTATCAATGGAAGATGCTCTCATTTACTCTAAGAAGACTATTTACATTTACATGTATTGTGTCTTGTGAGTGTGTGAGAGTGGTGTGTGTATCTATGCATGTCTCTCCTTTGTGTGAGTAGAGTAGTTGTATTTGCTTGTATTTTCCTCATGGACTAGGATCCTTGACTCCCTATTCTCATTGTTTTCAAGCATGTGGCAAAGCATGGGGCTATTGCCAATGGCTTGAACATGTGGGAGGTAGGGGTGGATGAGAGCAGAGTCACTCTTGAGCTTTCCTTCTTGCTTCCATGCAAGGTGGTGAGGGTTCTTGGTCATTCCTTGCTACAACCTCAATAGTGGCTTAGATGCCTTTTGGATGATTTGGATATTGGTCACTCTCCTACTACCACCATCTTCATTGACTCTCAGGGAACATTGGCAACTGCGAGGAACCTTGTGTTCCATGCTCGCACAAAATAAATTGAGGTGAATCGCCATTATGTTAGGGAGAGGTTCTTTGCTCAAGAAATAAGTTTTGGTATATGTGACCACACATGATAACATTGGAGACCTTTTCACAAAAGCTATGCCAAGGGAGCAATTTCAAGCTTTTTGCAAAGCTTTGGGCTTACTTCCTTTTGTGGATTGATCTCTTTCCACATAGCTTGGCACTTCCTTATACATGAGTGCAAGATCCTAGTTCACTGCATCACTCAGAGGGAGGATTTATTGATATATTTTGGTAGTAATGTGTGTGAAGACACTTAGGACTGCTGATGAACTTTTTTCCCTCCCCCCTCCCCCATTTTTATATATGCATATAAGCCCAACGAGTGACTTATCTTTGTATATTCTTGGTAATCCATTCAGTGTTGTGTTTTACTTGAAGCTCCTTGTTCTTCCTTGTACTACTTGTGTGATTCTATAGACCTCAAACTCCAATAGATGATGCATCCTTTCCAATGATAATTTATCTATTTGAGGTGATTTCTTTGAGATTTGTCAGCTTCAGCAATGTTGGGCTTCATCTTAATCCACATATTTCTTGTCAAAACTTTGATGATCCAACTTTCATCCTCTTACAAAACTGACCTGCAAAAATATTCAATTTTGGTGTGGGTTTGTCTTTTATGTGGAATCATGTTTATATTGGAACCTTCAACTCTTTACAATATTATTTGTGTTCACTTTAGATGTAATGCAACTCAAAGGGTGCAAAAACTTAAAATGTGGGTTTGGACTCCTAAAACAAACTTATTGAAGGATATTGTCTTCATTTATTTCTCCTTCAATCCTTCTTTATCTATTCAAATATAAAAAAATAACTTCCATTCTTTTCCATTCATCAAAAACCTATCTCAATATCAAAATTTGGTTAGTCAATTCATCACAAACATTAACACAAGATTTACATACATTTCAAAAACAATACTTAGCATTCAATTTTTATTCGACTTTATTGGTCATCTTTGTCATCTTCATTCTAGTCTCCAGATGGTAGTTCTATCAAAAATATAAAAAATTAGTGCAAATAGCTTGATAACATGTAAGTCTCACAAAAAATCCCTTATATAATCACATCAGCTCTTTGGATCAATTCATCTTCATCTTTCATTCCTAAAAAATAACTTCTCAAAACACATTAGTAGGCATTTCACAACAGAATAAATGACTTTTATTTTTCATCAAAAGTTTCTTCTAATAAAGACTTGCTAGTTTTCTTTTTCATATTGAAAGGAAAAAAAGAATCATTAAAATTGTTATCAATTTGTTTCATGATTTCCTGCTACTTTTTCCCTATCTACATGTTCGTGATTTAACTTACTTTCTTGTTCATCTTCTTCATCATCTATACTTATATTTTCATCCTCTCATGTTTCTTTATCCTCTACTATTTCTGTAGCCTCATCTGCTTCTTTGTTTGAATGAAATTTTTCATTCAACCATTCCTCAAATCCCTATGTATTCATTTGTAATGGCTCTTCTTGCTTTATTGTTGGAGTTCAAGGTCTGCGGAAGCACACAAACAACACAAGGAGCAAGAAGAAGCTTGGAGCACAACACACAATACTGAATGTATTACCACTAGAATGTACAAAGATAAGTGACCCATTAGGGTTATAGGCATATATACAAGCCGGGGGAAAAAACCTCCTATAGAGGGAAAAAAGTGCCCTAGTAGTCCAAGTGTGTTCACACACATCACTACCTAAATATATCAACAAATCCCCCTTGGGAGTGATGCGGTGTACAAGGAGATCACACTCATTGTTGAGAGCAGTATGGGCACCCAAGGACCGACTAGACAAGGAAGCCAGCGGAGAGAGTCAGAACAAGGTGAAGGAGTAAGTAGACAAAACAGTCGACGCAAATCTGGCAGATAGGCCCTTCAATTTTTCCCAAATCAACATCTTTTAACAGTGATTCTTATCACTAACAATCATTGTAAATACCATTTCATATTTTTGTAGCTCCATTTTGTGCAAGCCAAGGAGTCCTTGAGCTTGAGGAGCCTTAGAAGTACCTACATATCAATTTTCGTATTTTTTAGACTCCGTTTAAGCCCTCAAATTGGCCCTGGAACCTAATTTTTAACTAGGCCGGACACTAGGTCTGGACAGGGCCAAAACCTAGTCAAAAACTATAAAAAGAGCTAGAGAGCTCATTTTTAGATTTAGATTGTAATTGAAACGAACTTGTAAGAGCTTTTTGAAAGTAATCTAAGGACTCCATTGATCCTCCCTCTTTGTCTTGCCGTGTGTGCGCGTGTGTGTGTATGTGTGTGCATGTTTGTGTGCTTCTCACTCACGCACTTGTGCCGCCACTTGCTCGAGGTCTTCATACCATCCTCACGTCTTCCCGGATTGACATTAAAGGAGGTGCTACTCATCACTGAGCTACACCAAATTTTGGCGCCGTTGCCGGGGATCGAGCTTTGAGGACGAGCGTGTGATGGTAAGACGTAGATTGTAGACGTTGGTGTTGTAGGTAAATTTTCTACTTTTCCTATCTTTCCTCTTTCTTACTTCACCACCATCATCACCATCATCATCTTCACCATCTTCCACCTCCATTTTCATCATCGCGAAAATTTCAGTTTTTTGACTATATCCCCATCTCCACCTCATTTCCCTCATTTCACTTGTGAGAGAGAGCGAGAGAGCGATATTGCGCGTGTGTTTTCTTGCATGTTTCTTGAGCTTTTTGCAGGACCTTGCTGAATCACCATCCCCAGCTTCCTGCGCAGGTACGAAACTCGTCGAAACTGTCTCGCAGTCGCCGCCTTCTGTCCATCGCGATTGACAGAAATTTTCACTTGTTGGTAAATCTGAGTGCACCACAGTGAACTAGAGACCCTGCACACCACCTTTCCACCAAAATTTTTGAAAATCTGGCAAAATTTCAGTCCGTCGCGATTGACAGCTCTGTCCATCGCGACTGACTGAGTGTCCATCGCGATTGACTGAACCCCTGTCCATCGCGATTGACTGACTGTCCATCGCGATTGACTGAGTGTCCATCGCGATTGACTGAACCCTCTGTCCATCGCGATTGATTGACTGTCCATCGCGATTGATTGAGTGTCCATCGCGATTGACTGAACCCTCTGTCCATCGCGATTGATTGACTGTCCATCGCGATTGATTGAGTGTCCATCGCGATTGACTGAACCCTCTGTCCATCGCGATTGACTGAGTGTCCATCGCGATTGATTGAGTGTCCATCGCGATTGACTGACTGTCCATCGCGATTGACTGAGTGTCCATCGCGATTGACTGAACCCTCTGTCCATCGCGATTGACTGAGTGTCCATCGCGATTGACTGAACCCCTGTCCATCGCGATTGACTGTGTGTCCATCGCGATTGACAGCTCTGTCCATCGCGATTGACAGCCAATTTTAGCCAAATTTTTTAGGGATTGTTAATTGAAGAGTTGGGCTAATTTTGGGCACAAATATTTTACTCTTGACCACATGAGGAAGCCTTAGGAAAGCAACTTGGGGAAAACCTGTTGCACAGTGATCCTGTTTGAACCCTGTCGTAACCCTAGAACCCTGAACGGTTACAACTTTTTCATACGAAATCCATTTTTTGAGCTCTAGGGCTTGTTGGAGAGCTTGTGGCATATACTACACGCCCTCAACTGTTTTTTATGAAGATAATGCACTGATTTTCAGATAGGGTATTTTGAAGTTGACCATACCCAGGGGGATCAAAGTCAGGGGTCTTTAGAATTGTTCTCTTAAAAATCACTATGCAAGCTAGTGTGTATGCTACAGGAATGAAAATCATTGGTTCTGTCTTTGGAGTTTAAATCTTTAAGCTAACCTTGGAACTTTTACAGATCCTTTGAGAGCATCGAAAGGCGTTCTAAGCAAGAGTAAGTGCAGGCTTGGGAACACACTTCCTGGGCAGTCAAGGCAACCAAGAAGGAAACAAAAGGTTGGAAATTCTCAACTCCCTTTATCAATTCCTAGCTTAGGCTAAGAATGACGAGAGGTAGGAGTAAGTCAGAGCGACGATAAGCAGGTATCAAGTTGAAGACCACCTAAAAACTCAAGTTCAAGCTAAAAACCTAATCTCTGTACTGTCGGTAACACAGAGGAAAAGGACCTAACGTGGAATGATCAACCTAAAAGCACGAAGAACATTCAAGTATTCCTGACGACGTAATATCAGACAAGACCTTAAACACGAGAAATAACTAAAAAGAATCAAGTGACTAATATAAAGTAACCAGCAACGAGGTTGTACTCTGGGCAAAGAATTGGGCTAATTAGATAGGCATATGAACCTTAGATCAGGACGACATCTTGTAAGGGAGAGACAAAGCATTAGATCTTCAGAGGCTAGCGTTAACCACACTGCTAGGTCTTGGGCCCAGCAGTTGAGCCACCACTCGTACTACCCTAGCTCTGAGACCAGTGAGTCAGAGATGTCTCAAGGCATGGACAGACCTACGGGAAGTTCAGGAGTGCCTTACTTGTACAGGGTAGAAGGCCCTTACAAAACACAGCTGGAATACCTTAGGACCAACCGATTAGGTGCTAGCATCTATGAGGACGGCTTAGGAAGATCTGTGGTACAGATTAAGAATCCTGATCAATCCATTGGACTAGAGCACCCAGCAGTCAAATTTGAAAACGGTGCATACCTGGACAAGGAAGGAACCATATACGTAGTCACCAGTCACCCAGATAGGACAGATGAATTTGGAAATGTAATCTCTGAAGCGGACTTAGGTGACTTGGAACAAGGAAACATGGGTGCGGAACCTAGAACCCCTCGAGGCAAATCTGTTCTCACTAGGATTATCACGCCTGAGTGGGTTCCCCAAGACAACAAGAGCATAGAGTTGCTCCTCAATCGAGAAACTGACGAAGCCTTTTGGAGATATAAATCTAATCAGCCAACTGATATGGGAACTATCATGATCTATGAGTTTAAGGATCCGGATAGCCCAGGTAGAGTGACCTACTTAGATCACACTTCGGAAAGGATCTTTGTGGTGACAGAAAATGATAGGCATGCTTACACTTGGAAGGGTGAATTCATTTTTTCCCAACCAAGATCGAATGTATCCTATGGTCACCCTGGAGCTGGAACATCCCAAGCTCATGGAACTCAAAGAGACAGAAGTAGAGATAGACCAGAAGTAAGCTTTGCCAACCCCGTGGGCAGAGAAAGAACAAGGACGGAGACGAATAGAGTAGAACCAGAGGTGCTTAGGGCTCACCGGAATCAGAGAAATGTGGATGGATTCCCTCTGCCGAGACCTAGAGAGCACACAAGAACACTGAGACCGACCCAGCTAGTTAAGTCCATGAAGAATTACTTTGATGGCACAGGAGATCCCTATGATCATGTGGCGGAGTTCAAGCAAGTCTTGAGAGCTAAACAAGTGGAGGATCTATTCACGCAGTACAATGCCTTCGGTCTAACCCTTAGGAACACAGCACTTACATGGTTTCAGCCATTGGATGAGCGACAGTTCAGGAACATAGACCAACTCCTAGAGGCTTTCATCGTAGAGTTTTCTAAGAGTGGAATCAGGCATAACACCTCCTCACTAATTCATAGCTTCAAACAAACACCTCAAGAGACGGTCAGATTAGCTGGAAGAAGATTTAGGCAGTACCTGGAGAGATGCCCGATGCCGGAGCTACCTACACCAGCTAAACAAGTAGCCTTATTCTTGGATGGATTGCTGAGTACGAAATTGAGATCCTATGTGTATCTGAAGGACCCTAGGACTATAGAAGAGTGTGTACGCATGTGCATTGACATTGAAGATAACCTAGGGGAAGAACTAGAGCTTTCCAAAATCTACAAAGATTCAGATAGTGCATCTAGTCACTCTTCCACGCAATCCACATCAATTGAGGAACTCGCAGAGAAAGTGGCCCAAAAACTAGGCGTCTCTAACAAACCAATCCCAAGGTTTGCCCCTGTGAAAAGGTGCTATACGTGTGGTGGTGACCACATGGCGAATGTCTGCCCCATTATGGCTCAGCCCCAAGTAAATCCTAGTAGCCAGTACTACACCATAGAACGGAGATACACCAATCACACCGCACAAGATTGCCCATACAACAAGCAGGCAGTTAGGCAACCCTACCCTCAGCCATACCCGCAGCAAGGAAGATTCCAGAACCAGTACCCTCCACAGCCATATGGCAGGCCACAACAAAATTATCAACCACAATACCAAAACCAACAAAGACCTCAGCCAGTGTTAGCTCAACAACCCCCTGCCCCAGCTAATGTGATCCCTGTAAAGTATGCAGCAGCAGAAGAAAACCTAAACCGAGCTATAGTCCCCATAACACCATTGCTTTCAGAAAGTGATCCCAGTGACCATAGTTTCGATTCTACGCATGTTGAGAGTCCCCAGGCTTACTTCATGCAGTCTCCTGAACATGGTGAGTCCTACTATAGTGAAGAGCCAAATGAATCTAGTTGGGAATCGGATTACGCAAATGTCATGTACGCAAACCCCAACCCTAGGCCTCAACCTAGGCAGGTAAGACCTCCATTCCCAAGAGGACCGTGCTACAGATGCCAAGGAGATCACTTTATTCGTGATTGTCCTTTACCTCCAGCTACACAACCCCAGTCAGTGACGATCCAAGGCTTTTGCCAAGATTGTGGAAAAGAGCATCTCTTACGAGATTGCCCAAAGAACCCCAATAATATGCCAAAAATCACACCTATCAACGTTATTGGATTAGTGGTAAACCCCGCAGGAAGTGTCACTTCCACTGCTCCGGTACAAGTAGTCACTAGAGCCCAAGCGTTGCAGCAAAACCAAGGGGCAGACCAAGAAAAGAGCCCAACAACTAGTGAAACTGAGAGCATAACCAAGAAAAGGACTAGAGCGTGGAAAGATAGTCGAGAAAGAATGAAAAGACAATGGGCTAAAAAGATGAGTGAACTTGAGGAAAGCATAAGAGAAACCAAAGCCAGGATAACTGAACTCACATCTCAAACTCCCTCTCACACTACCCCACCACCACCTTTCCCATCGCCAGCCGACCAGCCACCTCCCAACCCGCCTCACCTAAACCCACCACTCCCTAGAGTAGGATCAGTCCTAGCAGATCCCACTCCCGAAGACCTTAATATGATGCTTAAAGCATATCAGGCCAGAATTCAAGAAGGGCCAACCATAACCGATCATGAAAAATGCTACCCTAGAGCCGAGCTAGAGCTTGAACGAACTAAAATTTGTGCCAAAATGGTGGAATTGGCTCAGACCATGTTTGAAGCTAGTCGCCTCTTTAACATCTCTAGCTCAGCGAAGACGCAGTTACATTTTGACGGACTGCTAGAAAGAATAGAGAGGCTAATTGCACAATCAGAAAAGGAACCTGCCTCCCAAAGAAAGGAAAGGGCAAGAGAACGGATAAGCCAGCCTCTTCAGGAAGCCCATGTACCTCCTCAAGAAGCTTATCCTTCCCCCCAAAAGGCAGATGAGCCTCCCTCGAAAGCTCACGTACCTCCACAGGTTGCCTACGTTCCTTCTCAGGGAGCATATGAGCCTGTTCGGAAAAGTAATAGAATAAGTAATCCTCCCCAGGAAGCTTGTGCTCCAAACATCTATGAGAGCGAGGAAAGAGCCAACGATAGAATAAGCCCTCCTTCCCAGGTTGCTTATGTGCCTAATTCTACGGAGCCAGACACTTCTTCTTCTATGAATCGGTTTGCACCAGACTTCCTACGAGAAATTCAAGAAGATAAATGGGATAACGAAAGTGAAGTCGCCCCTCCCTTTGAACTTGTGGATGATGCACACGACCAATTCCCACAAGACATCCCATCTATTTACGGGGAACATGAGAATACTCAATCTCACAAGAGATTGGACTTTGAATCCAATTCCATACAAGAGCTACCCCATTTCACAGGCCCATGGGAAGCAAAATCCACGTGTATGAGAGCACCCACAGTCATGGTAAGAAACGAAGATTCGGTCATACCTAGGAACACAGAGGTAGTGAAAAATACTAAAGTGCAGTGCAATCTCAAGTTAGAAGAGCTACTCAAGGTTAGACCTGAATTATGGAAACATGTAGCCAAACACGCACCAGAGATAGCAAGACCTCGTTCCCAGGTAGGATCACATAGGACAGTGCCAGAAATACCCTTGGATAAGATAGGAGATATGTGTGAAGGTGAAGAAGGGAACACCTATCTTCCCATTACCTACCAGGAGTATACCACCAAGGCAATTTTGGACTCAGGTGCAGGAGTTGCAATTGCCACTACTTCCCTATGGAAGCGTTGGGGCAAGCCGGCACTCAGGCCAACGAGAATGAAATTGCAGATGGCCGATGGTCACATAGAGAGACCCCTAGGATTGCTAGAAGGAATAACTCTCACCACTTGTGGTGTCGAGTTTGAGCATACATTTGCCATATGCGACTTCAGCAAAAATCATGCCTATGAGATGATTTTGGGAAGACCATTTATGCGACAGTTGCAAGTGGTACAGGATTGGGGAACCAACTCCTTGTATTTGCAACACTTGGGTGTTACGACCAAAGTCAATCTCAAGGATTATTCTCATAGAGATGTCCCTCCTATCCAATGGAATCCCATCCATAGAGCCAAAGATGATACAGAATCGGTGCATTCCATAGGGTCTGGATCCTCATGGATGCATGAAGACACTCACTTATGGATGTGCAAGGTAGCAGTAGAAGAAGAGAAGAGAGAGAAAGCCAGAGAGGTAGGTGCGAAAGAAACCCATAGATCAATACAAGACCCAGCCTATGCACCTGTAGTTTTTCCAGACGAAGAATTTGAACCCCATGGCTTGGCAGAAATCCTAGCAACAATGGACGTAGCCATCAATGAAGAACAATGGACACCTCACTGTGATGAGGATGGCTATGACATTTCAGTCTTCTCCATAGAGCCAATCATGGGAGAGGTAGTTCTAGAAGAATGCGAACCTAGCCCTGACGCATTTGAGGATGCAAGTGACTCCGATCTAGAGTCAATCATTATGGACCCACCATTTGCATCAGATGAAGAATACTTCCATGAAATAGAATTTCAACCCCAGAGGCATGGAGAGGTTACAAATGATGTAAGATTAGCAACACATGTGACCCCGAAAGAAGAAGAAAAGAAACGAAAGAAGAGAGAAGCCTCACCAGAAGAGGAAGAATCTTTGTTTGAGGTCCCAGAAAATTTTAAGAAGTATGAGATAGATGACAGGAGAGTCATGATAAGAATGCCTAAACGAGAGGCACAACCCGGAGAGGCCTATGATAACAAAGAAACCACCAAGAAAATAGTAGTGGCTCTAGAAGAAGGAGAGGAGAGATGCACGTACATAGGTCATGACCTAACAGACGAAGAAGAGCATGCGTTGATAGCCTTGCTAAGAGAATACAGAGATGTATTCGCTTGGAGTTACAAGGATTTGAAAGGTGTTGACCCCGATATATGCTCACACACTATCCCCACGACCTCAGATGCTAAACCCTCTAAGCAAAAACCCTACACATATAACGATAATTACGCTGCTAAGATCAAAGAAGAGATAGATAGACTGGTTGAAGCTGGATTTATCTATGAAATTGAGCACACTGAATGGGTATCCCCCATCGTAGTGGTGCCCAAGAAGAATGGCAAGCTTCGTGTGTGCATTAACTTGAAAAAAGTTAATGCAGCCACGATTCGAGATAACTATCCGCTTCCCATCACAGAACATCTCTTAGAAAGAGTGGCAGGCAAGGAAGTGTACAGCTTCCTTGATGGATTTTCGGGTTACAATCAAGTAGCCATAGCTCCAGAGGATCAGCATAAGACAGCCTTTGCCACAGAATGGGGCATTTTTGCCTTCAGAGTAATGCCATTTGGACTTACCAATGCACCAGCGACCTTCCAAAGACTAATGTGCCATGTATGTAAAGAGTTCCTGAGGAAGAATTTAGAAGTCTATGTTGATGATCTCTGTGCTCATTCCAACATTAGACAAACCCATATCCCCGAACTCAGACAAATCTTTGACAAATGTAGAGAATATCAGGTCTGCCTGAACCCAGAAAAATGCGTTTTTATGGTCAGGCAGGGCAAGATTCTAGGACACATTGTGTCAAAGAATGGCATATCTACTAACGAGGAGAAAGTGAGAGCCATAGCAGAGCTACCTAGGCCAAGGAATGTCAAGGAAGTACAAGCTTTCATGGGGCATTGTGGTTACTACCGCCGGTTCATTCACATGTATGCCGTCATTGCAAAGCCCATGTACGGACTTCTGACTAACTTTGAGTGGACTGATGAATGTGAGAACTCCTTCCAGGAGCTTAAACGAAGATTATGTTCAGCACCAATCTTGACCACACCTGATTGGAATAAGCCATTCCATGTTCACGTGGATGCATCCAATTATGCTATTGGATGTGTACTCGCACAACCTACTGGTGAAGGTAATATGGATCTTCCAATTGCCTATGCCAGTAGACAGTTGAATGCAGCTGAACGAAATTACACCACTACGGAGAGAGAAGGCTTAGGCATGGTATATGCAGTCAAGAAATTTAGACACTATTTGCTTGCAAATAAGTTTAAATTTTTTACTGATCACCAAGCATTGTTATACCTCGTGAAAAAGCCATGTAATACAGGAAGATTAGTAAGATGGTTTCTCTTACTAATGGAATATGATTTCGAGGTTGTGGTAAGGAAAGGGAGGACTCATTTGAGAGCTGACCATCTTTCCAGGCTCACGTCTGGAGAAGCCCCACAAGGAGTATCAGACGACCTCCCTGACGCTTACTTGTTCAATTTAGAAGTGGTGCCGCAGTGGGCTAAGCCATTGGTACCAGTATTGACATACGGGCCTAACCATCCAGTAGTAAACACACGGAATAAAGAGGTCGTGAAAGCCCAAAAGTACCACATCATGGTAGGAAGCATGTACAAGCACACAGATCAAGGGATCTTGGCTTGTTGCGTAGAAGAGGATGAGTATGCTAAATGGTTGCAATTAGCACACGTAGGTGCACTAGAGCAACACCATCCAAAGCAACGAACTTTACAGACCCTAAAGAGACTCGGAGTACATTGGCCAACTATGGAAGCTGATGTCCAAAAGTTGTGCAAGGAATGCCCAATCTGTTGCACTAAGCCACCTGTGGAACACGCCACTCTTTATCAAGTATCCATGGTGCCAGATTGGAGTGAACCACTAATATCCTTCCTAAGGACGAAAGCATTCCCTCCGGACATGACTCTGGCCAGGAAAAGGAGTTTAACACAAGAAGCCCTGGATTACTCACTCATTGGTGATAATCTATACAAGCGTGGTAAAGATGGTTACCTGAGGCTATGTGTCCATGAAAGTGAATATCTTAAGATCTTAGAAACTGCTCACCAAGGTGTAGCAGGAGGACACTTTGGACCGGATCGGGTGATCAAGGCAATACTATTTGCGGGCTTCTGGTGGCCTACCCTTCACATGGATGCACATACCTATGTGAAACGGTGTGATGTCTGTCAGAGGACTCAGTATCCTATACGCAAAGATGAGATGCCACTGAAACCTATGATGGGTGGACGTGCATTCTCTAAGTGGGGAATAGACTTTGTAGGTCCTATTAATCCCCCAGCTAAAGGTTCTCATGCGGAATACATCATTGTTGCGACAGATTATCTAACTAAGTGGGTAGAGGTAAGGGCTACGACAAAGAACGATGCTCAAACAACTGCTAAATTCTTGTTTGAGAGTGTATTCACGAGATATGGGCTACCTATAGAGCTTGTAAGTGATAGAGGCACTCATTTCTTGAACGAAGTGATTGAAAATCTACTCCAAGAATTCTTGGTAATACACAAGAAGTCTGCCCCCTATCACCCTCAAGCTAATGGACAAGCTGAGAGCACTAATAAGATCTTATGCAATGTACTGACAAAATTAGTGAACACTAGGTGGCAGAACTCCAAGCACGCCTCCTCCCATATGAACGACCACCCTCGCCCATTGAAGAACCAGAACCTGAAACAGTAGTGGAAATCCCCGTCGATGACAGCTATGAAGAGCCATACGAGCCTATGCCGACGCCTGGTGGTCGAACTACGGAAGAAGGACAAGACACGTTAGAAATTCAAGTTCCAGATTGGGTCAAAAGGGTCGAGAAACTGGGTAAGACACATGATGATCGTGTGGCCGTGCAAATGCAATCTCTCACAAATCTGGAAGAAACTGTCCTTCGGTCTTCCTACTTTCAAAATTTATCCCATCAACGGTTAATCACAACATCAGAATCGCAATACATGCCTTATTTTGTCTTACTACATGATTATAATGCCGAAGTCAAAAGACATACAGGGAAGGAGCCCACATTCGCCACTCAATTTGAGATAGGGGATTTACCGACAGATGCACGTGCTGGCTCGATCTTCCAACCTAATTGGCGTGCACGTCTACTCACCGATTACCCAGAGATGATGAGTACTTGGGCAACCATGCCACTATATATCAAGTATAATCCATGCTATTGTCCAGTAGTACGTCGCAGATCCTGGCAAGCATTTGCAATCAAGGTACGCAACAATAAAGAATGCTCGGCTTGGATTAACTATCCATATTTTGCTCCGCCTCGGGGGACCCCAACCGTAGCTTACATGATATCAACAATTCGGCACTGGTCCACACGCCTAAATAATGTACCCGACATAACAGCGAAAATGTGTATGAAGATATTCGAGCTCATGACTATTGTCTTCAAAACCTTTCGGAATGTCCAAGCTCCATACATCTCGGCCCCTGGATTCTCTCACGGCAACAAGGATCTAGTCTACGACATGAGCCAAACACCCTCGGTCTCTATCATCTTTGCTTGGCATGCACGAATAAAGTACTTGCCCGCATGCTTCAAGCAGACATTTGAGGAAATGTTCTCTACGGGATTCTGGGAATACCATTCCGAAATTTTCATTCCCAGACCCACACATTTGCTACATCTATTCGCAGTAGAACAAGCGATCCATGCAGATCAGTTACGTCTGCCACATCCGGACATTCCAGGACCGATCGATTGGGATCGTTTGATGACAGATTTGGCCAGAGGACTACGCATACAAGAACATTAGCTTGCCACTCAGGTTGTGGAATATTACATCCAACACTCCCAGCAACAAGGGTCTGTCAGGGACGACAGACGCGAGAGAGGGGGGGGTGTTGAGAGCAGTATGGGCACCCAAGGACCGACTAGACAAGGAAGCCAGCGGAGAGAGTCAGAACAAGGTGAAGGAGTAAGTAGACAAAACAGTCGACGCAAATCTGGCAGATAGGCCCTTCAATTTTTCCCAAATCAACATCTTTTAACAGTGATTCTTATCACTAACAATCATTGTAAATACCATTTCATATTTTTGTAGCTCCATTTTGTGCAAGCCAAGGAGTCCTTGAGCTTGAGGAGCCTTAGAAGTACCTACATATCAATTTTCGTATTTTTTAGACTCCGTTTAAGCCCTCAAATTGGCCCTGGAACCTAATTTTTAACTAGGCCGGACACTAGGTCTGGACAGGGCCAAAACCTAGTCAAAAACTATAAAAAGAGCTAGAGAGCTCATTTTTAGATTTAGATTGTAATTGAAACGAACTTGTAAGAGCTTTTTGAAAGTAATCTAAGGACTCCATTGATCCTCCCTCTTTGTCTTGCCGTGTGTGCGCGTGTGTGTGTATGTGTGTGCATGTTTGTGTGCTTCTCACTCACGCACTTGTGCCGCCACTTGCTCGAGGTCTTCATACCATCCTCACGTCTTCCCGGATTGACATTAAAGGAGGTGCTACTCATCACTGAGCTACACTCATGTATAAGGAAGTGCCAAGCTATGTGGAATCAATCCACAAAAGGAAGTAACCCCAAAGATTTGCAGAAAGCTTCAAACTTCTCTTTAGGCAAAGCCTTTGTGAAAAGGTATGCAATATTCTCCTATGTGGGCACATATGCCAAACTGATCCCTCAAGCAGAGAACCTCTCCCAAACGTAACGATAGTGCACCTCAATGTGCTTAGTGCAAGCATGGAACAGAGGGTTCCTTACAACTTTCAATGTGCTCTGACGATCAATGAAGATGATGGTGGCAAAAGACTAACCAACATTCTAATCAACCATAAGGGGCATTTGAACCACCCACACTCAACAGACATTGTGAAAGCTGCCCTATACTCAACCTCACAATTAAAGTGGCCAAAATAGGCTGCTTCTTGCTCAACCAAGATATGCATGAGCTGCCAAGCATGAAGCAAAAACCACTGGTGGACACATGAGTGTCATAGCAACTAGCCTATTCATAGTTAGAAAAAGCATGTAAATCTAGCACTAGTGATTCCACCCTTGGGATATAACAATCCAAGTAGCCAAGTACCACTCAAGTAGCGAAACATGCGCTTAACGGCCTACCAATGCTTGAAACCTAGGCAATGCATAAACTTGCTCATTTGTGAGATAGAAAACTGAATATCTAGTAGAGTGGCAATAGTTTTGCAGTCTTCAAGGCCAAAATAGTACAATAATGTGTCAATATATTTTGCTGGACACAAAGTTATTCTGCCATCAGCTTGCATAAACTGAATGCCCAAATAATGATGTGAATGCTCCAAATCTGATAGCTCAAATGAGGCATGTAGATCAGCCTTAAAATCAGCAATATGCTTCTCATGAGGACCAATGAGGAGCATGTCATCAACATACACAACAATGATAAGAGGCACATCATTTGCACACTTACCATATAAGGTACTCTTAGTTGAATTTTTCTCAAAACCATGTGCAATCGAATAGGCACGTATCTTTTTATACCAAGCATGTGGTGCTTGTTTCAAACCATATAATGCCTTTGTCAATGTGCATACTTGGTTTCCATGCCTTTTATACACAAAGCCACAAGACTGAGAAACATACACTTCCTCATGAGAGTCACCATTAAAAAATGCAGTTTTAATATCCAACTGAGTGCATTCAGAGTAAATCAGCGAGTCTGGTGTGTCAGATTTGAAATGCAAGAAAAAGGCAGAGTGTTGCGAGCGGGATTCGAGAGGGTTGTTTCTGACATCATCAATGATGTCATGTATTTTGTCGTCTGTTTCATTCAATGTATCCCGATTCCCCATGCAATCTCTTGGATTGGCTACATTTATGCGAGTCATTGCTTGACGTTAAACTTGTGTTAGAGAGATATGCAGGCATTGACAACTTGCGAGTGGATCCATCCAGATGGCCAAGTCAATGATTTCACATTCCACCACTTTCCTCCATTTATCCAAGATAGTGAAACTACATCTTCACATGCATAATTTATTTTTCCCTTTGTTTTTTAATGCACACGATTGATTGTAACATGTAAGCTTGCACATAAACAATGTCAAGGATATGCCACATACACGGCTCATATTACACACACATAGTGCTTTGTAATGGGACTAGACACCACTATGCTTAAGCATAGTAGGACCTTCCCAATGCTCTTAGCTTCAAAAGCCTCTCAATGCATATATATCTATAGCCACGTGTGAAGGGAGTAGACACTGCCACATAATAAATTGGTAAGACCTTCCCTAATAGGCTAAGAACACCTCTCATGTAAAAAGAGGGGTCAAATTCCACACATCCACTGCATTGATCAAGAAGAGTACCAAGGTTTCCACATCAATCAAAAGAAAAAGTCTTCAACATTCAAACAACGACAAGCTCAAATATCAAAAGGCTACAAAGCTCAAAGCAAAGCTCAATATATCTTCAAAAAAGGAGAACAAAGGGCTTGTACTTCAACAAACAAAGACCAAGAAGGATCCCAACAATGGATCACAACCAAAGGCAACCACAAGGGGAGCTCATCAACAATCTCCAAGATTCAATCCATGGAAGACTACAACAACCAAAAAAAAAAGAGAGAGAACAATGCTCAAAAGGTGGCAAATGGTTCCATAAGCACTACCTACCCCATGATGTAAACCCTTGTACATGTGTAGGGATCCCATATGTCCCTAGATCCCATTAAAAACGACTTGGATCCCAAATGTCCAAGTATATGTCTTGGGATCCCATATGTCCCAAGATCCTAGGGATGCCATATATCCCACACTTGGATGCCATATGTCCAAGTTATGTCTAAGGATCCCATATGTCCTTAGATCCTAAAAACCAAATGGACTAAGTGATCCTAGATGCCACTAGTCCCCATGCTAAAAACAAAACAGTCATCACATGGAGGGGGGGTGTTGAGAGTTCCATGCTCCACCCTTTGGTCCAAAGCTAGAATCATTCTCATGCAAGCAGATATATCCCACATGCAAGGGAATTCTCCCAAAATCCATATAAGCAAGGCCTCCCTTCACTCCACACAAGTCATTCCACTCTAGCTCATTGCCAAGAGTGTGCTCCCACTCCTCATGGAGTCACCATGCTCATAGAGCATCTCATGTAAGTCATTTCCATTTCCATTTTAATTCATTCATAGTGTTTTGTTATCTTTTGTTCCTTCCTCCTTAGCTTGTTAGATTTGTGAATGTGAGTAGAGTAGGAGTAGTCCTTTTTCATTTCAACAGTGTGTAATATATGGAATGTTGGAAGGGGGTAAATCCTCCCAAGCTTGTGTTTTCTTTTGCTTTGCTAACTTTTTATGTTGTAGGGATTAATGTCAACTAGATGGCTTTGCTAACTTTTTGTGAAGGAAATAATGTCGACTAGATGGATGTCCATTAGCACCAATGTTGTTGACTACAAAGGGATAGTATTGACTACATTCAATCAGATGGATTGTTATCATGTATTAAATTTATTCCGGTGTTTCTAAACACCATACAATTTCAAGATCATTCAATTACGTGGATAATTAACCATACATGAAATTTAATTAGGTGTTTCTAAACACCATATGTTTTTGAGATAATTTGCTTCAAATGGATAGTTATAGATTCAATTATATTTTCTCATCATGTGATAGGATGATTGATTTAGATGTTGATGACTCAATGATCATGCATTCATTCTTGGAATATTCGCTCATGCCAGATGTAGACACACATATGTTAGGACATGTTGGTCTTGATGATGGTGCTTTGGATACCTTGGATACAAGCATGGCTGACATGCTTATGTTAGCCAAGATAGCAAAGGTTTTGTTAGCATTGGGGAGTCTAATGTACGAGTCATTATGCTCAAGACCACACATTGCAATTGCTATTGGATCATTTGCACTTAATGTTGTCGGGCATTCGATGATTGAGAGATGCATAAAGCAAGTGCGAGCTTTTCAAGAAATTCATCAGTTATTATCAATATGAGTCTAGAGTAGTTTGAGCTTCATGGATACACCTTATTTGAGGCAGTTGGTGTAGGCTGATCTATAAGGGTTGAGATCCGGAATCTTCTTGTACATTACTATATAGTCCTATGTCATTTTTTGTATATTGTTACTACTTATGGTCACATTGACCTTTAAATGGAAGATTGTTGGAGATGTAAGGGTCATGTGACCTTACCCCTATATTCATATATATACATTATTTATAGAGCATTGCCAAAAGAGAGATCATTATATGGGTTTTGAGGCCCCCATGCATATGTGCACATATCTCCTATCTCTCTCTCTCCCTCCATCTCCTCATTTCTCCTCTTGTTCTGCACATCAAAGCCCTACAATAATATGGGTTTACGAATTCATATTTTTGAACCTTTGAGACTCTAGTAAAGTACTCTAAATTTGACAAGGCTGGCCTTGAGGAGATTTTTTCCAAGACAATCTCATCTCTACTTTAGACCCATCACCTCTTCACACCTTGAAGTATATACTAAGTGTCAATAATGTATCCCTAAATCTAAGGATTTATACACATAATATGATTCTTTAAATTGATTATTGTAAGCTTTTCATTCTTGAGTCATTTATCAAAAAGATTTCCACACATAGGAGTTTACATATGCATGTTTAACCTCCACCGTTGCATGTGCAATCACAATTAACTTTCAACTCGACAAGTGTCCTAGTTGAATGGAGTCCACACATTTTTGGTGTACTAGCAACTTGTATTAAGTCTCAGTGTACTCGAGTTGAATCGAGTTATCTTGAGTGGATAATTGTAGATGGCTCTAAAGAGTCTTTGGAAAAATACTTTCCCCAATGTAATTATGGGGATTGAACACAAGACCTCTCCCTTTTACCCTTTAGACTTAACCACTAGGCTAAGTAGATTGCATGCATAGTCCTCCAAAAGTTTATGATGTCAACTTGAATCTAGCTTTTGTCAAGGTACTTTATAACACAAGCTAGATGATAGTCTATTTCCTCTCTATTCTGATGCCTCTTGTAGACATCTAAATACTTGAGGCCACTATAGGAGCTTTTTTGGATGAGGGGTCTCAACTAAAGGGGGATGAATATGGGGCATTTGTTGTATCTCTACATATGTTGATGACTTTATGGGTGGAGCAATGCAAAACATGGCATATAAATAGATTCCCAAGCCTTGGATTCAACAATAAAATTCATGGGCTGAACTTTCTTTGAGGAACATGCAATGCCTTTCCCATAGAGGATCCCCGAGGTGGAAGAGCCATGAGCACATCACACTTGTTTTTTCCCCTTATGAAGTGTTTTCACCAAGGTTCAAATTGAGTTGTGCAAGAGGAAGCATTGATGAAGTATCTTAAGTGTAGTATAGAGTGCTCAAAGTTAAAGTCAAAGTGCAAAAATTGAGTCGAAAGGAAAAAAAGAGCAAGGAAGTGAACATAGAGGGGGTTATCTAATTTTGCTAAGCATAAAACCTCGTCCACATCATGATCTTCTTAACTTATACCTAAGATACATCAAAATTCTCCTATTTTAGCTTGAAACCTATGCTTTGTATAAGCCACCATGTAAAGGTTGAGCTGTACAACCTCATGGGCACTACAATAATTTTCATGTTTCTTGTCATATTTTTTAGACATAATTTTAGCCTCTAAATGAGTCCTATGACCTAATGTTTAAGCTCATCCAAATAAAAATTATGGAACTCCAAATAAAACTATGGATAAAAACTTTAAAGAATACAAAGTGCTATCATTTAGTAGGGTTAGCATGTTGGAGGATCTTCTTGTAGCTTTTGAGCTCACTTCATAGTTTGGGCAATACAAGGAGCTTCTTCGAGAAATTATGCATCTTGTCTATGTGTAAATATGTGTGATATATGCGTGTGTGTATGAGTTTTAAAATACGAAGTAATCCCAATTGTGTCTTGTTAGCCTATTTCCCAAGTTTTATTAAGGTCAAGTTAATCCTATTGCTCTTCTCTCTCCCGTTTATCTTTCTATTGGCCAAGTTGGAGGTTTTCCATCCTTCATGCAGAGGGGAGGAAATACATTGGAGATCTCAAAGTTGTTGAGCTAGTTGATGGTGAGTCCAACATCCTTGCATGATCACAAGCTCCTTTCATTTGTATCCTCAACACTTGAGAAACAATAAATCACCCACCAATCAGTCCTTTATTGTTTCCTATTAATGATAGGTCTTTCCTACCATATTATGTACATCTAATTGCCCTTTGTGGTGTATTTCAAAATTCTCAAGCACAAATAATCCATCACCACATTAAGGGATTTCCACGAGTTAGTAGTTGTAATGTTTGTCACATGCTCTCGAGGAAGGCTATATTTCGAGTCGGTTGACACCCAAGCTTATAGATCAATGGTTTCCAACCCCAATTAAATGATGCCCAAAGGGGATGTGCACCCACACCCATTACACACTCTAAAAATGAACAACCTCCTAATCTCCCTCCTATATAAAGAGTTTTTCCTCAAAACCCCATATCAATGCAAACCACCTACCTGACCCTACAAGCTTGTACAAGTATATAAAGAAGAGAGTAATAATACTCCAAAATGAAGACATAAATGAAAATAAAGCGAGCACTATCAGATGGGGTGGAGCTTCAAATGAGAGAACATGTGTTCACTTGTGTTTCAAATTCGGTTTCCAAGGCCCAACCCCACTTCTACATGGATTCATAGGTTAAGTCAAACTGTGCACACAAGAGTTTCCAAGGCAGAAATGAGCATGTCAAGTTTTCTTAGCAATGCATGGATATGAAATATGAATGTTGTCATGAAGATTTGTATCTTCATGATTATCATCCAAAGACAAGGAAATGCCCTTATGTTGTCTCTATCCTTCCAAGTAGTACTTGGTTAAGAAGAGAAAGTGTAAAATAGTCTGTATTTGTTTTCCAAGTGTTTGAGAATATGAATTTATCAAGCACTTATCAAAGTGAACTATGCTATTGCACACAATAATGAACTTCAATGGAATGATATTGATGCGGACATGTGAGACAGCTCAAAAATCATGTTTATTCTAGACCTTTTGCAAGTGGTTGTGCCAATGAAAGAGAAGGTTGTCCTTGTTAGCACATATCTGGATCCCTTTTTCCTTTTTGAACAAGTCTTCCAATAGCAAATAAATCAAGAGATTTTGAGAATCAAAGGCCAAACATCACTTAAAGAGTTGGGGGAGCGATGTTTTCCTGATGAATCTGGAAGATTGAAGTTCTTAAGCTTTTTGGGCATAAGAAGTCAAGATGCACATGAAGACAAGATAGTGGATGATGAAGATGAATTTGGAAAGTGTAAAAGACATACGTGAAGTGGGTTACCTCCGCTATTCACTGAAATCAACATAAAAGAGAAGCAAAAATCAGGAAGGACATATTAATGAAGCACATCAGCTGTTTCGTTACTCATAAAGAGAAGAAGACAACATTGAAGTATATGAATTATTGGAGTCAATAGCTATAGAGAGCTTGATAGATGCATTTGGAAGTTTTTTATGTTAAAAAGTTATTACAGGAAACTTCAAGGCAATGATGCCTAATGAACAGAGAAATTTGATTCATTGAGAGGAGTGAGAGAAAGGCATAGACCTCAGTTGCTATAGATGCTACTCGTGGACAGAGAGAGAGAGAGAGAGAGAGAGAGAGAGAGAGAGAGAGAGAGAGAGAGAGAGAGAGAGAGAGAGAGAGAGAGAGAGAGAGAGAGTCACACAAATAGCTTGAATGGAAAAGCCAAGAGGCACTCATTCTCTATCACAAGGGCATGCAATTCGAATATATGCAATGAAGCCTTGCAAGGATAACTAACTCTTGACGAGTATAGCCTCTGTGCAACACTTGTAGGGAAAAGCTCATCCTGGAAAGTCTTTCTTGAAAATGGAGAATTCATGAGATTTCGCATCACATTAAGGATCTAATCAGAGGAGAAGTGTAGAGAAGGTTGGAAGATCTCAAGAATTCACTGACAAGTCACCAATTATCTTTGTGTTCAATGTTTGTTTGTCTCTAGCTTCTAGTTTCCATTTCAGTTGTTGCTTCTGATTCATCTTTGATTTCCCAATTGTATCTATCATGAGGGACATGCTGTGAGTAGGGAATAGACAAGCCTGTCAGTATAGAGGATGCTATGAAGATTTTGCACTTACTCTCTGCTTATACTCCTTTACTAAAGAAGAATATCACTGTGCAAGAACCTGGCAAATTTGGATGAGTGTAGTCAATGGCAGTTGATGAGATGATGTGATTACATGTCAGAGGTAAATGATATGTTGATTCTTGAGGAACTTATTGAATGGATTTGATATTTTGTTAATGTTATTGTGTTATAACACAACCATTGAAAGCTAGAAAAAGGTTTTTGGTCATACGATTTAGTTTGTGCGATAACATATTTGAAACTTCTTAGAACCTACCGTTTTGGACATTTGATTGAGTCTGTGCTTTCATTTCATACGGTTGTCTACACTATCCATATCTTTAATTCAAAAATATTGCATAAGAGAACCATTTGCCTCTTGTTTTTACAAGGCATGAGTATGTGTTTTTTTTCTCACAACCCATAAAGGAACACTCAGAATGGATTTGCTAAGACTTAAGAACTTTGAAATAGTTTCATGGATAGAGTCGATATTCGGTACACCACCAATTGATCATTAGCTGTACAATTTGAAATATGAATTCAATGGAATTTCAATTTTGTATTCGAGGCTATTTGGTTTTTTCAAGGGTTCACACTTCAAACATGTTTTCTATGAATTGTACTTAACCTTCCTTAGAGAAAAGAGAATTTCCTTTGGAATAAACAAACTTTTTCCATACAGAAAGAGATTTTTTTTTTTGGTTCTTTTCTTTCTCAAAACTCCCCTCCTTTGTTGGAGTCTTCTTGAAGTTACAACAATTAACTAGTCTAGCCTATCTCTTTGAGTTTTTACCATTACTTGAGTTTTCCTAAAGCACCCCGAGTGCACCAATAGGGGATTACTGGCAGTTGAATTGATCCATCAATCAAGCCCTTTGCGTACTGACATTGAACCTTATGTGAAGATCCACAACATTTTGGTGACTCAAGTGATTGAATGAAATAGCAGAAGTCAGAGAGTCAAAGTATAATTTTGAATCTATACTTCTATTTTTATTGCTTGCACATATACATAAGAAGATAAACCCTCATAGTGAAGAATTTATTTAAAACATAGAATCGTGCATACTTTCATCTATAAATGCAAATTTGATTCCAATTTTAAGAGGACTCACTAGATTGAAGAGACATTGGATGCCAAAGAAACATCAAGACACTCACTCTATTGATCACAAAAATAGTGTCTCATCTAAGACACATGAGGGCCCTATAATTGTAAATGTTTATATATTTAGGTAGTGATGTGTGTGAACACTCTAGGACCGTTAACCCTAATGGATCACTTATCTTTCTACATTCTAGTGGTAATACATTCAGTATTTTGTGTTGTGCTCCAAGCTTCTTCTTCTTCCTTATTCACTTTGCATGCTTCTGTAGACCTTGAACTCCAACAATTGGTATCAGAGTAGGTTGCCGCTTTATCTAGGTTATCATCGAAACCTCTCTAGTCACAGTCTCAAAATCACACGAAAGTTGATGAGCATACTCAGGGTCTAATTAGGAGATCAAAACTATTCTGCCCAGTCGTGTCGAAACTGCAATCTGAGCTCGTTTTAGCCTCCAAATGCACTATCGGAGTGCTTGTGCATGAGATTTTGTATTTTTGTGACAAAGATATATACAAAATTTGGTTCGCCAATATAAGCATCTCAAATTTTGTTACAAGTTTAGCAGAACTTGTCAGGGTAGTTTTGTTCAACGGTTTTAGAAATTGGAGAGTGATAGTTCAGTTGGAGAGTGATAGTTCTTGATAGTTCACTTGTGTAGAAGGTTTTGAATGAGCTTCTTGATTCATATCAGAGTTTTACTTCTACTCTTTGTTTGACAATGAAAGGCAATCCAAATGCCTTAACATTTGAGGAGTAATCTTTGTTCTATTGCCAAAAGATCATTCTAGGCTGAATAGGTCCATTATGCGTGTTGCAGATCAAGCTTTCGAGGCTAGTTAGAAGGGCAAATGTAAATGGAGATCTTCTATTAGTAAGCAAAAATCTACTAATTCTACACAATCAAAGAAGGATGACAAAGAAAAGAAGAAAACAGAAAAGCAAAAACTGTTTTGCAAATACTCTAAAGGAAATTATCATGTCATAAAGATTTTTCAAAAAGTGGCTACTAAAGAGGCAAGGAAGAAAGAGGCTGGAATGGTTGTTGCATAGGCCTCTACAGCAAAAATAGAGTCTGTTAATCTTGTGCAGAATGAAGAATGGGTGTTTACTATTGTTTGGAATTATGACCTATCTTCTCATGAGTAGTTTTTGTCTATAGTAGACCAAGATGTTTGGTACTTTGATAGTAGGGCAACCAAACATATTACCTCGCAACACAGTTTCTTTACTTCACTCGAGCATGCCCCTAAAGGGAATACTATCACATGTGCCAATAACTATTATTATCCTGTCATGGGAGTTGGTAAGATCATTTTGGTTACTACTCATGGTAGTTCTTTTACATTGTTAGATGCTTTATTTATGCCAAGGATCAAGAAAATTTTTTTATCAGTTTCTGCATTAGCCAAGATTGGCTTCATTGTGAAATTTTTTGATGAAAGATGTACAGTTCATGATCTCTCAAATGGCCATGTCATTACTACTTCTAGCATTTTATGTCGTGGGCTATATAAGCTCATAAACTATGAAAAATCTATGATTGATTCAGCATGAGCAGTGCATGATTCTTAGGCTATGTCAGATGCAAAGCTTTGTCATGCATGCTTTGGTCATCTAAATTTTGCTAGTTTGCTATGCCTGCAAAAATCTAAAATGGTGTCCTCTTTGCGAAACTTGAGGCACCCGGTAAACATGTTTGTGCAGGCTATATTTTGGGAAAAGTGTAGCATTCCTTGTTGCCAAAAGATGGTTCAACTCAAGCTCCTCAGAAATTGTAGTTTGTTCACAATGATGTCTGTGGTCCTATGCAGACACCCTCATTTGGAAACTATCTTTACTTTATTACTTTCATCGATGATTTTTCTAGGCATGCTTGGGTATATCCATTGAAGGCAAACTTTGAAGTGTTTATCTGCTTCGAACAGTTTCTTGTTTTGGCTGAAAATCTATCAGCATGTAAAATGGCCACCTTCCATTCTGATCGAGGGGGGGAATATATGTCTTCTGATTTTAATGCATTTTTGGTTTAACGTGGGATAAAACATCAATGTTTAGTGCCTTATACACCTCAAGAAAATGGAGTTGTTGAACGAAAGAATAGGTTACTCATGGAGATGGCGAGGTGTATGGTTAAGAGTCACTTTTTACCATATAATTTTTGGCTTGAGGCTGTTATGTGTGTAGCATATATACTTAATAGGTTTCCAACTAAGGCATTGTATTTTATCACTCCATATGAGGCTTGGCATGGTCACAAGTCATCTATTGCTCACTTGCATGTTTTTGGTTGTCTGGCATATGCATTACTGCCTGAACAACACCAAAAATTTGATGATAAAGGAGGGAAATGTATTCTTGTTGGGTATAGTTGTGAAAGTAAAGGCTATCGTTTGTATCCTCCATAGACTAAACACCTTTTGGTTATTTGTTTTTTATGGAAGATGCTATTCAGCCACTAGTTTCATGTACTAAGAACACATCCATTAGGTCCAAAGACATGTATGACACTTTGTTGCCTTTTTTTTCAAGTGGAAAATCTAGCGCTGGTCCTAAAGAGGCAACTTCTAAGCCTTTACGCATTTCACGTGATGATGCGAATCATTCCATTTCTGATGTAGATTTACATGATCCACTTGTTGATGAAAGAGCTATTATTGAGGAGGCAAAAACTATGCTAAAATGGTTGGTGTAGAATTTGCGTGACAGTGAATCAGATGTACCTCTATCATATTGTACTCGTTCAAGCTCTCATAGTGCTTCTTTTGCATCAAATTAATATGCTATGGCTGCCTCTAGTCTCTATGATGAGAATGAACCTATTTTGTTTGATGAAGCACAAAATTCAAAAAATTGGATGGGTGCTATGCAATCTGAATATGATGCTATAATGAAGAATGGTACTTGGCCATTATATGACTTGCCCCTCGGCAAGAAGGCCATGGCTCAAGAAAGAGGCATTGATTTTGATGAGACCTTTACTCCTACTTGTCGAATGACTAATTTTCATAGCATCTGTGCACTTGCAGCTCATCATGGGTTTGCACGTGCATGCGTGGAGTTTTCTATCAGGACGACCTTAACATCAACGCAAACACAAAATCAATCTCTTTCTTTAGCGAGAGCAGGTTAATATCTACTGAAATCGTTGCTCTGAGAAGAAAATTAGTCGCATGTAGGAGGCGTAAAGATGCTGAGTGAACCTGCTCCAGATAATGTTTTCACCACCAATGGACGAAACATACTTTCAGTTGTAGGATCACAGAGTACGTACCATTGTTCCAAATATGGCTGCAAGTTCGACTATGGCTGCACATTGGAGATGGCGTAGGGGAGGAATCTGGATCGCTTTATCAATTGCAGAGCCTTTGGATGGACCAGTCTTACAATGTTATCAGGAGCTTGCAAGGGAAGCTAAAATTTGGCTTCCTCTAGGGGGTTTTCAAGAGCAGTGTCCTCATGGATCCTGGCTGGGTGCCTATTCTCAAAGAAATCAAGTTCACTGCACCAGGCAAGGAGGTGGTTGTTGCGAATACTCCAATAGGATACTTGCGTTTGACTGTTTGCTATGACTTGAGGTTCCTAGAATTATATCAACAGCTTCGCTTTGAGAAGAATGCAGAGATGTTGCTCGTACTATCAGCTCTCACAAAAGTGACTGGAGCAGCTCACTAGGAGATTCCTTTTTGAGCTTGAGCTGTGGAGACACAATGCTATGTCATTGTTGTGGCACAGGCAGGGAAACATAATGCGAAAAGAGAGAGCTTTGGGGATGCAATGGTGATTGATCCTTGGGGCGCTGTGATTGCCTGCTGTTCAGATCGCCTATGTATAGGGCTAGTAGTGGCTGAAGTTGATTTGGATTCAATAAATCCAGTAAGAGTACGTATGCCAATTTCTGAGCATCGTGGGTATGACATCTATAGTGGCAGTCCTAGAAGTACGCATGAGAAGCCTTCATCCACCATCCTTGTAGAAGACTTCATCAAGGTGCACCCGATGTTCTACATTCGGGGAGAACCCATCTTCTGAGAGTTCTAGCTTCCGCATGGAGTGCTTCAGTCTTCATAAGATGCTCTTTGAGTTCGGTTCCCAATGAAGGAGCACAAAGCACATAACAGTGTGATTGATGTTACATTGAGCCGCTAGCTTATTGAAGGGTTGCTTCTTTTGATGGTTTGTTGATGAGTGTGCGCATGTTGCTCGTTGGTTTGCTCGAGATGACATTAGGAAGCACATGAATGTTGTGATCACATTATTCTTAAGGCAAAGGTACTCCGCAAGCACAAGATATCAAGAGAGGAAAACAGTGAATGCCTCACATACTACTATAGTGCATAGATGAAAAAAACACTCAAGTGCAAGAAGTATTAATTATTTATGAAATACAACAGTACTAAACAACAATCTAAAGACGAAAAACTATTAATGATACTAATAATGAGAGTGAGGAATAAAAATAGTGCTTAGAAGCACTTTTATGAGTAAGATTAGAGAAGGGAGGGAGGGAGAGATTAAGAAAGAAATACATGCTAATGATGAAGATAACAAAAAACATAACTCAAATGGAAAAGCAATTAACCTATGCTCTGATACCATGTTGAAATGAAAAAGGACTACTCCAACTCTACTCACATTCACAAATCTAACAAGCTAAGGAGAAAGGAATAAAAGATAACAAAACATTATGAATGAATTAAAATGGAACTGGAAATGACTTACATGAGATGCTCTATGAGCATGGCGCTTGAGGAGTGGGAGCACACTCTTGGCAATGAGCTAGAGTGGAATGACTTGTGTGGAGTGAAGGGAGGCCTTGCTTATATGGAGTTTGGGAGAATTCCCTTGCATGTGGGATATATGTGCTTGCATGAGAATGATTCTAGCTTTGGACCAAAGGGTGGAGCATGGAACTCTCAATACACACAAGAGAACTCTGAATATCTAAGCAATTGAGATGCGATAAGGGTGTTTCAAACAATAAAAAATTCACGACGAAGTATTATAATAATAAATTCAAAATTATTTTCAAATTATAACATAGTTATGCAAAATAGTATCATGGATATATTAAAAACAATAATGATCTTTAAATACGATCAATATCATATAAGCTATTATAATTGAATTACAAATTGCAATCATCTTCATTAGAGAAGTAGCTCAAATGTTTGAATACTTCATTTCCTTTCCCTTGGCTTTGTTTTACCTTCGATATCACTACTGTTGGAATTTTGGTTTTATTTGGTTTGCGCCCACCTTTTGGTCACCAATCCCAAAGAATGGAAGAAGTATTCTCCCAACATTGAGGATCAACAATATTTTCATTCCAATCTTTTGTCCAACAATACCTATATAGTTCTTCATCATTGATGTTTTTCCTTTTTGAAATAGGTATCCAATATTATATCTCAACCTTAAGATATGTTTTTGATTCTCTAGTTTGATTAACTTCAGTTTCTACCATGCCCAACCACACAGGGTACATTACATCACATGGTTCTATGAGAAGGAAGTCTCCTTTTCTCACATCAAGGCATGGATCAAATTCTTTTGCTGGTTTGTTACACAATGGACCACAAAAGTGTACATCATTTTCATATGTATCTTCATTATCAAATGTATTATCTTGCACAAGATTTGAAGATCCAAATGCTTTGCATCCACTTTTGGCCAAAAATCATGATAAAATCTATCCTTGCATATTATTTGAGATTGCAAAACCTCCATAAGGTTTTTACAATAAGTACCCGATTAATCCATTTGCCATAATCATAAGTTATTCCCCTTCCCTTCCAAGTGCATTTTTTGCCAATTGACATATCTAAGGAGTTCTTCCATGGCCCTTTCATTATCCTTCACATACTCACTAGGTGGCAATAATTTTGGAACTCCTTCAAGAAGCTTCGATATGCCATCTTCATTTTTCTTCCATGACTCTATACCATTTGTGGGTAACCAATCAATATTTTTTGGATGCAATTTATATTGCATCAAGGGTATCCCTTGACTAATGTAGAATCTGAATTGCAATGGTTTCAAATGCTTAATAAGAGTATCTACTCCATCATTTAAGTTCCCTTTGACAAACTTTTTGAGATCTGGTACTCTTTGTATAAGAAAAGGTGTTGGATGCATGCTTCAACGTTCAATAAAAGTTCTCATAAGATGTGGAAAACTAAAAATGGATTGTTTTCTATGCTTTTTTGAAAAGTAACTAAATAAAACATCAATATCCTCATGTGTATGTCCAACCATAAGGAATCCAAGTTGCACCATTTCAAATATCCCATTAGCAACTAACAAAGACAAGTATGCAAAGTCATAGCGATTCTTATTTTCTGAACCACAATTATCAAGTTGAAAATATAATGTTCTAGGTAATTTCGTGAATGAATTACTTTGATTTTCACATGTGATATTACATTGTGTTGCTTTTTCGTATAAAATTTCCTCCTTTAACACATCCATATGATGATAAAGTGCATCATGCCACAACACAGAATCAAATAGAATCTTTGTGTAATTCACACCAGAACTCTTCAATCCCAAATCTCCATAAAATTGACTATCATTTTTTTCTAAGTTTCTTAAACACATTGAAATAGATGCAATTGTGAAATTTCAATCATCAGGCCATAATCCTAAAGCAAAATGACCATAAGCACATTTTCCATGTCCATGAGTAAGCATTCCTGTTAAAGATATTGGTAATCTCTCAATGCCATTAAGATATTTTGGAATTGGTTTAATCTGTGGTATACTTGTTTTACTTTGATCCATTTTATCATGAATAATGCATAAATATTTATCTGGAAATAATTCTGAGGAAACTCTCCAAGCGTAGTATATATTTCTACAACTCATTTATCGTAGCATATGAGATCTTCTTTGTGCTAAATAGCTTGCATGTTCTTCTTGGTTTTTTGTAGATTGTAATTTTGCTTCTATTCCTATAAAAAGTCACATTTGGAAAAGATACTTGATTTTGATAAAGAAACAGTTTGAAATTTCGTATTCCACATTCTCAAAAATGTTGGTTGAGATAATTTATTGTATCCCAAACTCTCTAATGTCATATTCACCTCTCGAAGAATATCCACTTGTTTATAATGTCATGGAAGCACTCTTTGAGTTTCATGAGAACTATCCATCCATGTTCTCAACTTGTGTGGCATTTGATCTGCATTATTATCTATGAAATCATGTATCAAATCTTTTGTTATTTCTACATGTTTGATGCTTTTTTTAAGTATTCCATTATTCCCATGAGTGGATACCTTTTGACCAACTAAAAAATTTTCTCGTAGCCTATAAAATGAGCTCTTTCCAATACCATGAATTAAATACCATGCCTTGGTACATACTTCTTTTGCATCAAACATGAAATTAAAACTCAAGCAATGACTTGAGTTCACACTGTTACCTTTTTAGACCATATTCATGCAATCCAATACAAATTTGTATCTATCTGAATAGCGTTGTTCCCAAAAGCTTAACCTTGCATCCATTATTTTAGTCCTACTAGCTACTTGAAAACATCTCGTTCACAACAATCATGCATTGAAACCATGTGAGTTCTCTCAAATGAGCATCTCTTATTAGGAATCAATGTAATAATTTTCTATTATGCAGTCTCACCTTGTGGATGTAACTTCTTTTTTTCTTGTTCACTTCAAAATATCCACAGACTCTATTTTCCATATGAAAATCCTCTTGTTGATCTGATTCCATTCGAAGAAGAGAAACAACTTGTATATCATCAAAACAATGCTGAATATCAATAGCATAAGAATAATTCTTCTCTCTATCTTCAACATTTACATCATCAATACCATTGCAATTATCATCATCAATGCTATACAATGAGATAAAGCAAAAATTTGGATTATCTCCAACTTCAAGATATACATCCTCAGTACCATTTGAATGATCATCTTCAATGCCATACATTGAGTTAAAGCCTAATTTTTGTATCATCACCTCACCATCTTCTGTATGTTGATATATTTAGGTAGTGATGTGCTCTAGGACCGCCGGGGCACTTTTTTCCCTCTTTAGGAGGTTTTTCTCCCCCGGCTTGTATATACGCCTATTGCCCTAATGGGCTACTTATCTTTTTACATTCTCTAGTAATACAATCAGTATTGTGTGCTGTGCTCCAAGCTTCTTCTCCTTCCTTGTGTTGTTCGCGTGCTTTCGCAGATGTCTATCTCCAAAAATTGGTATCAGAGCAGGTCGTCACTTCATCTAGGGCGCCATCAACACTCCTTTGTTTGCAGTCTCAGATTCACACAAAATTTGGTGAGCATACTCAGGGTGTTTCAGGGTGAGCATACTCAGGGTGCCAAAATCGCAATCTGAGCTCGTTTCGGCCTTCGAACGCCCACGCACACAGAGGTTGCAAATGCAGAAAACACAGAAAAATAGAGACGCGAAGAGACAAGACCGAACGTAGTATTGGGTGCAATCTTCCCCCATTCACTTTGTTTCGACAGTCCATAGAGTGCATGTAGTTATAGGAATTTTTGATTACGTCAAAAAGAGTGGTTACATGAGAGCGGCTTCAAAAAGCATGCGTGAAAGTAAAAGTTGGTGACTTTCATAGAAAGGCTTTGAATTTAATATAAAAAATTACGGTCTACAATGACCCTTATTCTAACCACTATTTTTCTAACTATTTCTAACAATAGAACCTTCTACGTAGTTTTATTTACAAACTAAATTATAAATCAAATTTATTGATGTCTGCCCTAAAGTCAGATTATTGATTTCCGCCCTTCATGCTTTCACGCCCTCACGAACCTTCAGTTGCTATATCAAAAACACCAAAACACATTAATACATTAATAAATTAAAACTCTAACAATGCATTGTTCAACATATTCCATAATGTATAACATGTTCCTCAGTTGAAAAAGCAACTGACCTCAATTGAAAAAGCAACTGACCTCAGTTGATAAAAGAAAATAAACATGGATGGCCAGTCAGATGTTCCATCACTGAATGAAAATATGCATGTTCCATGTTAAAAAAACATGCATGGAAATGTTCATGGAGGAATTACATTAATGTTTTTGTGTATGATATGCAACAATTAAGTGGTCATAATGAGGTGTTGATTGTGTTTTATGTATCCATTGACATTCTTCAATAGAGTGATTTTTGTACTTAACTAAATATTGATGGTATTGAGTACCTATGCATGTAGTAGTGACATCATGATCAATTATTTTCTCAAGAACCAAGATTTCAAATTGTTCTTTAATCAAAGGAGGATCATCAAGTAGTGGAGTGAGTACTAAAGTGACTTTAAATGGTTTAAGTAAACTAATATGAAAAGAGTTATGTATATTCCAATGAGATGGTATATCTAATCTAAATGAATTATGATTAATTTTTTCTATAATGCAAAACGGTCCATAATAGCGTGGTGCAAGTTAATTTTAGGATGCTGCAAAATATTTTTGAGATGTCTTTTAATGATACGCAACCATACAAGATCATTTTCCTTGAATTCCTTGGCTAATCATTTTGTATTGATATTATGTGTGTATTGTTCTTGACTTTTCCTAATGTGCTCGTGAACATCATGAAGTATAGAAATGTGATCTTAAGCAATAGAAGCAGCCATCGGAATGTCCGTTTGGGTGAGTGACATGGGAGTGGGAAGCTTTTTACCATAAACAAATTTCAAAAGGTGCATGACCAGTAGTGGTGTGTGTGGTGTTATTGTAAGCAAATTGAAGCAATGGCAACTTTTCATCCTAGTTAGTGGGACTATCTAATGAATAGCAATGCAATAAATCAAGAATAGTACTATTTGTAGCTTCACTTTGTCCATTACTTTCGGGATGAAATGCAGAGCTAAAATCTATTTTCGAACCAAAATGTTGAAATAAGGAAACCCAAAAATGATTACAAAATCTAACATCACGATCACATAACATTACTTTAGGAAATCCATGATGTGAGAAAATGCATTTAATGAATAATTTTGCAGCTTGAGGTGCAGACAAAGTTTTCCTACATGGAATGAAATATGCATATTTACTAAACATATCAAGTATTGTCCAAATCATATCATTATGTGAGGAATTGATGGGAAGACTTGTGACAAAATCCATAGAAATCTGTACCCATGGTTCATTCGGAATGGGAAGTGGCATTAATAATCTAAATGGTTTACCATGATGACATTTTACACGCTGACATACAATGCATTGAGAAACATAATGTGCAATATCTTTTTCCATGTGTGGCCAAAAGAAGAAATCTTTGTAGGCACAAATGGTGCTTTGTATGCTTGTATGACCCATGTAAGATGGTTCATGCATTTCTGTGATGAAAAAATCTTTAAAAGCTTGGGTTATGGATAATCTATGTTGAAAATAAAGAAAACCGTTATGAAATGTATTATGTTCATCAAATAAAGATGCACCATTGTTGAAGTCATGCCATGCACGTGTGAAATACAATCAGATGCATAATTGGAAACCATTTCTTGAAAAGAATGTATTTGGATGGTAGAAATATTATGCAAAACTACAGAATGTGAAGGAAATCGGCTAAAGTATCAGCTACAACATTAGCTTTACCAGGCTGATATTGGATCATGGGTTGGAAATTTTGACTCATGAATGATGCGCATTTAAGATGGCGATCAGAGATTAAGCACTGATTTAATAAATGCTTAGTAGCATGTTGATCGGTTTTGATTAAGACCTCAGAGTCCATAAGATAGTGTTTCCAAATTTTCGAACCATGCACAACCACTAACAATTCTTTATCATATGTACTATAATTATTTTCTGAGGGCTTAAGCTTCCTACTCTCAAATGCAATGGGATGATCATTTTGCATTAAAAGAGCACCTATCCCTGAACCACTAGCATTAGTAACAACATGAAAGGGTTGTGAAAAATTAGGTAATTGTAAAAATGCATGTGAAAGTGCATGTTTGAGTTTTTCAAAGGATTGTTGTTGGGTAAGTTCCCATGCAAATTTTATTTTCTTTTTCAATAACAAGGTAAGGGTCAATGCTAAATAAGAAGACCCAAGAAAAGAACGAACATAATTGACTGATTGTGGTGTAGGACAATCTACTTTAACTTTAATCTTTTCTGGATCCACATGCACACCTTCACTTGAAATAGTATTTCCTAGATATTATAGCTTACATTGAAAGAAGTAGCTCTTTTCAGGATTAGCGTAGAGTGTGTTCTCTCATAGTAAATGAAAAACTATTTTAAGATGCTTCTCATGTTCACTATCATTCTTACTGTAAACAAGTATATCGTCCAAAAATAGAAGAACAAAAGCTTGGAAATCAAGAAAAATGTTATTCATCATTCGTGCAAATGTAGCAAGGGCAATAGTAAGTCCAAAGGGCATTACCATAAATTCATAATGGCCTGTTTGAGTTCTAAATGTAGTCTTAAAAATATCACTTTGCGTCATACGAATCTGATGGTAACCCGATTTTAGATCAATTTTACTAAAGACACGAGCTCCTCGTAATTTATCTAAAAGATCATCTATTCGAGGAATAGGGTATCTATTCTTTATTGTGATCTTGTTAAGGGCTCTATAATCAATGCACATTCGATAAGTTTTATTCTTCTTCTCTACTAAGAGAAGCGGTGCTCCGAATGGGGAAGAACTAGACCTTATAAGTCCTTTTTGTAGTAGGTCTTTTACTTGGTTTTCTATTTCCTTTTGTTGTAGTGGGCCATGTCTATAAGGTGCTTTATGAAGAGGAGAACTACCAGGGACTAAGTCAATGCTATGGTCAAAGAATCCTCAAGATGGTGGTAGTTCAGAGGGATACTCAGACATAAAACAATCCTTAAAAGTAGTCATGAAAGGTTTATGTGCATCAGGAAGTATATGAGTATAATCATTGATGACATTCACAAAGACAATGCATGAATTGAATCCCTTCCTAAATGCACGTTTTATTTGAGTATGACTAATCAACGGAAATGGTTGGAAATCATGCTGTGCACACAAAGTAAGGATTTGACCTTTAAGTTCAAAATTAAAGGTATGTGTATGGTAGTCAATGCATGGGTTATAATGACGACAAAAAGGCATACCTAGTATAACATCGTAAGATTGCAAAGGTGCAATTAAAAATGTTTTTGAATCAATATATGGGACTATGCTAATCATAACACCTTGCACTTCTCGTGTTACATTATAACAATTACCTTGAAATGCAGCTTTTATTTTATACAAAGAAGGAAATGTTTTTAATTTATGTTCTTGTACTAATAAATGTGAAATGAAGTCATGTGAACTACCATCATCATGTAGACTTTTAGCGAGGTTTTTGTTTATAGTACCCTGCATGCAAAGTAGAGAATGAAGAGAGATATTGTTACCCAAGGTACTTAAGTCCTTCTCCAATGATTCCTCTGTCCAAAGAGGAGGAATTTCTTCATTATGGGCCTCCATGTTATGTAATTGACCTGCAACTTGTTTCATGTTAAGAGGTCGCAATCGGCACTTCATTTCTGTATGTCTAGGTTTGCCACAATTCGAGCAAGTGATCGTGGTCGCTTCTGTTGGGCATCCATCGCTAAAGTTTGTAGGGTAGGTGGTTTGGTAGGTTGGAGAGATGAAGCAACAAGTGTAGTTGAGTAATCGGATTGTGGTGGACGAGGAAAACTAGGGTAAGATGGGGCATTAAAAGTACGTTTCATGGGAAGATTTGGTTTAACAAAAAGTGGTCGTTGACATGGTTGTTGTAGACGGAGTGAATTGGTTATGGACTGGAATTCTTTCCCTGTATCATAGGTGAAAGATATAGCCTCTTTGAGGGTTGTAGGACGTAGGGTGTGAAGCTTAGCTTGGATTCCCACCTCCAAAGTGCAAGAAACTAAGAATTATGACCACCACGTGCTAGAGAGATGACTCTCCTCCCAACCTTATGCTTGTATATATAGCTGCTCGAATCAACGAGGACCACAAATGTAACTAGAGTCCACAAGTGCATGTGCAATCTCCTCCACTCCTTTCATATCTTCCACTAGAGTCTACTAGTGGCTGGAGTGTTCTCGACCATTGCTTTAGCACCTTCCACTAGAGTGCACTAGTGGTTGGTGTACTCACCTCTTGAGTTAAGTCTCTCAAGACTCAAGTTAACTCACATTAACTTGAGTTAGAAGGCCCTAGAGCTTCTTGGGCAAAACTCTCTCCCCATGCTCCCCATGGGAGTTGAACCCAAGACCTCCTCCTTCATAACCTTGAGACTTAACCACTAGGCTAAGTGGATCACTTGTTATGGACTTATGCTTAAGTCTAGTCTCGATGCCATATACATGAGTGACCAAACAGTGTCCGATTTCAGATCTATCTAAACCGGTCAAACCCTTAGACCATACGCTTTAGTTTATTACATTCTTCCCCCTTTGGGAAAGATTTTAATCCTCGAACATAAAGCTATATATAATAACTATAGGCAACCCCCAAGCCTCATGTCCTTGAACTAGAAGAACATGGTCATGTTCTAAACTAGAAGAACATGTCTCATCTCTGTGGTGGGATCCCTGCCCAAATGATTCAAAATACCATCCGACTTTGCACTTCGATGAACTGGTCAAAGTACGAATTACTGAATGAATAATAAGGGTGGATCTAACAACATCCCTAGCCACTTCATTGTGTCTCGATGTGCGATCTAGGCACAGGGGATTCTTATTCCTCGCAAGACTTTGAGAAATCTTGATTCATATGAACTTGATTTAGAAAACTTGAAGTTTGGTTGATCCTGTTGATATATTTAGGTAGTGATGTGTGTGAACACACTAGGACCGCCGGGGCACTTTTTTCCCTCTTTAGGAGGTTTTTTTCCCCCAGCTTGTATATACTCCTATTGCCCTAATGGGCTACTTATCTTTGTACATTCTCTAGTAATACATTCAGTATTGTGTGTTGTGCTCCAAGCTTCTTCTTTTTCCTTGTGCTGTTCGCGTGCTTCCGCAGACGTCTAACTCCAACAATTGGTATCAGAGCAGGTCATCGCTTCATCTAGGGCGTCGTCGACACTCCTCCGTTTGCAGTCTCAGATTCGCACAAAATTTGGTGAGCATACTTAGCGTGTTTCAGAGATCAAAATGGCTTCGCTTTGTGATGCCGAAATCGTGATCTGAGCTCATTTCGGCCCGAACGCAGTATCGTAGTGGCTGTGTAGGCTATTTTGTCTTTTTGTGCCAAAGGTATATACTAGTTTCTATTCGCCAATATAAGCGTCTTGAAGTGTGCTACCGGTGTAGCAGAATTTATCTGTGCAGTTCTGTTCAACTTTTTGAGATACATTCAATTTTTTGCATCAAGGTATTTTAGTCATCGGCCATGGCTGAAAGCAGTGATGTATTCCGTATGTTGGCTGTTGAGGATAAGTTGGATGGTACCAACTACTCATTATGGGCTTATATGATGTGACATGTATTGGTTGCAAAAGGATTGTGGAACATTGTGCAGGGTGTTGAAAGACGTCCTGTTACACCTCTGACTACAAGTACTGCAAATATAGGTGCTCAAGCTGATGAAGATGGTGTCGAAGATGATATTCCACAGATTCCTGTTCGTGCTGCTATTTTTGCTGCACCTACTGCAGAGCAGATTCGCTGGGATGGTAGAGATGCCCAGGCACATGCATTGATAGCTTTTTCTGTCAAACGTGCCACTATTCCTCATATTTGCTCTTGCAAAACAACTAAGGATGCTTACAATACACTTACCACATTGTACCGAGCTAGGAATGAGGCTCGTGTTGCTTACCTCCGAAAACAGCTGGAGAGTGAGCACATGAATGAAGGTGATTTTATGGACAGTTTCCTAACGAAGATCAAAGACTTGAAGGAACACTTGATTTCTACTGATGAGGTTATACTAGATAGCTCACTTGTGTAGACCGTTCTGAATGATCTTCCTGATTCATATCAGAGTTTTGCTTCTACTCTTCGGTTGATGGTGAAAGGCAATCCAAATGCCTTATCATTTGAGGAGTTAGTTTCTGTTCTGTTGCAAGAAGATCACTCTAGGCAAAACAGGTCCATTATGCGAGTTGCAGCTCAAGCTTTCCTAGCTAGTCAGAAGGGCAAAGGAAAATGGAGCTCTTCAACTAGTAAGCAAAAATCTGCTAATCCTACATATTCGAAGAAGGAAGATAAAGATGAGATGAAATCAGAAAAGCAGAAATTGTTTTGTAAGTACTGTAAAGGGAATGGTCATATCATAAAGAACTGTCCAAAACTGGCACCTAAAGAGGCACAGAAGAAAGAGGCTGGAATGGTTGTTGCAAAGGCCTCTACACCAAAAACAAAGTCTGCAAATCTTGTGCACGAAGAAGAATGGGCATTCACTACTGTCTGCAGTTTTGACCCATCTTCTCATGAGCAGTGCATATCTGCAGTAGACTCAGATGTTTGGTATTTTGACAGTGGGGCGACCAAACATATTACCTCGCAGCGCAGTTTCTTCTCTTCACTCGAGCCTGCCCCTACAGGGAATATTGTTACATGCACCAACAACTCCTCTTATCCTGTTATGGGAAGATCATTTTGACTACCGCTGATGGTAGTTCTTTCACTTTATCAGATGCTTTATTTGTGCCAGGGATAAAAAAGAACTTGTTATCAGTTTCTGCATTAGCCAAGATTGGCTTGGTTGTGAAATTTGTTGATGACAGGTGTACAGTTCATGATCTGTCAAATGGCGATATGATTATTGCTTCTGGCATTTTATGTTGTGGGTTGTATAAGCTCATAGACTATAAAAGATCTATAAATGATTTGGCATGTGCAGTAAATGATTCTCAGGCTATGTCAGATGCAAAGCTTTGGCATGCACACTTTAGTCATCTGAATTTTTCTAGTTTGCTACGCCTGCAGAAATCTGAAATGGTATCCTCGTTGCCCAAACTTGAGGCACCTTTGTGAAGGCTGTATTTTGGGCAAAATGCAGCGTCCATCCTTTCCAAAAGATGGTTCAGTTCGGGATTGCAGCTTGTACATAATGATGTCTGTGGTCCTATGCAAACACCTTCTTTTGGAAATTATCTTTACTTCGTGACTTTCATTGATGATTTTTCCAGGCATGCATGGGTATATCCATTGAAGGAAAAGTCTGAAGTGTTCATGTGCTTCAAACAGTTTTTGGTTCTGGCTGACAGCATATAAAATGGGCAATGTAGCTCAAGCGTAAGCACCACCTTCTTTACTTGTCAATCCCCGGAGACGTGAGGACCGGTATGAAGACCACGAGCAAGTGAAGGCATAAGTGTGTGAGTGAAAGCACACCAACATGCACACACATACACACACACGCGCACAAGGTAAGATCAAAGAGAGGAACAATGGAAAGCTTTGATTGCAAAAGAGTTTTCTTACAAAAGCTCTATTCTCTAACAAGCTAACCCCAAAAATGAGCTCTCTAGCTCTTTTTATAGTTTTTTGACTAGTTTTGGCCCTGTCCAGACCTAGTGTCCGACCTACTTAAAAATTAGGTTCCAGGGCTTATTTGAGGGCTCAAACAGAGTCTAAAAATTATGAAAATTGGTAGGATGATACTTCTAATACTCCTCAAGCTCGAGGACTCCTCGGCTTTGAACAAAATGGAGTTACAAAAATAGAAAATGGTATTTACAATGGTTCTTAGTGATGAAAATCACTATTTTTATAGGGATTTCTTTTGAAAATTTGACATACACTTCTTGGAGCTCCCTACTTGCTCCTTCTTCTTGTGTGTGTCCACCTTTCTGATGTTCTTCCATGCTTGTTCTTGACTTTGAGTTCCAACACTCCCCCCCCTCTCGAGTCTGTCGTCCCTGACAGACCCTTGTTGTAGTGGTTGTTCCAAGTAGTGCTTTGAGATGTAGTGTTGTTCGGTAGGAACAAAAGCCATCTACCTTCCAGATGTGGCAGGGTTGGTTGTCCGGTTCTTCATCTGTCACTACGAGCCTTTGCAAGTTGTAGTGCCTTGGTATGTACTTCTTCGTTGGATTCCAGCATGACTGCGTCGTTGTGAGTCTCCGTTGATGTCCTCTAGATCTTCCAAAGTTGATGTTCATAGTAGCCCCTACTGGATGATGGGTAAGTGTGTTCGTGCATGGGTTGAGGAAAATATGTGCCTTGTGCATGGCGTGGTAATGTAGCCCTATGCATGCTTACTTGGAAAATGCATCGGAAGAAGTATGGTGCAAAAATTGGGGTTCTTGAGCTAAGTGCTCAAGGGTATGCCGACGAAGAGGTTTCCTAAGCTATCATGGTTATGAAGTTTCCAAAGTAAAGATACTTACCATGGAGAAGGGCGATCGATGTTCATCTCTTTGTGTTGTACACTCAGCCTTTGGGATGGAACATTGTTGATGAATGTCCATGTTGATGGTCCACTTATGAGAGCTTTTGAGTGGCTGATCCTATCTCCTCTTTTCAAAGGATCATTTGTCAAATACAGAGAATTGAATTTCTTTATATTCCTTGACAAACAACATTCGAGAACTACATCAAGCTTAGTTTCACATATTCTCTTTAGTTCACCATAAGCAGGAGTCTTCTCATCCAGTATACATACAAAGATTTGCCGGGTACCAGAACTACCCCTTGCAGATATCTCCCTGGATGCTCTCGTACATGAAGTAGTTAAGCATCACTCAAGTTGTGGACCTTCAAGCTCTTCACTCCTACCATAGTAAGAGGAAACCATAGTTGTGGATGCCATGTTTATGCCAAGTTCTTGACATCTACCAGATAAGGCAGCAACTATATCATCTGCTAGCCGAGACCCACTTCTATCCAAACTGATAAATGCTCAGTAATCAACAGTTCCACCTTCAACTAAGCATGACTCATTCATGTTTCATGAGCCAAACTTGGGAACAAGTGCTTCCTCTCTCTCTTCTTCCTTTTTTTTGTTTGGAAAAAATATCACAAAACAAGAACACAAAAGTTAGTATCAATAGAAATATTTGACATATGTCACTGTGCTCTTGTGCTTGGGATTCTCAAGTGTGTCTATGCAAGGCCGTGTAATGTGGCCCTATATTAATGCATACTTTGGAAATGCATGACCTGAATGGTGCAAAAGACAGGGTTGTGCAAGGAGCACATGGTTGTCGCTCGTCGAGGCTTTCGATGTTATTTGCGGAGGTTGATGCCGACCTTGGTGGAGGTATCCATTGAGTCTTGAACTGATGTAATCCTCCTTATTGGAGTCCATTTTAGAACATCATTTGGCACTGTAGAGGTCACTTCAGGCGTCTTCCTCTTTGGATGCTTTCTGAACTGTGGTATCCAGTGTGGTTGGCGCTTTGGTTCGATGGAGGCTACTTGTACTTTTGGCTTCCAAACCCATATCCTTTTTGCATGTCTTCCTACTAATGTTGAAGAGCTCATTTGATCTTCCTTTGGTCTCTGTACGTGTTTCTTACCCTTTTCTCTTTTTGGCTTCTTTGTTGAGACCTTTCGCATGTGGGAGAACATAGGTTGTTGTGGATGTAAGAGCTTCTTAGGTACCCACATCTGTAATCGCCCTTGTTGAGCTGCAGCTAATTTCTTAGGCACCCAAACTTGTTGGATACCTTGTGATTGAGCATGTCCGAGCTGCTTCCTTCGTCTTCTGGCCTGGTTGGCTTGCCTGGATGGGATTTCTGGGGGCAAGGCTGGTGGTTGCTCTCCTTTGCGTACCCAGATCTGCTTCATGCTCAGAACTGCTTTCTTATCGAATGGTGTCTTTCTATTTGATGTAGCAGTTGTCATGAACAGTTGTGTTTGCTTGTGTGGTGGACTCACTACTGTGGCTACTTGATTCTTTGGAGAAGAAGAAAGATCCACCCGCCTTCGAACTTGGTCTTCCACGATTGACTCCTTCTGCATCATAGAGCTTTTGACACATACAACATCTTCTTCCATATGATTAGTCTTGGAAGAACTAAGAGAGTGTGTGGTGCCATGATCTAGGAGCATGCAGTTCTCTAATTCTAATGTAATGCATTGTTCATGTACCCAAACTTGAAGAATTTGACTTCTTAGGTTTAAGTTAACTGCATGGTCATAGATCCAATCTTGACCCAAGACAAGTGGTTCTGTAAGGTTCTCATCTTGACACACTAACGCTTTGACTTTCATTGGAACATCTTGAAGGTAGATGGGAAGTTCCACCTCGCCCAAACAAGGGGTTTCCACACCTCCCAATCCTATGAGATAAGCTTCTATGGGATTGATGTTCAACTGCAAGTCTTGGCAGTAGGAAAGTCTAACTGCACTACTTGCTGCACCTGAGTCAATCAATGCTTTCACAATGCTTGCACCCTTCCCTTGTCCTATCTCTATGGTCACAAAGGGTCTTCGGTCAATGACTTGAGAAGTCGCTATGCCTGACTTTTGGCACATATCCATGTGATATTTTGGGGCTTTTGAGTTGACATCTAGGCCTAGTCGCCTTAACTTATTTCGCCTTATGCGCTCTCTAGCCTCTGCTTGTGCTTCTTCTCTCACCCTTAACTCCTCTTCTTTTCACTTCTTAGCAGTGTTGAGTCTCGTAAGCATATCCTCTGTAAGAGGATCTTGGTATAAAATGACTCTACATCCACTAATATAGTTGGGCAAGATATCACCTTCTAAAGTAGCCAATTGAACTGCACCGCTAGTGGAAATTCTGTTAATGATCATGGGTCCATATCCTCGTTTTTCCAACTTACGGGCATGTTGTTTTAGTGTGTAAACCAACACTAGATCTCCCTCTTTCAATCCTTTATCTTTGATGTGTGCATCAAAGTATGCCTTTTGTCTTTTCTTTGCAGCATAGATGCCTGCCGCCGCTCGTAGCCTCATCTCACCTAAGCGTTCTAGATCAAAGATCCTAGAGGACAACTCATGTCCATTCCACTCATGCTCTTGTGCTACCTTTAAAGCTGGGATAAGGAAGTCCAATGGTAGCACAACATTCTGTCCGAAGACCATCTGAAATGGGGTGGCATTGAGTACCTTTTTGTAGGCAACTCAATAAGCCCAAACAACATGATGAAGTTGTTTGTCCCAATCAGAGCGTTTATTATTTACCAGTTTTGTCAATACGTTACAGAGGATCTTATTGGTGCTCTCGGCTTGTCCATTAGCTTGTGGGTGATAGGGGGCAGACTTCTTATGTATCACCAAGAATTCTTGGAGAAGATTTTCAATGACTTCATTCAAGAAGTGTGTGCCTCTATCGCTCACCAACTCTATTGGTAGTCCATATCTCGTGAACACATTCTCGAATAAGAACTTAGCCGTAGTCTGAGCATCATTCTTTGTTGTGGCTTTCACTTCTACCCACTTGGTAAGGTAATCTGTGGCTACAATACTATACTCTGCATGGGAGTTTCTAGCTGGGGGGTTAATAGGACCTACAAAGTCTATACCCCATTTCGAGAATGCACGTCCTCCCATCATTGGCCTCAAAGGCATCTCATCTTTTCTAACTGGATATTGTGCATGTTGGCATGTGTCACACAAATTGAATTCATGACTTTTATCTCTCCTAACTCCATGAGATGTAGGAAGTCACTAGATTCTCTTAAGATAAAACATTTTTACAAGTGGTAAGTGTTTACAAGCAATGGTTCATGTGACTCATCTAGTGATTGCACATTCTTCCTTCCAACCCTAGCCAAGTGTGAAGGCTTGGATATTGCACCAATAGCTCCCCCTCAAGCCAAACATCTTTGCTTGCTCGTCTTCATCAATCCTCTTGAATGTCCTGCAATCCAATCATAGCTTTAAACCTGCAAAGTTTAGTACCATCAAGTGATTTGGTCAATAAATCTATACATTGCATATTTTTGGATACATATGCCAATTGAATCTCCTTGCTCAATAGCTTTTCTCTAACATAGTGATAGTGAACTTCTATACCAAAAATCATAGGTGAGTGAGTATCAAGTCCCAAATCTGCTTTTTACATTAGTCGTGACCTCACAAAATTTTTTCCAACAATTCCACATGGCATTTAGTTTTCTGTCATCATGGTTGCTGAAGAATCTCTTTGCTTTTGCACCTCCCATTGAGACATCCTATAGTACATCACCTGTATTTTGTGAAAGCTTTGGATCTTTTCTTAGATGAACATCACCACCATGAAATCCCATTTCTGAAAGAAGACATTCACATTTTTTTATGCACTCATCTGCAAGAGTTGTAGGCTTGATAGAATATGCATAATCCAAGTGAAGACGGACCAACTTGTCAATGATTCTTAACTCTGCATGTAGTGTACATATGTGTACATTTGTCAATGCTATTGGAAGTATGGGATCCCAAATCATTGAAGAAGATGAGTAGTTATGAAGAATAACATTTTGTCTGGAAGGAGCCTCTTCAGCCTCAGCTCTAGCAATCCATCCATTTGTGCCTGGGCTTTGCATGCAGTACAAGCAAGGGTACTTAGAATTTGCTCCCCCACTTATACGAAACATGCATTTGAGCGTCTTTAGGTCTCCACTCAAATGCCACTCAACTTGAAAGTTCCCGTAGTCTTTGACATTCAACAATTCTCCTGCATGATGCCTTTGGATAACATTTGGAATGTTTGTCTGTGAGAATAACCATTTAAGTGTTTTATGGCTCTCAGATGGAACTTGAGCACAACCAACCCACCATAACTCCATTTTTTATTGTACTTTGAGAGGTGGAGTATCCAATTTCCCAAGGCTATAGTCCAAAGCTTTGTTCATCAGTGGAATACTTATTCTCTCCATCTTTTGATGTTTTTTAAGCTCGGCTTCATCAAGTTTGATTACAAATTTCAATAGACCAGAACATTCATGTTCTTTTATATTATAGAACTGAACCATGTATGTTTGAAGTTTTATAATATCTATCCATATGTTGTTAAATGCATTGTAAGTGAAATGTAACTTTTGTTTTCCTACTTCGTAAGGCATGTTACCGTGAATATGTTTATATTCACCAAATACTGATGTGATCTTTTTATTAAAGCAGAGCCAAAACTTTCCTACATGATGGGGTCTAGGCAATAGAAAACTTCTAACTTTGTTAAATTTTAAAAATTCACACCAAACTTTTGAAATTGCTCTATAACCTTTCCTACTCACTCCGACGCTATCACAAATCTTCTGAATTTGAGATGGTTCTAGTAACAGATTCATTTCTGTCATGAGTTTTTGAAAAACAAAGCGTTTTAAGCATGTATTTTCATTCATTTTCAATAGTCTTAAAACATCATTTTGACTCAAAATCTCATTACAAAAATGTACGCGCTCAAAACTGTTCAACATATTGAAACCTAGCACATTTGTCACATGATCTCTAACAATTTTCATTCTTTTCTTTTTTTGGATAGATTTTTCAGTCAAATCTAAAAAAGGTTTTACTCGTTTTGACCGCATTCTCAAACCTGTAGGAGTTTCTTTCATTTTTTTAAAAGACTCTAACTGAGAAGATAAAGTGGATAATTTGTTTTCTAGCTCCCTCATATGTAAATCCTTCTGATGTAGTGTGTTTTGTAGATAGTTTATGTATTGTACGTAATTCCTTGAAATATCTGAGAGCCTTGAACAATAGCTTCGTAAACCATCCTCACCATCTCCTACAAATCTAATCAGATCATGAAGATTATGAAAAGGGGGATACCTTCCAGTTTGTGGATCAATTGGATAAACAGATCCATCTGTCCATATGTCAATATGTTTCTTGCCTTCATTTCGCAATCCATCCACTTCAGGAGGATGAAGAGCCCTTCGAAATACTTTTCTTGTCGTTGCATACTCCTGACTAACTGCAATGTTGATATGGAGCTTTTCACAATGATTTCGATTGTTTGAAAGCTCAGAGAGAGTATTTGGGTTAAGGTTCTCCATGTTCTGCTATGAAAAATGACCAGCAAGTGTCTAAAATGACGTGAAAGAGAGAAACAGGCGTGCTATGAAAAGAAAAAAAGCGCAAAACATCATCAGCACACATTATATAGGTCCGTGAACAAGAGGAAAATTCGAATTTTGATCAGTGCCCGATGAGCACAAACTTCGAGGTGTAAGATATCACACAAACTTTTCATGTTTATCATACGAGTTTCTCTCTCTTCAATATTTGCATAAGTTACGTTTTAAATGAACTTACACGGAATTTCTTAAAGATTTAACAACTTTAATCCAGATTAAGCACAACTAATTGAAATCCTTACACGGCCCTTTTTGGGCCGTTTTTCACCCTAATGAATTCATGATTTTTACATAATTTACAGGTCCTATTTTTGACTAGTAGTCATTTCGGGAAGGGAATATGAAGTAGGATTTCTCTTAGTTTGGTGGAAAAAATCATGCACACTTATAGTCTAGTGTATTGACTTCCATATACAAAATATACCTCAGTATGATGGGAGTTTGAAGCTCCACAAGACCTCCTTCCATCATAGTTTGAGAAAAAATTCAGCACATGAATCTAAGAAATTCCCATTTTGGACGAGGGAAAAACAGGTGTATTTGCTATGGATGGATGCGAAAAAGGTATATATACTAAGAATATGGTGTATGGACTTCTTGGGGGAATCATTAGATTCATTAAAATGATAAGGTAAGGAGGAATTTTAGCTCCTCAAAGACCCCCTTTCCGCACTTTTTGGAAAAAAATTTAGATGTTAAATTTTGTCAAACTCCACTTTTGGGAGTAAGAATAAAGATCATTTAAGAGGCTTCCCATGGATTATTGTATACATACACGATGTATGGCATATATATTACCATGGATAACTAGAAAATCCAAGAGAAATCCACATTAGGAGTGGATTAGAAGCTTGCTAAGAGCTCCCATTTAAGTTTTGCATAAAGGTAAAAATCTTGATTTAGGCCTCTTTTGGGGAGCAAATTAGCATGCACGAAGGGAGGATTTGGAAAGGTGAAAATAGGAGCAAGCATCTTCATATATCACTCTCTGAGGTAATGAAGAAAGTTTTAGGATTTGCTTCATGGAAGAATGCTTTGATGCACCCCAAAAATCACATTTTCACACTTTTTCCAACCCCTCCAACAGTCCACTAGTTTGGCATGTCCCTCTTGGAAAGGCCATATCTTGGGCTAGAAAACTCCAAATTGGACTCCTATGGCTCATTTTGAAGAGCACAAGATCTATCCTCAGTTCATGAAAAGAAATTTTTGAAAATAAGTATTTTTGCAGTTCTAAATAGGTCTGCAAAGTCTGAACAGTTTCTGGCAAGTACATTTCGGGAGCCATATCTTGCAAACCCGGAAGGCGATTGAAGTAATTTCACTTCCATCTCTTTGCACATGGTATATTTTCAGTTTATGATCATTTGCAGGTCCTAAAGTGGTTTTTTTAGGTCTAAAGAAGGATTACAAATGCATTTTTTTTACCAAATTTGCATTATTTTAGTAATCACCTAACCATGCTTTATGTTTTGGGAAGTGATCTGATGTTTTTGGAAACTTCAAAGCTTATATTAGGATATGAGGAGGAAGGTGCAGAGGTCTCAAAGCTCGTTGAGAAGGATTGGATGCATGCAATTCCAAAACCTAAACTATTCAGGATGTATGCTTTATGCTTCAGGCATTTTACTTTATGTTATGGCATGTTCTGTATGTACATGCATAGATTGGATTGCATACATCAAATATTGATCATTGTTTAAATTCTAAAAGTATGGATCAATAGTTGATAAGTACACTTTTGGATTGTTTGCAGGAAAGAGGATTGCAAAAACTACATGGCTATGCAACATAGAGAATTGTTGTTAGCATTTGTTTTTATGTTTTGCACGTTATGGAGTCCATATATGAGTTTATGGTGTGCATGCCATGGGCCTGACAAGCCCTATGTTCTTGGGTGGCTTGTGTGCCACTGAGCTTATGGTTAAATTTTTTTTGGGATTCCATTTCTTGGGGAAATGTTGTCGAAATTTTTCCTACTGCATGGCGTTATATACGCACTTGCCTTTAGGTAAGAATGTTATGGCATGGTAACATGCCTTTTTGCAAACATCAATAAGTTTTAGGCATGCTTATAAGCATGTATTTGATGGACTTAGTACCATCAGAGTATTATACATAAGGCAACTTCAGTAGCAACAGGATCCCTACATATAATCCTTATGGATTTAGACCATAGGATTGCTAAGGGAAGGAGCTACTCCTTCACCATTAGTATTGTACACAAGCAATCCTATAGGTTTTAGGAAGTTGCATATAGGTACGGGAGATACATATATGATACTCTCCAAACAAGTGAAGATTTACTTATCTTCACAAGAGTCTCACAATATGATTAGGAGACTATGGGGTATTATTACGAATACCCAATAAGTGACTAGTTTCACTCATGCACATCACTTGACCAAGTAGTGAAGCATTTTTGCTACACTACTAAGGAAACCAATTAGATGGGATCACAGAGATGGGTTTCATGAGACAGCATCGACGGGTGCTTATATGATTTGAGTGATGGTTAGGAAGGCCAGAGGTATGGCGTAGTCTCTTTGCCACTGTTCATGGATCCTTCAGTAATCTGCATGACCATCTCTTTCCACATGCACAAAGAATTCCTTTGGTTAGCCTCCCAGTCGCCGAGCTGCTCTTGTTCTCTAAATAATGAGTGAGTCAATAAAGACTCACATGAGAGTTCTAATAGGCTCTCCTCTCAAGTCCTCTACCAAGTGAGGTAAGATGCCTCAATGATTCCATGACCCATATGTGCCATCTCACTTAAGAAGTTATGCATCCATGATGTGATAGGTTCAAACAATCCTCATATCGCCACTCGAAGGAGATGGAATAACCTCGAAGACTTGTGCTAGAGCCTTGGCTCCCCCAAGCTCTGGTCCTTGAACCTGCTTGGGTCTTGACCAAATGAAGGTAGACCAATGGTAGACCATGAAGGTCTAAATAAATCTAACATTTTAGTGTCATTACTAAGACATTCTTGTCAGATGCGTGTGATGGTAAGTTTCTACATGAGGTACATGCTTTTGGTGCTCTTGTGATCATATTTTGAGTGCATACCCTTCCTTCATCATCATTAGATAGGCAATTAGGTAGCTAAGAATAGAGAAAAATTAGTTGTTAGGGCTAGGTTTTTTGTATTTTCTCCATGCTTTCAATTAAGCTTGGACTTATTCTTCTTCATCTTCACCATCTTCTTTGCCAAAATTTCCCAAGATTCGTGCAAAGTGTATGGGTGATATTAGGAGTTTTGAATTAAGATATAGGTCCTTTGAAGTGAGCTCTACACATCTATAAATTTAAATGTTTCAAAACAATACTTGATGCAAAGATATTAATGAATCTCGAGTGTTGTAGTGTTGTTTTGGAATATATAGTGATCGTTTTGAATATCCAAGCACATAGCAAGGTAGAGGAGAAGGAGAGGGACACATATATATCATTAGAATTAAAATTTTATTCTCCAACAAATATCATGATACTTGATTGATTTAGGTATCACAATACGAGACTCCCAAGTATGGTTGATACGTGGTAGGTATTGTCGATATCACTTCAGTATCGTGATATTCACTTGATATTATCAATAACTTGTTGGTATCATGATATTCATTTGGTTTCACCAATACATCATTGATATCATGATATTTTTTATTTGAGCTATGTTGGTGCAATTAATCCCAAGCCTACACACTTGATCACTTCACATAAGCTTCATGTATTAGCATATCAGTTGGGAAGCTTTATATGTACAACCTGTTGTAACTTTGAGCTATACTTACTCATTGTAAAAGTTCAATACACCCATAGGGAGTTACGAAGCACATAATCTCGTACTTATTAGTAGTTGTGTTAAGAGAGAATCAATCCTATACTTTAGGATTACTTTTAGGTGTAGATTTGAGTTCAAATTCGAATCCTTGGCTCCAACAAAAAGTTATAAAAGATGAGAAGAAAAGCCCACGTGTATCTCGAGGTTTGTAGATCATTTCCATGTACTCTCATTGAGAAGAGGAGATCATCTCATAGCTCACTCATTCCACACTCATTGAACAATACCTTATTGCCAATGACTTTGTAATTTTACATGATTTAATCAATACATGTTCATTACTTCCTACTCTTATATCTCTGTCACACTCTATCAGAATAGTGATGTTCTCTGAGATGGTTCTCACTGTATACTGCATCATTTTGCATTATTTAAAGCATGACATCTTCAATATACTATCTAATATAACTCTACAAAGTTTCATTGATAATAGCTCTTGCGATCATCATATATTAATTGATTAGTGCTCACTAGTCTGTGATTGTCAAGGCCCATAAAAGTCGAGATGATTGCTTATCTTGCTAAAGATATTTCTTCACATATAGTTTATCATTTTAGATCATTTTACTAATGATTGGTAGCTTGTTAAATTAATTGAAGTTCCCCAAAAGGAAATTTTCTAATTGGTGTTGTACTCAGAGAATTGTGCAAAACTCTACGTAGGTGTCTCAACCAAAATAGCAAGCCTTAGACCTTTGATCATATGCCTACCTATATGTTTTGATCCTATCATTTGTGCATGATCTTCCAAGAAATATATATGATCATTTATGCTTATTAGCTAGCTAAAGAGGCCCACAACACTCTCCATCCATTACTTATAGCAGATGTGAAGCAAGATTTAGTTACACCAACTCATCTCTTGTGATTATCCACCATCTCCTCCAACAGTGGTATCAGAGCAAGTTCAATCAAGATGGGAGATGGTTTTCCATCCTTCATTGGCAAATTGGACAGGAACAACTACTCAACATGGTCCCTAAGGATGGAAGCATATCTTCAAGAAAGAAGCTTATATGGATATATCTCAAGAGATGAAGACATGCCAATATTCAGGAGCAAGAATCAACCAAGAAGGGAAGAGCAAGAGAAGCTAACCACATGGTGTGCAAAGGATGCTCTTGTCAGGTCATATCTATTAAACTCAATCTATGATTTCTTGTTACCACATGTTAGAAATTGTAAAACCTCCCAAGAGAGTTGGGAAGTGCTTTCATCTTACTTCTCCTCCAACACAAGAGCAAGGAAGAATCAGTTGTGGATGGAATTCACAACCCTCAAGAAACAACCAAAGCAAGGAGTTGCTGATTATGTAACCAAAATGAAAGATGTTGCAGACCAACTTGCAAGAATTGGAGAAGAGATAGAGGAAGAGCACATAGTGAGGCAGATCATGAATGGAATTAAAGCTTTAAATGACAAGTGGGAGTCCTTCACCACAACAATGGATCTCTACATGGATATGCAAATACCTGATCTCAACACCTTGATGGGACAACTCTTCACCCATGAAGCAAAACGCAACAGAATTGGTGACAACTCAAGTGGTAACCAATCTTCTGCCCTTTATACAGATAAGAATAAAGCTAAGGATAAAGGTAAAAGTAAGAAATAGGATGAAGAGGCTAGTACCTCTCAAGCCAATTATGCACGAAGAGGAAGAGGTGCTAGAGGTAGGGTTAGAGGAGGTAAGCAAGGTAGGGGGAAACTCTGCAACAAATCACCATGCAACATATGTGGTCTCAACAACCACACTACTCGAGAATGCTACAAAAATACAAGGAACCAAAGGGGAAGAGGATTCCATAGAGGAAGCTATGGTCAAACAAGAGGCAGGTACAAAAATGGTGGAGGCAACTACAACCATAATTACAATCAAGGCTACAACAGCAACAACTATCAAGGAGGCTTTAGAGGTAGAAGGGACTTCAACAAGTACACTGAAGATCAAGAAGATTCTTCGCTCATCATGAACATGACATCCAAGCAAGGTAAATATGATGAGCACCTTTTCTACATTGACTCACGTTGTTCCAATCATGTGGTAGGAAATGTAGCACTATTGTGTGATCTTGAAGAACCTGGGGAAGCATGAGGTACAAACATGTGATGACACTAAACATTCAGTCAAGCAAATTGGAAATGTTAAGACATCTGATGGTAGTATGAACCTTTTCAACAAAGTTCTATATGTGCCTACCTTAACCAAAAATCTATTTAGTGTTGGGCAAATTGTAGAGAAAGGTTTATAGGTCACGTTCACTAAGCATGGAGCATATGTGGAAGACCCCCAACAAGGATTCAAAAGGATTTCCAAAGGTGAGAAGTCAGGTAGATTGTTTACTTTTGAAATTGAAGACACAAGGAACATAGCACTATTCAGTTACAGAGACCAAACCCTATCTGAGTTGGAAATATGGCACAAGAGGTTAGGGCACATAGGAGAGAGGACTCTGAAGCAAATTTGCAGGGATCAAAGTGTGCTTGGCATTCCCAATGTGACCAAGCAGCACATAATATACAAATGTGAAGATTGCCAATTTGGCAAAGCTCATAGGCAAACATTTGATAGGAAAGGATACATCCATGAAGATTATTTGGAGCTTCTACACATTGATGTGTGGGGTCCTAGCAAAGATCCATCCATCTCAGGTTCAAGTTACTATGTCTCTTTTATTGATGATTACAGTAGGTAGACAATTCTCTATTTCATGAAGCATAAGGATGAGGTGTTTTCATGTTTCAAGAAGTATTTGGCACTAGTTGAAAACCAAACAGGAAGGAGCTTGAAGAGAATCAGGTCTGATGGAGGTGGTGAGTACTTTTCACATGAGTTTCATCTATTCCTACAGGACAAAGGCATAAAGAGGGAAGTAACAACCAGGTATACTCCTGAATTGAATGGAGTGGCAGAAAGAAGGAACATTTTAATTGTTGAAGCAACTAGGTCTATGTTAAATGAGAAAAAATTACCGAATTATTTATGGGTAGAGGATGTATCCATAGCTACCTATTTGGTCAACAAGTTGCCATCCAAGTCATTGGATGGTATGAAACCATATGAAGCATGGAATGGCAAGAGACTATCATTGAATCATTGAAAAATATTTGGGTGCATTTCCTATGCACACATCCCATCACAAATCAGAGGGAAGCTTGACACTAAGGGTGAGAAATGTGTATTTATTGGGTATGATCAGAATCAAAATGGATACAGACTATACAATCCCACTAACAAGGCATTCATAGTTAGTAGGGATGTAGTATTTGATGAGAATAAATCTTGGTATGAAGATGATTGCAAGAAAGTCAAATTATAATCTGATTTGGAAAATGATTTTCCAACCCTAACTCAAGAAGACCAATACTAAGTAGAGGACATCGACTCAAAAGATGAGGAGCATATTGACTTCAAAGACTGGAAGTCAAGAGGCAAGTGCAAGCATAAGCAACTAGAGGATCTACCCGAGTCTTCCAATCAAGCTTTAAGGAGATCACAAAGAGAAAGTAAGAAGCCCATAAGGTATGGATATGATACATCCTTAGTTACAAAGCACTCTGTGTATATCACTAAAGACTCAATGGCAGAGGAGCCTTCTTCATTTGAAGAGGCTAAGAAGAAGAAAGAGTGGAGAGAAGCCATGCAGGAGGAAGTGAAAGCATTGTAGGAAAACCACACTTGGGACCTAGTTCCCAAGAAACTAGATATTAGGGTAATTAGCTCAAGGTGGATATATAGGGTTAAAAAGAACTCTAATGGTTCAATAAACAGGTACAAGGCAAGACTAGTGGCAAAGGGATTTTCCCAAACACATTTTCACCTATGAAGAAACATTTTCACCTATGGCAAAGATGCCAACAATTAGGGTATGGGTAAGTCTTGTTGCATTAAAAATTTGGAATTTATATCAGTTAGATATCAAGAATGTATTTTTAAATGGTTGGATATTAGAAGAAGTATATATGGCACAACCACTAGGTTTTGAAGATGAAGAAAAGGCACGATATGTATGCAAGCTTAGAAAAGAACTCTATGGTCTCAAGCAAGCTCGTAGAGCTTGGAACCATAGTCTTGTTACCTATTTGCAGGATCAAGGCTTTGTGGCAAGCAAGGTAGACTCTTCTTTATTTTGAAGAAGAATAAATCAGAGATCATCTACTTTTGTGTCTGTGTAGATGATATCATTATTACAAGTAATGATTCTAATGATATCAAGCAGGTCAAGGCTCAATTGATGAAGGAATTCAAAGTCAGTGATCTAGGGTTGTTAACCTATTTCCTTGGCTTAGAACTTTTGTATACAGATTTAGGTATATTCATCACACAAAGGAAGTACATACATGATATTGATGGTAAAATTTAAGATGGAGCACTAAGATTGCAGGTATTCCTATGGAGATCAATCATAAGCTAAGTACACATGAGGGTGAACTATTTGAAGATATTACAGGGTATCAACAACGTGTTGGTAGTCTTAATTATGCTACTTTGACAAGTGTGGATATTGCATATGCTGTGAGCACATTGAGTCAATTGATGGATGTACCAAGGAAGCCACACATGGAAGATGCAAAGAGGGTGCTTAAGTACCTAAAGTGTACAATGAATGAGTGGTTATTCTATCCCTTCACTTCTGACATAGATATAAAGTTATATTCTGATGCAGATTGGGCTGGCTCCAAGGATGATAGGAGGAGCACTCTAGGGTACCTATCTTTTGCAGGTTCAAAGCTCATATCATGGTCATCCAAGAAGCAACCAACTATGGCCTTATCTTCCACAAAAGCAAAATATAGAGGTTTGGCAAATGCAACTCAGGAATCTATGTGGCTCAAGCAATTGTATGTAGATTTCGAGATACATTCCTACACTCCAATTATTTTTGGAGATAACACTAGCATACTTCATTTGGCTACTAATCCTGTGTACCATGCCAGGACTAAGCACATTGAAGTGCATTATCATTATGGTAGAGAGAAATTGCTTAGCAAGGACATCCAATTATCCTATGTATCAACTCATCTGCAATGTGCAGATTTACTTACCACATCATTGGATGGAACAAATATGAACAAGTTCAAATTGTTGATTGGGCTGCAAGAGATCAAGAAGCAATGAAGATCAAGCATGTCAGACTTGAGGGGGAGCTGTTGGTGCAATTAAATCAAAGCCTACACACTTTATTACTTCACATAAGCTTGATGTATTAGAATATCACTTGGGAAGCTTCATATGTACAACCTCTTGTAACTTTGAGCTATACTTACTCATTGTAAAAGGTCAATAAACCCACGAGGAGTTAGGAAGCACATAATCTCATATCTATTGGTATTGAGTTAAGAGAGAATCAATCCTATACTTTAGGATTACTTTTAAGTGGAGACTTGAATTCAAATACAAATCCTTGGCTCCAACAACAAGTTATAAAAGATGAGAACAAAAAGCCCGCATGTATTTGGAGGTTCAGAGATCATTTCCATGTACCCTCATTGAGACAAGGAGCTCATCTCATAGCTCACTTATTCCACACTCATTGAGCAATGCCTTATTGCCAATGACTTTGTAATTTTACATGATTTAATCAATACATGTTCATTACTTCCTACTCTCATATCTCTATCACACTCTATCAGAACAATGATTTTGTCTAAGCTGGTTCTCACTATATATTGCATCATTAAACAAGATTTAAAGAATGACATCTTCAGTATAGTGTCTTCTATAACTATACAAAGATTCATTGACAATAGCTCTCACAATCATCTGATATTAATCGATTAGTGCTCACTGGTATGTGATTGTCAAGGCCCATAAAAGTCGGGATGATTGCTTAACTTGCTAAACATATTTCTCTACATATAGTTCATCATTTTAGATGATTCTACTAATGATTGGTAGCTTGTTAAGATAACTAAAGTTCCCAAAAAGGAAGTTTTTTAATTTCCACTGTACACAGAGAATTGTGCAAAACTCTGAGTAGGTGTCTCAACCAAAATAGCAAGTTTTACGCCTTTGATCATATGCCTACCTATCTGTTTTGATCCTATCATTTTTGCATCATCAAGACTCTCCAGCCATTACTTATAGCAAGTGTGAAGCAGGATTTAGCTACACCAACTCATCTCTTGTGAATATCCACCATCTCCTCCAACAGATGCCACCACCACCTCAACCTATTATTCCTATGAAATTAGCAAAAATGATGCACAATGTTTTTGTTGGAATACTGAGTTATCATAGAGCCCATGAGGCTAAGCTCTGTTAAATATTGTAAGAATAATATGTGGAGGACTTCTTCATTAAGTAACATGCCTTTGACCTAATCTTAAAAGACCCACGATGGCATGGTTTCAAATGCTCAATTGGGAGAAATTAAGGAACACTAATGAACTCTTGTGAGCATTCATAAGTGATTTTATACTCATGAGCATAAATAATGACACATTAAATGAGCTTCTATATGTCACGCAAAGCTGTAATGATGTAGTGAGGGAAGTGGTGCAAAGGTTCAAGATCTATATGGAACATTTCTGTCATCTAAATTCTGATGAAAGGGTGGCTATGCTCATTGTTGGTTGTGATATGGAACCCTCTTGATGACCTCCTCTGCTCTTTTGCTCAAAGGAGACTAGCACAAAACCCAAGTTAAAATGTTTCTCCAATAAGACGCATGAGAGACTCTCTTTCTCTTGGCTACACAACAACTTATCTATCCTTCTCTCTCTCTCTCTCTCTCTCTCTCGATGCAACCGTTCAAGTGGTCATAATGCATGAGTGCCACATGGACTCATACTCCACACTATAATAAGAGGTGATTCCCAACCCTTCTTACATAACGTTTCCTTCATCTTAACAAGCTAACATGAAATCATCTATATCAATCTGATTACTCTCTTGAAGTTGGATTTGGTAAGCCATCTATCCTATTCTCTTAAGTATTGGGAATGGCCCACATAACCTAGGTGATTGTTTTAGATAGGGTCCCATCTTCAGAGTTTCAACCTAGATGGAACCACAACAAGAAAAAAGGGGGCATAATGACATCCCCAACAAAAAAAAAAGGGTTTTGTCAATTATGCCACACTCTGAATGCAAAGCGATGGTGCTTAAGTAGCATCCCTATAAGCATCACTTATGCGATGGTGCTTAAGTAGCATCCCTATAAGCATCACATAATAGCAATGCTAGAAAACTGTCTGGGATGCTAGCACGTCACTTATGCTACACTCTAACAATACAAAAAAAAAGGAAGTCTCCAAGCACATTTGTGCCAGGGTTCCATGAGAGAGAGAGAGAGACAAAGAGACAAAGAGAGAGAAGGAGACGAGTACTGATGAGAGAAAAGCAAGAGAGAGAGAGAGAGAGAGCTTAACGCACATGTAGGTACATATACTCATATGAATACATACACACACATGAATACACATGTATATTCATACATATATACACACATGCATACACTCATGTACATGTACACATGCATATGCATACATACACTTTCACATATACACATACACACACAAATACACTCACATACACACATATACATACACATGCATACACACACATACTCATTCACACACATATACATACACACACATACTCATTCACACACATATACATACACACACATAGTCACACAAATACACACGTATACATACACACACATAGACACACACACACATACACATATACTCTCAAATGCATACATACACAAAACATGCATACATGGTCATATGCATACATACATACATACATACACATATGCACACATATACATACACACACGTACACATATAAAAACACATACACCCACATACACACATATACATACACATGCATACACACACATACAAATCGACATACATATACATTACACACATACTCACATACACACACATATACACATATACACAAACACATACACCTACATGCATACATAAATACACATGCATACATACACACACATGTATACACAAGCATATGCATATATACATATACACATGCATACACACACATATACATACACACACATATGCATACACACACAAACATACACACAAAAGTACACATATACACGCACACATACATTCACATACACACATATACATACATATGCACACACAAACATACAAAAACATATGCATACACTTACATACACACACATATGCATACATACACATAGACACACAGATACACTACCATGCATACATACTCACACATGCATATGCATACATACATACACACATGCATACACACATAAGTACACACACATATGTATACACATACATGTATACACACACATGTACATATATACATACACACATACACATATATACATACACACATACACACATATACATACACATGCATACACACACACACATACACACACATATACATACACACACATACACATACACTCACATATACATACACACACAAGGACACACACACACACACACACATACAAACACATACATTCACATGCATACATACACACACATGCATATGCATACATACATATGCACACATACACATACACATGCATATGCATATAGATGCATACACACACATACACATATACACACACATAGACTCACATACACACATACACACAGATGCAAACACACACATACACATACACTCACATATACACACATACATACATACACATACACAAATACAAACAGACACATACACACAAACATACATAAACACATGCACACATACACATACACACACATATACATATACACACATAGCCACACACACATACACATAAACAGACATACACTCACATGCATCTATACACACACATGCATATGCATACTTACATACATAGACACATGCATAAACACACATATGCATACAAGCACATACATGCACACACATATACACACACATACAACCACATACACAAATATACATAGACATGCATACACACACATACACATACCCATACACACACATACAAATACACACACATATATATAGACACACATAGATACACACATACACATATACACACATGTAATAGTAAATCTTTGTCCCAACCTTACTAAATATGATTAAGATAAGAGTGACAGGAAGTCTCTACAGGGTTCTTGGGTTGGAAAGGGGTCTATAAGAACAGAGGCCTTATAGAATTTCTCCCACTTCACATACGAGCCAGTTAATACAACTACCACTGCCAATATAGATTGATCTTAACTTATTAATATTCAGACTTTTGCCAATTATATGTATGACTGCAACTTCTCACTGACACACCACTCAAAATTTTATTTACCCAGAGGTACTTGTCCCAAAATAACTACTATGTGATGAACTACTACCAAATTCACTTATATTAAGCATATACAATAGATGCCAAATACTTTATCATTAACATGATTACACTATGAGCATACCAGATTTCAACCAGACTTCTTAAATAATTAATTACTTCAACTGAAATAAACAAGTTATTTGCACTTAACGACATCGAATAGAACTTCTACAGATGCACAAAATTGGGTAACAGCGAGTCTGCACTTAGTCGCTCCACCATAGGCATTCTGGCATGGATCTGCCATGCACCTCTCCATCGCTAAGTGACACGAGTACATTCCCTCTTTTATATTAATGTGATAAAAAGATAGATCGCTTTGGCCATTATGGCGTTTCACCAAAGTATTAACAAAATGGCTATGAATATTACAAAAGTTAATTCGATGGCCTAACACTAGCATGCAAGGTGGACTTGAACTCTAAATACAAGCTAATCTTCATCAATAATCCCCTATATATAGATAGTTCTTTCTTCTTCAAAACTATGCTTTATCTTCTTCCACAATGCCCGAAGTAGTTTTTGTACATGTTCTAGATCTAGGAGATGAGCCTCCAGGCTAGTAGAGCTTGAAGCAATCATTTTACTTAGCAATTGATGAAATTGGTCTTGCATAAATGAATCTTGGAGATAAAAGTCATTCTTTAATGCTACTCATCATTGGAATTTACTATCTGCAATTTTGGCGTCGATTCTCTATAGCCTATCCTGCTAGATTCCTAACTGCTTCTCAAGCCTTTCCATCTACTGAGATTGAAATTGGATCATCTTGAAGTAAGCCTACCTTTCCTTTTGTGTAGCTTCCAACTCTTTCTTCACTTGAATTGTCCAGCCAAATTGATCTGTTAATGCTTGCACCTTTTGAAACAGTTCTTCTTTTGCTGCTGTCAGTTCTGTCTCCAACTGCACTGCCTTCTCGTGTAGGATGGTGTAGGTTTTCTCCAGTTGCACTACTTTGTCAATAGACACTTCCAAAAGAGAGCCCATATAGTCCAATGCAGCCTCTTTATCTGGGAGGGATTGCCTTAACTAAGCCAACTCAATTTCTTAAGTGACCACTTGTTTCTGTAATTGAAATTCACTGGCGTGGAGGCCAATGATTTCTTCTTGGAGCGGGGTGATGTCAGCTTCCAAAAGATCTAGCTTGTGCTGAAACTCTTGGTGGATGGCTTGTTTTTCTATAATCATCTGGGTTTGGATTACGTTGGACACCTGTATTGAATATTGACCAATGGTATGCAATTTTTCGATTGATGGCGAAAAGGGAAGAGGTAAGGTAGAAGAATGGGGAGGGATATTGGAATGGGTAATAGCAATCTCCAGAGAATGGGGAGGTGAGTAATTAGGTGAATCCGGAGGAGAAGCCATAGAAGAGGCATTAGAAGAAGAATCCTTGGTAGGGGACACAATGGGTTCAGAAGGTATGGTGGGAGGAATAGGTTGGAGTTGGGCAAAGGGAGAGGAAGGAACATCGACAAGAGTTATAGATGCAACATCTGGAATATCCTTTGGAGGTGTAGTGTAGTTAGGTGGTTCCACAATAAGCATAGTGATGATTTCCTAGGCAGTCAAAGAAATTGGGGGTCATGACGAAGCAATCAATAAAGTGATCGGGGAACTAGGTGGGGTGGTGAAGACCTCAGCCACATCCTTGAGAGGGCCTTCTACAGCAACATCCTTGAGCACTATTACAACAGTCAAAGCATCTTTCTGCATAAGAATGATACCTGTAGAATGGGATGTAGAGGATGGTGAAAGAGGGGGACACAATTGGCCACACAATGTCCGCGGTAGGGCATGCAGCAATGGTGCAAGCGAAAGTAAGGGATAATGGATGTGCTGGCACATTGTGCCACAACAATTCAACAAATTGGAGCAAGCCACATACACAAAGGTATTTGGTGAGCTCCTTAGGGATTCTAGTACTGAAGGCAGTGATGTGGGAGAGGGACTCCATAGCTAGGGCAAGAACAAGCACACAACGAGACAACACGAGAACATAGATAATGCAGAGAGTACACAAATCGCACAACACACACAATAAAAGAGATAAAGGAAAAATCACTGCTTAAGCAGATCGAGGGGTACAAGTTGCATGTGAATAATCATAAAAGTGAGCAACATAGATAATCCTCGATCGTCATTTAATCATAAAGGTTATATCACTCCAATAAAACAGAAAAAGTGGAGGGGCGACATAGAGTGTCGAATACTTTATCATTAACAAGATTACGGCATGCACATACCAACTTTAAACCAAACTCCTTTAATAGTTGATTAATTCAACCAAAATAAATGACTTATCTGCACTTAATGACACCAAACAAAACTTCTACAAATGCACATAATTGGGTAACAGTGAGTCTGCACTCGGTTTCTCTACCACAGATAGTCCATCATGGTCTGCTGTGTGCACTTCTCCACTGCTAAGCGACACGAGTACATTCCCTCTTTTATATTAATGTGATAAAAAGATACATCACTTTGGCCATTATGGTGTTTCACTGAAGTATTACAAAAAAGTCTATGAATATTACAAAGGTTAATCCGACGGCACAACAGTACACACACATGCATAAATAGACACACATGCATACACATGCATATGCATACATACATACATACATGCATACACACACATACATATACACATAGATATGCATAGCCACACATATACATATACACACACATGCACTCACATACACACACATGCCTACACACACATACACATACACATACACACACATACACATACACATACACATACGCACACATACACACACATACACACATACACAGGTGCACACATATAGATACACACACATACACATATAGACACACATGCATACACTCCTACACTCACATGCATACATATGCACATGCATACGTATGCACATGCATATTGATATATACATACATTGCATACACATACATATGCATATACACACACACACACTTACATAGAGACATATGCATACACATGCATACAGGTACATGAACACATAAACATACATGCACATATTTATACACACATACACATATACACATACACACATATATACACATACACATATGTATACACATACACACATGTACACACACACACACATACAAATATACACACATACATACAATCGCATGCTTACATACATGTACATGCTTACACATACATACACACATGCATACACACACATACATGTACACACACATATACATACACATGCATACACACGCACACATACATAGATACATACACATACACACACATACACATACGCACACATATACATACACACACATACACATATATACACACACACATACACTCATATACATACATATACATAAACACACACACATACATGTAGGCATGCATATGCACGCATACACACATACATATACACACATACACACACATGCATACACACACATACACACAAATACATACACATATACATGCATACACATACATACACATACATAACAAACACAAACATACACATACACACACATACATATACACTGACATACACATACATACACATATACGTACACATCTACACCAACACATAAACACATACACTCACATACACATACACACATATGCACACATATACATACATGGACGTACACACACATGCACACACATA
>CM035408.1:19757587-19932587 GCA_020310875.1 Ceratopteris richardii | reverse complement strand
GCTTGCATCCACAAATTTGGTCAACATATCTGCTACTTGCTCCTTTGTGTTGATGTACTTTATGTCCACTTCCTTTGCTAGTACCTTCTCTCTGATATAATGATAATGTATCTCTATCTGCTTGCTTCTTGCATGGAACATAGGGTTGCTTGCTAGATGAATGCTTGACATGTCATCTCCAAATAGAGTAAACTCTTTGACCTCCACATCCAATTCTTTGAAGAGCTTCTTGAGCCACATGATTTCACATGTAATAAGTGCTAAGGCTCTATACTCCACCTCAGTAGATGATAATGCAACTATTGGTTGCCTCTTGGACATCCATGAGGTCTTTGACCTAGCATGAAGACATAGCTAGATGTGGTCCTTCTGTCCTCCTTTAAACCAGCCCAATCAGCATCACTAAAGCCTTGAGGTTGAGTAGGTTGTTGGATGCTTGATTTACTTATGCATAACTCTACCTAATATTTAGTTTTTCTATCACTCAGATGAGCAAGTTTATGCATTGGCTATGTATCACATATTAGTAGGTGGCTAAGCACATCTTTCACTACTTGAGTGGTACCTAGTTGCTTGCATTGTTTTATCCCAAGGGGGGATCATTACCACACGATTTACATGCTTTTTTCTACTGAGACTCAACTAGTTGCTATGAAACTCGTGTATCCACTAGTGTTTTTTGTTTCATGCTTGGTAGCTCATGCATTCCTTGGTTGACCAAGAAGCAACCTATTGTGGTCACTTCTAGTTGTGAGGTTAAGAATAAAGCAGCTTTTGTAGTGATTGTTGAGTGTGTGTGGCTGTTGGGTTGTAGGGTATGCACACATCCTCATTGGTGCATAAGAACCCTCCCTAGACCATAAGAATAACTCTTTTTGTATATATTTGAGTGTCACATATGAACACTCTCCTAAAGCACTTTTTAATATTTCTTCATACCATAGGATAGTATCTCTCACCTTTATGACCCTTCTAGAAAGATTCCCCACGTAGAAAACCCACACATGCCCTTCTTGGAGATTGGGTTGTTACAATTTTGATCTTAGAATATCCTCGAAGATATGGCAGTTAGAGAGAGAATCACCTTTTTGACTTTTCAAAGAGGCACATGGGGAATAGATCTTAGCCTATAAATATAAGCTCATTTTTGCAAAGAAGGGAGCTTTTGGTCGACGTGCTCTCATGTAAAATCCTTTATCAATGGAAGATGCTCTCATTTACTCCAAGAAGACTATTTACATTTACATGTATTGTGTCTTGTGAGTGTGTGAGAGTGGTGTGTGTGTGTCTATGCATGTCTCTCCTTTGTGTGAGTAGAGTAGTTGTATTTGCTTGTATTTTCCTCATGGACTAGGATCCTTGAATCCCTATTCTCCTTGTTTTCAAGCATGTGGCAAAGCATGGGGCTGTTGCCAATGGCTTGAACATGTGGGAGGTAGGGGTGGATGAGAGGAGAGTCACTTGAGCTTTCCTTCTTGCTTCCATGCAAGGTGGTGAGGGTTCTTGGTCATTCCTTGCTACAACCTCAACACTTTTTGGCGCAGTTGCCGGGGATGGTCGACCTTTCATCACTTGGAGAGCTCAAGAACATGTGGTAAAGTATTGTGTTGCAATTTTTTTGCTCAATTATGTAGGATTTGAGTTTATGCATGGCACTTTCACCCTTCCTTTGGGCCAATTTCTCCCATTTTCTTATTTTTGTAGGGTAGTTTTAATTCATGTTTAAGTTGATGCACAAAAACCTCCCCTAACTCCCTTCTCTCTCTCTCTCTCTCTCTCTCTCTCTCTCTCTCTCTCTCTCTCTCTCTCTCTCTCTCTCTCTCTCTCTCTCTTTTACACATATACACACCTCCACACACATCCATTATGCATCACTTTCTCACCACTATCAATTCTTGTTCAACTTGATTGCCTTGGACAGGGGGTGGGAAGTACATTCTCCCTGGCCCCCTCCCCCTTTTCACATCTTTAAGAAAGTAGCAAAAAATAAAAAGAAAAACTCAAAGATTTTGGTGTCTCACTATCATCCATTTCGAACCTCACGCGTGAATGCAATGGGACTATGTGAACCATAGGAATTTAAGAGTACATGCGAGGACTCGGGAATGGCTCAAAATATTTCTTTTTACTCGCTTTGCATTTAAGAACGTACACAGAAATCAAGGAGTATCTGACATGTCTGCCATTGGTAGTTACGAGGTCTTACTTTTGCATCAAGTAGGTAGGCAAAAACAAATATTATGCCTTTCCCCTAGTTTATCTTGGCTCGTAGTTTCTGGGTAGGTTAGGGGAGTAAACTCCTCCCCCTCTCATTTTCTACTTCGTAGGTTCGGCGACCTTCTAGAGCTCAAATGTGTTGAGCCTTGCTCCACGCAGGGTTGAGCAGGCCCTCCTCTACAACGGACTTGGCCTTGAAGTTCCACTTCCTCGGTGCTCTATCAAGTTACAGACATCTCATGCTTCATAGTGGGTGGCTTCACCATCGTGCGAAGCTCTAGCAGATCCGGTATCGCAATACACATCGAGGCATACTCATGTGTCTGTGCGTGGAGTCATGGATTGAACTCCATGTGGCTTACTCAACCTTCTCGTCCTCTGCACCTATCTTCCCTGTCTCAGGCCGTGATGGAAGGCTAGCATCCATTTTGCCGCCTTCTGTGTCTGCACTTCACCCATAATTAGCTTGGGGCGCGGCTCCTCCCCACACCTATCTCTGCTAGGAGCCATAGTCAATCTTTTACTCCTCTGTGAAGATGCATATGTTTGTGTTCATGTGCTTGCATCATAAACCTCTAAGCAGTTCGATGTCTGCTGGAGTTCTCCTAAGTGTCCGATGATTGCTCTCCTGCCTGGGGACTATGTGTTGTGGCCGGACTCTGGTGTTAGTCCACTCAAAGAATTCTTCTCATATCTCTGATGGGGGAAGTATCTCAACCCCTAAGCAATGACGAAGCGCAAATGACCTCCACAGGTATCCTTCTTTGACCTCTGCACACCAAAAATGCTCTTACTCAGAGCTTATGCAGGCAACTCCAGTGAGCTTTTGTAGACCTGTAGTAGACACCAAGGGCTTTACAACAAAAAAAATTTCACTTCAAATGGATGCTTACACAAAGCGAAACAATGTCTACAACATGAGCTAGTTGAATGCTCACAACTGCTAGTCAAGCAGAGACCTCACTTCACTCCAGCAAGCTTTTCTCAGAGATTATACAGAGAATGAATGTCAAAATTGGGCAACTTTAGAGAACTCTAATAGCTACCCAATGACACCAAAATCATAGCAAATGGATAAATAGAGAAGGAGAACCAGCCCTTACAACAGAGAGCAAAATATTTCCAACAAATCCTACACATAGAGAGAGATATCAATCACACAACTTCACTAAATTGAATGTTGCTCCCAGACTACTCAGAGAATGCTCCAGAGAATTAATGAGCATAAAGTAGACTCTCATAGCTATCCAATGAGACAAGAATTACATCAAATGGATACAATATGAGGGAGAACCAATGCTAGCAACTCAGGGGTAGAGAGTTGCAACACTGCCTGCGCACACACATAGATATGCCTACTAAAAGAAAACAAACAAGCAAGCAAGGGGCTAGCTTAAGCAAGGGGCTTGCTTATCACAACTCCAGCACTTAGTGCTCACTTTACATGAGCTAAAACTCCAAGAAGATGGCCCAAAAGAAGTCGGGATACATGCTCCTTTTATAGTGAGAAGTGTGCCCCTAAAATCTAGGAACTATCTTTCCAAATCAGCCTCCTAACTTGGAGGACTTAGTTGAGATGAATTGGGGAGTGGTGGAGTGACTTTTCTTGATGGAATCTCATGGCATTTGGCTTCCTTTGATTGCTCCACATGTCCATAAAAGATTCCCCACGAATTTGTAGCTTGAAGCTTGACTTTTAACACTCCCCCTCAAGCTTCAATTCTTCATCCTCATCCAAGCTCCTTCATGTTGATGCATTGCTTGAATTTTGAAATCTTCATCCCATCCAAAGCCTTTGTAAACATGTCGGCAACTTGGTCCTTGGTACCAATATGATGTACTAAAACTTCCTTGGATATCACCTTTTCCCTTATGAAGTGATAGTGCACTTCAATATGCTTGGTTCTAGCATGATAGATAGGATTCGATGCTAGATGAATGCTACTCATGTTGTCACAAAAAATTGGATATGTGTCAACCTGCAAATTAAGCTCCATAAATAATTTCTTAATCCACATTAGCTCACATGTGACTTGAGCCAAAGCTCTATACTCAGCCTCGGTGGAAGATAATGCCACCGTGGGTTGCTTCTTTGAAATCCATGAGATGATCTTGCTACCTAGCATGACTAGGTAGCCACTTGTACTTCTTCTATCCTCCTTGGAACTGGCCCAATCCGCATCAGAATAAGCTTTGACCTGCATATCATCATCAAATGAATAGAACAATCCTTCATTTATAGTGGCCTTGAGATATCGTAACATTCTTCTTGCAGCTTGCAAGTGTGTAGTCCTTGGACTATGCATAAATTGTGATAACACTCCAACTCCATATGCTATGTCAGGCCTAGTTATTGTGGCATAATTGAAAGAGCCTACAATACAAAGTTACATCCTCTAATGGCTCTCCATCAATGGAGCTTAGCTTTACATTTACTTCCATGGGATTTGAAATAGGCTTGCAATGTAGCATCCCAAACCTCTCAAGTAGGTCTAGAATATACTTCCTTTGTATGAGAATAATACCTTCTTCTTTGTATACAACTTCAATGCCAAGAAAATACCTAAGATCTCCAAGATCAGATATCCTAAACTCCTTTCCAAGCTTTGCCTTGATCTCCTCAATGCCCTTTGTATCATTACTTGTAATGATAAGATCATCTACATACACACACATGTAGACTACAAGTTCTCCTCTTTGTTTGATGAAGAGAGATGGATCCACCTTGCATTGATTGTAACCACATTTGATCAAATAGTCCACCAATCTTTGGTTCCAAGCCCTTGGAGCTTGCTTTAGGCCATAAAGTGCCTTCTTCAACCTACAAACATGATGTGGAAACTCTTTATGAACAAAACCTAGTGGTTGCTCCATGTATACCTCTTCTTCCAAGTCTCCATTGAGAAAGGCATTCTTGGTATCCAATTGGAAAAGCTTCCATCCTTTGCTAGCAACCATTGCAATGAGTGTCCTAATGGTGCTCATCTTTGCCACGGGGCTGAATGTCTCTTCAAAGTCCACTCCATAGGTTTGTGCAAAACCCTTGGCCATCAATCTTGCTTTGAACCTAGAAATAGATCCATTTGAATTCCTCTTTACTTTATACACCCACTTATTACCTATTACCTTCATGTTCTCCTTCTTGGGCACTAGAGTCCATGTTTGATTTTCCTCAAGTGCGTCGATCTCTTCTTGCATTGCCTCTTTCCATTCGGTGTACCTGCTTGCATCTTCATAGCAATCGGGCTCATGATCTTCTACTACTTTGTTCATATATACATAATGCGTTGCCATGTATGAATCATAAGTAAACCTTTGAGTTGGATACTTAACTCTAGAAGACTTCCTTTCTTCACCTTTTGGAGGAATAAACCTCCTTTGCCTTGGGAACTTGATCTCTTTCTTTGACGTGGCTTCTTTCTCCATCATGTGTCCTTCATCATCTTCAACTTCATTACCTTCTTCATCCAACTCCACCAATGTTGCTTTGCCTTTGTTGATTGATTGTGCTTCATAGCTTGATGAAGATCTCCCCCTCCATGGTGAGTTCATGCTTGAACTATCTTCATTGATGGAACATCTTGGGCCGCTTAGCTCTAGGTCGATTTGTTCTTCATCATGTCCATGCTTTTCTTCTTCATAGTCCTGCATACAATCATACTTCTTATACCAAGGGAGTAGCTCATCAAATGCTACATCCCTTGATATCCTCAAGTCCTTTGTGTTTGGGTTGAAACACCTGTAACCTTTATGATCATTTGAATATCCTAGAAACACACACTTTTCTGCCTTTGGTTGTAGCTTGTGCCTCAATTCACTTGGCACATGTACATAACAAGTACATCCAAATATCTTCAAGTGGGAAAGATCAGGTCTCTTACCATAATAGGCTTGATATGGTGTCAATCCATGGATCCCTGAGGTAGGAGCCCTATTCATTAGATACACGGTGGTATTTGCTGCATCACTCCAAAACATGTTAGGTACATTCATCTCATTAAGCATTGCTCTAGCGATCTTGGCAATGTATCTATTCTTTCTTTCTGCTACTCCATTTTGTTGGGGTGTGTACCTGCATGTTACTTGCCTCTTGATGCCTTGATCCATTAAAAAATCAAAAAAATCATTGGAGAAATATTCTCCCCCTCCATCGGACCTTAGCTTCTTGATATAAGTACCTGTTTCCTTCTCTACCATTGCCTTGAATGCTTTGAAACATGTAAACACATCTGATTTGTTTTTTATGAAATAAACCCGAACCATCCTTGTGCAATCATCTATAAAAGTGACAAAGTACTTGTTACCTCCAATGGATTGCTCTTTGGTTGGCCCCCACACATCTGTATGTATCAACTCCAATGGATGTTGGCTTATGTAGCCACTCTTCTTGAATGGAAGTCTCCCTTGTTTCCCTAGTTGACAAGATTCACAAAAATGCTTCATACCTTGTCCTTGGAAGTTGGGAAGACCTTCAACCAGCCTCTTGAATTGCATTTCCTTCATTCTTTGTATGTTGATGTGACCTATCCTCTTGTGCCACAAGTCCAACTCTGAAATCCTCTTGTTTCCATATGTGAAGTAGACATGTTGAGTGGAATGAGAATTTACCTCCAAAGTGAAGAGTCTCCCTTGCTTCTTTCCTCTTGCTATGACCTTGTAACCTTGCTTAGGGTTCTCCACAAAGCATCCACCTTTGTTGAACCTTACTTGATAGCCTCTTTCAACCATTTGCCCAACGGACACCAAGTTCTTTGTGATAGTAGGTACATGCAAGACATCCTTGAGACATCTTCCTTCCTCCTTGTCATCCAAAGCTACATCTCCAACATGGGAGATCTCATGGGCTGTATCATCACCTGTTTCTACATGTCCTTTACCTTTGGGAACATGTAGATTAGTAAACCAAGAAGCATTGCAACTCATATGGTTGCTACATCCACTATCAATATACCAAGTGTTATCTACTTTGCTTGAATTCCCATAAATGCGCATCATCAAGAGATTGTCATTTTCTGAACTTGTAGAAGCATAATTACCTTGGCCTTTGTATGAAGAACCTTGACTATAGCTCCTTTGGTTTCCTCCTTGGTAGCAATCTCTAGCATAGTGGCCAAACTTGCCACATATGTAACATCCTTCGCCATCTTGATTCCTGTTTTGTTGATGTCGTCCTCCTATTCCTCTTGTTCTTCCTCTCCCTCTTTGTGATGAGGTGCATTGGTCATGTCCTTGATTGCTTGAGTGGCCTTGCCTTCCTCCAAACCTTCCTTTGCCCCTTCCTTGTCCTCGTCTTCCTTTGCCCCTTTGATTACCTGCATAGAAAACTTATGCATCCTTGCTTTTAGTTGAACTTCCACCTATGTTCATTTCTTCGGTGACCATGAGAGCAACCAATTGCTCAAAATTGGGAAGATTATTCCTTACATAAACTGAAGTGGTAAAGGGTTTCCACTTCTCATCATCTCTCAAACCATTGAGAGTATAAGCCACAAGATCATCATCGTCTATGTGGCTTCCAATGGATCCAAATGCATCTGATAACTCCTTGACCTTAAGTATGTAGTCATTTATGCTACTCCCTGAGCTCTTCCTAAGGTTGTTGAGCTCATTCCTGAGTTGGATTTTCCTTGCTTTGGTGCTTGTTGAATAAAGCCTTTCAAGTGTCTCCCATACCTTCATGCTTGAATCCAAGTCTTGGATATGGCCGATCATGCTATTGCTAATGTGTTGGGAAAGAATAAAGATAACCCTCTTGTCTCTTTCATTCCATTCCCTAAAGGCCCTTCTCTGGTCATTGTTTAGATTCTCATCCAACCTAGGCCTTGGTTCACTTCCACTAATCAACCCCCAAAGGCCCTTGCCCATAAGATAGTTGGAGACCCTAAATCTCCATGGTTGATAGTTCCCTTTGTCTAGCTTTTCAATTTGAGTGTTGAAGTCTCCCATATCTAGTCTTTGATACTTGACCTAGCCCTTGGCTAATGCTCCAATGTGTGTAAAATGAAAATGAGGCTCTGAGGTTGTTGATATATTTAGGTAGTGATGTGTGTGAACACTCTAGGACCGCCGGGGCACTTTTTTCCCTCTTTAGGAGGTTTTTTTCCCCCAGCTTGTATATACGCCGATTGCCCTAATGGGCTACTTATCTTTGTACATTCTCTAGTAATACATTCAGTCTTGTGTTTTGTGCTCCAAGCTTCTTCTTCTTCCTTGTGTTGTTCGCGTGCTTCCGCAGACGTCTAACTCCAACAATTCGTATCAGAGCAGGTCGTTGCTTCTTCTAGGACGCCGTCGACACTCCTCCGTTTGCAGTCTCAGATTCACACAAAATTTGGTGAGCATACTCAGGGTGTTTCCGAGATCAAAACAGCTTTGCTGTGTGGTGCCGAAATCGCGATCTGAGCTCGTTTCGGCCTCCGAACGCACTATCGCAGTGCTTGTGCAGGTTATTTCGTCCTTTTGTGCCAAAGGTATATACCAGTTTCTGTTCGCCAGTTTAAGCGTCTCGAAGTCTGCTACAGGTCTAGCAGAACTCGTCTGGGCAGTTCTGTTCAACTTTTTGAGATACAATCAATTTTCTGCATCAAGGTATTTTAGTCACCGGCCATGGCTGAAAGCAGTGATGTATTCCGTATGTTGGCTGTTGAGGATAAGTTGGATGGTACCAACTACCCATTATGGGCTTATATGATGCGCCATGTACTGGTTGCAAAAGGATTGTGGAACATTGTGCAGGGTGTTGAAAGACGTCCTGTTACACCTGTAACAACAGGTACTGCAAATACAGGTGTTGGAGCTGTTGAAGATGGTGTCGAAGATGATATTCCGCAGATCCCTGTTCGTGCTGCTGTTTCTGTTGCACCTACTGCAGAGCAGATTCGTTGGGATGGCAAAGATGCCCAGGCACATGCATTGATAGCTTTGTCTGTCAAACGTGCCATTATTCCTCATATTCGCTCTTGCAGAACAGCAAAGGATGCTTGGGATACACTTACCACTTTGTACCAGGCTAGGAATGAGGCTCGTGTTGCTTACCTCCGAAAACAGTTGGAGAGTGAGCACATGAATGAAGGTGATTCGATGGACAATTTTCTTACAAAGATCAAAGACCTGAAGGAACAATTGATTTCTGCTGATGAGGTTATACTAGATAGCTCACTTGTGCAGACCGTTCTGAATGGCCTTCCTGATTCATATCAGAGTTTTGCCTCTACTCTTCGATTGATGATGAAAGGCAATCCGAATGCCTTGTCATTTGAGGAATTAGTCTCTGTTCTGTTGCAGGAAGATCAGTCCAAGCAGAACAGGTCCATTATGCGTGTTGCAGATCAAGCTTTCCTGGCTAGTCAGAAGGGCAAAGGAAAATGGAGCTCTTCTACTAGTAAGCAGAAATCTGCAAATGCTGCACAATCGAAGAACCAGGATAAAGATGAGAAGAAATCAGAAAAGCAGAAATTGTTCTGCAAGTACTGTAAAGGAAATGATCATATTATAAAGAACTGTCCAAAACTGGCTGCTAAAGAGGCAAAGAAGAAAGAGGCTGGAATGGTTGTTGCAGAGGCCTCTACACCAAAAACAGAGTCTGCAAATCTTGTGCAGGAACAAGAATGGGCGTTTACTACTGTCTGCAGTTTTGACCCATCTTCTCATGATCAGTGCATGTCTGCAGTAGACTCAGATGTTTGGTACTTTGAGAGTGGGGCGACCAAACATATTACCTCGCAGCGCAGTTTCTTCTCTTCACTCGAGCCTGCCCCTACAGGGAATACTGTCACATGCGTCAATAACTCCTCTTATCCTGTTATGGGAGTTGGTAAGATCATTCTGACTACTGCTGATGGTAGTTCTTTCACTTTGTTAGATGCTTTATTTGTGCCAGGGATCAAAAAGAACCTGTTATCAGTTTCTGCATTAGCCAAGATTGGCTTGGTTGTGAAATTCGTTGATGACAGGTGTACAGTCCATGATCTCTCAAATGGCGATGTGATTATTGCTTCTGGCACTTTATATCGTGGGCTGTATAAGCTCATAGACTATGAAAGATCTGTGAATGATTCGGCATGTGCAGTTCATGATTCTCAGGCCATGTCAGATGCAAAGCTTTGGCATGCACGCTTTGGTCATCTGAATTTTGCTAGTTTGTTACACCTGCAGAAATCTGAAATGGTGTCCTCTTTGCCCAAACTTGAGGCACCTGGAAAACATGTTTGTGAAGGCTGTATTTTGGGCAAAATGCAGCGTTCTTCCTTTCCAAAAGATGGTTTAGTTCGGGCTATGCAGAAATTGCAGCTTGTACATATTGATGTCTGTTGTCCTATGCAGACACCCTCTTTTGGAAATTACCTTTACTTCGTGACTTTCATTGATGATTTTTCCAGGCATGCATGGGTATATCCACTCAAAGCAAAGTCCGAAGTGTTCATGTGCTTCAAACAGTTTTTGGTTTTGGCTGAAAATCTGTCAGCATGTAAAATGGGCACCCTCCGTTCTGATCGAGGGGGGGAATATATGTCTTCAGATTTTAATGCATTTCTGGCTGAACGTGGGATAAAACACCAGTGTATAGTGCCGTATACACCTCAACAGAATGGAGTTGCTGAACGAAAGAACAGGTCACTCATGGAGATGGCGAGGTGCATGGTCAAAAGTCAGGCTTTACCACATAGTTTCTGGCTTGAGGCTGTCATGTGTGCAGCATATGTACTGAACAGGTGTCCCACCAAAGCGTTGTAGTCCATCACTCCATATGAGGCTTGGCATGACCGCAAGCCATCTGTTGCTCATCTGCGTGTTTTTGGTTGTTTGGCATATGCATTAGTGCCTGAACAACATCGCAGAAAATTGGATGATAAGGCAGTAAAATGTATTTTTGTTGGGTATAGTTCTGAAAGTAAAGGCTATCGTCTGTATCATCCACAGACTAGACACATTCTGGTTAGCCGTGATGTTGTCTTTGTGGAAGATGCTATTCAGCCATTGCTTTCATGTACTAAGGAGACATCTGTTAGCTCCAAAGACATGTATGATACTTTAATGCCTCTTTTTACAGGTGGACAGGCTAGCGCTGGTCCTAATGAGGCAACTTCTCAGCCTTTGCAGGTTTCATATGATGATGCAAATCATTCCATTTCTGATGCAGATTTACATGATGCACTTGTTGATGAGAGAGCTGATATTAAACAGGCAAAAACTATGCCAAAATGGCTGGTGCAGACTTTGCGTGACAGCAAATTAGATGCACCTTTGTCATATTGTACTCGTTCAGGCTCTCATAATGCCTCCTTTGCATCAGATTGCTATGCTATGGCTGCATCTAGTCTCTGTGATGAGAATGAGCCTGTTTCTTTTGATGAAGCACAAAATTCAGAAAATTGGATGGCTGCTATGCAATCTGAATATGATGCTATAATGAAGAATGGTACATGGTCTTTATGTGACTTGCCTCCTGGCAAGAAGGCCATTGGCACTAAGTGGGTATACAAGCTGAAGCGTAAACCTGATGGTACAGTTGACAGGTATAAGGCTAGGCTTGTTGCAAAGGGTTATGCATAGGAAAGAGGCATTGATTTTGATGAGACCTTTGCACCTACATGCCGTATGACTACTGTTCGGAGCATTTGTGCACTTGCAGCCCATCATGGTTGGAATGTACATCAGTTGGACATTAAAACAGCATTTCTGAATGGTGACTTGCATGAAGAAGTGTATGTTTTTCAGCCCCGTGGCTTTTTGCAGAAAGGGCATGAAAACCAGGTGTGCAGGTTAAAGAAGGCGTTATATGGTTTAAAGCAAGCACCACGTGCTTGGTATGAGAAAATACATGCCTATCTGATTGCACATGGTTTTGAGAACAGTCCAACTGAAAGCACCTTATATGTTAAGCGTGCTAATGATGTGCTTCTGATCATTGTTGTCTATGTAGACGACATGCTGCTCACTGGTCCTCTTGAGAAGCATATTGCTGATTTCAAGGCTGATTTGCATGCCTCATTTGAGATGTCTGATTTGGGGCATTTGCATCACTATTTGGGCATTCAGTTTATGCAAGTTGATGGTGGAATGGCTTTGTGTCAAACGAAATATATTGACACATTATTGCAGCGTTTTGGCCTTGAAGACTGTAAGCCTATTGCCACTCCTATGGAGACAAGTTTACGATTGAGTCTTCATGATGCTGGAGATGCATTTGATGCTGTTCTCTATCAGCAGGCCGTTGGATGCTTGATTTACTTATGCATTACTCGGCCACATATTCAGTTTGCTGTCTCACAGATGAGCAGGTTTATGCATTGCCCAGGAGTCACGCATTGGAAAGCGGTTAAGCGCATCTTTCGCTACTTGAGTGGTACTCGGCTACTTGGGTTGTTTTATCCCAAGGGGGGATCACTACCGCCAGATTTGCATGCCTTTTCTGACTCAGATTGGGCTGGTTGCTATGACACTCGTGTGTCCACCAGTGGTTTTTGCTTCATGCTTGGTAGCTCATGTATATCTTGGTTGAGCAAGAAGCAGCCTACCGTGGCCACTTCCAGTTGTGAGGCTGAGTATAGGGCAGCTTTCACAGCGACTGTTGAGTGTGTGTGGCTCAGATGCCTTATGGCTGATTTAGGTGTTGGCCAGTCTTCTGCCACCACCATCTTCACTGATAGTCAGAGCGCATTGGCAGTTGCGAGGAACCCTGTGTTCCATGCTCGCACTAAGCACATTGAGGTGCATTATCACTATGTCAGGGAGAGGTTCTCTGCTGGGGAGATCAGCTTGGCATATGTGCCCACGCAGGAGAACATTGCATACCTTTTCACGAAGGCTCTGCCTAGGGAGAAGTTTGAAGCTTTCCGCAAAGCTTTGGGCTTACTTCCTTTTGTGGAGTGATTTCCACATAGCCTGGCACTTCCTTATACATGAGTGCCAGCTCCTTGTTCACCGCATCACTCCCAGGGGGGATTTGTTGATATATTTAGGTAGTGATGTGTGTGAACACTCTAGGACCGCCGGGGCACTTTTTTCCCTCTTTAGGAGGATTTTTTCCCCCGGCTTGTATATACGCCGATTGCCCGAATGGGCTACTTATCTTTGTACATTCTCTAGTAATACATTCAGTCTTGTGTTTTGTGCTCCAAGCTTCTTCTTCTTCCTTGTGTTGTTCGCGTGCTTCCGCAGACGTCTAACTCCAACAGAGGTTACCTCAATCAAAAGCTTTCGTTAGATGGACACCTTGTGCTCTTGAAACTTTGAGTAGAATAGCTCCCCCTTGATGTGAGCTACCTCCAAGAAGCTCTTGTTGATGCAAATCTTCAACCACCAACTCCAAGAGGTATTCTTTCTTGTATGTGATACCTCCAAGATGCCCAAATGCTTTGATACCACTGATGCGGGAAGTATCTCAACCCCTAAGCAACGACAAAGCGCGAATGACCTCCACAGGTATCCTTCTTTGACCTCTGCACACCAAAAATGCTCTTACTCAGAGCTTATGCAGACAACTCCAGTGAGCTTTTGTAGAGCTGTAGTAGACACCAAGGGCTTTCCAAAAAATCAAATTTCACTTCAAATGGATGCTTACACAAAGCGAAACAATGTCTACAACATGAGCTAGTTGAATGCTCACAACTGCTAGTCAAGCAGAGACCTCACTTCACTCCAGCAAACTTTTCTCAGAGATTATACAGAGAATGAATCTCAAAATTGGGTGAACTTTAGAGAACTCTAGTAGCTACCCAATGACACAAAAATCAAAGCAAATGGATAAATAGAGAAGGAGAACCAGCCCTTACAACAGAGAGCAAAATATTTCCAACAGAGCCTACACAGAGAGAGAGATATCAATCACACAACTTCACTAAATTGAATGTTGCTCCCAGACTACTCAGAGAATGCTCCAGAGAATTGATGAGAATAAACTAGACTTTAATAGCTATCCAATGAGACAAGAATTACATCAAATGGATACAATATGAGGGAGAAACAATGCTAACAACTCAGGGGTAGAGAGTTGCAACACTACCTGCGCACACACATAGATATGCCTACTAAAAGAAAACAAACAAGCAAGCAAGGGACTAGCTTAAGCAAGGGGCTTGCTTATCACAACTCCAATACTTAGTGCTCACTTTACATGAGCTAAAACTCCAAGAAGATGGCCGAAAAGAAGTCGGGATACATGCTCCTTTTATAGTGAGAAGTGTGCCGCTAAAATCTAAGAACTACCTTTCCAAATCAGCCTGCTAACTTGGAGGACTTAGTTGAGATGAATTGGGGAGTGGTTGAGTGAATTTTCTTGATGGAATCTCGTGGCGTTTGGCTTCCTTTGATTGCTCCACATGTCCATAAAATATTCCCCACGAATTCGTAGCTTGAAGCTTGACTTTTAACAATCTCCACCCTCGTGGTTCCATGACCAGATTCTACTGAGGGGGATCAATGGTCGTATGCATGATTTTGTTGCTAAAGATTGTTGGTCATGTGCATGATGTGGGTGGTGTTTTTGCTAGTGCATTCTGAGAAAACGTTGTGGAGGCATTATGTTCCTTGTCAGCTGAAGGATTCATAGAGGTCAGCTGGATCACTCCGAGAGTCAATGGCATCGGTTGTTGCAAGGGGAGGAACAGACGTCTGAACAGTTCTCCTACATCTCTGATTACCAAGCGCTATACCATCTGCACCATCCTGCCTCTCTGGTGGTTATATTTTTCTTTTGTTATATTGTGCTTCCAATGACTGAAATGTTGTATGTATGGAACCCGACGCACTTCGATGTGAAATTTGTATGTCGCCTGGTCGTTGGCATAGACTGGTTTCCTGTTTTGAACTTAATGGTTTTTGGATTTCTTTTTGTTCCCCCATGTGTACATGTCCTCAGAACAACTTTGATGCTAAGAAAGATTGAAAACAGAGTTCAGTTCAGTTTATGTTCCGTCGAATTACTGCACATCGGACAATGTCATTTTGAAGGCCTCACCTACAACAATAGTGATGACAAGTGGTAAGTCTATATAGTTGACATAACAGTCTTGGTAAGCTCTGAGGAACCATGTCCTGTATCTCTGCAAATGATATTTTGATATTGTGTGTTGATAACTAGCCCGTGAGGAGGCACACTCCCTATTGTTGCATTCATTTTCGACTATGTATGGTTGTATAAATGTTTATCTGCACACAAGGATGTTTTTCAAACGTTGGTGAAAGATTGGTTTTCAGCTATGTAGTGCTCCTTGAATGCTTGACATGCCATCCCTTGTTGGGTTTAGTATGATCTGCTATCGAAGTATTGTGAAAGCTGGGATTCTCCAAAGGGGAACCAACAGATTGCTAGGCCTGCAAGAACTGTAGCTATGCTTATCCTATTTGCAATGAGGGAAGGAGTGATAATGCTCTTGTGCACAATGGCTAAGGTCTCTGAGTATTTCCTTCTGATGTATTGTTTGTGAACATAACCAGTGTGTGGGAACAGGTCACAAGAGTCCTATTCTGTTGCGATCAACCTATCTTGCCATGTGATCCATTACCCCCTTGTCACTCTATGCTTCTACCTTTCTTTGTGTACCTGCACATTTTTGGGCAGTTTTTGATTCAACAATTAGTGGCTACATTGTCGTGCGAGCAATGGGGTAAAAACATAAAGGTTCATGATCCACTTGAAAATCAATGATAAGCTCAAACATAGATTTTGTCTAATTTGTGGTAAATACTGCAAGAATTTTTAATGACCTCTATGCATGCTGAATCATAGATGGCTGACACAATCCTATGCATGGTGATGATAATGTTCTGTTGGAAGTGAGGTAGGCCCTTAGGCTCATGTCATAGGTCCATGGTTCCAGTCATGTACAACATTAATTCCAGCAATCTTCCATATTGACAAAACATGAACATACCACAACTTAATCATACAAATGATGATACAAAGATAGAGAAAGAATAGACGACATGTGTAAGGTGTTACGTAAGCCATCGCTTACTCATAGTATCATATATACCAATGTTCAATGTACAATGTGGAAGAAAAACTCACAACCACTCTATGTGATGAGAAATAGATGAATGAGTGAATGTACAATGTAACAAACATATTCAGATGTATGAAAGAGGAATAGGACTTCTTCTATCTCTGTAACACAAATCTGATAGAATCTGAATCTTTGACTTACTTCCTCCAATGCTAAGAATCTTACAAAACAAAGGATAAACAACTGAATCATAAATGATCATAAACAATTGAAGTCCTATTCCTCTTTCATACATCTGAATATGTTTGTTACATTGTACATTCACTCATTCATCTATTTCTCATCACATAGAGTGGTTGTGAGTTTTTCTTCCACATTGTACATTGAACATTGGTATATATGATACTATGAGTAAGCGATGGCTTACGTAACACCTTACACATGTCGTCTATTCTTTCTCTATCTTTATCTCATCATTTGTATGATTAAGTTGTGGTATGGTCATGTTTTGTCAATATGGAAGATTGCTGGAATTAATGTTGTACATGACTGGAACCATGGACCTATGACATGAGCCTAAGGGCCTACCTCACTTCCAACATGTTCATCTCATACCCTAACTAGGTATGGGGTCAAGATTATTTGCTTTGAGGGTGTAGGTGATATCACATTATTTCTCTCTTGTTTCCCTCTTCCGTGAATAAAGTAATTAGAGGTAATGAACTAGCATGGCTTGGCACATAATCTGTATATGGGGAAGTAGTGGAAATGGTTCCCTAACCCTGCTGATGCATTCAAGAGGTGCTGACAGTTTTTCCTCTTAGAGTCGTAAGAAAAAGATATGGCCTCCATCCATGGATGACCTTGGCTTGGGAAATATAATCAATGAAGATTCTTGATATTTCATGAAGGATTTGATTTTGCATGGATCTCTTGATTCACCATCATACTCTATGGTAATTCACGCATGCATAGTTGAATTGATCTCCTTTGCAAAATGTTCATTATAGACTTGGGTCCGGTGACAAATTATGATGTTGCCTTTAAACATTATTTCTTGAAGTTTTGGGATTGATAGGTCCTTCTTTTAAAGACTGTTCTTTTGTGTATATCGTAGAGTTGAGGCTTGACGTGATTTGTGGAAATCTGTGTGTTTGAAAGGACTTCAATTACTAATCTGATCATTGTTGATGTGTCTTGAACATGCCATGATAGCAGGTCTTGATTCTCAGTCATGTCTTCAATATTGATGCAATCATGTCTACCCCTATGATTAGGATTCCCAGAGATGCAACTTGGAAGCATGCTCCTCACTATTTTGTTTTTAGGTGAAATCCAAAAAACAATGAGGTGGTGCTAGGATCATTATATTTGGCGATCCACCACAGTGGACAGAGTTTTTGGGGGTTGATGGTTTCATCTTTGCTGATCTCATACATGTGAAAAAAACTCTTCATTTGCTCAAATCTGTCTTGTCTCAGAATATTACAGACCTAGATGAGGAATCAGTAGGGGCTCTTGGTCTTCGAGGCTAATTGTTATGTTGCCATCCACTACCAGGATCCAAGATATTTTAAACTGAGGTTAACAAATGGCATGAAGCAGGAAGTAAGACTATTAATTAAGTGTGAAAGTCACAAAGACCTGAGTGTGATTGTTTTTTGCCAGGGAAGTAATTCTCTGGTTTTACAATGTTCTCATAATGCATTGTTATTGGATTTAGACGTCTCTGGAAGCACGCAAACAACACAAGGAAGAAGAAGAAGCTTGGAGCACAACACACAATACTGAATGTATTACTAGAGAATGTACAAAGATAAGTAGCCCATTAAGGCAATAGGCGTATATACAAGCCGCGGGAAAAAAAACCTCCTAAAGAGGGAAAAAAGTGCCCCAGTGGTCCTAGTGTGTTCACACACATCACTACCTAAATATATCAACAAATCCCCCCTGGGAGTGATGCGGTGAACAAGGAGCGGGCACCCATGTATAAGGAAGTGCCAAGCTATGTGGAAATCACTCCACAAAAGGAAGTAAGCCCAAAGCTTTGCGGAAAGCTTCAAATTTCTCCCTAGGGAGAGCCTTCGTGAAAAGGTCAGCAATGTTCTCCTGCGTGGGCACATATGCCAAGCCGATCTCCCCAAGAGAGAACCTCTCCCTAACATAATGATAATGCACCTCAATGTGCTTATTACGAGCATGGAACACAGGGTTCCTCCCAACTGCCAATGCGCTCTGACTGTCAGTGAAGATGGTGGTGGTAGAAGACTGACCAACACCCAAATCAGCCATAAGGCATCTGAGCCACACGCTCAACAGTAGCTATGAAAGCTACCCTATACTCAGCCTCACAACTGGAAGTGGTCACAGTAGGCTGCTTCTTGCTCAACCAAGATATACATGAGCTACCAAGCATGAAGCAAAAGCCACTAGTGGACACACGAGTGCCATAGCAACCAACCCAATCAGAGTCAGATTAAGCATGCAAATCTAGCGGTAGTGATCCCCCCTTGGGATAAAACAACCCAAGTAGCCGAGTACCACTCAAGTAGCGAAAGATGCGCTTAACCGCCTGCCAATGCTTGACTCCTGGGCAATGCATAAATCTGCTCATCTGTGAGACAACAAACTGAATATCTGGCCGAGTAATGCATAAGTAAATCAAGCATCCAACAGCCTGCTGATAGAGAACAACATCAAATGCATCTCCACCATCATGAAGACTCAATCGTAAACATGTCTCCATAGGAGTCGCAATAGGCTTATAGTCTTCAAGGCCAAAACATTGCAATAATGTGTCAATATATTTTGTTTGACACAAAGCCATTCCACCATCAACTTGCATAAACTCAATGCCCAAATAGTGATGCAAATGCCCCAAATGAGACATCTCAAATGAGGCATGCAAATCAGCCTTGAAATAAAAAATATGCTTCTCAATAGGACCAGTGAGCAGCATGTCGTCAACATAGACAACAATGATCAGAAGCACATCATTAGCATGCTTAACATATAAGGTGCTTTTAGTTGGACTTTTCTCAAAACCATGTGCAACCAGATAGGCATGTATCTTCTCATACCAAGAACGTGGTGCTTGCTTTAAACCATATAATGCCTTCTTTAACCTGCACACCTGGTTTTCATGCCCTTTCAGCACAAAGCCACGGGGCTGAAAAACATACACTTCTTCATGCAAGTAACCATTCAGAAATGTTGTTTTAATGTCCAATTGATGTACATTCCAACCATGATGGGCTGCAAGTGCACAAATGCTCCGAACAGTAGTCATACGGCATGTAGGTGCAAAGGTCTCATCAAAATCAATGCCTCTTTCCTGTGCATAACCCTTTGCAACAAGCCTAGCCTTATACCTATCAACTGTACCATCAGGTTTACGCTTCAGCTTGTATACCCACTTAGTGCCAATGGCCTTCTTGCCAGGAGGCAAGTCACATAAAGACCATGTACCATTCTTCATTATAGCATCATATTCAGATTGCATAGCAACCATCAAATTTTCTGAATTATTTGCTTCATCAAAAGAAACAAGCTCATTCTCATCAGAGAGACTAGACGCAGCCATAGCATAGCAATCTGATGCAAAGGAGGAACTATGAGAGCCTGAACGAGTACGATATAACAAAGGTGCATCTAATTTGCTGTCACGCAAAGTTTGCACCAGCCATTTTGGCATAGTTTTTGCCTGCTCAATATTAGCTCTCTCATCAACAAGTGCATCATGTAAATCTGCATCAGAAATGGAATGATCTACATCATCATATGAAACCTGCAAAGGCTGAGAAGTTGCCTCATTAGGACCAACACTAGACTGTCCACCTGTAAAAAGAGGCATCAAAGTTTCATACATGTCTTTGGAGCTAACAGATGTCTCCTTAGTACATGAAAGCAATGGCTGAATAGCATCTTCCACAAAGACAACATCACGGCTGACCAGAATGCATTTATTCTGTGGATGATACAGACGATAGCCTTTACTTTCAGAACTGTACCCAACAAAAATACATTTTACTACCTTATCATCCAATTTTCTGCGATGTTGTTCAGGCACTAGTGCATATGCCAAACAACCAAAAACACGCAGATGAGCAACAGATGGCTTGCGGTCATGCCAAGCCTCATATGGAGTGATAGACTGCAGCGCTTTAGTGGGACACCTGTTCAGTACATATACTGCACACATGACAGCCTCAAGCTAGAAACTATGAGGTAAAGCCTGACTCTTGACCATACACCTCACCATCTCCATGAGAGAACTGTTCTTCCGTTTAGCAACTCCATTCTGTTGAGGTGTATACGGCACTATACACTGGTGTTTATCCCACGTTCAGCCAGAAATGCATTAAAATCAGAAGACATATATTCCCCCCTTTGATCAGAACAGAGGGTGCCTCTTGGAACTCAAAGTCAAGCACAAGCATGGAAGCACAACAGAAAGGTGGACACACACAAGAAGAAGGAGCAAGTAGGGAGCTCCAAGAAGTGTATGTCAAATTTTCAGAAGAAATCCCTATAAAAATAGTGATTTTCATCACTAAGAACCATTGTAAATACCATTTTCTATTTTTGTAACTCCATTTTGCTCAAAGCCGAGGAGTCCTCGAGCTTGAGGAGTATTAGAAGTATCATCCTACCATTTTTCATAATTTTTAGACTCCGTTTGAGCCCTTAAATAAGCCCTGGAACCTAATTTTTAACTAGGCCGGACACTAGGTCTGGATAGGGCCAAAACTAGTCAAAAAACTATAAAAAGAGCTAGAGAGCTCATTTTTGGGGTTAGCTTGTTAGAGAATAGAGCTTTTGTAAGATAACTCTTTTGCAATCAAAGCTTTCCATTGTTCCTCTCTTTGATCTTACCTTGTGCGCGTGTGTGTGTATGTGTGTGCATGTTGGTGTGCTTTCACTCACACACTTGTGCCTTCACTTGCTCGTGGTCTTCATACCGGTCCTCACGTCTCTGCGGATTGACAAGTAAAGGAGGTGGTGCTTACGCTTGAGCTACACCAAATTTTGGCGCCGTTGCCGGGGAGAGAGCTTCGAGGACGAGCGTTGTGATGGTAAGATCGTGGATTTGCGACGTTGGAAGGTAAAAAAACTATCATTTCTGTTATTTTTCTGATTTTTCTTCTTCATCTTCATCATCATCTCCATCTCCATCTTCTTCCATCTTCTTGTTCATAGAAATTTCTTGTTTTTTAGTGCATTTTCACCATTTTCATACCATTTTTCATGCATTATTGTGTGAGAAGGAGTTAGGAGGTGCAAGGGTGAGCAAGCGCTGTGTTTTTTCATGATTTTCTACACATACGGAGCTCGCCATTGCTCGGCGCTCAGAAATTCGAAGTTCCCGCCAAAAAACACGATTCTATGATGAAAATCGCGATTCTTTGAAAATTCAAATTTTTTTTTTGAAAATCGTGATTCTCTGTTTCCCGCCTAAAGGCCTTTTGAAAAGAACACGATTCTGTGGTCATTCTCAGAATCGCGATTCTGTGGTTGTGCTCAAAATCGCAATTCTCATAAATCACGATTTTCAGCCAAAAAAACACGATTCTGAGAAAACACGATTCTGTGGTTCTGCTCAAAATCGCGATTCTCTAAATTTTTGGAAACCACGATTCTCTGAGACAAAATCGCGATTTTCAAAACACGATTCTGTGAAAACACGATTTTGTGAACCACGATTCTATGAAAACACGATTCTCTGCTCAAAATCGCGATTCTCTAAATTTTGAAAACCACGATTCTCTAAGACAAAATCGCAATTCTCTAGAACACGATTCTCTAAAACACGATTCTGTGAAAACACGATTTTGTGAACCACGATTCTATGAACCACGATTCTGTGAAAACACGATTCTCTGCTCAAAATCGCGATTCTCTAAATTTTGAAAACCACGATTCTCTGAGAAAAAATTGCGATTCTCTAGAACACGATTCTCTAAAACACGATTCTGTGAAAACACGATTTTGTGAACCACGATTTTGTGAACCACGATTCTGTGAAAAAACGATTCTCTGCTCAAAATCGCGATTCTCAAAAATCACGATTTTCAGCCAAAAACACGATTTTGTAAAAACACGATTCTCAAGGTACAAAATCGTGATTCTTTGACTTCACAAAAACGCGATTCTCTTGAAGTTCACAAAATCGTGATTCTCTTGAAATTCATAAAATCGCAATTCTCTTGAAGTTCACAAAATCGCGATTTTTGCCAAAAGGTCCTGTTTGCCTGTTTTGACCCCTAGGAGCCTGATTTGACATAACTTTTTCATCCAAAGTTCATTTTTTCAGGTAGACTAATTTGAAGATGACCCTCAGGTGGGACTAGGGAACCAAGGGGGCTCCAAAGGATTTTGAACCATACCAAAGGGAAATTTTGGACTCTTAACCAAAGCTTATGAACCTGAGATCTGGTAGACACCTAGGCAAGGATAGACAAAGCATTAGATCTTCTCAGTCTAGTGTCAACCATACAGCTAAGTCTTGGGCACAACAACTAAGTGATTGTCCTTACGTACTAAACTCTGACACAAGTGACTCAGAAATGTCTTTTAGCATGGGGAAACCTGCAGGTGGCTCAGGAACTTCCCATCTACAAACACTAGAAGGTCCCTATAAGACACAATTGGAATATATTCGTGCCAACTGATTAGGTGCTCGCATCTATGAGGATGGTCTGAGGCGATCAGTGGTCCAACTCAAAAATCCAGATCAACCCTTTGGACTTGAACACCCGGTGGTCAAGTTCGAAGAGGGTTCATACATTGATAAGGAAGGAACCATGTATGTGGTCACCAACCTACCAGATAGGACTGATGAGTTTGGAAATATCATTCCTGAGAATGAGATAGGAGACCTAGAACAAGGAAATGTAGGACAAGGACCCCACACTCCTAGGGGCAAGTCAGTTTTGACCAGAGTGATCACTCTAGATTGGATTCCTCAAGATAACAAAATCATAGAACTATTCTTGAATAGAGAAACAGAGGAAGCCTTTTGGAGATTCAAGCCAGGTCAACCTAGCCAATTGGGCATAGTCATCATCAAAGAGTTCAAGGACCCAGAGATACCAGGCAAAGCTGCCTACCTGGATAACACGTCAGAGAAAATTTTCTTGGTAACAGAACATGATAGACATGCATATACTTGGAAGAGTGAATTGATTTTCCCTCCACCAAGATCCAATGTTTCCCATGGCCTCCAAGGAGTAGGATCATCCCAAGCTCATGAAGCCCATAGAGAAAGAACTAGAGAGAGACCTGAGGTAAGTTTCGCACACACGGTGGGTAGAAATAGAGCTGGATTTGAAAATGAAAGACCTGAAAGAGAGAGACATCAAGCACATAGGCAACAAAGAGATGAACATGATTTTCCATTGACTAGACCCCGAGAGCACACAAGAACCCTTAGACCCACTCAAGTGATCAAGGCAATGAAGAATTATTTTGACGGATCAGGAGATCCTTATGATCATGTGGCTGAGTTCAAACAAGTGTTAAGAGCTGAACAGGTTGAGGATTTACTCACCTATTACGAGGCATTTGGTTTGACTCTTAAGGGCACTGCCTTGGCTTGGTTTCAACCATTGAGTAGTCGCAACTATCGCGATATAGGTCAGCTGCTAGACAAATTCATTGTAGAATTTTCCAAGAGTGGTACACATCATCTTTGATCCACAGTTTCAAGCAGACACCCCAAGAAACAGTGCGACTAGCAGGTAGAAGGTTCAGACAATACCTCGAAAGGTGCCTTGCTCCAGAGTTACCCACACCAGCCAAACAAGTGGCTTTGTTCTTAGATGGCTTACTGGGCAAAAAGTTAGGATCATATGTGTACTTGAAAGAGCCTAGATCCATAGAAGAGTGTGTGCGGACGTGCATTGACATAGAAGATAACTTGGGTGAGGAGTTAGGATTGTCCAAACTCTATAAGGATTTAGATAGTTCTACTAGTCATACTTCAAAAATCTCCATGGAAATAGAGGAGATAGCTGAGCAAGTTGCCAAGAAGCTGGGAGTCCAAAATAGACAAACACAGAGAGTCACCTCATTGAACCAATGTTACACCTACGGAGGGGACCACATGGCTAACGTATGCCCAATGCAAAACCTAAAAGGAATGCTCCATATTGCACTATTGAGAGAAAATACACGAACCACACGGCTCAAGATTGTCCCTACAATAGACAGGTTGTTAGACAAACTTATCAGCAACCTTATCAACAAGGGAGGTATCAGAACCAATACCAACAGCCATATTATCGACCACAACAGCAATATCAGGCACAATATAGGCCACAACCAGTCTTGGGAAACCAACCACCAGCTCCTGCTAACGTGATTCCAGTCAAGTATGTTGTGGGAGAGGAAAATCCAAATAGGGCATTGGTGCCACTAACCCCATTGATACCAGATAATGACTCTCATGCTCATAGCTCAGACTACTCCCATGAAGGTAGTCCGCATGCTTATTACACAGAGTCACCTGAACATAGTGAGATTTATCCGTATCAATATGAGGCACCACCTATGGAACAAAATTGGGAGCCAGAATACTCCAATGTCATGTACGCAAATGCTAACCCTAGGCCCCAATTGAGACAAGTAAGACCACAAGCCCCTAGAGGACCATGTTTCAGATGCCAGGGTGACCATTTCCTTCGTGATTGTCCCCACCCACCATCTCCGAGTCAAGGACAGGCTATCACAATACAAGCTTTTTGTCCTGATTGTGGCAAAGACCATCTCCCCAGAGATTGTCCAAGAAACCCCTCTAGTGCACCCAAGATTACACCCATTAATGTGGTAGGCTTAGTGGCGGAATCAAGTGCCAGTAGCAGTAATGTGGCACTTGTACATGCAGTTACTAGGGCACAAGCATTAAAACAAGATAAACTAGCAGAGCAATTGGAGTCGAGTGAATCTGGAGAACCTAGCAAGCGAAAAAGAACATGGAAGGATACCACAGAGAAGGCCAATCGCAAGTGGAATAAAAAGTTATCGGAACTAGAAGAAAGCTTGAAAGACGCAAAAACAAAAATCCCACCCCACCACCCATTGTAAATAGACTGCAGCCAGGGTCTGTCCTTGCAGATCCAACCCTAGAAGGCTTAGACATGATGTTCAAGGCCTACCAGGCTCGACTTCAAGAAGGGCCAACAGCTGCAAACCTAGACAAGAGTTACCCTAGAGTGGATTTAGAGATTGAACGGATGAAAATGTGCATGAAAATGGTAGAACAAGCTCAAGCCATACTTGAGACTAGTCAAAGGTTCAATCAGACAAACTCTATCAAATCGGACTTGCATTCCCAGGGCTTACTAGAAAGATTAGAGCAATTGGTAAACAAACCACACGTTTCTTTACCTCCACAGGCTCAACCAGTTATTGAAAGAGGAATCTCACCACCAATGGGAGCTTATGTTCCTAATTCCACAGATGTTGGAATACCTCCTTCAATTCAACAGTACTCTCAAGAGTTCTTGCGGGAAATACAAGAAGAGAAATGGGCCAAGGAGAAGGGTAACTCCCCTCCTATTCCTGATATTGATGATCTTCATGATCAATTTCCCCAAGACATTCCATCTATTTACGGAGATGAAGCAGAACAACAAGAAGATGGAAGGTTAGATTTTGAATCTAATACCTTAGAAGAACTGCCTCAATTTCCAGGCCCATGGGAATCTATATCTCTCCAGATTAGAGCTCCCACAATACTGGTCTGACATGAAGACTCAGTGGTCCCAAGGAACACTGATGTCGTGAAGAACACTAAGGTTCAATGTCATCTCACTGTAGAAGAGCTGCTCAAAGCAAAACCTGAGCTATGGAATCATGTGAAGGATCAGGTTCCAGAACTTGATTCCAATATGCCAAAACGAGGCTTTAAGCAGAAAGTACCAGAGATACCTCTAGAAAAAATAGGGGACATGTGTGAGGGTGAAGAAGGTAATACTTATCTTCCAATCACCTACCAAGGTTACACAACCAAAGCAATCATAGATTCAGGTGCTGGTGTTGCCATTGCGACCACTTCCTTGTGGAAGCAATGGGGAAAACCCACATTAAGACCAACTAGAATGATGCTTCAGATGGTAGACGGTCATTTTGAACGACCTCTAGGATTGCTAGAAGGGATAACTCTAACCACCTGTGGTGTAGAGTTTGAGCACACATTTGCTATATGTGACTTTGAGAAAAATAATGTCTATGAGATGATCCTAGGAAGACCCTTCCTACGACAATTGCAAATAGTACAGGATTGGGGAACCAACTCCTTGTTCTTACAACACTTAGGGGTCACCACCAAGGTCAATTTGAAGGATTACTCCTTCAGAGATGTACCACCCCTACAATGGAATACTATCCACAAAGTGAAAGAAGATTCCATCTCTGTGCATTCTGAAAGTTCACCTGATCCATCATGGTTGCATGAAGATACTCATTTGTGGATGTGCAAGGTCGGAGAGGAAGAGGAAAAATGCTTGAAGGCGAGAGAAGAAGGAACTTCACCAGGAGATAGACCAGTTAGAGACCTAGCCTACATACCGATGATCTTTCCAGATGAGGAATTTGAGCCTCATGGCTGGCCAGAAATCTTAGCCACCATGGACATTGCTGTCAATGAAGAACAATGGACACTTCATTGTGATGAGGAGGGTTATGACATTTCAGTGCTCATGTGTCAGCCCTTGCTAGAAGAATGTGACCCTAGCGATGTCATAGAAGAAGAAGAGAATGACGATGATCTAGAGTCCATTGTGATGGATAGTTGCTTTAACTCAGAAAAGCACTATTTAGAAGATGTAGGCGTGTTTAACCAGAAAGAAGTTTTGGTATGAATGCCTAAGAGAGAGGCCATCATAGGAGAATCATATGATAATAAAGAAAAGACCAAGAAAATTGTAGTGACCATTGAAGAGAACGAAGAGAGATGCACATATATAGGAGATGACCTAAGTGCAAGAGAAGAAATGGAGCTCGTAGCTCTGTTAAGGGAATATAGGGATATGTTTGCATGGCACTATAAAGACTTGAAAGGGGCAGATCCAAGAATTTGCTCTCATACTATCCCCATGACTGCTGATGCAAAGCCCACCAAACAAAAGCCCTACACATATAATGATACATATGCAGCCAAAATAAAAGAAGAAATTGGTAGGCTGATTGAAGCTGGATTCATCTATGAGATTGAGCATACTGAATGGGTGTCCCCCATTGTAGTGGTGCCCAAAAAGAACGGAAATTTGTGAGTGTGTATTAACCTTAAAAAAGTTAATGCTACTACGATCAGAGATAGTTATCCACTTCCAATCACGGAACACCTATTGGAGCGTGTTGCAGGCAAGGAATTTTATAGCTTCCTTGATGGATTTTCCGGTTACAATCAAGTAGCCATTGCCCCAGAAGATCAACACAAAACAGCTTTTGCCACAGAGTGGGGAATATTTGCATTTCGTGTGATGCCATTTGGGCTCACCAATGCACCTGCAACATTCCAAAGGCTCATGTGTCATGTCTTCAAAGAGTTCTTGCGGAAGAGCTTAGAAGTGTATGTGGATGATTTATGTGCTCATTCCCAAGAAAGAAGATTTCACATCCCTGAGCTCAGACAAATCTTCAACAAGTGTAGAGAATATCGAGTGTGTCTAAACCCAGAAAAGTGTGTGTTCATGGTGCGTCAAGGTAAAATCTTAGGTCATATTGTTTCTAAGAATGGAATCTCAACAGATGAAGATAAGGTACGCGCCATAGCGGAGCTGCGAAGGCCAAGGAATGTTAAAGAGGTACAAGCCTTTATGGCCCATTGTGGATATTATCGAAGGTTTATCCACATGTACGCAATCATAGCTAGACCCCTTTATGCCTTGTTGTCTAATTTTGAGTGGAACGACGAATGCGAGAATTCTTTCAATGAACTGAAGAAACATTTGTGCACAACACCAATACTGACCACTCCTGATTGGAATAAACCATTCCATGTCCACGTGGATGCATCCAATCACGCCATAGGATGTGTGCTAGCACAACCCACAGGAGAAGGAAACTTAGATTTGCCCATAGCATATGCTAATAGACAGCTCACCACAGCTGAACGAAACTATACCACAACTGAGCGAGAGGGCTTAGGCATGGTATATGTTGTGAAGAAGTTTAGACACTATTTATTGGCCAACAAGTTCAAGTTTTTCACTGATCATCAAGCTTTGTTATATTTGGTCAATAAACCTTGCAATACTAGACGCTTAGTAAGATGGTTCCTCTTACTAATGGAATATGACTTTGAAGTTGTTGTCAGGAAAGGTAGAACCCACCTTCGGGCAGATCATCTTTCACGCATCACTTTAGGAGAGTCACGGCAAGGAGTGTCCGATGAATTACCCGATGCTTATTTATTCAATTTAGAAGTTGTTCCTAAATGGGCAAATAAGTTGGTACCAGTCCTAACCTTCGGCCCTGCAAATAAGAATGTGAAAACATCACAAGAAGAAATTGTAAAATCACAAAAATATCACATATTAGCAGGAAGCATGTACAAACAAGATACTGAGGGTGTATTAGCTTGTTGTGTTGAGGACGATGAACATAGTAGTTGGTTGCAACAAGCCCATGAAGGAATGCTAGGAAATCACTATTCTAAACAACGAACATTGCAGAATTTGAAACGTTTAGGAGTGTATTGGCCTAGCATGGACAAAGAAATACATGAGTGGATCAAGAATTGTCCAATGTGTAGAGAGAGACCACCAGTGGAGCATGCGACCCTTTATCAAGTATCATTAATTCCAGATTGGAGTGCTCCATTGGTAGAGTTTATGAGATCGGGAAGATTACCCAAAGAGGCCAGTCTAGCAAGAAGACGAAGCATGGAGCAAGAGGCTCAAGGCTATGCCTTAGTAGGAGACAACTTATACCGAAGAGGCAAAGATGGTTACTTAAGACTGTGCGTTCATGAATCAGACTATTTGAAAGTCTTAGAAACTGCACACAGCGGTGTCACAGGTGGACACATCAAGTCCATTCTATTCTCAGGACTTTGGTGGCCCACTCTTCATATGGATGCTCATACCTATGTGAAGAAGTGAACTCACTATAAAAGAGAGTTGTAATCCTGCAGCTTGTGTGCCCTCATTCTTGAGCTTATTGTTGATCATTTGTAGAAATTGAGTGGCTTACATCGTAGCCTACTCTTCTTACTATCATTGGACATCACCTCTATGCCAATGATCATGTACAACAATGTTTTATAATACATACATTTCATTGATCAACTTTGTCCATCTCTGTGTCGTGACTACTTAGAACAGTATACTTTGATTGCTCATATCGGAGTGAGTTCTTATCCATTTTTCATTTTCTATAGCTTATTGGAACCAGATCAGAGCCTACGTCAAGATATCAAAGTTTCAAAGAAGTTTGTTTAGCCAATCGGGAGAAATCGGCCTCGAAGTGCTCACTAGTCTTGTACTACACAGTCCCTAAAAAATCGGGGTTAAGCATCCAATTGCTAAAGTGATTGCTCAATGTATGGTTTATCATTTTAAGTGATTTCACTTGGAATCATTATCTCTCTAAGATTATTTGATTCCCTCAAAAGTAATTTTCTTAATTGCTACTATATTATGAGCATTGAGCAAAAGATCCAGCACATATCAAGTCAAAAATAGCAAGTTTTTTATCACTAGCTATTTGCAAAGTTATCTGTTTTGATCTAATTGGTTGAAAGATCAACTCCAAAGTACATAGGTGCTTATTTGATGTCATTTGCAAGCTAAAAGGGCCTACTTTACAACTTTGAAGAGAAATAGGGCAGGCACAAAGCAGGGTTTAGCAGTACCTACTTATCCTCTTATGGTATCCATCCATCTCTTCCAATAGAAAGAAAAAAGCAAGCAAAAGAAGAGCAATTGAAGAAGATAGAAGAAGAGGAATTCATGAGATGGATAGAAGAAGAAATCAAACATAAGGTGGAAGAAAAAGTGGAGAAGCTCTAGAAACAGAGGGAGCAAGGTAATGAAAATGCGGAGAATGCCTGGAAGGTTCCACCACTTCCTACCTTTACCTCGTGCAATCTTCATGATAAGTGAATGAAGCGGCTTGACTAGAGTACCTTGGAGACTTGGCCAGAGGAATTCACTGGAGTGCACTTTGAATGGAGGATTTGCAATAGAACTGTACCATTTTAACTCAGCAAAAGGAAGAGTGGATAACAGAGAAAGCTGATATGAATGCAGAGATCAGTCGACTAAGGGCATAGATTAATGAACTTAGGATGGAGAATACTAGAAGGGAGAGTGCGGCTCATGAAGAAGCTCTCAAAGAACTGAATGATGCTTTAGAGGAAATTCACTCTTAAGACTGAATTAGAAAAACATCCTAAGAAGATGGAGAAGATACAAGTAGAAGCAGAATAGAAACATCATGCACTGTAGAAATTAAAGAAGGCTAATAAAGACTTAATTGCCAAGCTTTAGAAGGAGGAAAACAAAGTGCAAAGGTTAAAGAAAAAGGTAAATAATCAAATTGATGAAATGTCAAAGTGGAAGTAGCCATAGTAGACGTAGAGGAGAAACTTGCAATGCAAAATTCATAGTATACTGACATAGAAGTTAAATTTTGCAATGTACAAGAAAGTTATGATATGACTAAGGCCAACTCAGGTAGAATTGAAGATTTAGAGAAGCAAGTGGAAGTGTGGAAAAAAAGATGCACAGATGCTAACCTTGTTCTGATGGAAAAGAAGCCGAGCATATGAATTAAAGAGAAATATAGCAATTTTGGAATTGAAACACAAGACAAAGTTAGAAGAAGAAAAAAATCTAACAGAAGGATATATTGAAAAGTTATCAGATATTACTATCTCTTTTGATCATATGTTAAATAAATTACAGAATCGGATTCCGGAACTAGAAGCTTCGACAATAAATTATAGAAGTGCAAGTCAGCAATTGCAGGATCGGAAGGAGTTTTTTGAAGCAGATATCAAAGTAGCAGAAGAGAATTTAGAGGAAATGTTTAAAGAAATTAGGTATGGCATAGAGCATGTTATGAACCCTAGGCTTCAAAATAATGATGATGATTTGTCACCAACGTTTTGTAATTTAGTGGGTTCGGATCCATTGTGCATGCCAGTGTTAGCCGCTAGAATGGATTGACCAAAATCTTATAATAGGAAAAGGGTTTTATTTTTACAGAGATCTGAGGAGTTTTCGAAAGTTCGATGTTGTCTTAATCCCAAAGTATAGAATGGTGTGAAATAGTGAAGAGACCCCGCCAAGTATATGCGTGCCTATCATGCTCTGATACCAGGAATATTTTCTCCGATGTGTTATTGAGGTAGACAACTTTGCCTGATATCTCTGGATCCTTGAACTCATAGATGATGACTATGCCCAATTGGCTAGGTTGATTAGGCTTGAATCTCCAAAAGGCTTCTTCTGTTTCTCTATTCAAGAATAGTTCTATGCTTTTGTTGTCTTGAGGGATCCAATCTGGAGTGATCACTCTGGTCAAAACTGACTTATCTCTAGGAGTCTAGGGTCCTTGTCCTACATTTCCCTGTTCTAGGTCTCTTATCTCATTCTCAGGAATGATATTTCCAAACTCATCAGTCCTATCTGGTAGGTTGGTGACCATATACATGGTTCCTTCCTTATCAATTTGTGAACGTTCTTCAAACTTGACTACTGGGTGTTCAAGTCCAAAGGGTTGATCTGGATTTTTGAGTTGGACTACTGATCACCTTAGGCTATCCTCATAGACGTGAGAACCTAATCGGTTGGTCCAAATATATTCCAACTGTGTCTTACATGGACCTTCTAGTGTTTGTAAATAGGTAGTGCCCAAGCTACCTACAGGTTTCCCCATGCTAAAAGACATGTCTGAGTCACTTGTGTCTGAACTTAGTACGTAAGGATAACCACTTAGTTGTTGTGCCCCCGACTTAGCTGTATGGTTAACACTAGCCTCAAAAGCTCTATTGCTTTGTCTATCCTTGCCTAGGTGTCTACCAGATCTTAGGTTCATAAGCCTTGGTTAAGAGTCCAAAATTTTCCCTTGGTATGGTTCAAAATCCTTTGGAGTCCCCTTGGTTTCCTAGTCCCACTTGAGGGTCAACTTCAAATTATCCTATCTAAAAATCAAGCTTTCCAACAAGCTATAGAGCTCAAAAAATGGACTTTTGATGAAAAAGTTATGTCAAATCGGGCTCTTGGGGGTCAAAACAGGCAAACAAGACCTTTTGGAAAAATCATGATTTTGTGTGAAAATCGCGATTTTGGGAGGTCTGAAAATCGCAATGCTGAGCTCTTATGAAAATCACGATTTTGAAGGATCATGAAAATTGCGATGCTAAGCAACCACAAAAATCACGATTGTGGGAAATCATGAAAATCGTGATGCTGAGCACTGATGAAAATCGCGATTCTGAACAATCCCAAAAAAGGCAATTTTGAATGAGAATCGTAAAAAACGTGATTTCGAGTGAGAATCATAAAAAATCGCAATTTTGAGTAAGAATCGTAAAAAACGTGACTTTGAGTGAGAATCGTGGAAAACGTGATTTTTTGAGTGAGAATCGTGAAAAACGTGATTTTGAGTGAGAATCGTGAAAAACGCGATTTTGAGAATGATCATAAAATCGCAATTTTGAATGAAAATCGTGTTTGGTCAAAATCGTGTTTTTGGCTTGAAAATCACGATTTTGAGAATGACCAGAAAATCACAATTTTGATTGAAAATCGTGTTCTTGAAAATCGTGTTCTGAAAATCGTGTTTTGAAAATCACGATTTTGTACCTTAGTGAAAATCGTGTTTTTAAACATCGCGATTTTGGATGAAAATCGTGTTTTTGAAAATCGCGATTTTGGAGCCAACAGAGAATCGTGTTTTTTCCAAAATCGTGTTTTACTGAAAATCGTGATTTGTGAAAATCGCGATTTTGAGCCCACTGAAAGTCGTGTCTTCTCAGAATCGTGTTTTTTGAGAAATTTAGAGAATCGCAATTTTGAGCACAACCAGAGAATCGCTATTCTGCGAATGACCCCAGAATCGTGTTCTTTTCAAAAAGCTTTTAGGCGGGAAATAGAAAATCATATTTTTTGAAAAAATTTGAATTTTATGAAAATCGCAATTTTCAGTCAGAATCGTGTTTTTTGGTGGAAAATTCAAATTTCTGAGCGCCGCGCAATGGCAAGCTCCATATGTGCAGAAAATCATGAAAAAACACAGGTGCTTGCTCTCCCTTGCACCTCCTAACTCCTTCTCACACAATAATGCATGAAAAATGGTATGAAAATGGTGAAAATGCACTAAAAAACAAGAAATTTCTATGAAGAAGAAGATGAAAGAAGATGAAGATGGTGATGATGATGAAGATGAAGAAGAAAAATCAGAAAATGAATAGAAATGATAGTTTTTTTACCTTCCAACGTCACAAATCTACGATCTTACCATCACAACGCTCGTCCTAGAAGCTCTCTCCCCGACAACGACACCAAAATTTGGTGTAGCTCAAGCGTAAGCACCACCTCCTTTACTTGCCAATATGCGGAGATGTGAGGACCGGTATGAAGACCACGAGCAAGTGAAGGCACAAGTGCATGAGTAAAAGCACACAAACATGCACACACATACACACACATGCACACAAGGTAAGATCAAAGAGAGGGACAATGGAAAGCTTCGATTGCAAAAGAGTTCTCTTACAAAAGCTCTATTCTCTAACAAGCTAACCTCAAAAATGAGCTCTCTAGCTCTTTTTATAGTTTTTTGACTAGTTTTGGCCCTGTCCAGACCTAGTGTCTAGCCTAGTTAAAAATTAGGTTCTAGGGCTTATTTGAAGGCTCAAACGGAGTCTAAAAATTATGAAAATTGGTAGGATGATACTTCTAATGCTCCTCAAGCTCAAAGACTCCTCGACTTCCACAAAATGGAGCTACAAAAAGGTGAAATGATATTTACAATGGTTTCTAGTGATGAAAATCACTATTTTATAGGGATTTCTTTTGAAAATTTGACATACACTTCATGGAGCTCCCTACTTGCTCCCTTTTCTTGTGTGTCCACTTCTTTGATGTGCTTCCATGCTTTGTCCTTGACCTTCAGCTTTAACAAGTTCCAAGTGAACACATCTCTATATTCTCTCAGCAACTTGATCAACTCTCCTTCTTCTTCACCCAAATCCACTTATAGCTCTAATACCACTGTTGGAGGATAAACACTCCTAAGTGCACAACGAAAGCAAATGAACCCTCCAAGGATCGTACATTTTTTTTGCCATATGCTATGTGTTTTCTAATTTTCTCTGAGTACATTCAAAGAACAGGGATGCAACTTTGCATACTAAAACTAGACTTAGAGAGATTTCAAATGAAAGTTAAATCATGTTGGAGATAGATGTCTGCGGAAGCACGCGAACAACTCAAGGAAGAAGAAGAAGCTTGGAGCACAAACACACAATACTGAATGTATTACTAGAGAATGTACAAAGATAAGTAGCCCATTAGGGCAATAGGCATATATACAAGCTGGGGGAAAAAAACCTCCTAAAGAGGGAAAAAAGTGCCCCGGTGGTCCTAGTGTGTTCACACACATCACTACCTAAATATATCAACAAATCCCCCCTGGGAGTGATGCAGTAAACAAGAAGTTGGCACTCATGTATAAGGAAGTGCCAAGCTATGTGGAAATCACTCCACAAAAGGAAGTAAGCCCAAAGCTTTGCGGAAAGCTTCTAACTTCTCCCTAGGCAGAGCCTTCGTGAAAAGTTCTGCTATGTTCTCCTGCATGGGCACATATGCCAAGCTGATCTCCCCATCAGAGAACCTCTCCCTAACATAGTGATAATGCACCTCAATGTGCTTAGTGCGAGCATGGAACACAAGGTTCCTCGCAACTGCCAATGCGCTCTGACTGTCAGTGAAGATGGTAGTGGCAGAAGACTGGCCAACACCCAAATCAGCCATAAGGCGTCTGAGCCACACACACTCAACAGTCGCTGTGAAAGCTACCCTATACTCAGCCTCACAACTGGAAGTGGCCACAGTCGGCTGCTTCTTGATCAACCAAGATATACATGAGCTACCAAGCATGAAGCAAAAACCAGTGGTGGACACACGAGTGTCATAGCAACAAGCCCAATCTGAGTCAGAAAAAGCATGCAAATATGGCGGTAGTGATCCCCCCTTGGGATAAAACAACCCAAGTAGCCGAGTACCACTCAAGTAGCGAAAGATGCGCTTAACCGCCTTCCAATGCATGACTCCTGGGCAATGCATAAACCTGCTCATCTGTGAGACAACAAACTGAATATCTGATCGGAAAAACATACACTTCTTCATGCAAGTCACCATTCAGAAATGTTGTTTTAATGTCCAACTGATGTACATTCCAACCATGATGGGCTGCAAGTGCACAAATGCTCCGAACAGTAGTCATGTGGCATGTAGGTGCAAAGGTCTCATCAAAATCAATGCCTCTTTCCGGCGCATAACCCTTTGCAACAAGCCTAGCCTTATATATGTCAAATGTACCATCAGGTTTACACTTCAGCTTGTATACCCACTTAGTGCCGATGGCCTTCTTGCCAGGAGGCAAGTCACATAAAGACCATGTACCATTCTTCATTATAGCATCATATTCAGTTTGCATAGCAGCCATCCAATTTTTTGAATTCTGTGCTTCATCAAAAGAAACAGGCTCATTCTCATCACAGAGACTAGACGCAGCCATAGCATAGCAATCTGATGCAAAGGAGGGACTATGAGAGCCTGAACGAGTACGATATGATAAAGGTGCATCTAATTTGCTGTCACGCAAAGTCTGCACCAACAATTTTGGCATAGTTTTTGCCTGTTCAATATCAGCTCTCATCAACAAGTGCATCAGGTAAATCTGCATCAGAAATGGAATGATCTACATCATCATATGAAACCTGCAAAGGCTGAGAAGTTGCCTCATTAGGACCAGCACTAGACTATCCACCTGTAAAAAGAGGCATCAAAGTATCATACATGTCTTTAGAGCTAACAGATGTCTCCTTAGTACATGAAAGCAATGGCTGAATAACATCTTCCACAAAGACAACATCACGGCTAACCAGAATGCATTTAGTCTATGGATGATACAGACGATAGCCTTTACTTTCAGAACTATACCCAACAAAAATACATTTTACTACCTTATCATCCAATTTTCTGCAATGTTGTTCAGGCACTAGTGCATATGCCAAACAACCAAAAACACGCAGATGAGCAACAGATGGCTTGCAGTCATGCCAAGCCTCATATGGAGTGATAGAATGCAGCGCTTTAGTGGGACACCTGTTCAGTACATATGCTGCACACATGACAACCTCAATCCAGAAACTATGTGGTAAAGCCTGACTCTTGACCATGCACCTTGCCATCTCCATGAGTGACCTGTTCTTTCGTTCAGCAACTCCATTCTATTGAGGTGTATATGGCACTGTACACTGGTGTTTTATCCCACGTTCAGCCAAAAATGCATTAAAATCAAAAGACATATATTCCCCCCCTCGATCAGAACAGAGGGTGCCCATTTTACATGCTGACAGATTTTCAGCCAAAACCAAAAACTGTTTAAAGCACATGAACACTTCGGACTTTACTTTGAGTGGATATACCCATGCATGCCTAGAAAAATCATCAATGAAAGTCACGAAGTAAAGGTAATTTCCAAAAGAGGGTGTCTGCATAGGACCACAGACATCACTATGTACAAGCTGCAATTTCTATGTAGCCCGAACTGAACCATCTTTTGGAAAGGAGGAATGCTGCATTTTGCCCAAAATACAGCCTTCTCAAACATGTTTTCCAGGTGCCTCAAGTTTGGGCAAAGAGGACACCATTTCAGATTTCTGCAGGCGTAGCAAACTAGGAAAATTCAAATGACCAAAGCGTGCATGCCAAAGCTTTGCATCTGACATAGCCTGAGAATCATGAACTGCACATGCCGAATCATTCACAGATCTTTCATAGTCTATGAGCTTATATAGCCCATGACATAAAATGCCAGAAGCAATAATAACATCGCCATTTGACAGATCATGAACTGTACATCTGTCATCAACAAATTTCACAACCAAGCCAATCTTGGCTAATGCAGTAACTGATAACAGATTCTTCTTGATCCCTGGCACAAATAAAGCATCTGACAAGGTGAAAGAACTACCATCAGCAGTATTCAAAATGATCTTAACAACTCCCATAACAGGATAAGAGGAGTTCTGGCACGTGTGACAGTATTCCCTATAGGGGCAGGCTCGAGTGAAGAGAAGAAACTACGCTGCGAGGTAATATGTTTGGTCGCCCCACTATCAAAGTACCAAACATTTGAGTCCACTGTAGACATGCACTGCTCATGAGAAGATGGGTCAAAACTGCAAACAGTAGTAAACACCCATTCTTCTTCCTGCACAAGATTAGCAGACCCTATTTTTGGTGTAGAGGCTTCTACAACAACCATTCCAGCTTCCTTTTTCTTTGCCTCTTTTGCAGCCAGTTTTGGACAGTTCTTTATGATATGATCATTCCCTTTATAGTACTTGCAAAACAATTTCTACTTTTCTGATTTCTTCTCATCTTTATCCTGATTCTTTGAATGTGCAGCATTTGCAGATTTCTGCTTACTAGTAGAAGAGCTCCATTTTCCTTTGCCCTTCTGACTAGCCAGGAAAGCTTGATCTGCAACACGCATAATGGACCTGTTCTGCCTGGACTGATCTTCCTACAATAGAACAAAGACTAACTCCTCCAATGACAAGGCATTTGGATTGCCTTTCATCATCAACCGAAGAGTAGAAGCAAAACTCTGATATGAATTAGGAAGATCATTCAGAACGGTCTGCACAAGTGAGCTATCTGGTATAACCTCATGAGCAAAAATCAACTGTTCCTTCAAGTCTTTGATCTTTGTTAGGAAACTGTCCATAGAATCACCTTCATTCATGTGCTCACTCTCCAACTGTTTTCGGAGGTAAGCAACACGAGCCTCATTCCTAGCTTGGTACAATGTGGTAAGTGTATCCCAAGCATCCTTAGCTGTTCTGCAAGAGCGAATATGAGGAATAATGGCACGTTTGATAGACAAAGCTATCAATGCATGTGCCTGGGCATCTCTGCCATCCCAACAAATCTGCTCTACAGTAGGTGCAGCAGAAACAGAAGCACGAACAGGAATCTGCACAATATCATCTTCGACACCATCTTCATCAACTCCAGCACCTGTATTCGGAGTACCTGTTGTTACAGGTGTAACAGGACGTCTTTCAACACCCTGCACAATGTTCCACAATCCTTTTGCAACCAATACATGTCGCATCATATAAGCCCATAATGGGTAGTTGGTACCATCCAACTTATCCTCAACAACCAACATATGGAATACATCACTGCTTTCAGCCATGGCCGGTGACTAAAATACCTTGATGCGGAAAATTGATTGTATCTCAAAAAGTTGAATGAAACTGCCCAGACGAGTTCTGCTAAACCTGTAGCAGACTTCGAGACGCTTATACTAGCGAACAGAAACAAATATATACCTTTGGCACAAAAAGATGAAATAGCCTGCACAAGCACTGCGATAGTGCGTTCGGAAACTCCCTGAGTATGCTCACCAAAATTCGTACGATTCTAAGACTGCAAACGGAGGAGTGTCGACGATGCCCTAGATGAAGCAACAACCTGCTCTGATACCAATTGTTGGAGATACATGTCTGCAAAAGCACACGAACAACACAAGGAAGAAGAAGAAGCTTGGAGCACAAACACACAATACTAAATGTATTACTAGAGAATGTACAAAGATAAGTAGCCCATTAGGGCAATAAGCGTATATACAAGCCGGGGGAAAAAAACCTCCTAAAGAGGGAAAAAAGTGCCTCGGTGGTCCTAGTGTGTTCACACACATCACTACCTAAATATATCAACAAATCACTCCATTTAGATATTGGATAATGCCTCAACTAGTTGCAACAAAAGAGATAACTTGATCTCTTCATAGAGTATTAATTAACTACATGACACTATTCTGGAAATTTCTCAACACTTGTGTAGGCATGGATCTGGAGACTTATACCACTTGAAGTAGAACTTGTAAGCTTTCCAAAAAGATAAAAGTGATTGCGAATAGATTCATGATGAACAAGAAACAACAATCATAAGATCAGGGGGTCTGCGAAGATCATCTAGAGATATATGGTATGTAAAAGTGAAATTTCTGCAAAATATGTAGAGAATAGCTAGTAGGGGGTGGGCTTAAGCAAGGGGCAACTTTGGCACCTATTTCCATGACTCTAAGTTAGACTACAACTTTAGAGGCTTTAAAAGTCACATATCAACCTCTTTAACTAATCAAAATCATATACATGTCAAAAGGTGAGGTCTAATCACATCGAGAGGTGATGTAAATCTTGTCTAATCAACTTCTTTCCATTATAGGAATGTTTGGATGCCTCCAACTTGTGTAAATCATCCTCTTTTGATTGTGGATGATGTGGAAGGCTCAATTTGGGGCATGTTCCCACACTCTTGAGCTTGAAATACAAATCTAGTATGGCTTCTCATACTAGATTCAAGGTGAGCTTCAATTGCTTCATTTTATCATTTTGCAATAGAGAAGGAATCACAAATGTGCCCAATGCTTCTTTAATTATGCTTGGTTGTAAAGTGTGGATCAAATAGTAGCCCCTCATGAAATATGGCTTGGAGAAAGGCTCACTAAAGTATTTTGCTAACCCTGCTTATTGCCATATGGCTTGTAACTCCGTGGTGTTCTAGAGCTACTAAAATTCCTTGGAGAAGTATTGGAATCTATCCCAAATGTTTTTGAATTCACACTTTGATTCCCAGAGATGTACAACTTCTCCAAGTGGTCTAGCTAACCCACTGAACTAGTGTGAATGTGTATTCATCCATTCTATTGTCCTAAGGGGGGTCTTTAACTGGTACAACCCTCAAGTGTGTGAACTGGGCTGCCCTCTCACTGGGATGGTCCTCAACGAGTAAGTTGTTGATGTCTATGGGTTGTGAACTAGTTCCTGCTTTGGCCACAGTGTCCTACTACGAGTGATAGATCTACTATAATAAGAAGATCACGTCAGTATTGTCTAAGAAATTGGTGAGACTTTGTTCCCTTTACAATACCAATATGTCTCTCTATATCCCTACCTGTTGTGTTAGTGATTGTGTGAGTGATGAGTGTGTGGTGTAGTGAGAATGTGGTCTAGTGTGAATCCTAGATGCATACTCACACAATGCATTATCTTGACATACTCCTAATATTGTACAAGTATATTACAAGGTTGGTTCAGATGGTAAATCACAAAGGTTGAATTTCTAGAACTCCCTTATGGGATTACAAGATTGATGTTTAGGTTGGTACATGGTTCTTCATGATGAATTAACTTGGTCATGTGACTTTTTAGGTACCCATTTCCAAGTTGTTCTAGGAAAAACTTTACATTCTGACTCAGTTAAAACAGTTTTGTGTGTAGATTTTTAGGGTGTTGGGATGGACTATGAAAGAGTAGAACCTACATGCTTATGTGGAGAGATTTGAGATCTCAAGAAGGTCTTAGGCACCCTCATTTATGCATTATTGTGAGCAACCTTCATCGAACACTTAGGTACCCAAATATGGATTAGTCTTTGAGATGGATTCCTTGTTCTTTTGTTGTGCATCTCCTTGGTTTTCTTGTTTGCTTCTCATTGATAGCAAGGGAGAAAAATGTTACTCATTCTTTTCTACCCAAATATGCTTCATGCTAGAAACCACTTTTCTGTAAGGTTTGGTTCGTCTTCTTGATGCATGTCAGTTGTTGATTCTTTGTGAACCTCTTTATGTGAGCTACTACCACCACCCTCATCTTTGGAATAGAAGGGAGTTCCACCCTCTCTTCAGCCAATTCTTCAAAGGTCAAATTCGTCTGCACCATAGAGCTTGGGAAACACACAACATCTTTTTCTTCAGTACTAGTCTTATAAGAACTAAGAGCCTATGTGGGACTTAGATCAATGGCCATACTATTTTCTGATTCTACTGTGAGACATTGTTTACATACCCGAAACTGAAGAAGCTAACTTCTTAGGTTTAAGTTGATTGAATGATCATAGATCCAATCTTGAACCAAGATGAGAGGCTTAGTGAGATCTTCATCATTGCATACTAGTACTTTGATTGTCATAGGGACATCTTGAATTGAGATGGGAAGTTTCACCTCACCCATGCAAGTGGTTTCCACACCTCCCAATCCTACAAGGTAAGCTTAAATAGGATTCATTGGTAAATCCATGTCTTGAGAACTAGAATAGCATATAGCACTAGTAGCTACTCCTAAATCAATCAGTGCTTTGAATTTTTGGAGGGTTGTTCCTTGAACTAGCTCAACTGAAATAAATGGTCATTGATCAATGATACTAGGAGAGGGATTCATCTTAGTCTGACACATTGCCATGCTATATCAATGGGATTCAGAGTGGGGAGGATCACCATTGATCTTGGGTTGGTCTAAGACTTGTCTTCTTAATTTCATTTTTCTAATGCGTTCTAAGGCTTCTTCCTACACTTCTTCTTGTATCCTTTTCTCTTCTTCCTTGTGTTTCTTATCCATGTTGAATCATCTTAGCATATCTTTTGTCAAAGGCTCTTGATAGAGCTTGACTTGACATCCACTGATGTAGTTTGGTAATACATCTCCCTCCAAAGTGTCTAATTGCATAACACTACTAGTCAATATCCTATTCATAATCATGGGTCCATAGCCACATTTCTCTAATTTTCATGCATGTTGCTTTACTGTGTATACGAAAACTAAATCACTAGATTTCAATCCTTTGTCCTTTACATGTGCATCCAAATAGACTTTCTATCTTTTCTTTGCTGCTTATATGCCTAATGCAATCTAGTTTTACCTATTTTTTTCTAAATCAAACATCCTAGATGAGAGCTCGTGACCTATACATTTATTCTCTTGTGCAACCTTGAGTGTGGGTACTAGGAAAGCACAACATTATAGTCAAAAAACATCTCAAAGGGAGTGGCATTGAGTATCTTTTTATAGGCAACTATATATGCCCAAACAAATGATGAAGCTATTTGTCAAAATATGAATGCTTGTGATTTACAAGCTTGGTCAATACAATTCATGGGATCTTATTTGTGCTCTTGGCTTGTCCATTTGCCTGCAGGTGATAGGGAGTTTTCTTCTTGTGAATGACCATGAAATTTTATAAAAGTTATTCAATGAACTAGTTCAAGAAGTGAGTTGCATGATCACTTAATAATTTGATTGGCAATCCATATCTAGTGAATACATTCTCAAACAAAAATTTAGCCTTCATTTGGGCATCATTCTTCCTAGTAGCTTTCACTTCTACCCATTTGTTAAGACAATCATTGCAGCTATGAGGTGTTCTGCATGTGAAATCTTAGATGGGGGATTAATAGGACCCACAAAGTCTATTCCCCACTTTGAGAATGCACATCATCCCATCATGGATCTCAATTGCAGCTCATTCTTGAATTAGATATTGAGTCCTCTGGCATGTGTCACATCTCTTCACATATGTATGTGCATCTATATGAAGAGTAGGCCACCAAAGACTTGCATGCCTATATAGATTATCTCTAATGAGTGCGTAGTCTTGCGCCTCTTGCCCTACACTCTTCCTTCATGCTGAATTCATCTCTTTAGGAAATGGCTTCATCCTCAAAACGTCAACTAAAGAATTTCTCCATTCTGGTATTAACAACTCTTGATATAAAGTATCATGCTCAACATGTGGCCTATTAATACAAGTTGGACAATCTTGCAGTAACTTATAAATGCCTGCTTCCATTGTTGGCCAATAAATGCTTGATCGTTTCAAACTTTGTAGGGTTTTGTGTTTAGAATGATGTTGCGCTAATGTAGCTACATGTGATAATTGAAACCACTTATCATGCTCTTGCTTATCCACACAAGAAGCAAGATTCCTTGATCTATCTCCTTGTAGAGAGTTCCTACAAATATATTGTATCTAAGTGATTTGACAATTTCTTCTTCCACCATTGGATTCTCATGTCCAAACAAAGTATTTTAGCCCAGTCTGGGATTACTTCCAAGTTTAACAAATAAGAATCAAGAAGTTTGTCTAATATGCCTTGTGATGATTCTCTAAAAGTGATTCTAGAAAGGTGATCTACCCTAAGGTGAGTCTTACCCTTCCTAATGACTACTTCAAAATTGTATTACCTTAGTAAGAGATAAAATCTTACGGATCTACTAGTATTGCAAGGTTTGTTTACTAAATCGGGTAGTGCTTGAAGGTTTGTAAAGAATTTCAGTTGATTTGCAAGCAAATACTGTCTAAATTTCTTAACTGTGTATAGGATGCATAATCCTTCTATCTCTATGGTATTTTAGTTTCTTCTATCGTGTTGAGGTGCCTACTTGCATATGTGATGGGAAGATCAATATTCCCTTTGCAAATTGGTTATTCTAGCACACATCCACTATCAAAATTGGAAGCATCCACGTGGACATGGAATGACTTGTTCCAATCTGGCATAGTCAAGATTGGGATTGAGTAGAATCATTGTTTTAGCTAATTGAAAGATGTCTCATATTCTTTGCTCCACTCAAAGTTAGTCAAAAGGTCATATAGAGGCTTGGAAACGGTAGCGTACATGTGGATAAAATGTCAATAGTATCCATAGTGACCCATTAAGCTTGTACTTCCTTGACCCTTTTGGGAATCGATAACTCTACTATAGAACTTACATCATCCTCTTCTATTGAGATCCCATTCTTTGACACAATATGGCATGATATCTTGCCTTGCCTGAACATGAAAACACATTTTTCTATGTTCAAAGAGACTTGATATTCTCTACATTTGTCAAAGATTTGTCTAAGCTATGGAATGTGCTTTTGTCTTATGTGGGAATGAGCACACAGATCATCACCATAGACTTCTAAGTTCTTCCTTAAGAATTCCTAAAACACATGAAAAATTGTCCTTTGAAACATAGCAAGCACATTGGTGAGCCCAAATGACATCACACAAAATGCAAAGATACTTCATTCTATTGCAACAACCATCTTATGTTGATCTTCTAAGGTGATGGCTACTTGGTTGTAACCTGAGAACCCAGCAACAAAGCTATAGACTTCCTTGCCTACTACTCTTTCTATAGGTGTTTAGTGATAGGAAGAGGATAACTATCTTGTATGGTGGTGACATTAACTTTCTTCAAGTTAATATACACATGCAATTTGCCATTCTTTTTGGGCACTACAATAGTGAAGGATACCCATTTGGTATGCTCAATCTCATTGATGAATCTAGCTTCTATCAACCTATCTATCTCGTCTTTTATATTTGCTAAATAATTATTATTATAAGTGTAAGGCTTCTTCTTAGTTGGCTTTGCTTCTAAAGTCATTGGGGTACTATGAGAACAGATGTTTGGATCCACTCCTTTTAGGTCCTTACCAAACACATCTCTATATTCCCTGAACAAAATTATCAATTCTTTATCTTCATCCTCACTTAGGTCATGTCCTATGTAGGTACATCTTTCTTCTTTGTCTTCTATTTTAACTATAGATTTCTTAGTCTATTCCTTGTTATTGTAGGATTCTTGCATGATGGTTTCTCATTTAGGCATTTATATCATAATTTTTCTACCTTCTACTTCATATTTCTTGAAATTTTTAGCACCTCAAACAATAATTCCTCCTCTTCTTGTGTGGGGGATTGTTTCTTTTGTTTATTTGTTTTAGTCTCAATGTCTACCTCTGTAGCTAGCATTACTTCGTGTATACACTCTTTTTGTTTTTTATTTTTAGTCTCTACTAAGATTAAGAACTCTTCATGTGAAGCAAAAAAGGGCTCCATTATAATGGATTGTGAACCCTCTTCACTTGCCTCTATTAGTACATATGTACTAGGCTCATATTCCTTGATGATGGGTTCAAACATAAGAGGTTCCATCAGAAATACCGAGATGTCATATCCATCTTCATCACAATGGGGTGCTTATTGTTCCACATTCATAGCTAAGTCCATCGTGGACAAGATTTCTTCCCAACCATGGGGTTCAAAGTCTTTGTCTCGGAATACCATAGGTCATAGTTTGGGTCATGAAGTGAGGTTTCTATTGTTCCTCATTCATAGCTAAGTCCATCATGGCCAAGATTTATTCCCAACCATGGGGTTCAAATTCTTTGTCTCGGAATACCATAGGTCATAGGTTGGGTCGTGAAGTGATCTAGGGTTTTCAATAGCACCTAAGTTCCTAGTTTCCATGCACTTTTCCTCTTTTACTAAAACTTTACACATCCATAAGTGTGTATCCTCATGCATCCATGAAGGATATGATCATATGGAGCACAGTGATTCCATCTCATCTATTGGTTTATGGACATGGTTCCATTGTAGGGGTGGTACATATCTATGAGAGAAGTCCTATAAATTTACTTTGATAGTTACCATTAGGTGTTGTAAGTACAAGGAATTGATTCCCCAACCTTGCAATATCTGTAATTGCCTCATAAATGGTCTATTTAAAGTCACCTCATAGAGATGATTCTTTCCAAACTTGCATATTACAAAAGTGTGCTCAAACTCTACACCACAAGTAGTGAGAGTTATCCCTTCTAGCAATCCCAAGGGTTTCTCAATATGTATGTCTACCATTTACAACTTCATCCTTGTGGGTCTTATGATGGGGGATGATTCTAACACCCCAATGCAAAAATGGAAGATGGCTGCCCTCCACTAGGTCCACAAACATTGATATATGCTCACAGTTCTAAACTTTTCTCTACACCCATACAAAGACTTAAAATGAACTTTTGCGAAATTGTAGTAGACTATATGAGCTACCCAACAAGCTTTAAGTCACCCCAAATGGATATTCCAGATGGGAGAACCACCCTCTTCAAAACAGGATACCTCTTTGCAACACTCTCTGCCTATGTGCAGAGATATACCTTCACAAAGCTGGCAATTTCTCACAACTCACTCACCCAAATAACTTGAAACTTTGGCAAAGTTTAGTGCACAATATGAGAGACCAAGCTTGAAATCAATGAAAGTGATTACAATGAGAGAGAAAACAATGCTCTGCAATCTGGTACAATCAGATTTGGAAAAGCCTAACTACACCTCTAGATAGAGAGGAGCAAAATCATGAGAAAATGAGGTAAGCAAGCAAGGGGGCTGCTTGCTAGAGTTTATGAATTCACTAAACTAAGTGGGAAACTCGTGTAATTCATACAACGCAAGAAACAAAGGCGAGATTATGCTTATATAGAGTTTTACTTTTCCTACAATCTAGCTAACCACCCACCAATCAGTGTAGGTGCACTCTTTGGTGGCTGATTTGGTGAGATTTGAATTTGATTGATTTTGGTGGAGCTTCTAACTTTATTCCACGACTTTAGGTCCTCCTTTTTTATTGCTCGACTTGCGAAACTCATGGTTGAGCCTTTTTGCATGATTGAGACTTGATTTTCCACACTCCCCCTCAAGTCTCAATGCCTAGGTCCTTCATTCCAATGCATGCCTTGAAGTGTTGTAGTTTTACTCCATCCAATGCTTTGGTAAACATATCTGCATATTGGTCCTTTGTATTGACAAGCTCCACCTTGACATCCTTTGACATGATCTTCTCTCGAATAAAGTGGTAATGCACTTCTATATGCTTCAACCTTGCATGGAACACCGGATTTTGAGCCAAGCATATGCTACTTATGTTGTCACAAAAAATAGGTACTTGCTTAATTGCAAATCAAGATCAACAAACAACTTCTTGAGCCACATAATCTCACAAGAGACTTGTGCTAAGCCTCTATACTCAGCTTCGATCGATGAAAGAGCCACGGTTGGTTGTTTCTTTGACATCCATGAGATGGTCTTCTTCCCTAGCATGATAACATATCCACTAGTGCTCCTTCTGCCATCTTTGGAACCTACCCAATCAACATCACAATAAGCTTATACATTTAACCCATCATCAAATGGATAATATAGACCTTCATTCACTGATCCTTTGAGTTACCTAAGTACCCTTTTGGCTGCAACAAGATGAGGTACTCTTGGTGCTTGCAAAAATTGAGATAACACTCCAACTACATGTGCAATATCAGGTCTTGGCATAGTAGCATACAAGAGAGAACCAATTATTGACCTATACATGGTCACATCCTTCACTTCTTCACCTTCATGAGCACTTAGTTTAACATTTACTTCTAATGGATTTGAAATGGGCTTGCAATCACACAAGCCAAACTTCTTCAAAAGATCAAGAATGTATTTCCTTTGCATCAAGTATATACCTTCCTCTTTATATAGTACTTCAATCCCAAGGAAGTACCTTAAAATTCCTAAATCTGAGATTTTAAACTCACATCCAAGCTTCCTCTTTATGTCCTTGATATTGGCTTCATCATCCCCTGTAATGATCAAATCATCAACATATATACAAATGGAAACAATTTTGCTACCATCCTTCACAAAGAGTGATGGGTCTGCATGACTCTGATTATATCCACATTTTACCAAGTAGTCACAAGTCGTTGGTTCCAAGCTCTTGGGGCTTGCCTAAACCCATAAAGAGCCTTCTTTAGTCTGCATACATGATGTGGAAAGCTCTCATCTTCAAAGCCTTGGGGCTGGTCCATAAAGACTACCTCTTCAAGCTCTCCATTTAGGAAAGCATTCTTCACATCCAACTGGTACATCTTCCAACCTTCTCAGGCTGAAATTGCAATCAAACTTCTGATGGTGGACATCTTAGCTACTAGATTGAATGTTTCTTCAAAGTATATGCCATAGGTTTGAGCAGAACCTTTGGAAACTAGCCTTTCTTTATACCTAGAGATGTTCCCATCTACATGCCTCTTTACCTTGTACACCCATTTGTTGCCAATGACTTTCATGTCCTTTGTTCTTGGAACCAATGACCAAGTATCATTTTCTTCAAGTGATTTGACTTCCTCCTCCATGGCTTCAATCCATTCCCTATGCTTATTTGCTTCTTCAAAAATTTTAGGTTCTTCACAAGCTATAACTTGACTCATGTAGGCATAGTGTCTTGCAATGTATGAATCATAAGTTAACCTTTGAACATGGTATTTAACCCTATTGGATGACCTTAACTCACCATTAGGTGGTAGGAATCTCCTCCTCCTTGGTTTAGATGCTTTAAATCCTGGAGTTTCTAATTTTTCCATATCTTCATCACTTGTAGATTCCATGTCTACCCATCGATGGTCTTCGTCATTTTCCTTTTCCTTTCCTTTGCTACTTCCTTCACTTGAATGAGCTTCATTCCTTGTCCTTCCATGCCAAGCTGATCTAGTACTCTCCTCTGATGGTGTGCTTGAAGTGGTTGGACCACTTATCTTCATGCTTTGTTGTTGCTCTTTGAACTTCGTCTCAACTTCATAGGCATTGTCAACCTGTAACACATCTTTGCTACCATACCAAGGCAGCAACTCATCAAATATTACATCCCTAAATACCTTAAGCTCTTTGGTGCAAGGGTTATAGCATCTAAAACCCTTTTGCTCTAAAGAATATCCAAGAAATATACACCTATCTGCCTTCGGGTCTAACTTGTGTCTCAATTCTTGAGGTATGTGAACATAACACACACAACCAAATAATTTGAGATGTGAAAGGTTGGGTTTCTTACCACACTAGGCTTCATAAGGTGTAACCCCATGTACTGCTGAGGTTGGAAACCTATTCATAATGTATATGGCTGTATTTGTTGCATCAGCCCAATAAGAGTTAGGAACATTCATTTCATTTAACAAAGATCTAGCCAATTCTGTTATGTTTCTATTCTTCCTTTCTGCCACCCCATTTTGTTGAGGTGTACACCTGCAAGTGAATTGCCTTTTGATGCCATGATCATGTAGAAAATCTGAAAATTCATTTGAAAAATACTCTCCCCCTCCATCCGATCTGAGAGTCTTTATATACTTCCTTGTTTCCTTCTCCACTAGGTTTTTGAACCTCTTGAAGTGGTAAAACACCTCTGACTTTGACTTCATGCAATACATCTAAAAAAACCTTGAATGATCATCTATAAATGTGAAAAAATATCTATTACCTCCAATGGATGGCTCCCTTGTAGGTCCCCATACATTTGTGTGTATGAGATTCAACACTCCATTGTTAACATGTGTTCCCTTCTTGAATGGCAATCTGCTTTGTTTTCCTAATTGACAGGCATGGCACAAATGTTGCATATTATGAGATGTAAGATCAAGTAGACCACTCACCAAGCCCTTCCTTTGCATATCCTTCATCCTTTGTAAGTTTATGTGCCCAATTCTTGTATGCCATAAGTCGATTTCTGCAATCTGTTTATTTCCAATTGACAAGTAGATAGTGTGAGGGGTTGATGGATTTACCTCCATGGTGAAGAGTTTTTCTTGATTCTTTCTATGATCTTGTAGTCTTGCATGGGGTCTTCAAAAAAACATCCTTGCTCATTGAACCTCACCTCATAACCTCTTTCAACCATTTGACCTACCGAAACCAAGTTCTTTGTGATGGTTGGCACATGGAACACATCCTTCAACACCTTGGAGCTTTGCGATCCATTCAATGCAACATCTCCCACATGTGTAATCTTGTGCTCAGTGTCATCCCCTGTCTCTACATGTCCTTGAGTGATGGGTGAATGTAAATTAAAGAAAACATCTTTATTGCAACTCATATGGTTGCTACAAACACTAGCAATGTACCATGTAAAATCTGAATTGACTCTTTCACTTGAACCATACATCATACGCAAGTTCTCATTTTCTCAATTTGCAGAAGTACTAGAATAATTACCTTGGTTCCTTTTGTATCCTTGATTGCCTCCTCCTTTGGACCAACAATCTCTTGCATAATGGCCCGATTTTCCACAATTGTAGCATTCTACATTGGATGCTTCTCTTCCAAGTGATCTTCCTCCTCTTCCTCTACTTGTTCCTCGTCCTCTTGATCCATAGCTTTGGTTGGAGCCTTCTTGGTTGCTTGAGCTTGAGCTTGACCTTCCTCTCCCTCTGCCTTGGGAGTTTTGTCCACCTCTTTTGCCTTTGCCTCTACCTACATAGAAAAATTGGGCTCGGATGCCCTTTGATTGTGAACCTCCTTGTTTCATCTCCTTGGTCACCATCAATGTGACTAATTGATCAAATTCTGGTACAGAATCCCTCACATAAACTGATGTGGTGAATGCTTTCCACCCTTCATCCTCTCTCAAGCCATTGAGATTGTGTGCAACAAGATTATCATCTTCGATTGGGCTCCCAATTGAGCCTAAAGCAGCTGCAAGCTCCTTAACCTTCAAAATGTACTCATTTATGTTAGTACTTGGTGATTTCTTAAGATAATTCAGCTCATTCTTGAGCTGAATCTTCCTTGCCTTGGTTGATGAAGAGTACAATCTCTCCAAGGTCTCCCAAACCTTCTTGGATGTGTCCAAGTCTTGTATATACCCTATCATGCTATTGCTTATGTGTTGGAATAGAATGAATATGACTCTCCTATCCCTTTCTATCCATTCATTAAGTGCCTTGACTTGCCCTTGAAGTGGTGGATCATGTACATGAGGCATTGGATCCGTGCTGCTCACTAATCCCCACAATCCTTTGCTCATAAGGTAGTTGCGAACTCTAAATTTCCATGGTTGATAATTGCATTTCTCTAACTTCTTTATTTGTGCATTATACTCAACCATTCTGAGCTCTAAGATGCTCCTCTAACTTCTTCTCAAGTGTTTGTATGATTTAGAAGGTGTGGATATTACCTTTTGATAGCTTCTCCCTTGCTAACCTTTGACTAGTTGAGATCTCGATCAACATAGCCCCCTTTTGATGTCGTCTTGCTTTGATGAGTCCTCCTTGTGCATCCACGAGTTTTCTTGATCCCTTCAAGTCTTCAATATGATGCCACTAATGTCTCCAAGCCTCCAAAATGGCTCTGATACCACTGATGGGGGATGATTCTAACACTCCAATGCAAAAATGGAAGATGGTTGCCCTCCACTTGGTCCACAAGCAATGATATATGCTCACTATTGTGAATTTTTCTGTGCAGTAATAGAGATACTTAAAATGAACTTTTGCAAACTTCTAATAGACTATAAGAGCTACCTAAAAAGCTTTAAACCATCCCAATTGGGTATTCCAGCTGGGAGAACCACCCTCTTCAAAATAGGCTACCTGTTTTGCAACACTCTCTGCCTATGTGCAGAGATATACTGTCACAAAGTTGGCGATTTCTCACAACTCACTCAGCCAAATAACTTGAAACTTTGGAAAATTTTAGGGAACAATATTAGAGACCAAATGAAGCTTGAAATCAAATAACTTAGAGACCAAATAACTTGAAACTTTGGCAAAGTTTAGGGAACAATATTAGAGACCAAATGAAGTCTAGGGAACAATAAATAGAACAAATGAAAATGAGTACAATGAGAGAGCAAACAATGCTCTACAATCTGGTACAATCAGATTTGGAAAAGCCTAACTACACCTCTAGATAGAGAGGAGCAAAATCATGAGAAAATGAGGTAAGCAAGCAAGGGGGCTGCTTGCTAGAGTTTATGACTTCACTAAACTAAGTGGGAAACTCATGGAATGCATACAACTCAAGAAACAAAGGCGGGATGATGCTTATATAGAGTTTTACTTTTGCTACAATCTTGGCTTCCTCCTCTTCTTCTTCTTCTTCTTCTTCTTCTTCTTCTTCTTCTTCTTCTTCTTCTTCTTCTTCTTCTATTCTCTTCCTTCCTGTCTCTTCCCCTCTTTCTTGTTGCCTCTTGCTCTTGAGCCTTTCTTGCTGCCTCTTCCTCTACAGCTTTCCCATCAGCCTCTTGTTTCCTCCGATTCTCATCCACTTGTTTCCTTCAAGATTGTTCTTCTTCATCTTTGTCACCTGTAGTCTGATCTCGTAAAGTGCCTTCCACCAATTTGTGATTACCAGCTAGTTTCTTCAATATTTGTAGAAAAACTTTGAGAGTTACTACATTGCATTCCCTTGGTAAAAATGTCGGATTTTCAAAAGAAAATTAATGTAAAGAGGACTCCAATTTTGGAATCCATAACCACATTCACTACTCTCTTAGTTCTTCTAAATAGGCATCAAACCTCCTTCTTCAATTTTTGAAATATTATTTCCGCCCAATTTACGTGTGTTTTGGCAAATTCTTTCATCAGGGCATAAAGTTACTCTGATACTCTATGGTGTTTAGCTTGCATATTGATAACCATGGTCATTGGTAACAATCCAAGCTTTAGAGGGTTGCCTCAGGAAGCTGAATAAATTTGTACTCTTCTGAGCACGACTTTCCTAGCAATCTACATATCCCTATAGCATGCACTAATTCCTACTTGTTGTGATACATGTGTTAGCGACATAGTGTTGCTTTGCTATTAGGGCAGGCATTAATTGGAAAGTATTTTTTGTTAGATATGCTCAATACTCCACCCTCATGTGACCACAAATGATCCATGGTGCTCTAAGTTGTAAGGCCCCCATTATGAGGAGAAGACATTATGAGAGCCCAGACATTTGTGGAACCCTAACTTCCAAGTTAGATGAGGTCTATGTGTGACCGTTGATGGTTGAAGATGATCTTTGTGAGCCTACCCATTAGGTTAGGTAGGGCATAAACTTCCAGGCCATTGGGTTGCCATTTAAGGTGAAAATAAAGGTTGTGTGGCATCGTGCGGTTTCCCCATAGAACCTTAATGGGGGGAGTGCAAAGGGGGGCTTGCCCCCTTCTGCGGGGTCTAGGGGGCCTATCCCCCCGGCCCGTAGGGCCGAGACGGTAGGACTTCTGGTCGTGGAGATATTGTCGGATCATATATTTTACCGACTATTTTGAATCTCCCGACTATGTTAATCTATACCGAACCGCCTTGTAAAAGCTATATAAGCACGGCCCAGGTTGAGCTTTACATAGCATTGCGCACTAGTAAGCCCTTCATCTAGAGTCTGTCTAGATCGCCATCTAAGCTCCATAGTGGGAGCGCACGGGTGGACAACACCATCATTGTAACTGCATTACGCTCGGCAATCTGAGAATTTGAGTTCTCTATCATGTACCATGTAAAATCTGAATTGACTCTTTCACTTGAACCATACATCATAAGCAAGTTCTTATTTTCTCAATTTGCCGAAGTACTAGAATAATTACCTTGGTTCCTTTTGTATCCTTGATTGCCTCCTCCTTTGGACCAACAATCTCTTGCATAATGGCCCGATTTTCCACAATTGTAGCATTCTACATTGGATGCTTCTCTTCCATGTGATCTTCCTCCTCTTCCTCTACTTGTTCCTCGTCCTCTTGATCCATAGCTTTGGTTGGAGCCTTCTTGGTTGCTTGAGCTTGAGCTTGACCTTCCTCTCCTTCTGCCTTGGGAGTTTTGTCCACCTCTTTTGCCTTTGCCTCTACCTACGTAGAAAAATTGGGCTTTGATGCCCTTTGATTGTGAACCTCCTTGTTTCATCTCCTCGGTCACCATCAATGTGACTAATTGATCAAATTCTGGTACGGAATCCCTCACATAAACTGATGTGGTGAATGCGTTCCACCCTTCATCCTCTCTCAAGCCATTGAGAGTGTGTGCAACAAGATCATCGTCTTCGATTGGGCTCCCAATTGAGCCTAAAGCATTTGCAAGCTCCTTAACCTTCAAAATGTACTCATTTATGTTAGTACTTGGTGATTTCTTAAGATTATTCAGTTCATTCTTGAGCTGAATCTTCCTTGCCTTGGTTGATGAAGAGTACAATCTCTCCAAGGTCTCCCAAACCTTCTTGGATGTGTCCAAGTCTTTCAAATACCCTATCATGCTATTGCTTATGTGTTGGAATAGAATGAATATGACTCTCCTATCCCTTTGTATCCATTCATTAAGTGCCTTGACTTGCCCTTGAAGTGGTGGATCATGTACATGAGGCATTGGATACGTGCTGCTCTCTAATCCCCACAATCCTTTGCCCATAAGGTAGTTGTGAACTCTAAATTTCCATGGTTGATAATTGCATTTCTCTAACTTCTCTATTTGTGCATTATACTCAACCATTCTGAGCTCTAAGATGCTCCTCTAGCTTCTCCTCAAGTGTTTGTATGATTTAGAAGGTGTGGATATTACCTTTTGATAGCTTCTCCCTTACTAACCTTTTACTAGTTGAGATCTTGATCGACGTAGCCCCCTTTTGATGTCGTCTTGCTTTGATGAGTCCTCCTTGTGCATCCGTGAGTTGTCTTGATCCCTTCAAGTCTTCAATATGAGGCCACTAATGTCTCCAAGCCTCCAAAATGGCTCTGATACCACTGATGGGGGATGATTCTAACACTCCAATGCAAAAATGGAAGATGGCTGCCCTCCACTTGGTCCACAAGCAATGATATATGCTCACTGTTCTGATTTTTTCTCTGGCCCAATACAGATACTTAAAATGAACTTTTGCAAACTTCTAATAGACTATAAGAGCTACCTAATAAGCTTTAAATCATCCCAATTGGGTATTCCAGCTGGGAGAACCACCCTCTTCAAAATAGGCTACCTGTTTTGCAACACTCTCTGCCTATGTGCAGAGATATACCATCACAAAGTTGGCAATTTCTCACAACTCACTCAGCCAATTAACTTGAAACTTTGGCAAAGTTTAGAGAACAATATTAGAGACCAAATGAAGCTTGACATCAATGAAAATGAGTACAATGACAGAGCAAAAAATGCTCTACAATCTGGTACAATCAGATTTGGAAAAGCCTAACTACACCTCTAGACAGAGAGGAGCAAAATCATGAGAAAATGAGGTAAGCAAGCAAGGGTGCTGCTTGCTGGAGTTTATGACTTCACTAAACTAAGTGGGGAACTCATGGAATGCATACAACTCAAGAAACAAAGGCGGGATGATGCTTATATAGAGTTTTACTTTTGCTACAATCTTGGCTTCCTCTTCTTCTTCTTCTTCTTCTTCTTCTTCTTCTATTCTCTTCCTTCCTATCTCTTCCCCTATTTCTTGCTGCCTCTTGCTCTTGAGCCTTTCTTGCTACCTCTTCCTCTACAGCTTTCCCATCAGCCTCTTGTTTCCTTCGATTCTCGTCCACTTGTTTCCTTCGAGATTGTTCTTCTTCATCTTTGTCACATGTAGTCTGATCTTGTAAAGTGCCTTCCACCAATTTGCGATTACCAGCTCGTTTCTTCAATATTTGTAGAAAAACTTTGAGAGTTACTACATTGCATTCCCTTGGTAAAAATGTCAGATTTTCAAAAAAAAAAGTAATGGTAAAGAGGACTCCAATTTTGGAATCCATACCAACATTCACTACTCATTTGTGGAACCCTAACTTCCAAGTTAGATGAGGTCTATGTGTGACCGTTGATGGTTGAAGATGATCTTTGTGAGCCTAGCCGTTAGGTTAGGTAGGGCATAAACTTCCAGGCCATTGGGTTGCCATTTAAGGTGAAAATAAAGGCCCTGTGGTGTCGCGTGGTTTCCCCATAGAAGCTTAAAGGGGGGAGTGCAGAGGGGGGCTTGCCCCCTTCTACAGGGTCCGGGGGGCCTATCCCCCCGGCCCGTAGGGCCGAGACAGTAGGACTTCTCATCGTGGAGATATTCTCGGATCATATCTTATTACAAGTAGTTCTGATAGTGTTCTGAATCTCATTCAGCATACTACGAAGGCATGTGAAGCATGGAACATATTGAGAAATCAATATGAAACTCGTAATCAGACACGTATTCAGAACTTGGAGAATCAGCTTGCAGCAGAATGGTTTGCTGATGGGGAGACTGCAGAGGTGTTTATCACTCGCATAAAGAATCTATGAGATCAAATGGCGGGAGCAAGTGTTCAAAAGTCAGAAGAGAAGAGTGGCTCTTCAAAAGGTGGCAAGGGCAAGGAGTCTGCCAACACAATAGAAATAGAGCTTGAGTTATTTGTTACGATAGAGGAGGTGTGCTCCTCGACTGAAGATTCAGGAACAGATGACTCATGGGTGTTGGATAGTGGTGCATCTCGTCACATGATGAGTAGAAAATACCTTTACAGTTCCTTACTGCCTCTAAAGGAACCCATCACAGTAAAGGTAGGGAACAGTGGAAGATGTCCTGTAGAGGGTGAAGGTACGGTTTCTTTCATTAACTCTAATGGTGATATCAGAAAGCTTTCAAATGTGTTGTATGTTCCACAAATAAAACGAAATCTACTTTCAATAGCTTCTATAACTGATCAAGGTCACCAAGTATCTTTCAGTAAGACAGGAGCTAAGATTATGGATGGTAACAACAACATCGTTGGGACTGGCATAAGGAGGAACAACCTGTATGAGTTGTGTGCTCTTACAGCCACTACAAACGTGGGCACAAGTAAGCTATGGCATGAGAGATTCGGCCACATTGGATACCCTGTACTGAAGGAGATGCATCGTAGAGGTATGGTTGCACACCTACCATCGATTGCAGAAATGAAGGAACCATGTGAAGCTTGCATGATGGGCAAGCAACCGAGGAAGGTGTTTCCACAAGAAAGCGAGAAACAGGGCAAGCTATCCTCTAGAGTTGGTGCATGCTCACTTGTGCGGAAAAATGCCTACACAGGCCTTGGGCGGATCTTCCTACTTCATGTTACTTGTCGACGACTATAGCAGGAAGATGTGGGTGTACTTCCTTCATGATAAGGCTCAAGCTTTTGGTAAGTTTAAAGAATGGCTTCAGCTTGTTGAAACTGAAACAGAGAAGAAGATGAAGAAATTCAGGACAGACAGTGGTGGTGAGTTCACATCAACAGAGTTTGTAGATTTCTGCAAGAGTAAGGGAATCAAGCATCAACTCATAGTGGCACATAGTCCTCAACAGAACGATGTTGCAGAACGTCGGAATCGAACCATCATGGAGATGGCAAGGTGCATGTTGAAAGGGAAGGGTCTGCCTAATCAGTTTTGGGCAGAGGATGTCAACACTGCTATCTACATCTTGAATCGAAGCTACACCAAGGCACTTGATGGAAAGACTCCACAAGAAGCCTACACTGGTAAAAAGCCTTCTGTTTCCCATTTCAAAGTATTTGGAAGTGAATGTTATGTACATGTTCCATATAGAGAGAGAAACAAGCTTCAACCAAAAAGCATCAAATGTATCTTCCTAGGGTACAATGAAGATAAGAAGGCTTATAAGCTTTATGAACTTGAGGCTAAGAAGATCATGGCGAGTCGTGATGGGTGTTTAAGAAGGAGCAGCCACATGCAGTGGAGGAGGAAAAGAGAGCTTCCACTTTATCATCAGGCGAAGTGGCAATCCACTATGAACCTGGCCCAAGAGCTATCCCTTCTACACAAGAGAAGGAAGCATCATCTTCATATGACGAGTCTGAAAGTCACCAACCTATCGACACCCAAGTGGAAAAGCCATTGCCACGTTGGGTGAGGCAGCTCTATGATTCTGCAAACCCCATCCCACAGTCACTAGAACAGGTTGCAGATGGACCGAGGCGATCACAGAGAATAGAGGAATAGAGACGGGCAAGCGCCCATATTGTAAACACAGCCTTGATGGCTGATCTCATTCAAGAAGAAGCAAAGGAACCAACCAATGTGGAAGAGGCACTCCATCATTCCGAATTGGAGGGCTGCCATGCAAATAGAATACAACAATATCATGAAGAATGGAACTTGGGAGCTAGTGGATCGACCCCCTAAGCGTAAAGTCATTGGCACCAAGTGGGTTTGGAAGCTAAAGTACAAGGCTGATGGTACTCTAGAAAAGTATAAAGCAAGACTTGTTGCACAGGGCTACTCACAAGTTGAAGGCATTGACTTTTGTGAATCATTTGACCCGACTGCAAGAATGACTACTATCCGAGTAGTACTAGCTGTGGCTGCACATAAGCGTTGGCCAGTCTATCACATGGATGTCAAGTCAGCGTTCTTGAATGGAGACCTCAAGGAGGAGGTATATGTGTCTCAGCCACCAGGGTTTGAGGCTCCCCACTCAGAGAACAAGGTATGTAAGCTGAAGAAGGCATTATATGGGATAAAACAAGCCCCTAGAGCATGGTACCAACAGATAGATAAGTATCTCTTGGATCTAGGGTTCAAAAGATGTGCTTCTGATGCTAACTTGTATGTTCTAAAGAAAGGAGGGAAGACAATTGTGCTTGTACTCTATGTAGATGACCTTGTGATTACAGGAAATGATGATGCTCTTCTTCAACAAACCAAAGAAGACCTGAGTTCAGAATTTGAAATGACTGACTTGGGCTTAATGCATTATTGCTTAGGTCTTGAAGTTTGGCAGGAACCAGGGAAGATTTTCATCTCTCAACAAAAGTATGCAAGACAAATATTGAAGGCATTCGACATGGAGGATTGCAAGGAAATTTCTACACCTATGGAGGTCAACACAAAATTATCTATTGAAGATACTTCACCTCCAGTGGACATTGGAAGATACAGGAAATTAGTTTGAAGTCTCATCTACTTGTGCAATAGCAGACCAAACATCTCTTATGTTGTTGGAGTAGTAAGCAGGTTCTCTACTAAGCCTTGCCAAACTCATTGGAAGGCAAGCATGCGGATACTCAGGTATGTGAAAGGAACCACTGATTATGGTATTCTTTATGAAGAAGGATCATCTTTAGTCGGATATTGTGACTCAGATTGGGTAGGAGATATTGATACCAGAAAATCAGTTTTTGGATATTTCTTTTCTTTAGGATCAGGGATTTTCTCTTGGATCAGTAAGAAGCAACCGACTGTAGCATTATCTTCTACTGAAGCTGAGTACAAAGCTGCATGCGTTGCAGCATGTGAAGCAGTATGATTGAGGAGGATCCTATGGCACATAGGAATACAAGGACAGGAGGCTACAGAGTTGAAGTGTGACAACCAAAGTTGCATGGCCATCGCCAAAAATCCTGTTTTCCATGCACGTACCAAGCACATAGAAATCCAGTATCACTATGTGCGTGAGTTGATTGAGGACGGGGTCGTGGAGATAACCTATTGCCCTACTGAAGAAAATGGGGCAGACATCTTCACCAAGGCTCTTGGGAGAGAGCAACTTCTTCGACACTTTCCAAAGCTTGGGATTGGACCAAGGAGGTAGTTCACCATCGGGTGGACATTGAGGGGGGGTGTTAGATATGCTCAATACTCCACCCTCATGTGACCACAATGATCATGGTGCTCTAAGTTGTAAGGCCCCCATTATGAGGAGAAGCCATTATGAGAGCCCGGACATTTGTGGAACCCTAACTTCCAAGTTAGATGAGGTCTATGTGTGACCATTGATGGTTTGTGAGCCTAGCCGTTAGGTTAGGTAGGGCATAAACTTCCAGGCCATTGGGTTGCCATTTAAGGTGAAAATAAAGGCCCTGTGGCGTCGCGCAGTTTCCCCATAGAACCTTAATGGGGGGAGTGCAGAGGGGGGCTTGCCCCCTTCTACAAGGTCTAGGGGGCCTATCCCCCCGGCCCGTAGGGCCGAGACAGTAGGACTTCTAGTCGTGGAGATATTGTCGGATCATATATTTTGCCGACTATTGTGTATCTCCCAACTATGTTTATCTATACCGAACCACCTTGTCAAAGCTATATAAGCACGGCCCAGGTTGAGCTTTACATAGCATTGCGCACTAGTAAGCCCTTCATCTAGAGTCTGTCTAGATCGCCATCTAAGCTCCATAGTGGGAGTGCACGGGTGGACAACACCATCATTGTAATTGCCTTACGCTCCGCAATCTGAGAATTTGAGTTCTCTATCTCTCAGTCTGCGTCTATCTTTGTCTTCGTTTTTCTCTCAACTCTGTCTATAGGTCTATTCCGCTGTGCTGTTATTATTTCTTACATTTTCCTTACCCACTCGCAAGCTTATCTCTAGAATATTGAGGGTAGATGATGAAGTAATTTTTTAGCCTATATGATCTACAAACATCAATGGATTGTAATACAATTGGTAGAGACTTTAACAAAGATTTTGTAGCCAATTTGGAGTATGGTGATAGGTCACTAGTTTTCTACTATTGCAATTGGTAAATACTTTAACAAAGATTTTATAGCCAATTCGGAGTATGGTGATAGTTCACGAGTTTTCTATTCTGGTTGTCTTTTTTTGTGGATGAGTTTGATAGTTCCTTCATTCAAGCAGCTTAGCAAAGCACGGAAACTAAGGGCCTCAAATCAATCCGAACAAAGTGGAACCACCATATCATCTCTTTAGATTTGGAAAAAAAAACATTAACAAGACCATCAAAACCTCAATTTTTTTTGGGGTACAATGAATTGGAAACACACTCACACACCTAACCTCGTGAGGTAGAGGCACCCATCTTTGAGGAACTCATAGATATGTCCAGCCAAAACTTGAACTTAAAACTTCCTCCTAGAGAGTCAAAGAGTCAAGCCACTAACCTATGCGAGCCTGGACCAAGACCCCAACTTTTGCCTGTGGGCACTCCCGGAGGGCATGTTATACATTTAAGTATTGATAACGTTGCAAGCTGGGACGACGAGAATTTCTACACTTCTCTATATATTATTCATTTAGAATATATACAGATATGCTTTTGCCTAATTTTACCCGCACTGTATATGACCCTGCAAAACCTTTCACCATCTATGTTTTTGCGCAGTTCTTCAAAACCGATTGTATATCACGCTGCGAAACATACTAAGAGCTTGCATTTTCTCACCATTGTTTTGCCTCCGGCGCCCTTTGTACCATGCACATGTATCGGCACGGAGAGAGTGAGACGATAGATGTCGTCGATCCAATTCACGCCATTTGTTCGTGAGTATTTTTCATTGAGTTGTTGAAGGTGCCAAGAGATTGGCTTCATGTCTATCCCTTTGTTTTTTTTTTGAGAGTACAATGAATTCGAAAAACACACACTTCATCTCTTAAGGTAGAGGCACCCATCTTGGAGAACTCTGATGCATCCAGCTTAACCTTAGGAGGACTTGAACCCTGGCCATCTGTCTAGGAGTTCAAAGCTCATCCGCTAAACCAGGCCTGCTACAGTCTGTCTTTTCAAGCAAATCCAGTAAAAAGATGTTTTCGCTTTCATGTTATATGGTTGGTAAAAGTGAATAATATTTGCTGCCATTTTCCATTATTCATCTTTACACTGTAAATTCACGTGAACAAAACATTTTACTTGATTATGGTTGGTGTAATTGAGCAACAAAGTTCTTTACAAGAAAGTACTAATGGTAAAAGCAATAAACATCTTTTCGTACTCTGTAATTCTGATAAAGTGTTATGCACAACACATGAAATTCAATTAGTGGTTCATCTTCTGGGTCATCAAGTCAAAGAGGTCTTCACCATACTCGACAGTAACTCTTCTTCCACTCCATATCTGCCCGTTTTGTGGTTTTGAGCCTTGACTCGTTAGGCGAACATGATGATGACGTCTCCTTTCTCACATACACTTTGCTGGGCCAAAGAACAGGGAAGCAGTTTCTATGGCGTATGACGAAATACATGACAAGGTGCAGATCACGAAAGGAAGGACGTAGGAGTTATCGGGAACTACTCATGCGACGGGCTTGCAGACTATGACGGAATGTTTGGCTATGTGAAGGCTGAACTGACCGCCCTTGCCTGTGACATCTACCTTTGCATGGCCTGGTGGAGGGAGTAGATGAAAGGCTTGGACTAGGCGACCCAGAACCAGAGATACGATGGGAATGGCCAAGATGATACCCGGGCAGCTTCTCCGCCCCACGCCGAAGGGCAGGAACCTGAAGTCGTTGCCGTTCGCCTCAATCCGTGTACCCTCCTGCAGGAACCGATCGGGGCAGAACTTCTCCGGCATGTCCCACCACTCAGGGTTGTTGGCCAGCCACCAGGCGTTCACCAGAATCTTGCTTTCCGCCGGGATGTCGTAGCCTCCAAGCTTGGCTTGGTTCAGGTTCATATGAGGAACCAGCAGGGGGATGGCCATGTGCAGACGCATCGTCTCCTTCACGACAGCGTGAAGGAATGGCAGCCTCGGCAAGTCTGGCTCAGTGATGGGCACGCCCTTGCCGAGAACTGCATCCATTTCTTCCCTGATCTTGTTCTGAATGTCTTGGTGATTCACGATCTCCGCCAGTCCCCATTCGATGGTCCAGAGCGTAGTTTCAATGGCTGCTCATTGAAACAGAAAACGAATCAGTCGCTAAGTGCAGAAGCTCTGGATCATGCAATGCGTGGATCATCATCGATGCTATCAGATGATAGTATGCATACCTGCGACATTGATATTCTCCACGATATACAGAACATTATCTTCGTTGATTTCTCCGTTCTTCAGTGCATCGAGTATGTGATCGATTGCGCACTTCTCATCGTTTGCTGGAGGCTTCAGCTTGTTTAGTCTCCTGAATTTTCAGACACTGAGAAGACATCAGATTGCATTCGAGCAGATGCAGAGCGAGTAATAGGTTGCATGCAGTAAGAAGACTTACTTGCGCTCCTCGACGAAGTACTGATTGAACAGGCGCAAGCGTTCATCCTTCACCTTCTGACAGAGCTGCAGGTACCTGCGCAAGAAGGGACGAAGGACAGGAATGAAATCGCCATAGTTGTACTCGAAGCTCTGCGCCAACCGGCTTCTTTCACCATTCAGCCTCTTCAATTCAACAAACAGGGGATCATCCTCTCTCTCGAAGCGGCGGTTGAACATCATCCGATACATATTATTGTACATAAGCATTTGAAGGCGATGGCGGACGACAACTCCCGCAGTGGCTGCTCCAGGTTTGCTTTTGAGGTCCTCGATGGCAGAGCTAATCTCTTCCTCCCAGTGAACTCTAGATTGCTGCACGACCTTGTTGGTGAAGAACGGCACCGTCATGATCCGACGCATCTTGCGCCAGTGATCACCATACACGGTGAACACCATATCTTGACCCTTGCCTGTGAAGATATCGAATACCACGTTACGGGTTCGAGAGCCAAACTCCACGCCCTGAGTGTGCAGAACTTCCTTTGCCAGCTCAGGGGAAGACACTACAACCAGGTTCCGCTGCCCCATCTTGAGAAGAAATATCTCTCCGTACTTCTTTGCGAGCTGCGACAGATTTTCATGATTGAGATCATCTCCTACCTGCAGCCAGTTTCCGAAGATGGGAACGGCTAGTGGCCCAGGTGGAAGACGCAGTTTGGGCTTTAGAAAGTGAACGGCAGCCAGTGCTACAAGCATGACAGCAAGCAACGAAAAGAGCACCATTTCTGCGGAGGTTCCTGGTGCCAAAATGGCACCATTAGGGGCAGCCAGAGCGCTGCGTGAGAAGAGCGGGCGTAGAGGGTCGAGAACTCTGCTGAACGCCATGAAGACGGACTAAGCACAGGTATGTTCTGTGCAGTGTGGCAGGTGCGGGCTAAGAAGTAAGGCACTAGTAGTTGGCCGAGCGACGAAATATATAAGTCCTGCCACCTGGAATATCTGATTTCGTCGGGTGGACCGTTTCTAAAGTTCCGATGATGGTTAATATGTTAAGGTTTCTCTTGCTGAAGAGGGCGGGGCCGGGTTCGAGTGGATGACGTCACTTTTATGACGTCAATTGCTGACGTTTCATTGACATCATCATCCGCATGTCAATTCTTTGTACGCTCCACGTGAATGCGTGGCAATCTGGGAACCATGTGGACATGGCATGTACATCCAGGTTCAAATGCGTCATAGCTCCTTACAAGTTACACCACACATTTGAAGGAGAGAATGCAATTCAGGTAGAATACACTTCAAGGAGAGACTCTTTGATAATACAAACAATTCAAGATTATCAAGACAGAATGATTACCATGTGTTCAATCTTATTGAACTAGGGGCGAGATGAACTAGGGTTTTGTTTTGCTCTACGTGAGCATGTTTTCAGTTCGAGGTCCCTCTTCCCCCTTGCTCGGAGGGGGGCTCTGTTCATGGCCCTCCTTGAGGCCTTACGCAATAGCCTCGCGGAGTACAATGGATTCAATGAAAAGTTTCTCCTCGAGTACGGAAAGGCCTCTGCCTTAGGGGGTTCTGCGGGAGTGGAGCTCCATGCTCCTCTTGCTTGCACAGAAGTCACGGGCTCGAGGTTAAGGTCAACAACAGCTGACATGCAGAGAGTTTCTGGGAAAGCTCATGTTCAACCTCCGCCTAGATCCTATGCGGGCTTTGTTCGTCAAGAGGACCAAAGCCAAGGTGCATTTTTTTCTATGAATCAGCTTCCAGGTAACCCCCATGGCCCTCTGTCTCCTGGGAAAGATAACTTTGGTTTTGTCGAAGATCCTCATGAGCTCTATGTAGACGGTGAGGAAAGCGATGGTGAGGAGGAGACCTTAATAATAGAAAGGTCTTCTCTTGATAGTTGGCATGATCATCTTAGTAACAGAGTGGTTATTGGGTTGTATCATGGCCCAAGACCTCCTCAAGTAGTGCTTAAAGCTTGGTTGAAAACTCACTAGGAAGCTAGAGGGGTTTTAGTCAAGCTTGTCTAGTATTGTCCTAACAATTACTTTCTGTTTTTTTTTTTAGGATGCCAATACTGCCTTACATGTGTTAACTGAGGGACAATGACTTATTAGAAATACTCCTATCTCCCTGTTTAAATGGCACATTGACTATAACCCGAAAGGTCCCAAACCTACTAAAATCCTGATTTGGGTCAAGTTCCTGGACCTCCCTACCGACTTCTATCCTTGGGTGGAAAATATGGGTAAAAGGTTGGGTAGAGTGCTAGGACAAAGAACTAGAAACAATATTATTAATCCCAAGTGGGATCCTCAAATGTTAATTGAAGTTGATGTAGCTAAGGAGATAAAAACGCATATTGTGATTAAGGATACCAACGCTAAAAAGCTTCATGTTCAGAAGATAATGTATAGAAACATACCTAATGCATCCTATAACTGCTATAAACAAGGCCATCTCATCAAAGAGTGCCCCTTGATCCCAAAACAGGAAGAGCAAGAAGAGGTTATAGAAAAGAGTGCAGCTCAGGATGGGAATAGCAATCAAGCCCCTCAAGTCAAAAAATAAAACATAAAATTTAAAAAGAAAAGGTTTAAATCTGACAATATGTATAATATTCTTCTCAATGAGATTTCCAATCCGTTTGAGGGTAAAGTTAATCATGGTGTGATTCTAATTCCAAAAGTCCCCGTGACCAGACTTGAAAAGTTGTGGGGAAGAAAAACAAAGTTATCTCACCCCCCCAATGTTCTGATGACTTAGAAAAAATAGGAAATGATGTTCCAGCTGCCCAGGTAAATTCCCTCCGTGAATCACACCGCAAGAATTGAAAATTGGAGGAGACTCCCTCCTCTGCAACCTTAACAAGGTTTCTTCCAAGCACAAATGGTTCTATACCAAACATTGTGCTAGTAAAGAGGGATGTGCTATTGGTTTGTCTTCTTACCTTGCCCATGCTTTTTTATCTTGGTTTGCTAGTTCTATTGATCAATGGTGCTCTATCAAGCTCCATAATCCCTATGACACCATGATCATATCAGTTTATGCAGCTAATAATAGTCCTAGGCATACGCCTTGCTAGAATGAAATTGTTAATCTACAAGGCCCTATCATTTTAATCGGAGAAATATGGTTACTACTATTAAAGATAGATGGGAGGAAAAGGGTAATGTGATTAGAGGGGTTGAGAAGAATGCCTCCTTTGAAATGTGTAATTCCTTGGAGCTTGTGGACACTTCGCAGACTACTGGGTTTACTTGGTCCAATAAACATATTGGCAAGTCCTATACAGTTGCTAGACTTGATAGATGTTATACTAGCATCCCCTTTGTTCATGATTGTTGGGATATTAGTGCTAATTTGGACTATTCCCTCCTTATGCGTGACCACAAACCTCTGCTCTTGTCCTTCAAAAAAGGTTGCCCTACTTTGAGATCTGGCTGGACCCACATTGATTGTAACCTACTTAAGCTCCCTAGTATTTTGGCTTAGACTAAGAGCATTATCACTCATAATTTTAGTCATGCCAATTCTCCTAGCAAAGCCTGGGAGATTTCGGTTAAGGAGATTCAAAGATTGTTCACTCATTTTATGAAAAAAGCCAAGGACATTAGGCCCAAAAGAAGAGTTTCCCTTGAGGATAGATTGAGCTCCCTTGATGTTAACTCTCAAGAATACCATGATGTCTCTTTGAGGTTGTGCAAAGAGAGGTATCCTAAAGCTAGCTACTCTCTTGCTTCTTCTAAAGAAATTTGGAGTGAGAAGATGGATAGAAACAACAAACACATGTTTTGTATGATGAAAGAACATAAAGTTAGGGATTACATCCCTCCATCAAAAAAGAAAGAAGGTGGACATACTATTAACATTCAAGAGTCCTTACAAGAGGCCAAAAGCTTGTTTATGGGTGTTTTCTCTGGTACTCCCAAGTGGGGGGAGGATATCCAAAGGGCCAGAGCTACTATTGCCATGAAAAGGAAAAAAAATGATTTGTGAGAGCCTGGGATCCATTTTGGACCTGCCCCTCACTATCGATGAGATCAAAGAAACCATCCATAAATTGAAACCCTGTAAATCTCTTTGTATTGATGGATTACCCAATGAGTTCTTTATGATGCTGAATGAAATTCTAGATCCTTACATTCTTTTGATTTGGGAAGAGGGTTTTGGCAAAGGGTATCTCCCTTCTCACATCAACACTGGGGTGATCAGACTTATTCACAAGAGAGGCAACAAGGATAATCTCAACAACTAGAGACCCATTACCTGCTTGAACACCATTTATAAAATCTTTGCCTCTAACATTGCTAGAAGACTTAGTCCCATGATGAAATTCTTTATTTTGCATGAGCAAAAGGGATTTATTAAAGGCAAGTACATTTTAGATGCTATTATTTCCTTATGGGAAGGTATGGAATATGCTAAGGAAAATGACCAGGATTATTACTTTCTTAAAATTGATTTTGATAAGGCTTATGACAAAATAGAATGGGATTTCATCCTGCATGATTTAGGTTTAGGAAGGAGATTCATTAAGTTTGTGAGCACCTTGTTTGGTAATTCTTATTCTAGGGTTGCTCTTAATGGTCACCTAACTGAGCCTTTCAAACTTGTTAGGTCCATCAGACAAGGCTGCCCATTAGCCCCCCTCCTTTTTGCCATAGCCAGTGATGCCTTGGGATGGTTGGTTAAAGATGCCCTAGATAGTGGTCACATTAAAGGAATTGTTATTCCTAACTCCCCTTCCCCCCTTGCTTTGTAGATGTTTGCTGATGATACTAATGTAGTGCTAAATGCTGATATGGAGTCTATCAAGCGTTTTCTTGATTGCTTGGAATTGTTCTGTGTTGTTAGTGGATCTAAAGTTAATCATAACAAAGCTGGATTCAAAGCTTCCAACAATATTATTCCTGAAGGTATTACTAATTTGGTAATATTCTTAAAGATGGTGAAGTGTTTAGACTCTTGGGAATTCCCATGGGGTTTAATGTTTCTATGTCTCAAAGGTGGGATGGGGTTCTTGAAAAGTTCAAAAAACACTTATTTTACTGGCATGATTCTTACAGCTCCCTACCCCATAGATGCTTTATTCTGAATCATTATGTGTTACCTAAACTTGTGTTTTTTCTAGCCTACTAGTCTCCTTCCAAAAAGCAGGTCAATCAGCCTGTTTCCCTAGCTAGGAGATTTCTTTGGGATGGTAATGTTCATCACCAAAATCTTGTTGGAGCAAGACAATCAACAAATTGTGATTATAGAAAGGGTAGAAGTAAAGATATGAAGAGAAGATTGAAGATCAATGTCATGAATTGAAGGAAAGAATCAGATAGTAAAGTTCTTTGATCAAATGTACATTAGTTCTATAAGATACTTCAATATACTTGAAGTAATTACGAGTTAGGACTTGTATATATATATAAGTACATGTTTGTAATGGAGAGAGATATAGAGAAGTGAGTTGAGAGGAATTAGTGATGTACATTGTACAAATCATCCATCAGATGTATGAAGAATATAGATAAGTGAAAATTTCAGATATGGCGCGTCGATCTTCTCTCCCATTCTCCTTCTGTGTTTAATCTTTTGAGAAATCCTTTTGCACGTATCTAAGTCCATAGCTAATCTATCTATGGCTAGAATTTGAGAGGCTAATTGTAATCAGGTTGAGAGAATTTAGTTTAGGAACATTCATATGTGATGATGTTCTGAGAATCGACAAAACTGGCGCAGATTTCATGTTCAGAGAAATGAACATTACTCAGTGTGTGGTGTAAAGTTTTACACAAGTGAGGGCTTAAAATCTAAGTTGGAAGGTAAGCCATCTATGGCTAAAAGATCTTGATCAAACGGGTTCAACATTGTGAGAGCTGTAGCTAAGAAGTTGCAGGTGTCAAAGTCGCTACTACAGAGAAGGTGTGTTACACATAGGTAACTTGTTTGTATGATTTCTCAGGGTATACTAAACCATTTGAAGAGATTTAAGTTGGAGAAGGAGCGCAACCTTAAGGCGAAGTAGTCTACAAAGTTTTATAAAAAACTTTACACAAATGATTAGTCAATTAAGGATTAATCTGTAGCAGACTTTTCTGAGAAGTTGAATTTTTCAGAATAATCAATTTTCTGATAAATTGGTGAATGATCTCTAAATTTGGTGGAGTCTTAAGTTGATTTTGATATAGAGGTGGTCTAAATTCAAGGTTAACTTGTTCTTTTGGAGATTAACACTCTCCATCAGTGGTATCAGAGGAGGTTGTTTCAAAATTGAAGTGAAGAAGACTCCGACTACTGCAGAAATACAAATCTTTATATCTTGAAGGTGCAAAAGGATAAAGGTTGAAGAAAACTTGAAAGTAGACACATTGAAGCTATCAAAAGGATCAGAAGGAGCGAGACTCAAAGTCAAGGTACATTTATTTCTCATAAAGATTAAAGAGTTGACAATACAGGTAAAGAAATAATGGGAGATAGTCTCCAAATTGAGAAGCTGGATAGAGAGAACTATCCTGCATGGTCAATGAGGATGGAAGCTCATCTTATGAGCAAAGATCTGATGGGATACATCACAGGAGATGAAGAAAAGCCAGAATTTAGAGACTCTAGTGTTCCAACTAGAGAGGAACCTGCAGACTTGAAGACTTGGATGAAGAAGGATGCTCAAGCAAGGAGCATAATCTACATGGCAGTCAATGACTATTTGCTTCCTCACATTAGAGGACTTGAAAGTGCAAGTGATATTTGGAATGCTTTGGAGGAGCATTTCGAAAACACAACCAAATCAAGGAAGGCTTCACTATGGGCGGAATTTACTACCTTCAAGAAGAAGGCCTCACAATCAATCTCTGATTATGTGACAAAGATGAAGGACATTGCAGATTCTCTAGGTGCAGTGGATGAAGATATTGAAGAAGACAAATTGGTAAGACAAATTCTCACAGGGCTAAGAGGAGATGAGAAGTGGAAGCCTTTCATTTTATCTACAGAACTTTCATTAGATCACTTTACTCCTGATTTGAATCAATTGTTAGGTCATATGCTAACTTTTGAGAATGATATCAAAGGAGATGTTGATAAGAGTGCAGGTCATGCAATGTACTCTAAAGACAAGAAGAAAGCTAACAAAGGGAAGCAACAATCAGGTGAAGAAGAAGGTACTTCAAACCAAGCAAATTTCATAAGAGGAAAAGGAAATGGCAGAAGTAGAGGAAGAGGCAGAAACAACAAAGATAATGCAAGAGCTTGTTGGATATGTGGTAAGACCAAGCATCTATCTCATGATTGTTGGCACAATAATCAGAATAATAGTAATTATCAGAACTTTAATCAAAGAGCAAGAGGTGGTAGATTTCAGAGAGGAAACTTCAGAGGTAGAGGTGGTAGGAATCCTTTTGGAAGAGGTGGAGGAAGAAGCTTCCAAAATCAATCCTATAATAACACCTACTATAACTATGCATCAGATCAGAAGGAGGACTCGACTCTCATTATGAATGCAACATGTGAAACCTCACATGAGGACATGATAGTGTTCTATATTGATTCAGGATGTAGTAATCATTTAAGTGGAAATATTGCTTTGATGACTGATTTAGATCATAATGCAATTAACCATACAGTTCAGACAGGTGATAATACAAAGCATAAGGTAAAGTCAATTGGTTCAGTCAAAGCTAAAGATGGGAGCACTCTTCTGAGTAAGGTTCTTTATGTTCCCACAATCCCAAAGAATTTGATCAGTGTAGGTCAAATTGTGGAAAAAGGATATGAGGTAAGGTTCACCAATGATGGAGTTTATGTTGAAGACCCTAGTCAAGGGTATAAACAAGTTGTTACAGGAAAGAAAGAAGGAAGGCTCTTCACATTGAAGGTACAAGGAAATGTTGGACATGCTATGTTCACATATGGAGAGCAGAAGGTGTCAGAATTGGATCTTTGGCACAAAAGACTTGGACACTTTAATGAAAGAGGTATTAAAGAAATGATTAACAATGATTCAGTGCTTGGGTTGCCTAACATTGCAGGTCAACACATGACATACTGATGTGAGGCATGTCAATTAGGTAAGGCTCATAAGCAATCCTATTCCAAGCATGGGTTTATGTATTCAGAAAGACTTGAATTGGTGCATACAGATGTGTGGGGTCCTTCAAAGGACTTTAGTATAAATGGTTCAAGATATTATGTCATTTATGTTGATGATGCTACCAGATGGATCACAATTTATGTGATTAAAGAAAAGTCAGAAGTGTTTAATACATTTAAACACTATCATGCGTATGCAGAAAGGATTACAGGTCAAAAATTAAAGAGACTAAGGTCAGATGGAGGGGGAGAGTATTTTTCAAATGAATTCAATGATTACTTGTGGAATGCAGGTATAAAGAGAGAAGTTACTTGCAGGTACTCTCCTCAACAAAATGGGGTAGCAGAAAGAAGAAATAGGACTCTTGTTGAGTTTGCAAGGTCCATGATGAAAGAGAAGAATTGCCCAAATTATTTGTGGGCAGAGGCTGTAAATACAGCTACTTATTTGGTCAATAGATTGCCTTGTAAAGCTTTGCAAGGTATGACACCATATGAATCTTGGTGGGGTAAAAGACCTACCTTGGCTCATTGCAGAATATTTGGATGTTTGGCATATGCATATGTGCCATCTCAATTGAGGCATAAGTTGGAGCCTAAGGCAGAAAAGTATGTATTCATTGGTTATGATGATAAGCAAATGGGATACAGGTTGTGGAGTCCATCCACAAAGCAATTCCTTGTATCCAAGGATGTTACATTTGATGAGCAAGGTACTTGGTATGCAGGTAAATATAATGTACATGCAGATGATGAAGAAGTAGTGGATCAAAGGAAAGGTAAAGCAAAGATTCAATTACTTGATGAAAATGAAAATAATGAAGTACAGGTTGAAGTTGAAGAGAGGCCAAGGTTTGATCCAGAATGTGATGAACCAGAGACTTCAAGAAGTGCAGAAGTTAGGAGGTCATCTAGGCACAAATGGCAACCTACAAGGTATAGCTATGACACCTCATCCTTGACTACTAAAGATTATGCTTATTTGGTAAAAGCAGATGAAGATCCATCTACATATGATGAAGCCAAAGGCAAGAGAAATTGGGAAGAAGCCATGCAAGAGGAGTATGATGCATTGATACAGAATCAGACTTGGGATCTGGTTCCTAAACCTAATAGCCAGAAAATTATTGGATGTAAGTGGGTTTACAAAACAAAAAGATTTGCAGATGGAAGTGTGTCTAGGTACAAAGCTAGACTTGTTGTGAAAGGGTATGCATAGACATATGGAGTGTACTATGATGAGACCTATAGTCCTGTGGCAAAGATGACAACAATTAGAACCCTCATAGCAATTGCTGCTTGCAAAGGTTGGAAGTTATCTCAATTAGATGTTAAAAATGCTTTTTTGAATGGTTACATTTCAGATGAAGTTTACATGGAGCAACCAGATGGGTTCAAAGATCAAGTGAATCCAAATTATGTGTGTAAGCTCAAGAGAGCTTTGTATGGATTAAAGCAGGCCCCAAGGGCATGGAATTATAGGCTTGTAAAGTTCTTGAAGGATCTTGGATTTCAAGCATCAAAGGCAGATAGTAGCTTGCTAGTCAAAGCAAGTGAAGATGGATTCATTTATGTTTGTATTTATGTTGATGACATAATACTTATAGGAACAGATGATAAAGGAATACAAATGATCAAGAAGCAGATGGAGAAAGAGTTCAAAATCAGTGATTTGGGGAACTTGTCATTCTTCTTGGGAATGGAGATTTCTTATACTCAACATGGAGTATATGTGACCCAAGAAAGGTATCTTAAAAATTTGCTAACCAAATTTAAAATGGAAGATTGCAGGGTTGCACCCACACCATTGGAAGTGAACCATAAATTGTCTAGATTTGGAGGAGAAGAATTTAGAGACATGAAGCTTTATCAAAGCTTGGTTGGTAGCTTGATTTATGCTACATTAACAAGGCCTGATTTGTCATATGCAGTTGGTATACTTTCACAATTCATGCATTGTCCTAGAAAGGAACATTGGATTGCAGGACAAAGAGTACTTAGGTACATCAAGGGTACACTCAGAGAAGGGCTGTACTATGGATTTTCTTCTGATACAAGAGTGAAGATATATAGTGATGCAGATTGGGCAGGTAATGTGGATGATAGAAGATCAACCCATGGATATTTGTGCTATGTAGGAGACAAATTGATTTCATGGTGTTCTAAGAAGCAACATACAATTGCTTTGTCATCTACAGAAGCAGAATACAAAGGTATGGTGGAAGCTGCAAAGGAGGTATTATGGCTAAAGACACTTATGAAGAGTTTTGATGTTGTTCAGAGTATTCCTATTATTTGTGGAGACAATATGAGTTCTCTATACTTGGCAGCTAATCCTGTGTTTCATGCTAGAACTAAGCATATTGAAATACAATATCATTTTCTGAGAGAGAAGGTCATTGATAAGGAGATTGAAGTCATACACACTCCTACAAAAGATCAACTTGCAGATATGATGACAAAAAGTTTAGATGGACCAAAGTTACAAAAGTTCAAAGACATGGCAGGAGTAAAAAGGATGCAGACAATCACAATTGATGATTGAGGGGGAGCTGTTGGAGCAAGACAATCAACAAATTGTGATTATACAAAGGGTAGAAGTAAAGACATGAAGAGAATATTGAAGATCAATGTCATGAATTGAAGGAAAGAATCAGATAGTAAAGTTCTTTGATCAAATGTACATTAGTTCTATAAGATACTTCAATATACTTGAAGTAATTACGAGTTAGGACTTGTATATATATATAAGTACATGTTTGTAATGGAGAGAGATATAGAGAAGTGAGTTGAGAGGAATTAGTGATGTACATTGTACAAATCATCCATCAGATGTATGAAGAATATAGATAAGTGAAAATTTCAGATATGGCGCGTCGATCTTCTCTCCCATTCTCCTTCTGTGTTTACTCTTTTGAGAAATCCTTTTGCACGTATCTAAGTCCATAGCTAATCTATCTATGGCTAGAATTTGAGAGGCTAATTGTAATCAGGTTGAGAGAATTTAGTTTAGGAACATTCATATGTGATGATGTTCTGAGAATCGACAAAACTGGCGCAGATTTCATGTTCAGAGAAATGAACATTACTCAGTGTGTGGTGTAAAGTTTTACACAAGTGAGGGCTTAAAATCTAAGTTGGAAGGTAAGCCATCTATGGCTAAAAGATCTTGATCAAACGGGTTCAACATTGTGAGAGCTGTAGCTAAGAAGTTGCAGGTGTCAAAGTCGCTACTACAGAGAAGGTGTGTTACACATAGGTAACATGTTTGTATGATTTCTCAGGGTATACTAAACCATTTGCAGAGATTTAAGTTGGAGAAGGAGCGCAACCTTAAGGCAAAGTAGTCTAAAAAGTTTTATCAAAAACTTTACACAAATGATTAGTCAATTAAGGATTAATCTGCAGCAGACTTTTTTGAGAAGTTGAATTTTTCAGAATAATCAATTTTCTGATAAATTGGTGAATGATCTCTAAATTTGGTGGAGTCTTAAGTTGATCTTGATATAGAGGTGGTCTAAATTCAAGGTTAACTTGTTCTTTTGGAGATTAACACTCTCCATCAAATCTTGCCAAAGTCTCTTGGGATATATGCTCCCTCCCAAAATCCCAAGGGGGTTTGGGTATCCTTTGTCCTGACAAAATGTCTAACAACCTTGCTACTAAGTGGGTTTTAAGGAGTATTGGACGTACCGATATTTGGGCTGTTCTTTTGCAGAGAAACCTGTCTAAATTCTTCATCTCTGGTTATAAATCTTGGAGCAACATTAATCTGTGGGACATCATTGTTTCCCCTCAGCCTATAGCTACTGTTGGGAGCCAACTTGTGTGTAGATTTTGGAATGCCTAGTCCAAAGCTAAAAAGCAATTTGCTCCCAAAGGGAGCATGTTATGTGCTTCTGATTTTGTTTTTGCTGGAGTCCCCTTGGCTTGGATGGTTAGCTAAGTGAAACAATTGTGCTATTGCTATCAAAGAACATAAGTGCCATAAAGCTGGATTCAAAACTTGGAGTGACTTGATGGCTAATGGCGAGGTAATTATTGATCAATAGCTATTCAATCTTTCTGACATCTCTTTCTCTTGCTTGCAGGTCCTTGCAACTCACAAATCCATGCTGGTTGAGAAGCTAGAGGCTTGCCTCACGATCAGAGTGAGGCTTGCTGATATTGCTGGGCTTATCTTAAAGGAGTTCAAGAGGTCAAGAGGGAGCATTAATCAGATACTGCCCAAACTCAACAGAAGATGGGATCTCAGTTGTGTTGGAAGCGATTGATGGTACTACTAAGAATTGCCTTGTACCTACCCTATCAAACTTTAGAGGTGTGTTGTAGGCCCTCTTAGCTTGCAAATGACACCAAAAAAGTATATATGTGCTTTGGATTTGATCCCTCAAACAATTGAATCAAAATAGGTAACTTCACAAATAGCTAGTGATAAAACACTTGCTATTTTGGTCTTGACACCTGCTGGATCTTTTTCTCTCTGCTCACAATACAGTAATAATTGCTTAAATTCCTTCTGAGGGAATTTAATTAGCTTAGATAGATAATGATTACAAGTGAAATCAGTTAAAATGATCAACTATACATTGAGAAATCAATTTAGCACTTCAACCCTTACCCCCGACTTTTTAGGGATTGAGCAGAGAATGACCAAAGAACACTTCAACACAGATTTCTCCCAATTGGTTGAAGCAAATACCTTGAAACTTTGATAGTAGGAAGTAGACTTTGAGCTGCTTCCAATAAGCTATAGAAAATGAAAAAATGTGGAGAGATCACTAAGATATGATCATGCAAAGTTCATTGTTCTGTGTAGACATAGCAGAGAAGTCAACAGATGTGATCAATGAAGAGTATGTATTATAACACATGATTTTACAAGATCATTGGCATTATGATAATGCTCAATGATATTAGGATGAGTGAGCTATAGTGTATGCTCCTCAACCTCTACAAATGGTCAGAAAATGAGCTCCAAGAAGAGGCCCTCAGGCTGCAAGTTTAAAAGTCCTTTTTATATTGTTTATCTTCAAGTTTGAATTTTAAATTCAAACAAGGCTCCACCTAAAAGTGCTTGTCCAAGTTAGGAGATATTCTCTCATTGGTAAAACTTGTAGCTAATATGCTTCCTACCTCCACAAGATACAAGGCCCTTGAAAGATTCTCAATGCTTTTAACCTTTTACAAATGGTAATTGATCACAAGATTACAAGCTATGGTTCATGTGACTCATCACATGCTTCCTCATGTAAAATTTCAAAGTTAGCCAAATGTGAAGGCTTGTCCAATTGCACTAAGAGCTCCCCCTCAAGACAAACATATTGGCTTGCACTTCTTCATGAGTCTTCTTGAATATCCTGCAATTCAATCATAACTTTAAACCTGCAAAGATTAGTACCATCAAGTGCTTTGGTTAACAAATCTACACATTGCATGTTTGTAGATACATATGCCAATTGAATCTCCTTGCTCAATAGCTTCTCTCTAACATAATGATAGTGTACTTCTATATGCTTGGTTCTTGCATGCTAGATAGGATTGGCTGCAAGATGGAAAGAACTTGTGTTGTCACCAAAGATCATAGGTGAATGAGTATGAAGTCCCAAATCTGAATATAGCAATCTAATCCAAATGGCTTCTTATGTAGCATTGGCTAATCCCCTGTATCCAACCTCTGTTGAAGATAGAGCAATAGTAAGTTGATTCTTCGAAGACCATGAAAAAATGGGATTATCAATTTATCACCTGCAAAACAAAGATATCCAGAAGTACTACATCCTTACAACCTGCCCAATCTGCATCTGAGTATAGTTTAATGTCCAAATCTGATGTGTATGGGAAGTAAAGACCTTGATTTTGAGTACCTTGAGATACTTCAAAATTCTTTTAGCAGCTTCCAAGTGAGGTGCTCTAGGTTTATGCATGAATTGGCTTAGAACACTTACTCCATAATCTATGACAATCCTTGTCAAGGTTGCATAGTTTAGGCTTCCAACTATGCTTTGATATCTTGCAATGTCTTCAAGCAAATCCCCTTCATGAGCACTCAATTTATGATTTACCTCCATAGGGGTGCTAGCTATCTTTGCATTCTCCAAGTGGAACTTCTTCAACATGTCCTGCACATATTTCCTTTGAGTAATGTAAATTCCAGAATTTGTATAGACTAATTGAAGTCCAAGAAAGTACTTCCGAAACCCTAGGTCACTCATTTTGAACTCCTGCATCATTTGGTCCTTGATTTGCTTGATGCCATTGGCATCAGTACCTGTAAGTATGATGTCATCAACATATACACATAACTATATCATTTCTGAATTACTCCTATTGACAAATAGAGAAGAATCTGCTTTGCTCATTATGAATCCTTGGTCTTGAAGATAGGTAGTTAACATATGGTTCCATGCCCTAGGTGTGTGCTTCAAACCATAAAGAGCTTTGTTCAATTTGCACACATAATTTACCTTGCTTGGGTCTTCATAACCATGAGGTTGAGCCATGTAAGCCTCCTCTGAAATCCAGCCATCTAGAAAAGCATTCTTTACATCTAGTTGATACATATTCCAATTCCTAGATGCAGCCACACTTACCAATACTCTGATGGTTGGCATTTTAGCCATAGGTGAAAATGTCTCTTCATAATCAACTCCTTGGGTTTGTGCAAAACCCGTCGCCACAAGTCTAGATTTATACCTATTTATATATCCATTTGAGTTTCTCTTGATTTTCCAAATCCATCTAGAGCCAATTACCTTCATTGATGCCTTCTTGGGTACTAGCTACCAAGTATCATTCTCTTACAGTGCCTCTATCTCTTCATACATAGCCCCCTTCCATTCTGCCTTGGTACTTGCTTCTTCATATGAAGAAGGTTCTTCAAGTGATAAATCATTAGCAAGATAAATGGAATGCTTAGTACCTAATGAAGTATCATACCCATATCTGATTGGTTTCTTACTCTCTGTTTGTGAACTCCTCAAGGCTTGGTTGGATGATTTAGGTATGTCTTCCAACCTCTTCATCTTGGTCTTTCCTTTTAACTTCCATGCTTTGAACTCCTCCAAGTTGATGATGTCCTCATCATTTGATTTGATGTCTTCAATTGTGCTTGGTTCTTCCTTGGTGAGACTTGGAAATTCCTCTTCCAAATCATATGGCAATTTGACCTTCCTGCATTCACTTTCAAACCAAGAGTCATTCTAATCAAACACAACATCTCTACTGACCATAAATCCTTTGTTGGATGGATTATAAAACTTGTATCCTTTCTGATTTAAGTCATACCCTATGAAGATGCACTTCTTTGCCTTAGGGTCTAGCTTACCTTTGATTTGAGATGGAACATGCACATAAGCAACACATCCAAATATTCTACAGTGATCAAGTGATGGCCTCCTACCATGCCATGCTTCATATGGGGTCATCCCATCAAGTGATTTGGATGGCAACCTGTTAATAAGATAAGCGGCAGTAGACACACTCTCTGCCCACAAATAATTAGGCAATTTCTTTTCATTAAGCATGGATCTAGCTGCTCCCACAATCAACCTATTTGTCCTCTCTACTACCCCATTTTGCTTAGGGGTATACCTTGTACTAATCTCCCTTTTGATACCTTTGTCTTGCAAAAATGCATCATAGCAAAGGACAACCTACAAGAGAGGAGCTTGAAAGACTCAACTCATGGTGTGCCAAAGATGCTTTAGCAAGGTCATATTTAATGAATTCTATTTCTGACTTCCTTCTCCCTCACATTAGGAACTGTAAAACTTCCCAAGAGACTTGGGATTCATTGTCTTCATATTTTTCTTCCGACACAAGAGCTAGAAAAAATCAATTATGGATTGAGTTTACCACTCAAAGGAAGCAACCCAAGCAGAGTGTTTCAGAGTATGTGACCAAGGTTAAAGATGTGGCTGACCAATTGGCAAGCATAGGAGAGGACATTGAAGAGGAACAAATAGTGAGACAAATAATCAACGGCATCAAGGTAGATGATAAGTAGGCATCTTTCACAGCTGCTATGGACCTGTACATGAACATGCAAATTCCATATCTTACCACACGCATGGGACAACTCTTTACCGATGAAGCCAAGCTCAATAAAAACGGAGAACCATCAAAAGGTAACAACTCTTCTGTGTTGATATATTTAGGTAGTGATGTGTGTGAACACTCTAGGACTGCCGGGGCACTTTTTTCCCTCTTTAGGAGGTTTTTTTCCCCCGGCTTGTATATACGCCGATTGCCCTAATGGGCTACTTATCTTTGTACATTCTCTAGTAATACATTCAGTCTTGTGTGTTGTGCTCCAAGCTTCTTCTTCTTCCTTGTGTTGTTCGCGTGCTTCCGCAGACGTCTAACTCCAACAATTGGTATCAGAGCAGGTCGTCGCTTCTTCTAGGGCGCCGTCGACACTCCTCCGTTTGCAGTCTCAGATTCGCACGAAATTTGGTGAGCATACTCAGGGTGTTTCCGAGATCAAAACTGCTTTGCTCTGTCGTGCCGAAATCGCGATCTGAGCTCGTTTCGGCCTCCGAACGCACTATCGCAGTGCTTGTGCAGGCTATTTCGTCCTTTTGTGCCAAAGGTATATACCAGTTTCTGTTCGCCAGTTTAAGCGTCTTGAAGTCTGCTACAGGTCTAGCAGAACTCGTTTGGGCAGTTCCGTTCAACTTTTTAGATACAGTCAATTTTCTGCATCAAGGTATTTTAGTCACCGGCCATGGCTGAAAGCAGTGATGTATTCCGTATGTTGGCTGTTGAGGATAAGTTGGATGGTACCAACTACCCATTATGGGCTTATATGATGCGACATGTACTGGTTGCAAAAGGATTGTGGAACATTGTGCAGGGTGTTGAAAGACGTCCTGTTACACCTGTAACGACAGGTACTGCAAATATAGGTGTTGGAGCTGATGAAGATGGTGTCGAAGATGATATTCCGCAGATTCCTGTTCGTGCTACTGTTTCTGTTGCACCTACTGCAGAGCAGATTCGTTGGGATGGCAGAGATGCCCAGGCACATGCATTGATAGCTTTGTCTGTCAAACGTGCCATTATTCCTCATATTCGCTCTTGCAGAACAGCAAAGGATGCTTGGGATACACTTACCACTTTGTACCAGGCTAGGAATGAGGCTCGTGTTGCTTATCTCCGAAAACAGTTGGAGAGTGAGCACATGAATGAAGGTGATTCTATGGACAGTTTTCTTACAAAGATCAAAGACCTGAAGGAACAATTGATTTCTGCTGACGAGGTTATACCAGATAGTTCACTTGTGCAGACCGTTCTGAATGGTCTTCCTGATTCATATCAGAGTTTTGCCTCTACTCTTCGGTTGATGATGAAAGGCAATCCGAATGCCTTGTCATTTGAGGAATTAGTCTCTGTTCTGTTGCAGGAAGATCAGTCCAGGCAGAACAGGTCCATTATGCGTGTTGCAGATCAAGCTTTTCTGGCTAGTCAGAAGGGCAAAGGAAAATGGAGCTCTTCTACTAGTAAGCAGAAATCTGCAAATGCTGCACAATCGAAGAACCAGGATAAAGATGAAAAGAAATCAGAAAAGCAGAAATTGTTCTGCAAGTACTGTAAAGGAAATGATCATATTATAAAGAACTGTCCAAAACTGGCTGCTAAAGAGGCAAAGAAGAAAGAGGCTGGAATGGTTGTTGCAGAGGCCTCTACACCAAAAACCGAGTCTGCAAATCTTGTGCAGGAAGAAGAATGGGCGTTTACTACTGTCTGCAGTTTTGACCCATCTTCTCATGATCAGTGCATGTCTGCAGTAGACTCAGATGTTTGGTACTTTGACAGTGGGGCGACCAAACATATTACCTCGCAGCGCAGTTTCTTCTCTTCACTCGAGCCTGCCCCTACAGGGAATACTGTCACATGCGCCAATAACTCCTCTTATCCTGTTATGGGAGTTGGTAAGATCATTCTGACTACTGCTGATGGTAGTTCTTTCACTTTGTCAGATGCTTTATTTGTGCCAGGGATCAAAAAGAATCTGTTATCAGTTTCTGCATTAGCCAAGATTGGCTTGGTTGTGAAATTTGTTGATGACAGGTGTACAGTCCATGATCTCTCAAATGGCGATGTGATTATTGCTTCTGGCATTTTATGTCGTGGGCTGTATAAGCTCATAGACTATGAAAGATCTGTGAATGATTCGGCATGTGCAGTTCATGATTCTCAGGCTATGTCAGATGCAAAGCTTTGGCATGCACGCTTTGGTCATCTGAATTTTGCTAGTTTGTTACGCCTGCAGAAATCTGAAATGGTGTCCTCTTTGCCCAAACTTGAGGCACCTGGAAAACATGTTTGTGAAGGCTGTATTTTGGGCAAAATGCAGCGTTCTTCCTTTCCAAAAGATGGTTCAGTTCGGGCTACGCAGAAATTGCAGCTTGTACATAGTGATGTCTGTGGTCCTATGCAGACACCCTCTTTTGGAAATTACCTTTACTTCGTGACTTTCATTGATGATTTTTCCAGGCATGCATGGGTATATCCACTCAAAGCAAAGTCCGAAGTGTTCATGTGCTTCAAACAGTTTATGGTTTTGGCTGAAAATCTGTCAGCATGTAAAATGGGCACCCTCCGTTCTGATCGAGGGGGGGAATATATGTCTTCAGATTTTAATGCATTTCTGGCTGAACGTGGGATAAAACACCAGTGTATAGTGCCGTATACACCTCAACAGAATGGAGTTGCTGAACGAAAGAACAGGTCACTCATGGAGATGGCGAGGTGCATGGTCAAAAGTCAGGCTTTACCACATAGTTTCTGGCTTGAGGCTGTCATGTGTGCAGCATATGTACTGAACAGGTGTCCCACTAAAGCGTTGCAGTCTATCACTCCATATGAGGCTTGGCATGACCGCAAGCCATCTGTTGCTCATCTGCGTGTTTTTGGTTGTTTGGCATATGCATTAGTGCCTGAACAACATCGCAGAAAATTGGATGATAAGGCAGTAAAATGTATTTTTGTTGGGTACAGTTCTGAAAGTAAAGGCTATCGTCTGTATCATCCACAGACTAAACGCATTCTGGTTAGCCGTGATGTTGTCTTTGTGGAAGATGCTATTCAGCCATTGCTTTCATGTACTAAGGAGACATCTGTTAGCTCCAAAGACATGTATGATACTTTGATGCCTCTTTTTACAGGTGGACAGGCTAGTGTTGGTCCTAATGAGGCAACTTCTCAGCCTTTGCAGGTTTCATATGATGATGCAGATCATTCCATTTCTGATGCAGATTTACATGATGCACTTGTTGATGAGAGAGCTGATATTGAGCAGGCAAAAACTATGCCAAAATGGCTGGTGCAGACTTTGCGTGACAGCAAATTAGATGCTCCTTTGTCATATCGTACTCGTTCAGGCTCTCATAGTGCCTCCTTTGCATCAGATTGCTATGCTATGGCTGCATCTAGTCTCTGTGATGAGAATGAGCCTGTTTCTTTTGATGAAGCACAAAATTCAGAAAATTGGATGGCTGCTATGCAATCTGAATATGATGCTATAATGAAGAATGGTACATGGTCTTTATGTGACTTGCCTCCTGGCAAGAAGGCCATTGGCACTAAGTGGGTATACAAGCTGAAGCGTAAACCTGATGGTACAGTTGACAGGTATAAGGCTAGGCTTGTTGCAAAGGGTTATGCACAGGAAAGAGGCATTGATTTTGATGAGACCTTTGCACCTACATGCCGTATGACTACTGTTCGGAGCATTTGTGCACTTGCAGCCCATCATGGTTGGAATGTACATCAGTTGGACATTAAAACAGCATTTCTGAATGGTGACTTGCATGAAGAAGTGTATGTTTTTCAGCCCCGTGGCTTTGTGCAGAAAGGGCATGAAAACCAGGTGTGCAGGTTAAAGAAGGCGTTATATGGTTTAAAGCAAGCACCACGTGCTTGGTATGAGAAAATACATGCCTATCTGATTGCACATGGTTTTGAGAACAGTCCAACTGAAAGCACCTTATATGTTAAGCATGCTAATGATGTGCTTCTGATCATTGTTGTCTATGTAGACGACATGCTGCGCACTGGTCCTCTTGAGAAGCATATTGCTGATTTCAAGGCTGATTTGCATGCCTCATTTGAGATGTCTGATTTGGGGCATTTGCATCACTATTTGGGCATTCAGTTTATGCAAGTTGATGGTGGAATGGCTTTGTGTCAAACGCAATATATTGACACATTATTGCAGCGTTTTGGCCTTGAAGACTGTAAGCCTATTGCCACTCCTATGGAGACAGGTTTACGATTGAGTCTTCATGATGCTGGAGATGCATTTGATGCTGTTCTCTATCAGCAGGCTGTTGGATGCTTGATTTACTTATGCATTACTCGGCCAGATATTCAGTTTGCTGTCTCACAGATGAGCAGGTTTATGCATTGCCCAGGAGTCACGCATTGGAAAGCGGTTAAGCGCATCTTTCGCTACTTGAGTGGTACTCGGCTACTTGGGTTGTTTTATCCCAAGGGGGGATCACTACCGCCAGATTTGCATGCTTTTTCTGACTCAGATTGGGCTGGTTGCTATGACACTCGTGTGTCCACCAGTGGTTTTTGCTTCATGCTTGGTAGCTCATGTATATCTTGGTTGAGCAAGAAGCAGCCTACTGTGGCCACTTCCAGTTGTGAGGCTGAGTATAGGGCAGCTTTCACAGCGACTGTTGAGTGTGTGTGGCTCAGACGCCTTATGGCTGATTTGGGTGTTGGCCAGTCTTCTGCCACCACCATCTTCACTGATAGTCAGAGCGCATTGGCAGTTGCGAGGAACCCTGTGTTCCATGCTCGCACTAAGCACATTGAGGTGCATTATCACTATGTCAGGGAGAGGTTCTCTGCTGGGGAGATCAGCTTGGCATATGTGCCCACGCAGGAGAACATTGCAGACCTTTTCACGAAGGCTCTGCCTAGGGAGAAGTTTGAAGCTTTCCGCAAAGCTTTGGGCTTACTTCCTTTTGTGGAGTGATTTCCACATAGCTTGGCACTTCCTTATACATGAGTGCCAGCTCCTTGTTCACCGCATCACTCCCAGGGGGGATTTGTTGATATATTTAGGTAGTGATGTGTGTGAACACTCTAGGACTGCCGGGGCACTTTTTTCCCTCTTTAGGAGGTTTTTTTCCCCCGGCTTGTATATACGCCGATTGCCCTAATGGGCTACTTATCTTTGTACATTCTCTAGTAATACATTCAGTCTTGTGTGTTGTGCTCCAAGCTTCTTCTTCTTCCTTGTGCTGTTCGCGTGCTTCCGCAGACGTCTAAGTCCAACATTCTGCCCTATACACAGATAAAGGAAAGTCTAAAGATAAAGGAAAAAGCAAGAAAGTAGAAGATGAAGGCACTACTTCTCAAGCTAACTATGCAGGGAGAGATAGGAACTCAAGATGAAGGGGCACAGGATGTAAGAAAGGTAGGGGGAGACCTTTTAAATCTTCCCCATGCAATATATGTGGACTTTCTAATCACACTACAGATGAGTGCTATAGGAACTTCAAGAATCAGAGAGGAAGAGGATATCAAAGTGTGGCTACTCACAATCAAGAGGAAGATTCAACCATAATCAAGGATACAACCATGGCTACAACAACAACTGCAACAACAATTATCAAGGAGGATACAAATCAAGAAAGGAATTCAATAATTATAGAGAGGATCAAGAGGATTCTCTCCTCATTATGAACATGACTTTAAAACAAGGTATGAATGATGAGCACCTCTTCTATATTGACTCAAGTTGTTCAAACCATGTAGCAAGAAATGTAGATCTTTATCTTGAGGAAAAAAAGTGAAAGCACCAAGTGCAAATAGGTCATGACACCAAGCATTCAGTGGTCAAGGTAGGAAATGTCAAAATTTTTGATGGGAATAGAAATCTGTCACCTACTATCACCAAGAATCTGATGAGTGTTTGACAGATAGTGGAAAAGGGTTTGCAGGTTAGGTTCAACAAATATGGAGGCTTTGTGGAGGACCCCCAACATGGATTCATGAGAATTTCCAAGGGAGAAAAAATAGGTAGACTATTTACATTTGAGCTTGAGGACACTAGAAACATTGCACTTTATAATTACAAGGATCAAACATTGTCTGAGCTTGAGATTTGGCATAAAACATTAGGGCACATTGGTGAGAGAACCTTGAAGCAGATATGTAGAGATCAATGTGTGCTTGGGATACCTAATGTATCCAAGAAACATATGATCTATAAATGTGGTGCTTGAAAGTTTGGTAAATCACAGAGGTTACCCTTTACAAAGAAAGGCTACATGCATGAGGATTATTTGGAATTTGTCCACACAAATGTGTGGGGACCAAGCAAGGACCCTTCAATTTTAGGCTCAAGGTATTATGTGTCATTCATTGATGATTTCAGTAGGTGGACTATCTTGTACTTTATGAAACATAAAGATGAAGTGTTCAATTGCTTCAAGAAGTATCTTGCACTTGTGGAAAATCAAACAAGAAGAAGTCTAAAGAGGATAAGGTAAGATGGAGGAGGTGAGTACTTCTCTAATGAATTTCTGAATATGGGCATCTCCTGATATGTTTACATAGAGACTCCTTCCTTGTAGATATGTCTTCATCCTCAAGGACCATGCTTGATAATTATTCTTGTCCAATTTATCAATAAAAGAAGGGAAACCATCTCCCATTTTACCTCAACTTGCTCTGATACCACTGTTGGAAGAGATGGATGGATACCTCAAGAAAATGAGTTGGTACTGCTGAGACCTGCCTTGTACCTGCCCTATCAAACTTTAGAGGTGTGTTGTAGGCCCTCTTAGCTTGCAAATGACACCAAAAAAGTATATATGTGCTTTGGAGTTGATCCCTCAAACAATTGAATTAAAACAAATAACTTCACAAATAGCTAGTGATAAAAAACTTGCTATTTTGGTCTTGACACCTGTTGGATCTTTTGCTCAGTGCTCATAGTACGGTAACAATTGCTTAAATTCCTTTTGAGGGAATTTACTTAGCTTAGATAGCTAATGATTACAAGTTAGGGGGGAGGACATGGCCTGACAAGATGCATTAAAGAATGGATACTCTTTCTCGGATATGCATGCATACAGACATGAGGCTAGATCATCTGCTAGACATCTTCAAGAAGGTATGAACCCTCTGATGAATAAAGCCTATGCATGTGTTGCTTGCAATCACCAAAGCAATATTCAAGATGTAGTTCAAGGACACAATTCTCTAGTAACCATTTTACGCCTTACTTTGTAGGTGATCCAAAAGGAAAATATTTTGCTTATTTGAGCACTTGAGTCATGTAATACCTCCACCCAAGTGTCTACCATGAATTTAGATGTATTATCAAGGTTTTAGATTAGTTCCCCATGGTATAAAAAGAGGAGAGAAGTCGTGATCTTGTGGGAAGTCCAAGAGAGTCATATGTGTATCTCTACGCTGCTGTAGTTTTGTATGCAAAGATTGCAGAGCTTGTATCTCCCTCATTATATATCCAAATTAGATGTTTCCTATCTCATTTGAAAGCTCTTAGTGTCTAAATTCATATTTGCAATTTTTCATAATCATTGGATTTGTGAGCAGAGAGCCGTACTCTTTGCAAGTAGTGTGTGGTCTCGGGCTCATCCCTGCTGAAGGTCTCCATTAAACCTCAAACTTGCAGAGTTCATATCTCCTTGTGTATTTATCAAAATCCCGTGTTCTTTGGCTCATTGGAAAGCTCTTGGTCTCTTGTATATGTAGTTAAAAAAGGTTTAAAAAATCTAGAGTGAATAGAGAACAATAAGCTCTGCAAGCATGAATGGTTTTCTATGATGAAGTTTGTGCGAAGGTCAACTTGTTCCTAGGGGGTTCCACCTACTTCTAGCTATATTTTGGAGGTCCAACAATGTGAAGAGATGGATAGGTATGTGCTTGAAGATGAAGAGGTGTTGCAAAATCCTTGATCTACACCAGCCAAATGAACTCCAGGAGTATATGGTGGGCCCTTTTAGCTTGCCAATGAATGTATTGGACACCCTATATACCTTGGAAGATCACTCTCAAAAAGATAGATCAAAACAGATAAGTTGGAGTTAGCTCAGAGGTGAAAAACTTGCTATTTTGGTTCATACGCCTGTCCAGTGTTTTGCATAATTCTCTGAGCACAGCAACAATTAGCTTAATTTCTCTTGGGGAAGTCTATTTAACTTAAAGCTCTAACTTTCAAGAGTAATCTCATAAAAAATAATGAACCACACACTGAGAATGATGTTTAGCAAGCGATGACATCATCCCAATTTTCACGGGCTGCTACAGTTTGAGACCAGTAAGCAGAAAAATAAACATAACTCCAGGTTTAAGAAGTCAATGATTATGAAAATATGTATGCTTATACTAGAAAATATGCTGAATCCAACAAGCTTTAAATCATTGAATTTTTATAAGTACACACTGAGAAACAACTCTTACAAGATGAGTAAAAAAGTCGGGTACCTGACAGAGAAGTGAAAATGAACAAAGAGTGTTGACTTCAACTGAACATAACTGAAGATTGAAACACTCAAATGAAATGAAAATTGATGAGAATATAGTAGACTTATAGATCTAACTTTACCAAGTTAAATCACTGAAAATAATGCACCAAGCTCAACAAAACCATCTCTGCAATATGACTGAGAAAACTGAGAGATATGGCCGTGAGTAGTACACTTCACAAGAACATGGAAATATGAACTCAAATGATCATGAAAATGAAAGTATATTGCTTGTACAATACAATGGACTTACTGATACATATGTGTGCCTTGGAATCACACCTTGATATGGCATAAAGCTCAGTCTTGGAGGTCTTCACATAGGTCTCTCTAACCACGCCTAAAACTCCCATCTATTTATAGTTAAGCTTGGGAGGCTAACTTCCCTCAATCACTCTCCAATCAATTAGTGGTGATAAATTGATTCTCTACCTACCACAAATCACAAATTCGTGGCTCCTCTTTCCCTTTTTGATCAAGTGGACTCAACCACTTAAGATTCTCTCACTTTTACATTAAGTAAACTCTTCAAAAGTTACAAGAGGTAGTTTACAAGTGAACTTTACATTGTCTTCATTTTAAGGCTTCTTCTATGACTTTGTGGGACTCAAGCCAATACTTAGGATTGTCATAGACTTGCTCCAATAACTCCTCCTCAAGCCAAGTATGCTTGAGGTCTTCAATCTTCCAAGATTACTTGTAAACCAATCATAGCCTTGAATTTGCAAAGCTTTGTACCATCCAATGCTTTGGTTAGAATATCTGCACATTGTTGATGAGTGGACACATATGATATTTGAGTCTCTTTGCTTAGAACCTTCTCTTGTACATAGTGATAATGAACTTCCATATGTTTAGTCCTTGCATGAAAAATAGGACTAGCAGCCAATTGAATAGAACTCATATTGTCACCAAAAATAGTTGGAGTTCCAAACTCCAATCCAAGATCTTTGAATAATGTCTTCATCCACATAGCTTCTTGTGTAGCTATGGCAAGACCTCTATATTCAGCTTCAGTAGAAGAGAGAGCAATTGTGGGTTGCTTCTTGGATGACCATGAAATAAGCTTTGAACCTGCAAAGGTAAGATAACCTGAAGTGCTCCTTCTATCTTCTTTGGAGCCAGCCCAGTCTGCATCAGAGAATAGCTTCAAACCTAAATCAGATACATAAGGATAATAAATTCCTTCATTTATGGTTCCTTTGAGATACTTGAGAATCCTTTTGGCAGCATCCATATGTGGTTTCCTTGGTGTGTGCATAAATTGACTTAGCACACTCACACTGTAACATATATCTACTCTTGTCAATGTGACATAGTTGAGACTACCCACTAGACTTTGATATGATGTGATGTCCTCTATGAGTTCACCTTCATGTGAGCTCAATTTGTGATTGACCTCCATTGGAGTACGTGCAACCTTACAATCGTGCATCTTGAATTTTGCCAACATGTCCTTAATGTACTTTCTTTGAGTGAGAAACAAACCATGATCTTTGTAGACAACTTCCAAACCTAGAAGTAGGTAAGTGAACCCAAATCACTTATCTTGAACTCTTCTCTCATCTAATCTTTGATCTTCTTCATACCATCTGCATCATTTCCTGTCAATATAATATCATCTACATATACACATAGGTAGATGATCTCCGAATTACTCTTTTTAATAAAGAGTGAAGGATCTGCCTTGCTTGGTTGAAAGCCTTTGTCCTGCAAGAATGAAACAAGTCTGAAATTCGAAGCTCTTGGAGCTTGATTGAGACCATACAATGCTTTGTTAAGTTTACACACATAATCAGGATAAACTTGATTCTCAAAAGCAGGTGGTTGTGCCATATATACCTCTTCTGTTATCCAACCATTCAAGAATGCATTCTTTACATCTAGTTGAAGTATCCTCCAATTCTTGGAAGAGGCAATACTAAGCAAAACCCTAATAGTATGCATCTTTGCCATAGGAGAGAAGGTCTCCTCATATTCAATTCCCTGATTTTGTGCAAAGCCTTTTGCTACAAGCCTTGCCTTATACCTGTTAATGTAACCATCAGAATTCTTCTTGAGTTTAAAGACCCATCTTGAGCCTATTACCTTCATGGATGAAGTCTTGGGCACCAAATCCCAAGTGTTGTTTTCCTCAAGTGCTTCAATCTCTTCCTTCTTTGCATGCTTCCATTCTGTTTTTGCTTTGGCCTCTTCAAAGGATGATGGCTCCTCTTGGTTTATATCCTCTGCTATGTAGATAGAATGTTTAGTTACTAATGAGGTGTCAAACCCATACCTTTCTGGTTTTTTCTTTTCCCTCATAGATCTTCTTAGGCCATGATGTGATGATTCTGCAACATGTCCAAGTTCCTGCAGTTTTGCTTTACCTTTAGACTTCCATGCTTTGATCTTTTCCATCTGAGATTCTTCATCATCCTCTGAGGTGTCTTGTTCTTCAATCTTCAATTGTTCTCTACCAAGCTTTGGAAAATCTTCTTCAAGATCATATGGTAAATTGACCTTCCTGCATGAATCTTCATACCATGAATTGTTTTCATAAAAAACTACATCTCTACTTACCAAGAATCCTTTGTTGGTAGGGTTGTACAACCTGTAGCCCTTTTGATTGTTGTCGTATCCAATAAATACACACATTTCTGCCTTTGGATCCATCTTGCCTCTAACCTGTGAAGGAACATGAGCAAAAGCAATACATCCAAAAATTTTACAATGATCTAAGCTTGGACTTCTTCCATTCCAAGCCTCATATGGAGTCATCCCATCAAGGGATTTTGAAGGCAACCTGTCAATCAAGTAAGTGGCTGTAGATACAACCTCAGCCCATAGATAATTAAGCAAATGCTTTTCATTTAACATGGACCTTGCAGCTTCAACAATTGTCCTATTCCTCCTTTCTGCCACTCCATTTTGCTCAGGAGTGTACCTTGTAGTTACCTCTCTTTTAATTCCTCTTTCTTGAAGAAAAGAATCAAACTCATGGGAGAAGTATTCTCCCCCTCCATCTGACCTTAGCCTTTTTAGTGATTTACCTGTTTGATTCTCCACAAGAGCCAAATATCTTTTGAAACATGAAAAAACTTCATCTTTGTGTTTCATAAAGAATAGCATAGTCCATCTGCTGCAATCATCAATAAAGGAGACATAATACCTTGATCTAGATATTGAATCTTCCTTGCTAGGTCCCCATACATCTGTATGAACCAACTCCAAGAGATCTCCATGCATATAACCTTTCTTCATGAATGGTAACTTGTGAGACTTTCCAACTTGACATGCACTACACTTATAAATCATATGTTGTTTTGACAAATTAGGGAGTCCAAGTACACTTTGGTCCCTACAAATTTGCTTTAATGACCTTTCACCAATATGTGCTAACCTTTTGTGCCATACTTCCAATTCTATGAGTGTCTGACTACCATAATCAAAGAGAGCAATGTTTCTAGTGTCTTGTAATTCAAATGTGAACAATCTACCTGTCTTTTCACCTTTTGCAATTCTTTTGAATCCTTGACTTGGATCTTCAACAAATGCTCCTCCTTTTGTGAACCTGACTTGCAACCCTTTCTCTACTATCTGCCCAACACTTATCAAATTCTTTGTAATGGTAGGGACATAGAGTACCTTACTGAGTAGGTTGATGTTTCCATCAGGTGCTTTGACATTGCCTATTTTCTCCACAGGAGGTTTTGTGTCATCTCCTGTTTGTACCTCATGCTTATTCCTTGAATCCTCTAAATCTGATAGGAGTGCCACATTTCCTGCCACATGATTTGAACAACCTGAATCTATGTAGAAAACATGCTCATCAGCTTTACCTTGTGGTATAGCCATGTTCATGATCAATAATGAATCCTCTTTGTTTGAGTCTTTTGTGTAGTTATTGAAGTCTCTCCTTCCTTTGTAGCCTCCTTGATAGTTTGAATGATTGTAGTTGTTGTACTTTCCATGATAATTGTTGAACCTTCCTCTTGAGTAGCCATAACTTCCTCTATTGTATCCTCTGCCTCTTTGATTCCTGGAATTCCTAAAGCAATTTTCAGTTGTATGATTAGTTAGTCCACAAATAGAACATGAGTTGGAGCCTTGGGATCTCCGCCTGCCTTGTGTACCTCCTCTTCCTCTACCTCTGCCATGTCTTCCTCTACCTACATAGTTAGCTTGATATGTACCTGCTTCATCATCCACTTTCTTTGCCTTTCCTTTGTTATCTTTGGACTTGCTTTTATTAGTGTATAAAGCTGAAGATTGATTACCGTTAGAGCTTTCTCCATTTTTTATAAGCTTTGCCTCTTGAGTAAGTAGTTGTCCAATGAGTGTATTGAAATCAGGTACATGCATGTCTATGCACAAATCCATAGTTGGGGTGAATGCTTCCCACTTTTCATCTGCATTCAAGCCATTGATGACATGCCTTACAATTTACTCCTCATCTTTTACCTCTCCAATGCTTCCCAACTGATCTGTTATGTCCTTGAGCTTTGTGACAAAATCAGTCGCATTTAATTTGGGAGCCTTCTTGAGAGTTGTGAAATCCAGACATAGTTGATGCTTCCTAGCTTTAGTACTTGAAGAGAAGAAAGCTTCAAGTGCATCCCACACTTCCTGAGATGTCTTACAACTTCTAATGTGAGGCAACAAAAAATCTGAGATAGAGTTGAGGAGATAAGTCCTTGCAAGTGCATCCTTGGAGCACCATGTGCTCAATCTTTCTTGCTCTTCTTGTGTTGGTTGACTTTTGTTCCTAAAACTTGGCATAACTTCATCTCCAACCACATAACCATATAAACTTCTACCTTGGAGATAAGCTTCCATTCTTAATGACCAAGCTGAGTAGTTACCTTTGTCCAATTTGTCAATTGATGAAGGAAATCCATTTGCCATGTTGTCTAGCCTTGCTCTGATACCACTGTGAAGAGATGGATAGGTATGTGCTTGAAGATGAAGAGGTGTTGCAAAATCCTTGATCTACACCAGCCAAATGAACTCCAAGAGTATATGGTGGGCCCTTTTAGCTTGCCAATGAATGTATTAGACACCCTATGTACCTTGGAAGATCACTCTAAAAAAGATAGATCAAAACAGATAAGTTGGAGTTAGCCCAGAGGTCAAAAACTTGCTATTTTGGTTCATACACCTGTCCAGTGTTTTGCATAATTCTCTGAGCACAGCAACACTTAGCTTAATTCCTCTTGGGAACATCTAGTTAACTTAAAGAGCTAACTTTCAAGAGTAATCTCATAAAAAATAATGAACCACACACTGAGAATGATGTTTAGCAAGTGATGACATCATCCCGATTTTCACGAGCTCCTATAGTTTGAGACCAAAAAGCAAAAAAGTAAACATCACTCCAGATTTAAGAATTCAATGATTACGAAACTTTGTATGCTTATACTAGACCATATGATAAATCTAGCATGCTTTAAATCATTGAATTTGGGTAAGTACACACTGAGAAACAACTCTGACAAGATGAGTAAAAAAGTCGGGTACCTCACAGAGAAGTGAAAATGAACAGAGAGTGTTGACTTAAACTGAACATAACTGAAGATTGAAACACACACATGAAATTAAAATTGATGAGCATATATTAGACTTATAGAGCTAATTTTACCAAGTTAAATCACTGAAAATAATGCACCAAGCTCAGAGAAACCATCTCTGCAATCTGACTGAGAAAACTGAGAGATATGGCAGTGAGTAGTACACTTCACAAGAACATGGCAATATGAACTCAAATGATCATGAAAATTAAAGTATATTGCTTGCACAATAAAATGGACTTACTGATACATATGTGTGCCTTGGAATCACACCTTGTTATGGCATAAAGCTCAGCTCTTGGAGGTCTTCACATAGGTCTCTCTAACCACGACTAAAACTGCCATCTATTTATAGTTGAGCTTGGGAGGCTAACTTCCCTCAATCACTCTCCAATCAATTAGTGATTGATTTGATTCTCTATGTACCACAAATCATGAATTCATGGCTCCTCTTTCCCTTTTTGATCAAGTGGACTCAACCACTTAAGATTCTCTCACTTTTACATTAAGTAAACTCTTCAAAAGTTACAAGAGGTAGTTCACAAGTGAACTTTACATTGTCTTCATTTTAATGCTTCTTCTATGACTTTGTGGGACTCAAGCCAATACTTAGGCTTGTCATAGGCTTGCTCCAACAGCTCCCCCTCAAGCCACGTATGCTTGAGGTCTTCAATCTTCCAAGATTACTTGTAAACCAATCATAGCCTTGAATTTGCAAAGCTTTGTACCATCCAATGCTTTGGTTAGAATATCTGCACATTGTTGATGAGTGGACACATATGATATTTGAGTCTCTTTTATTACAACCTTCTCTCGTACATAGTGATAATGAACTTCAATATGTTTAGTCCTTGCATGAAAAATAGGATGAGTAGCCAAGTGAATAGAACTCATATTGTCACAAAAAATAGTTGGAGTTCCAAACTCCAATCCAAGATCTTTGAATAATGCCTTCATCCACATAGCTTCTTGTGTAGCTATGGCAAGACCTCTATATTCAGCTTCAGTATAAGAGAGAGCAACTGTGGGTTTCTTCTTGGATGACCATGAAATAAGCTTTGAACCTGCAAAGGTAAGATAACTTGAAGTGCCCCTTCTATCTTCTTTGGATCCAGCCCAGTCTGCATCAGAGAATAGATTCAAACCTAAATCAGATACATAAGGATAATAAAGTCCTTCATTTATGGTTCCTTTGAGATACTTGAGAATCCTTTTGGTAGCATCCATATGTGGTTTCCGTGGTGTGTGCATAAATTGACTTAGCACACTCACACTGTAACATATATCTACTCTTGTCAATGTGGCATAGTTGAGACTACCCACTAGACTTTGATATGATGTGATGTCCTCTATGAGTTCACCTTCATGTGAGCTCAATTTGTGATTGGCCTCCATTGGAGTACGTGCAACCTTACAATCTTGCATCTTGAATTTCGCCAACATGTCCTTAATGTACTTTCTTTGAGTGAGAAACAAACCATGATCTTTGTAAACAACTTGCAAACCTAGGAAGTAGGTAAGTTTACCCAAATCACTTATCTTGAACTCTTCTCTCATCTGATCTTTGATCTTCTTCATACCATCTGCATCATTTCCTATCAATAAGGATCTGCCTTGCTTGCTTGAAAGCTTTTGTCCTGCAAGAATGAAACAAGTATGAAATTCAAAGCTCTTGGAGCTTGCTTGAGACCATACAATGCTTTGTTAAGTTTACACACATAATCAGGATAAACTTGATTCTCAAAACCAGGTGGTTGTGCCATATATACCTCTTCTGTTATCCAACCATTCAAGAATGCATTCTTTACATCTAGTTGAAGTATCTTCCAATCCTTGGAAGAGGCAATACTAAGCAAAACCCTAATAGTAGGCATCTTTGCCACAGGAGAGAAGGTCTCCTCATATTCAATTCCCCGAGTTTGTGCAAAAAGCCTTGCCTTATACCTTCAGAATTCCGCTGTGAAACCCATACCTTTCTGGTTTTTTCTTTTCCCTCATAGATCTTCTTAGGCCATGATGTGATGATTCCGCCTCATGTCCAAGTTCCTGCAATTTTGCTTTACCTTTAGACTTCCATGCTTTGATCTTTTCCGTGTGAGATTCTTCATCATCCTCTGAGGTGTCTTGTTCTTCAATCTTCAATTTTTCTCTACCAAGCTTTGGAAAATCTTCTTCAAGATCATATGGTAAATTGACCTTCTTGCATGAATCTTCATACCATGAATTGTTTTCATCAAAAACTACATCTCTGCTTACCAAGAATCCTTAGTTGGTAGGGTTGTATAACCTGTAGCCCTTTTGATTGTTGTCATATCCAATAAATACACACCTTTCTGCCTTTGGATCCATCTTGCCTCTAACCTGTGAAGGAACATGAGCAAAAGCAATACATCCAAAAATTTTACAATGATCTAAGCTTGGACTTCTTCCATTCCAAGCGTCATATGGAGTCATCCCATCAAGGAATTTGGAAGGCAACCTGTTAATCAAGTAAGTGGCTGTAGATATAGCCTCAGCCCATAGATAATTAGGCAAATGCTTTTCATTTAACATGGACTTTGTAGCTTCAACAATTGTCCTATTCCTCCTTTCTGCCACTCCATTTTGCTCAGGAGTGTACCTTGTAGTTACCTCTCTTTTGATTCTTTTCTCTTGAAGAAAAGAATCAAACTCATGGGAGAAGTATACTCCCCCTCCATCTGACCTTAGCCTTTTTAGTGATTTACCTATTTGATTCTCCACAAGAGCCAAATATCTTTTGAAACATGAAAAAACTTCATCTTTGTGTTTCATAAAGAATAGGATAGTCCATCTGCTGCAATCATCAATAAAGGAGACATAATACCTTGATCCAGATATTGAAGCTTCCTTGCTAGGTCTCCATACATCTGTATGAACCAACTCCAAGAGATCTCCATGCATATAACCTTTCTTCATGAATGGTAACCTGTGAGACTTTCCAAATTGACATGCACTACACTTATAAATCATATGTTGTTTTGACAAATTAGGGAGTCCAAGTACACTTTGGTCCCTGCAAATTTGCTTTAATGACCTTTCACCAATATGTGCTAACCTTTTGTGCCATACTTCCAATTCTGTGAGTGTCTGACTACCATAATTAAAGAGACCAATGTTTCTAGTGTCTTGTAATTCAAATGTGAACAATCTACCTGTCTTTTCACCTTTTGCAATTCTTCTGGATCCTTGACTTGGATCTTCAACAAATGCTCCTGCTTTTGTGAACCTGACTTGCAACCCTTTCTCTACTATCTGCCCAACACTTATCAAATTCTTTGTAATGGTAGGGACATAGAGTACCTTACTGAGTAGGCTGATGTTTCCATCAGGTGCTTTGACATTGCCTATTTTCTCCACAGGATGTTTTGTGTCATCTCCTGTTTGTACCTTATGCTTATTCCTTTAATCTTCTAAATCTGATAGGAGTGCCACATTTCCTGCCACATGATTTGGACAACCTGAATTTATGTAGAAAACATGCTCATCATATTTACCTTGTGGCATAGCCATGTTCATGATCAATAATGAATCCTCTTTGTTTGAGTCTTCTGTGTAGTTATTGAAGTCTCTCCTTCCTTTGTAGCCTCCTTGATAGTTTGAATGATTGTAGTTGTTGTACTTTCCATGATAATTGTTGAACCTTCCTCTTGAGTAGCCATAACTTCCTCTATTGTATCCTCTACCTCTTTGATTCCTCGAATTCGTAAAGCAATTTTCAGTTGTATGATTAGTTAGTCCACAAATAGAACATGAGTTGGAGTCTTGGGATCTCCCCCTGCCTTGTCTACCTCCTCTTCCTCTACCTCTACCATGTTTTCCTCTACCTGCATAGTTAGCTTGATATGTACCTGCTTCATCATCCACTTTCTTTGCCTTTCCTTTGTTATCTTTGGACTTGCTTTTATCAGTGTATAAAGCTGAAGATTGATTACCTTTAAAGCTTTCTCCATTTTTGATAAGGTTTTCCTCTTGAGTAAGTAGTTGTCCAATGAGTGTATTGAAATCAGGTACATGCATGTCCATGTACAAATCCATAGTTGTGGTGAATGCTTCCCACTTGTCATCTGCCTTCAATCCATTGATGACTTGCCTTACAATTTGCTCTTCATCTATTACCTCTCCAATGCTTCCCAACTGATCTGCTATGTCCTTGAGCTTTGCGACAAAATCAATCACATTTTGTTTGGGAGCCTTCTTGAGAGTTGTGAAATCCAGCCATAGTTGATGCTTCCTAGCTTTAGTACTTGAAGAGAAGAAAGCTCAAAGTGCATCCCACACTTCCTGAGATGTCTTACAACTTCTAATGTGAGGCAACAAAAAAACTGAGATAGAGTTGAGGAGAGAAGACCTTGCAAGTGCATTCTTGGAGCACCATGTGCTCAATCTTTCTTGCTCTTCTTGTGTTGGTTGACTTTTGTTCCTGAAACTTGGCATAACTTCATCTCTAGCCCTATAACCATATAAACTTCTACCTTGGAGATAAGCTTCCATTCTTAATGACCAAGCTGAGTAGTTACCTTTGTCCAATTTGTCAATTGATGAAGGACATCCATCTGCCATGTTGTCCAACCTTACTCTCATACCACTCTGAAGAGATGGATAGGTATGTGCTTGAAGATGGAGGTGTTGCAAAATCCTTGATCTACACCAGCCAAATGAACTCCAGGAGTATATGGTGGGCCCTTTTATCTTGCCAATGAATGTATTAGACACCCTAGGTACCTTGGAAGATCACTCTCAAGAAGATAGATAAAAAATGATAAGTTGGAGTTAGCTCAAAGGTGAACAACTTGCTATTTTGGTTCATACACCTGTCCAGTGTTTTGCATAATTCTCTGAGCACAGCAGCAATTAGCTTAATTCCTCTTGGGAAACTCTAGTTAACTTAAAGAGCTAAATTTCAAGAGTAATCTCATAAAAAATAATGAACCAGTAAGCAAAAAAATAAACATAACGCCAGATTTAAGAATTCAATGATTATGAAAATTTGTATGCTTATACTAGACAGTATGCTAAATTCAACAAGCTTTTAATCACTGAACTTGGGTAAGTACACACTGAGCAATAGCTGTGACACGATGAGTAAAAAAGTCGGGTACCTCACAGAGAAGTGAAAATGAATAGAGAGTGTTGCCTTCAACTAACTATAACTGAAGATTGAAACACCCAAATGAAATGAAAATTGATGAGCATATAGTAGACTTATAGAGATAACTTTACCAAGTTAAATCACTGAAAATGATGCACCAAGCTCAGAGAAACGATCTATGCACTCTGACTGAGAAAACTGAGAGATATGGCAGTGAGTAGTACACTTCACAAGAACATGGAAATATGAACTCAAATGATCATGAAAATGAAAGTACATTGCTTGTAAAATACAATGGACTTACTGATACATATGTGCGCTTTGGAATCACACCTTGATATGGCATAAAGCTCAGCTCTTGGAGGTCTTCACATAGGTCTCTCTAACCACGACTAAAACTACCATCTATTTATAGTTGAGCTTGGGAGGCTAACTTCCCTCAATCACTCTCCAATCAATTAGTGATTGATTTGATTCTCTACCTACCACAAATCACGAATTCGTGGCTCCTCTTTCCCTTTTTGATCAAGTGGACTTAACCACTTAAGATTCTCTCACTTTTACATCAAGTAAACTCTTCAAAAGTTACAAGAGGTAGTTCACAAGTGAACTTTACATTGTCTTCATTTTAAGGCTTCTTCTATGACTTTGTGGGACTCAAGCCAGTACTTAGGCTTGTCATAGACTTGCTCCAACAAACAACATGGATGAAGATGATTGGGATGACTTAGACGAAATGGCTAGGTCTACCATTCGATTGCACCTGGCAGATGATGTTCACTTTACATTATTAGACTGTGAAAGTGCAGAGGATCTTTGGAAGAAGTTATGCAATACATATGAAAAAGAGACAGCATCAAATAAAGTATATCTGATGAGAAAGTTATATGACCTTTGCTGAAGGACACAAATAGTGTTGCTGCTCATCTAAATGCGTTTGATGCTATATTCTCCTAGTTAGAGACTCAAAAAATGGATATGGATAATGACATGAAAGTAGTCTTGTTGTTATGCACCTTGCCATCATCATGGGATACATTTTCCATAGTTATCAGAAATAGTGCACCTGGTGGTAAACTCATCTATGATGACATATGTGGAGGACTCTTGAATGAGGGGATTCATAGAGAATCTATGGTTGGCACTTAGAGTGGAGAAGCATATAACCTTCATGATTATTACCAAGGAACAAAGAAAAGAACGGTCAATGGAATAAGAGTAGAAGTAAACCAAGGAAGAGGGATATCGAATGCCATTATTGTCATAAGAAAGGACACATGAAGAAAGATTGTTCTGCATTAAAGAATGCTAAAGGTAAAGGACAGAAAGTTGATGGGCATGTTAAATAGCTACCTACACCATCTCCTTTGACAGTGAAGATTGAAGAAATTAATGTTATTTCTGATGATGTTGATGTGTTGACACTTGGTAGTACTGTGCCAACTAAGGCATGGGTGCTAGATTTTGGTGCTTCTTTCCATGTGAAACCACATAGAGAATGGTTCTCTAATTATGCAACAAAGTCTCTTGGTACCGTGAGACTTGGTGACTCTTACTGGTGTGACACTGTGGGGATTGGAGATGTGGTTGTGCAGTTCATTGATGGTTCAAAATTTACTATGCATAATGTATGCCATGTACCTCAGTTATCATGCAGTTTGATGTCAGTTGGTCAACTTGATGACCTTGGTTACAAGGTGGTCTTCTATGCTCAGTCCTTTTGCATATCAAAGGGAAATATGGTTATTCAAAAAGGAAATAAAGTTGGCTCACTTTATCCTTTATTCATATCATAGAAAGAACACTTTTTAGTTGTTACTGAAGAGCCCATGGCTTGTATTTGGCATGGTCGTTTGGTGCATATATCACGTAGTGGAATGGAGAATCTTTCTCGTTCTGGCTACTTATCTATGTTATCTTTCTTTGATTTTTCATTTTGTGAGCATTGCCAATATGGAAAGAAAATTAGGAATGTGCACAAAACGCACATTGACTCTTCAATTTAGCCTTTAGATCTCGTTCATACAAAGGTGTGTGGTCCTAGGCCCATAAGGTCATTAGGGCGTTCTCTTTATTTTTTCACTTTCATAGATGATGCTACTAGAAAAGTCTGGGTATATCCTATCAAAGTAAAGGATGAGGTATTCCCTACTTTCAGAAAATGTCTTGCTTCAATTGAGACTAAAAAAGGAACTAAGCTTAAGGCTTTATGTTCAGATAATGGGCTTGAGTATATCTCACATGAATTCAACCTTTCCTGACAGAGGAATTTCTAGAGATTTTACGACTCCTTATACCCCAATATAGAATGGTATAGCTAAAAGGATGAATATAACTATTCAGGATAGAGTAGTTTCTATGCTACATCATGCAAACCTTTCACAAGGCTTTTGGGCAAAAGCAGTATTGAGTGCAGTTCACGTGATTAACCTTTCAGTTAGGATTGCCAAAGCTCTCAAAGTGGCACAATGGTTATGGCCAGGGAAGCCACCATATTATGATCATCTTCAAGTTTTGGGTGTGAAGCATATGTTCATATACCTAAGAATCTTAGACAAAAGTTGTACCATAAGTCAAAGAAATGCATTTTTCTTGGATATGGTTAAGAAGGAAAATTTGGATATTGCTTATGGGATCCTAAAACATGATCAATAATAAAAAATAGTGATGTCATTTTCAATGAGTCTAAAATGCATAAGCAGCCCATTAAGGAGGCTGAAATAGAAGATTGGTCTTTTAAGATACTAGTCCTCGAGTTAGCATGCATAAAAATGCTGCAAATAGGGATGCTCAAGAGAATGTCCAATCAGATCAGTCTGTAGATGTTCCTATTCAGAAACCATTGAGACGCTCTACACATGTCTCACATCCACCTGATAGATATGTTCTAGGTTTGGATTTTGTTATGTTAACAGATGCTAGTGAGCCTGCTTGCTACAAAGAGGCTATGCAACCAATAGATCATGTGAAGTGGGAGTGTGTTATGAAGAGTAAGTTGGATTCTATAAGAATTGTACTTGGGATTTAGTACCTTTTCCAAAGGGCAAGAAAGCTTTACCATGTAAATGGGTATATAAGTTGAAATTCACATCAGATAGTGCTTCTACAAAGTATAAAGCACGACTTGTTGCAAAGGGTTTTAAGCAACAACATGGTGATGATTTTGAGGAAATCCTCTCTCTAGTGGTCAAGATGACTACCCTGCACATGTTGCTTGGATTCGTTGCGATGGAGGACTTAGAGCATCCAAATGGATGTGAAAATTGCTTTCTTGCATGGAGATCTTGCAGATGAGATCTATATGGAACAACCAAAGGATTATGTAGTTCTTAGCAAAGAAAGTCTAGTTTGTAAGCTCAAGAAGAGCTTATATGGACTTAAACATTACCCTAATGGTACCAAATTTTTTATGCTTTTTATGAATTCTCAAGTCTTTTCTCAAAGCAATGAGGATCATTGTCTCTACACAAAGAGATGCTCAGATGGCAGCTCCACCGAACACTTTTATATATGTTCTTTAATAAAACATAGTGGCCTGGTCATCCACAAACTATAAGCCCGACCACTTTCATAACATCTAACAAGTACGTGTTCATGCTCCCTGTGTACTATGTTTTTCTATGTATTCTACAACCTTTGTGTAGAGTGCCATGTGTGGTGCTTGGAGTTAGTTTTCTACTCTGAGGATATCATCATGGAGCTCTTATGAAGGAGGGCACACTATGCTGCATCGTCACAGAAATACTTCAGCTTGTCTCTAGATGAGTATAAAGAGAAGTTTCTACATCTTCAAAAATATGAATTGGAGGTTAGTGGGGATACTCTTAAGAGCAAGTTTATTAAAGGGGTTTGTGAGGAACTTCTTTATCAAGTGAAGGAATCTAGATGTTTTGACATATTAGATGCTATAACAATGGCTGAAAATATTGAAAAGATGGAAAGTTCAATATATAGAAGGCAAATAGAGCCACATTCACTACAATGGAACATAAGCCATAGAGACCTCCTACAACAAACATGAACAGCTAAAAGAGGACTTCATCTTCTAATCTTCATCTTCTAATAGAGTCTTCACCTCACTTCTAGTGAGGTGAAGACTCTATGGAGGCATCAACCCATCCATTGATAGTGCAACCCTAATTTTATTGAGCGGGCAAAAAGACCCGATTTGTATTTTCATTGCAGCAAGGAAGGACATCAGACATATGAATGCCTGAACAAGGCAATCTTTTGGCATGCACAAGCAAAGGTGATAAACATCATTGAGGAAGGTGCAACAATTGATAAAGTTGATGATGGCGAGAAGTTCTGTAACACTACTTTACCTTGCATGGTGACTTGTTTTTTCTCATGGTCTCCTATAATTACAATATTGGGTACGATTTCTACACATAAAGTCAAATTTCTAATCAATTTTTTTGAGCCATACTTCTTCTAATGCATTCCCCAAGTACGCATGCATAGGGCCACATTGCAAGGCCGTGCACAAGGCACATGTTTTCTTCAACCCATGCACTAACACAATTACTCATCAGTGATTATGGGTTATAAGTACATGGCATGAAAACCAAACATATGTTTGAAAGATCTAGAGGACATCAAGGTTATGACATCAGTAGCTATGAAGCAATTCAAAGCTGACAACTACTCAAAATCAACATTCACAACCCCTTTTGAGCAACTTGCAATTTGTGAAAGCTCAAAAATACATTCTCATGCAGAATCCAAGAAAGAAGTACATACAATGGGACTAAAACTTGCAAAGGCTAGTAGTGATAAAATGACAAATAGGAGAACCCACCTTGGTGCATTTGGAATGCAAACCGCTCTTTTTGATACATGATGAACACTACCTCTCAAAGTACTACATGGAACACCCACTCCGACAAAGGTCTATCAAGGACAGCAGACTTAAGAGGGGGGGTGTTGGCACTCAAGGTCAAGCACAAGGCATGGGAATGCATCAAAGAAGTGGACATACAAGAAGATGGAGCATGTAGGGAGCTCCAGGAAGTATATGTCAAACTTTCAGAAGAAACTTTTATAAAAACAATGATTTGATCAGTAGAAAACATTGTAAATATCATTTCACATTTTTGCAACTCCATTTTGTGAAAGCCAAGGAATTGTTGAGCTTGAGGACTATTACAAGTACCTACATATCAATTTTCATAATTTGTAGACTTTTGAGCCCTCAAATAATCCTTCGAACCTAATTTTTAACTAGGCTGGACATTAGGTCTCGACAGGGCAAAAACCTAGTCAGAAACTATAAAAAGAGCTAGAGAGCTCATTTTTGGGGTTAGAAAGTTGGGAATTGAAGTGAAATAGAGCTTCTAATCTTGTTTTTGGAGAATTAAAGATTCCATTGCTCCATCTCTTTGTCTTGTCATGTGTGCATGTGTGTGTGTATATGCATGCATGCTTGTGTGCTTCTCACTCACTCATTTGTGCACTTCACTTGCTCATGGTCATCATACACTCCTGATGTGTTCCTAGATTGACAATTGTGAGGTGGATCTCCTTAGGTTGATACTTGCCATTGTGCTAGAGTGACACAAGACTCCCAAGAAAACTATGAGACAAGTAGGATGTAGCTTTAGACAATACACTGAAATATGTCCAATCCTAGAGCTACCTACCCTAATCCTAGATGGCTTATTGAGTGCAAAGCTACGATCATATGTCTATCTTAAGCAACCCCAAACCATAAAGCAATGTGTAAGAATGTGGATTGATGTTGAGGATAATTTAGGTGATGATTTAGAACTCTCTAAACTCTATAAGGATTCAAATTCGTCTACTAGCTCTACTTCCAAACCCTCAACCTCAATAGATGTATTAGTAGAATAAGTGCCTCAAACGTTAGGAGTACCTACTAGACAAACCTCGAGAATGGTCATAGGAAAATGTTGTTACACTTGTGGAGGATACCACATGGTAAATGTTTGCCTCTTGCAAGCTTAGAATTCAAAAAACTTAAGTGTTCAATACTGCACTATTGAGAGAAAATACGTAAATCTTACTACACAAGATTGTCCCTTAAATAAACACGCAATTAGGCAAAACTACTAGCTGCACTACTAGTAGCCAGGTAGATATAAAAACCAATATCAATAGCCATACTAAAGTCCATAATAGAACTACAAGCCACATTGTCACGCACAACCTAGATCCCAGACAGATCTAGATCAACAACCACCACCTTGTTGAAAGTGTAAACTATCCAAGCTTTAGGTGGATAAAAGGGTCAAAAGACCATAATGTGGACAAAATTCAAGACTCAAGTCACTTAGGGTGGTCTCAAGGTTGGGCAAAGTCCGGCAAGGCAGTCCTAAGGTGGTGGAAAAGTCAGGAGAGGCATCCAAAAGCTACAAAAGAAGGTGAAGAGTCATCAATTGTATGGAAGTCTTGTAGTTCATTGAAGACTATGAGAAATATACTCAAGGAGGCTCAAGGAGAGAGCCATACAAGGCTCAAGGAGCTGAAAAAAAGAAATCCATGCTAGGAAAAATGTAGAGGACATCACATGCATAGAGGAGGATCAAGGAGGAGCTATCAAGCCCACAACCCCTCTAGTCTCTTGTAGATATAGATATAGTCTACTTATAACAGTTGTCATGCTTTGTGTACACATCCAATTCAAGAGATTTAAGGTGTATTCTTTTGCTTATATATGTATCTTACTTGGGCTAAGAGGACTTCTTGAACTCTATAGAGAAATTGGTGTATTTCTATAACCCCAATTTCTACATATCCTACATCTCAGAATAGTTTCTTTTGTATAGAATTTTTGACTAACCTAAACAGATCCATTTGTGATGTTCTATAGCTTGTTGGAAATATTATGAACCCTAATAAGGTTTTCTATAAGCTTAGGTGATTTGGATTAGTGTAAGGTAGGTGAATCAAAGTTTTGTTGTAGTGTAACAAAAAAGGTGTATGAAGGGACCTAGGTATTGGTTCATTTCACTTCTAGTGTGCAAATATGAGGGACTAAATTCCATCACTTGGTACTAGATAAGGAAACATCATTTGAAGACTATAGGAGAAGGAAACAAAAGCTTGGATATCAAGGCAAAGAGGTACATTTCAGTGTAACCCTAATTTCACATTCATTATGGAAAATCTAGGTAAAAAATTGGAGTTGCGTGACAAAGACATGGAGGTTCAAAGTAATGTAGTACCTCATGAGAAAAGGTATGGCCTATTGTGTGTGGAGATGAAGATAATCCCGATACAGATCCTAAAGATCTAAAGATTACCGATAAAGAGTTGAAGATGTTGAAGGATTGGGAGGAAAAGAATAGGAGAGCTATCTTTTACATATCATAGGTAATCTCTAACACTATCATTGATCATATATCATAGTTTGATCATGCTAGAGATGTTTTGAGGCCTTAGAGAAGATATATTCCACTTACACAAGAATGAGAAAGATGTAGCTTACGAATGAACTCCATTATTTGAAGAAGGGTAATGGTCAATCTATTTGTGACTGCACCTTGAGGGTGAAGGAGTTGAGGGAGCAATTGGTATCCATTGGCTGCAAAGTAGATGAGGAAGACCTTGTGCAGATTACTCTCAATGGGCTGAGAGGGGAAGACAAGTAGAAACCCCTCATTACTACCATCTTGTATAGAGATCCTCTACCGATTCTTGAGGATTTGATCCCACACCTAGTGGCAGAAGAGGTTGCCATAGGAGACACATCCAAGAAGGATGGTCACTCATAGGTCATATCTTCTAGCAAAGGCAAAGGCAAGAGTGGCAAGAAGGGGAAAGGAGGAAAAAGCAAGTGGAAGCAATCCAAGGAAGAAGATGCAGATTCAGAAGGAGATAGCAAGGCATCCTCTTCAAGGACGGGCAAGAATGGCAAAGGGAAGACCAACCCTCATCAACGTAAAACTTGTTTTATATGTGGTAAGTAGAATCATATTTCTTCAAATTACTCATTCAAGGATGACAAAGGTAAGAAGAAGGAGCAAGGGAACTATGCTAACAACTCCAAGAAGGATGATGAGAAGGAGATCCTCCTAGCCATGCGAAATGGCTACACTAGTGATCCCAAGGACATTAAGTGGCTCATAGGCTCTGGATGCTCTAATCACATGCTCAACATATGGATTCAAATGTCAATTTAAGCAAGGCTGATGGTAAGAAGCTAGAAGACCTTACACTATACAAGAGAATTGTGGGATCATTGATCTATGTTACACTCACAAGACCTGACTTGTGCTACATAGTTAAGGTTTCTATCTTAGTTCATGCATGCAGCCATAGATAGCCATCTCAATCATGCAAAGAGAGTGTTAAGGTATGTGAAGAGTATAGTTAATCATGGGTTGCTATACAACTATGATGAAGAACTTCAAATAAGAGCATGGAGTGATGTAGATTGGGCAAAGAGTGTTGATGATAGTTGGTCAATTTCTAGCTATGTTTTCATGCTAGGTACAAAATCAATTTCATGGATGAGCGAAAATCAACCCATAGTTGCATTGAGTTCAACAAACACTGAATATAGAGCCTTAGCCCTCATTACATTTGCAGCAATGTGTCTTAAGAAGCTCTTCAAAGATTTTGGTATACAACTTGACCAATTCCAGTTTATAGAGATAACATGTCAAGCCTACATCTTGCTAACAATCCCATGTATCATGCAAGGACTAAGCACATTGAGGTACATTACCATTATGTGAAGGAAAAGTTTGCAAATTGGGACATTAATGTTCATTTTGTAGGTACAAAGGACCAAGTTTCATATATCTTCACCAAAAGCTTGGATTTGTCCAAGTTAAAAAAGTCTTCAAAGGCTATGATCTTACTTGATATGGACATTGCCACCTTAAGCTTGAGGGGGAGTGTTGAAAGTGTGAACTATGCAAGCTTTAGGTGGATAAAGGGGTCAAAGGACCTTAATGTGGATAAACTTCTTAGCTCGAATCAGTTAGGAAGTATCAAGGTTGGGCAAGGTTGAGCAAGGCAGTCTTGAGGTGGTGGAAAAGTCAGAAGGTTGGGCAAGGTTGAGCAAGGTAGTCCTAAGGTGGTGGAAAGGACCTTAATGTGGATACACTTCACAACCCAAATCACTTAGGAAGTCTAAAGGTTGGGCAAGGTTGAGCAAGGCAGTCCAAAAGCTACAAAACAAGGTGAAAATTCATCAATTGTATTGAAGTCTTGTAGGTCATTGAAGACTAGGAGACATTTACTCAAGGAAGCTCAAGGAGAGAGTCATCCAAGGCTCAAGATGTTAAAACAAATCACTCCAAGCTAGGAAAAACTCAAAGGAGGACATAACATGCACAGAGGAGGAGTAAGGAGGATCTATGAAGCCCACACCCTCTATAGTCTCTTGTAGGTATAGACATAGTTCGCTTATAATAGTTATAACTCTTTATGTACAAATCCAATTCAGGATATTTAAGGTGCATTCTGTAGCTTATATGTGGCTCTTATTTTTTGTAAGAGGACATCTTGAAATCAGTTTTATGTGCATAGAAATTGGTGTATTTGTGTAACCCTAATTTTTGCATATCCTATATCTCTGCATATTCTATTTTGTATAGAGCTACTGAGTGACCTAAATAGATCCATTTGAGGTTTTCTATAGCTTGTTGGAAAGCTTATGAACAACAATAAGTTGGCTAACAGCTTAGGTGATTTGGATTAGTATAAGGTAGGTGAAGTGGAGTTTCGCTACAGGGTAGCAACGGTGTATGAAGGGACCTAGGTATTGGGTTCATTTCACTTCTTATGTTGTGCTAGATGATAACTTAAATAGACCATTAGTGCCAGCATCCTCAATGATCTCAGATAGTGATCCTAATGCTCAAAGTTTTTACTCTACTCATCTAGATAGCCCATTGGCTTACTATGCACAATCCCATGAGCATAATGAGATCTATCAATACAAAGCACTAGTGATGGAACCTAATTGGGAGCCTAAATACTCCAATGTAATGTATGCAGGTAGGAACTCAAAAGAAGGTACCAAAGATGCCTATAGACAATATTGGAGATATTAGTAAAGGAGAAGAAGGAAACACTTATCTACCTATCACCTACCAAAGCTATACGAAGAAAGCAATCTTAGACTTAGGAGCAAGATTTTCCATTGCCACCACTTTCCTCTAAAAATGTCGGGGCAAAATAGCTTTACTAGATGTTGAAAATCAAGTCTCAATCATGCAAAAAGGCTCATCCACGAGTTTTCCAAGTGGACCAACAAAAAAGGAGGACCCAAATCATGGAATAAAGTTATAAGCTCCACCAAACTCAATCAAATTTAAATCTCATCAAATGAACCACCAAAACGTGCACCTACACTGATTGCTGGGTGGTTAGCTAGATTGTAGCAAACGTAAAACTCTATATAAGCATCATCCCACCTTTGTTCCTTGAGTTTTATGCATTCCATGAGTTTCCCACTTAGTTTAGTGAAGTCATAAACTCCAACAAACAGCCCCCTTGCTTGTTTACCTCATTTTCTCATGATTTTGCTCCTCTCTATCTAGATGTGTAGTTAGGCTTTTCCAAATCTGATTGTACCAGATTGTAGAGCATTATTTGCTCTCTCATTGTACTCATTTTCATTGATTTCAAGTTTCCTTTGGTCTCTAATATTGTTCACTGAACTTTGCCAAAGTTTCAAGTTATTTGGCTGAGTGAGTTGTGAGAAATTTCCAACTTTGTGACAGTATATCTCTGCACATAGTTTGAAGAGGGTGGTTCTCCCAGCTGGAATATCCATTTGGGAGGGTTTAAAGCTTGTTAGGTAGCTCTTGTAGTCTAATAGAAGTCTCCAAAATGTTATTTTAAGTCTTGGTATTGGTGTAGAGAAAAGTTCAGAATAGTGAGCACATATCATTGCTTGTGGACCTAGTGGAGGGCAACCATCTTCCATTTTTGCATTGGGGTGTTAGAATCATTCCCCATCAGTGGTATCAGAGCCATTTTGGAGGCTTGGAGACATGAGTGGCATCTTATTGAAAACTTGAAGGGATCAAGACAACTCATGGATGCACAAGGAGGACTCATCAAAGCAAGACAACATCAAAAGGGGGCTATGTCGATCGAGATCTCAACTAGTCGAAGGTTGGCAAGGGAGAAGCTATCAAAAGGTAATATCCACACCTTCTAAATCATACAAAAACTTGAGGAGAAGCTAGGGGAGCATCTTACAGCTCAGTATGGCTGAGTATAATGCACAAATAGAGAAGTTAGAGAAAGGCAATTATAAACCATGGAAATTTAGAGTTCGCAACTACCTTATGGTCAAAGGATTGTGGGGATTAGTGAGCAGCACGGATCCAATGCCTCATGTACATGATCCACCACTTCAAGGGTAGGTCAAGGCACTTAATGAATGGATAGAAAGGGATAGGAGAGTCATATTCATTCTATCCCAACACATAAGCAATAGCATGATAGGGCATATACAAGACTTGGACACATCCAAGAAGGTTTGGGAGACCTTGGAGAGATTGTACTCTTCATCAACCAAGGCAAAGAAGATTCAGCTCAAGAATGAGCTGAATAATCTTAAGAAATCACCAAGTACTAACATAAATGAGTACATTTTGAAGGTTAAGGAGCTTGCATATGCTTTAGGCTCAATTGGGAGCCCAATCGAAGACGATGACCTTGTTGCACACACTCTCAATGGCTTGAGAAAGGATGAAAGGTGGAAAGCATTCACCACATCAGTTTATGTGAGGGATTCCCTACCAGAATTTGATCAATTCGTCACATTGATGGTGACCGAGGAGATGAAACAAGGAGGTTCACAATCAAAGGGTAGCCAAGCCCAAGTTTTCTATGTAGGTAGAGGCAAAGGCAAAAGAGGTGGACAAAACTCCCAAGGCAGAGGGAGAGGAAGGTCAAACTCAAGCTCAAGCAACCAAGAAGGCTCCAACCAAAGCTATGGATCCAGAGGAAGAGGAACGAGTAGAGGAAGAGGAGGAAGATCACATGGAAGAGAAGCATCCAATGGAGAATGCTACAATTGTGGAAAACCGGGCCATTATGCAAGAGATTGTTGGTCCAAAGGAGGAGGCAATCAAGGGTACAAAAGGCTCCAAGGTAATTATGCTAGTACTTCAGCAAATTCAGAAAATGAGAACTTACTTATGATGTATGGTTCAAGTGAAAGAGTCAATTCAGATTTTACATGGTACATTGATAGTGGTTGTAGCAACCGTATGAGTTGCAATAAAGATGTTTTCTTTAATTTACATTCACCCATCACTCAAGGACATGTAGAGATAGGGGATGACACTGAGCACAAGATTACACATGTGGGAGATGTTGCATTGAATGGATCTCAAATCCCCAAGGTGTTGAAGGATGTGTTGCATGTGCCAACCATCACAAAGAACTTGGTTTCAGTAGGTCAAATGGTTGAAAGAGGTTATGAGGTGAGGTTCAATGAGCAAGGATGTTTTGTTGAAGACCCCATGCAGGACTACATGCTCATAGCAAAAGGAAAAAAGCAAGGAAGACTCTTCACCATGGAGGTAAATCCATCAACCCCTCACACTATCTACTTGTCAATTGGAAATAAACAGATTGCAAAAATCGACTTATGGAATAAAAGAATTGGGCACATAAACTTACAAAGGATGAAGGACATGCAAAGGAAGGGCTTGATGAGTGGTCTACTTGATCTTAGATCTCATAATATGCAACATTTTTGCCATGCCTGTCAATTAGGAAAACAAAGCAGATTGCCATTCAATAAGGGAGCACATGTGAGCAATGAAGTGTTGAATCTCATACACACAGATGTATGGGGACCTACAAGGGAGCCATCCATTGGAGGTAATAGATATTTTTTCACATTTATAGATGATAATTCAAGGTTTGTTTGGATGTATTGCATGAAGTCAAAGTCACAGGTGTTTTACCACTTCAAGAGGTTCAAAACCTAGTGGAGAAGGAAACAGGGAAGTATATAAAGACTCTCAGATTGGATGGAGGGGGAGAGTATTTTTCAAATAAATTTTCAAATTTTCTACATGACCATGGCATCAAAAGGCAATTCACTTGCAGGTGTACACCTCAGCAAAATGGGGTGGCAGAAAGGAAGAATAGATACATAGCAGAAGTGGCTAGATCTTTGTTAAATGAAATGAATGTTCCTAACTCTTATTGGGCTGATGCAACAGATACAGGCATATACATTATGAATAGGTGTCCAACCTGAGGAGTACATGGAGTTACACCTTATGAAGCCTGGTGTGGTAAGAAACCCAACCTTTCACATCTCAAAGTATTTGGTTGTGTGTGTTATGTTCACATACCTCAAGAATTGAGACACAAGTTAGACCCAAAGGCAGATAGGTGTATATTTCTTGGATATTCTTCAGAGAAAAAGGGTTTTAGATGCTATAACCCTTGCACCAAAGAGCTTAAGGTATTTAGGGATGTAATATTTGATGAGTTGTTGCCTTAGTATGGTAGCAAAGATGTGTTACAGGTTGACGATGCACATGAAGCTGAGAAGAAGTTCAAAGAGCAACAACAAAGCATGAAGATAAGTGGTCCAACCACTTCAAGCACACCATCATAGGAGAGCACTACATCAGCTTGGCATGGAAGGACAAGGAATGAAGCTCATTCAAGTGAAGGAAGTAGCAAAGGAAAGGAAAAGGCAAATGACGAAGACCATCGATGGGTAGACATGGAATCTACAAGTGATGAAGATATGGAGAAATTAGAAACTCCAGGATTTAAAGCATCTAAACCAAGGAGGAGGAGATTCCTACTACCTAATGGTGAGTTAAGGTCATCCAATAGGGTTGAATACCCTTTTCAAAGGTTAACTTATGATTCATTCATTGCAAGACACTATGCCTACATGAGTCAAGTTATAGCTTGTGAAAAACCTAACTTTTTTGAAGAAGAAAATAAGCATAAGAAATGGATTGAAGCCATGGAGGAGGAATTCAAAGCACTTGAAGAAAATGATACTTGGTCATTGGTGCCAAGAAAAAAGGACATGAAATTCATTGGCAACAAATGGGTGTACAAGTAAAGAGGCATGCAGATGGGAGCATCTCTAGGTATAAAGCAAGGCTAGTTGCTAAAGGTTTTGCTCAAACCTTTGGCATAGAATTTGAGGAAACATTCAGTCCAGCAGCTAAGATGTCCACCATGAGAAGTTAAAAGGTTGGAAGATGTACCAGTTGGATGTGAAGAATGCTTTCCTAAATGGAGAGCTTGAAGAGGTAGTCTTTATGGACCAGTCCCAAGGCTTTGGACATGAGAGGTTTCCACATCATGTATGCAGGCTAAAGAAGGATCTTTATGGACTCAAGCAAGCACCAAGAGCTTGGAACCAAAGACTTGTGGATACTTTGTAAAATGTGGATACAATCAGAGTCTTGCAGACCCATCACTCTTTGTGAAGAAGGAAGGTAGCCAAATTGTTTTCATTTGTATATATGTTGCTGATTTGATCATTACAGGGGATGATGAAGCCAATATCAAGGACATAAAGAGGAAGCATGGATGTGAGTTTAAAATCTCAGATTTAGGGATTTTAAGGTACTTTCTTGGGATTGAAGTACTATATAAAGAGGAAGGTATATACTTTATGCAAAGGAAATACATTCTTTATCTTTTGAAGAAGTTTGTCTTGTGTGGTTGCAAGCCCATTTCAAATCCATTAGAAGTAAATGTTAAACTAAGTGCTCATGAAGGTGAAGAAGTGAAGGATGTGACCATGTATAGGTCAATAATTGGTTCTCTCTTGTATGCTACTATGACAAGACCTGATATTGCACATGTAGTTGGTGTGTTATCTCAATTTTTGCAAGCACCATGAGTATCTCATCTTGTTGCAACCAAAAGGGTACTTAGGTACCTCAAAGGATCAGTGAATGAAGGTCTATATTATCCATTTGATGATGGATTAAATGTACAAGCTTATTGTGATGTTGATTGGGCAGGTTCTGAAGATGATAGAAGGAGCACTAGTGGATATGGTATCATGCTAAGGAAGAAGACCATCTCATGGATGTCAAAGAAACAACCAACCGTGGCTCTTTCATCGATCGAAGCTGAGTATAGAGGCTTAGCATAAGTCTCATGTGAGCTTATGTGGCTCAAGAAGTTGTTTGTTGATCCTGATTTGCAGTTTAAGCAAGTACCTATTTTTTGTGACAACATAAGTAGCATATGCTTGGCTCAAAATCTGGTGTTCCATGTAGGGTCAAAGCATATAGAAGTGCATTACCACTTTATTTGAGAGAAGATCATGTCAAAGGATTTCAAGGTGGAGCATGTCAATACAAAGGACCAATATGCAGATATGTTTACCAAAGCATTGGATGGAGTAAAGCTACAACACTTCAAGGCATGCATTGGAATGAAGGACCTAGGCATTGAGACTTGAGGGGGAGTGTTGAAAAACAAGTCTCAATTATGCAAAGAGGCTCAACCACGAGTTTTGCAAGTGGAGCGATAAAAAAAGGAGGACCCAAAGTCATGGAATAAAGTTAGAAGCTCCACCAAACTCAATCAAATTCAAATATCATCAAATCAGCCACCAAAAAGTGCACCTACACTGATTGGTGGGTGGTTAGCTAGATTGTAGGAAAAGTAAAACTCTATATAAGCATCATCTTTGATGGAGAGTGTTAATCTCCAAAAGAACAAGTTAACCTTGAATTTAGACCACCTCTATATCAAGATCAACTTAAGACTCCACCAAATTTAGAGATCATTCACCAATTTATCAGAAAATTGATTATTCTGAAAAATTCAACTTCTCAGAAAAGTCTGCTGCAGATTAATCCTTAATTGACTAATCATTTGTGTAAAGTTTTTTATAAAACTTTGTAGACTACTTCGTCTTAAGGTTGCGCTCCTTCTCCAACTTAAATCTCTGCAAATGGTTTAGTATACCCTGAGAAATCATACAAACAAGTTACCTATGTGTAACACACCTTCTCTGTAGTAGCGACATTTACACCTGCAACTTCTTAGCTACAGCTCTCACAATGTTGAACCCGTTTGATCAAGATCTTTTAGCCATAGATGGCTTACCTTCCAACTTAGATTTTAAGCCCTCAGTTGTGTAAAACTTTACACCACACACTGAGTAATGTTCATTTCTCTGAACATGAAATCTGCGCCAGTTTTGTCGATTCTCAGAACATCATCACATATGAATGTTCCTAAACTAAATTCTCTCAACCTGATTACAATTAGCCTCTCAAATTCTAGCCATAGATAGATTAGCTATGGACTTAGATACGTGCAAAAGGATTTCTCAAAAGATTAAACACAGAAGGAGAATGGGAGAGAAGATCGACCCGCCATATCTGAAATTTTCACTTATCTATATTCTTCATACATCTGATGGATGATTTGTACAATGTACATCACTAATTCCTCTCAACTCACTTCTCTATATCTCTCTCCATTACAAACATGTACTTATATATATATACAAGTCCTAACTCGTAATTACTTCAAGTATATTGAAGTATCTTATAGAACTAATGTACATTTGATCAAAGAACTTTACTATCTGATTCTTTCCTTCAATTCATGACATTGATCTTCAATATTCTCTTCATGTCTTTACTTCTACCCTTTGTATAATCACAATTTGTTGATTGTCTTGCTCCAACAGCTCCCCCTCAATCATCAATTGTGATTGTCTGCATCCTTTTTACTCCTGCCATGTCTTTGAACTTCTGTAACTTTGGTCCATCTAAACTTTTTGTCATCATATCTGCAAGTTGATCTTTTGTAGGAGTGTGTATGACTTCAATCTCCTTATCAATGACCTTCTCTCTCAGAAAATGATATTGTATTTCAACATGCTTAGTTCTAGCATGAAACACAGGATTAGCTGCCAAGTATAGAGAACTCATATTGTCTCCACAAATAATAGGAATACTCTGAACAACATCAAAACTCTTCATAAGTGTCTTTAGCCATATTACCTCCTTTGCAGCTTCCACCATACCTTTGTATTCTGCTTCTGTAGATGACAAAGCAACTGTATGTTGCTTCTTAGAACACCATGAAATCAATTTGTCTCCTACATAGCACAAATATCCATGGGTTGATCTTCTATCATCCACATTACCTGCCCAATCTGCATCACTATATATCTTCACTCTTGTATCAAAAGTAAATCCATAGTACAACCCTTCTCTGAGTGTACCCTTGATGTACCTAAGTACTCTTTGTCCTGCAATCCAATTTTCCTTTCTAGGACAATGCATGAATTGTGAAAGTATACCAACTGCATATGACAAATCAGGCCTTGTTAATGTAGCAATTCTTCTCCTCCAAATCTAGACAATTTATGGTTCACTTCCAATGGTGTGGGTGCAACCCTGCAATCTTCCATTTTAAATTTGGTTAGCAAATTTTTAAGATACCTTTCTTGGGTCACATATACTCCATGTTGAGTATAAGAAATCTCCATTCCCAAGAAGAATGACAAGTTCCCCAAATCACTGATTTTGAACTCTTTCTCCATCTGCTTCTTGATCATTTGTATTCCTTTATCATCTGTTCCTGTAAGTATTATGTCATCAACATAAATACAAACATAAATGAATCCATCTTCACTTGCTTTGACTAGCAAGCTACTATCTGCCTTTGATGCTTGAAATCCAAGATCCTTCAAGAACTTTACAAGCCTATAATTCCATGCCCTTGGGGCCTGCTTTAATCCATACAAAGATCTCTTGAGCTTACACACATAATTTGGATTCACTTGATCTTTGAACCCATCTGGTTGCTCCATGTAAACTTCATCTGAAATGTAACCATTCAAAAAAGCATTTTTAACATCTAATTGAGATAACTTCCAACCTTTGCAAGCAGCAATTGCTATGAGGGTTCTAATTGTTGTCATCTTTGCCACAGGACTATAGGTCTCATCATAGTCCACTCCATATGTCTGTGCATACCCTTTCACAACAAGTCTAGCTTTGTACCTAGACACACTTCCATCTGCAAATCTTTTTGTTTTGTAAACCCACTTACATCCTATAATTTTCTGGCTATTAGGTTTAGGAACCAGATCCCAAGTCTGATTCTCTATCAATGCATCATACTCCTCTTGCATGGCTTCTTCCCAATTTCTCTTGCCTTTGGCTTCATCATATGTAGATGGATCTTCATCTGCTTTTACCAAATAAGCATAATCTTTAGTAGTCAAGAATGAGGTGTCATAGCTATACCTTGTAGGTTGCCATATGTGCCTAGATGACCTCCTAACTTCTGCACTTCTTGAAGTCTCTGGTTCATCACATTCTGGATCAAACCTTGGCCTCTCTTCAACTTCAACCTGTACTTCATTATTTTCATTTTCATCAAGTAATTGAATCTTTGCTTTACCTTTCCTTTGATCCACTACTTCTTCATCATCTGCATGTACATTATATTTACCTGCATACCAAGTACCTTGCTCATCAAATGTAACATCCTTGGATACAAGGAATTGCTTTGTGGATGGACTCCACAACCTGTATCCCATTTGCTTATCATCATAACCAATGAATACATACTTTTCTGCCTTAGGCTCCAACTTATGCCTCAATTGAGATGGCACATATGCATATGCCAAACATCCAAATATTCTGCAATGATCCAAGGTAGGTCTTTTACCCCACCAAGCTTCATATGGTGTCATACCTTGCAAAGCTTTACAAGGCAATCTATTGACCAAATAAGTAGCTGTATTTACAGCCTCTGCCCACAAATAATTTGGGCAATTCTTCTCTTTCATCATGGACCTTGCAAACTCAACAAGAGTCCTATTTCTTCTTTTTGCTACCCCATTTTGTTGAGGAGAGTACCTGCAAGTAACTTCTCTCTTTATACCTGCATTCCACAAGTAATCATTGAATTCATTTGAAAAATACTCTCCCCCTCCATCTGACCTTAGTCTCTTTAATTTTTGACCTGTAATCCTTTCTGCATATGCATGATAGTGTTTAAATGTATTAAACACTTCTGACTTTTCTTTAATCACATAAATTGTGATCCATCTGGTAGCATCATCAACATAAATGACATAATATCTTGAACCATTTATACTAAAGTCCTTTGAAGGACCCCACACATTTGTATGCACCAATTCAAGTCTTTCTGAATACATAAACCCATGCTTGGAATAGGATTGCTTATGAGCCTTACCTAATTGACATGCCTCACATCTGTATGTCATGTGTTGACCTGCAATGTTAGGCAACCCAAGCACTGAATCATTGTTAATCATTTCTTTAATACCTCTTTCATTAAAGTGTCCAAGTCTTTTGTGCCAAAGATCCAATTCTGACACCTTCTGCTCTCCATATGTGAACATAGCATGTCCAACATTTCCTTGTACCTTCAATGTGAAGAGCCTTCCTTCTTTCTTTCCTGTAACAACTTGTTTATACCCTTGACTAGGGTCTTCAACATAAACTCCATCATTGGTGAACCTTACCTCATATCCTTTTTCCACAATTTGACCTACACTGATCAAATTCTTTGGGATTGTGGGAACATAAAGAACCTTACTCAGAAGAGTGCTCCCATCTTTAGCTTTGACTGAACCAATTGACTTTACCTTATGCTTTGTATTATCACCTGTCTGAACTGTATGGTTAATTGCATTATGATCTAAATCAGTCATCAAAGCAATATTTCCACTTAAATGATTACTACATCCTGAATCAATATAGAACACTCTCATGTCCTCATGTGAGGTTTCACATGTTGCATTCATAATGAGAGTCGAGTCCTCCTTCTGATCTGATGCATAGTTGTAGTAGGTGTTATTATAGGATTGATTTTGGAAGCTTCTTCCTCCACCTCTTCCAAAAGGATTCCTACCACCTCTACCTCTGAAGTTTCCTCTCTGAAATCTACCACCTCTTGCTCTTTGATTAAAGTTCTGATAATTACTATTATTCTGATTATTGTGCCAACAATCATGAGATAGATGATTGGTCTTACCACATATCCAACAAGCTCTTGCATTATCTTTGTTGTTTCTGCCTCTTCCTCTACTTCTGCCATTTCCTTTTCCTCTTATGAAATTTGCTTGGTTTGAAGTACCTTCTTCTTCACCTGATTGTTGCTTCCCTTTGTTAGCTTTCTTCTTGTCTTTAGAGTACATTGCATGACCTGCACTCTTATCAACATCTCCTTTGATATCATTCTCAAAAGTTAGCATATGACCTAACAATTGATTCAAATCAGGAGTAAAGTGATCTAATGAAAGTTCTGTAGATAAAATGAAAGGCTTCCACTTCTCATCTCCTCTTAGCCCTGTGAGAATTTGTCTTACCAATTTGTCTTCTTCAATATCTTCATCCACTGCACCTAGAGAATCTGCAATGTCCTTCATCTTTGTCACATAATCAGAGATTGATTGTGAGGCCTTCTTCTTGAAGGTAGTAAATTCTGCCCATAGTGAAGCCTTCCTTGATTTGGTTGTGTTTTGGAAATGCTCCTCCAAAGCATTCCAAATATCACTTGCACTTTCAAGTCCTCTAATGTGAGGAAGCAAATAGTCATTGACTGCCATGTAGATTATGCTCCTTGCTTGAGCATCCTTCTTCATCCAATTCTTCAAGTCTGCAAGTTCCTCTCTAGTTGGAACACTAGAGTCTCTAAATTCTGGCTTTTCTTCATCTCCTGTGATGTATCCCATCAGATCTTTGCTCATAAGATGAGCTTCCATCCTCATTGACCATGCAAGATAGTTCTCTCTATCCAGCTTCTCAATTTGGAGACTATCTCCCATTATTTCTTTACCTGTATTGTCAACTCTTTAATCTTTATGAGAAATAAATGTACCTTGACTTTGAATCTCACTCCTTCTGATCCTTTTGATAGCTTCAATGTGTCTACTTTCAAGTTTTCTTCAACCTTTATCCTTTTGCACCTTCAAGATGTAAAGATTTGTATTTGTGCAGTAGTCCGAGTCTTCTTCACTTCAATTTTGACACAACCTGCTCTGATACCACTGATGGAGAGTGTTAATCTCCAAAAGAACAAGTTAACCTTGAATTTAGACCACCTCTATATCAAGATCAACTTAAGACTCCACCAAATTTAGAGATCATTCACCAATTTATCAGAAAATTGATTATTCTGAAAAATTCAACTTCTCAGAAAAGTCTGCTGCAGATTAGTCCTTAATTGACTAATCATTTGTGTAAATTTTTTTATAAAACTTTGTAGACTACTTCGTCTTAAGGTTGCACTCCTTCTCCAACTTAAATCTCTGCAAATGGTTTAGTATACCCTGAGAAATCATACAAACAAGTTACCTATGTGTAACACACCTTCTCTGTAGTAGCGACTTTTACACCTGCAACTTCTTAGCTACAGCTCTCACAATGTTGAACCCGTTTGATCAAGATCTTTTAGCCATAGATGGCTTACCTTCCAACTTAGATTTTAAGCCCTCACTTGTGTAAAACTTTACACCACACACTGAGTAATGTTCATTTCTCTGAACATGAAATCTGCGCCAGTTTTGTCGATTCTCAGAACATCATCACATATGAATGTTCCTAAACTAAATTCTCTCAACCTGATTGCAATTAGCCTCTCAAATTCTAGCCATAGATAGATTAGCTATGGACTTAGATACGTGCAGAAGGATTTCTCAAAAGATTAAACACAGAAGGAGAATGGGAGAGAAGATCGACGCGCCATATCTGAAATTTTCACTTATCTATATTCTTCATACATCTGATGGATGATTTGTACAATGTACATCACTAATTCCTCTCAACTCACTTCTCTATATCTCTCTCCATTACAAACATGTACTTATATATATATACAAGTCCTAACTCGTAATTACTTCAAGTATATTGAAGTATCTTATAGAACTAATGTACATTTGATCAAAGAACTTTACTATCTGATTCTTTCCTTCAATTCATGACATTGATCTTCAATCTTCTCTTCATGTCTTTACTTCTACCCTTTGTATAATCACAATTTGTTGATTGTCTTGCTCCAACAATCTTTCCTTTGTTTCTTGCGTTGTATGCATTCCACGAGTTTCCCACTTAGTTTAGTGAATTCATAAGCTCTAGCAAGCAGCCCCCTTGCTTGCTTACCTCATTTTCTCATGTTTTTTCTCCTCTCTATCTAGAGGTGTAGTTAGGCTTTTCCAAATTTGATTGTACCAGATTGCAAAGCATTTTTTGCTCTCTCATTGTACTCATTTTCATTGATTTTAAGATTCATTTGGTCTCTCCTATTGTGCCCTGAACTTTGCCAAAGTTTCAAGTTATTTGGCTGAGTGACGTGAGAAATTTCCAACTTTGTGAAGGTATATCTCTCCACATAGGTAGAGAGTGTTGCAAACAAGTAACCTGTTTTGAAGAGCTCCCAGTTGGAATATCCATTTGGGATGATTTAAAGCTTGTTGGGTAGCTCTTATAGTCTACTACAATTATCCAGTTGTTCATTATAAGTCTCTATACGGGTGCAGAGAAAAGTTCAGAATAGTGAGCATATCTCACTTCTTGTGGACCTAGTGGAGGGCAGCCATCTTCAATTTTTGCATTGGGGTGTTAGAAATATCCCCCATCATAAGACCCACAAGGATGAAGTTGTAAATGGTAGACATACATATTGAGAAACCCTTGGCATTGCTAGAAGGGATAACTCTCACTACTTGTGGTGTATTTCAAGAAATATGAAGTAGAAGGTAGAAAAATTATGATACAAATGCCTAAATGAGAATCAATCATGCAAGAATCCTACAGTAACAAGGAACAGACTAAGAAATCTATAGTTAAAATAGACAACAAAGAAGAAAGATGTACCTACATAGGACATGACCTAAGTGAGGATGAAGATAAAGAATTGATAATTTTGTTCAGGGAATACAGAGATGTGTTTGCTAAGGACCTAAAAGGAGTGGATCCAAACATCTGTTCTCATAGTACCCCAATAAATTTAGAACTAAGAAGAAGCCTTACACTTATAATAATAATTATTTAGCAAATATAAAAGACGAGATAGATAGGTTGATAGAAGGTAGATTCATCAATGAGATTGAGCATACCAAACGGGTATCCTTCATTGTTGTAGTGCCCAAAAAGAATGGAAAATTGCATGTGTGTATTAACTTGAAGAAAGTTAATGTCACCACCATACAAGATAGTTATCCTCTTCCTATCACCAAACACTTGTAGAAAGAGTAGTAGGCAAGGAAGTCTATAGCTTTGTTGCTGGGTTCTCAGGTTACAACCAAGTAGCCATCACCCTAGAAGATCTACATAAGATGGTTGTTGCAATAGAATGAAGTATCTTTGCATTTTGTGTGATGTCATTTGGGCTCACCAATGTGCTTGCTATGTTTCAAAGGAAAATGTTTCATGTGTTTAAGGAATTCTTAAGGAAGAACTTAGAAGTCTCTGGTGCTGATCTGTATGTGTGCTCATTCCCACATAAGACAAAAGCACATTCCATAGCTTAGACAAATCTTTGACAAATGTAGAGATTATCAAGTCTCTTTGAACATAGAAAAATGTGTTTTCATGGTTAGGCAAGGCAAGATATCATGCCATATTGTGTCAAAGAATGGGATCTCAATAGAAGAGGATAATGTAAGTTCTATAGTAGAGTTACCAATTCCCAAAACGATCAAGGAAGTACAAGCTTAATGGGTCACTATGGATACTATTGACATTTTATCCACATGTACACTATCGTTTCCAAGCCTCTATATGACCTTTTGACTAACTTTGAGTGGAGCAAAGAATATGAGACATCTTTCAATTATCTAAAACAATGATTCTACTTAGTCCCAATCTTGACTATGCCAGATTGGAACAAGTCATTCCATGTCCATGTGGATGCTTCCAATTTTGATAGTGGGTGTGTGCTAGAATAACCAATTTGCAAAGGGAATATTGATCTTCCCATCACATGCAAGTAGGCACCTCAACACGATAACTAAAATACCATAGAGATAGAAGGATTATGCATCCTATACACAGTTAAGAAATTTAGACCCTGTTTGCTTGCAAATCAATTGAAATTATTTACAAACCTTCAAGCACTACCCGATTTAGTAAACAAACCTTGCAATACTAGTAGATCCATAAGATGTTTTCTCTTACTAAGGGAATACAATTTTGAAGTAGTCAATAGGAAGGGTAAGACTCACCTTAGGGTAGATCACCTTTGTAGAGTCACTTTTAGAGAATCATCGCAAGGCATATTAGACAAACTTCTTGATTCTTATTTGTTAAACTTGGAAGTAATCCCAGAATGGACTAAATTCTTTTTTTGGACATGAGAATCCAATGGTAAAAGGAAGAAGAAATTGTCAAATCACTTAGATACAATATATTTGTAGGAACTCTCTACAAGGAGATACTTGTTAAACTTGGAAGTAATCCCAGAATGGACTAAATTCTTTGTTTGGACATGAGAATCCAATGGTAAAAGGAAGAAGAAATTGTCAAATCACTTAGATACAGTATATTTGTAGGAACTCTCTTCAAGGAATCTTAGCTTCTTGTGTGGATAAGGAACAGCATGATAAGTGGTTTCAATTATCACACGTAGCTGCATTAGCACAACATCATGTTTGAGAATCTATTCACTAGATATGGATTGCCAATCAAATTATTAAGTGATCATGCAACTCACTTCTTGAACTAGTTCATTGAATAACTTTTATAAAATTTCATGGTCATTCGCAAGAAGAAAACTCCCTATTACTTGTAGGAAAATGGACAAGCCAAGAGCACAAATAAGATCCGGTGAATTGTATCGACTAAGCTTGTAAATCACAAGCATTCAGATTTGGACAAATAGCTTCATCATTTGTTTGGGCATATATAGTTGCCTATAAAACAATACTCAATGCCACTCCCTTTGAGATGGTTTTTGACTAGAATGTTGTGCTTCTTTTAGATTTCCTAGTACCCACACTCAAGGTTGCACAAGAGAATAAATGTATAGGTCACGAGCTCTCATCTAGGATGTTTGATTTAGAAAAAAAAAGGTAAAACTAGATTGAGAGAAGCATTAGGCATATAAGCAGCAAAGAAAAGATAGAAAGTCTATTTGGATGCACATGTAAATGACAAAGGATTGAAATCTAGTGATTTAGTTTTCGTATACACAGTAAATCAACATGCATGAAAATTAGAGAAATGTGGCTATGGACCCATGATTATCAATAGGATATCGACTAGTAGTGTTATGCAATTAGACACTTTGGAGGGAGATGTATTACCAAACTACATCAATGGATGTCAAGTCAAGCTCTATCAAGAGCCTTTGACAGAAGATATGCTAAGATGATTCAACATGGATAAGAAACACAAAGAAGAAGAGAAAAGGATACAAGAAGAAGTGTAGGAAGAAGTGGTAGAAGGCATTAGAAAAATGAAATTAAGAAGAAAAGTCTTAGACCAACCCAAGATCAATGGTGATCCTCCCCACTCTGAATCCCATTGATATAACATGGCAATGTGTCAGACTAAGATGAATCCCTCCTAGTATCATTGATCAATGACCATTTATTTTAGTTGAGCTAGTTCAAGGAACAACCCTCTAGAAATTCAAGGCACTGATTGATTTAGGAGTAGCTACTAGTGCTATATGCTATTCTAGCTCTCAAGACATGGATTTACCAATGAATCCTATTTAAGCTTATCTTGTAGGATTGGGAGGTGTGGAAATTGCTTGCATGGGTGAGGTGAAACTTCCCATATCAATTCAGGATGTCCCTATGACAATCAAAGTACTAGTATGCAATGATGAAGATCTCACGAAGCCTCTCATCTTGGTTCAAGATTGGATCTATGATCATTCAGTCAACTTAAACCTAAGAAGTTAGCTTCTTCAGTTTCGGGTATGTGAACAATGTCTCACAGTAGAATTAGAAAATAGTATGGCCATTGATCTAAGTCCCACACAGGCTCTTAGTTCTTCTAAGACTAGTACTGAAGAAAAAGATGTTGTGTGTTTCCCAAGCTCTATGGTGCAGACGAATTTGACCTTTGAAGAATTGGCTCAGGAGAGGGTGGAACTCCCTTCTATTCCAAAGATGAGGGTGGTGGTAGTAGCTCACATAAAGAGGTTCACAAAGAATCAACAACTGACGTGCATCAAGAAGACGAACCAAACCTTACAGAAAAGTGGTTTCTAGCATGAAGCATATTTGGGTAGAAAAGACTGAGTAACCTTTTTCTCCCTTGCTATCAAAGCCAATGGTTGAGAAGCAAACACGAAAACCAAGAATAAAGAACATGGAATCCATCTCAAAGACTAATCCATATTTGGGTACATAAGTGTTCGATGAAGGTTGCTCACAATAATGCATAAATGAGGGTGCCTAAGACCTTCTTGAGATCTCAAATCTCTCCACATAAGCATGTAGGTTCTACTCTTTCATAATCCATCCCAACACCCCAAAAATCTACACACAAAACTGTTGTAACTGAGTCAGAATGTAAAGTTTTTCCTAGAACAACTTGGAAATGGGTACCTAAAAAGTTGCATGACCAAGCTAATTCATCATGAAGAACCATGTACCAACCTAAACATCAATCTTGTAATCCCATAAGGGAGTTCTAGAAATTCAACCTTTGTGATTTACCACCTGAACCAACCTTGTAATATACTTGTACAATATTAGGAGTATATCAAGATAATGCATAGTGTGAGTATGCATCTAGGATTCACACTAGACCACATTCTCACTACACCACACACTCATCACTCACACAATCACTAACACAATAGATAGGGTTATAGAGAGACATATTCGTATTGTAAAGGGAACAAGGTCTCACCAATTTCTTACACAATACTAACGTGATCTTTTTATTATAGTAGATCTATCACTCGTAGTAGGACACCGTGGCTAAAGCAGGAACTAGTTCACAACCCATAGACATCAACAACTTACCCATTGAGGACCATCCCACTTAGAGGGCAGCCCAGTTCACACACTTGAGGGTTGTACCAGTTAAAGACCCCCCTTAGGACAAATAGAATGGATGAATACACATTCACACTAGTTCAATGGGTTAGCTAGACCACTTGGAGAAGTTGTACATCTCTGGGAATCAAAGTGTGAATTCAAAGACATTTGGGACAGATTCCAATACTTCTCCAAGGAATTTTAGTAGCTCTAGAACACCTCAGAGTTACAAGCCATATGGCAATAAGCAGGGTTAGCAAAATACCTTAGTGAGCCTTTTTCCAAGACATATTTCATGAGGGGCTACTATTTGATCCACACTTTACAACCAAGCATAATTAAAGAAGCACTGGGCACATTTGTGATTCCTTCTCTATTGCAAAATGATGAAATGAAGAAATTGAAGCTCACCTTGAATCTAGTATGAGAAGCCCTCAACATGCAAGGCATGCATTTTTTGGTGGACAAGGAAACCCTAGTACCAGATGTTATGAAGAAGAGGAATATAGTGAAGCTTAAGGAAATGGAAGCCATGAGCCCCAATATATAAGTGCCACTTAGAATGTGTATGCAGCATTTCACCTTCTCGAGGCAAGATTTATTCACCCAGCCTCACAAGAGGATCTATTTAAATTTATATTTGGCAAAGATTATAGGTATGGTCATCAACCTCCCATAGTGGATCACCAAACAGCTTTATGTAGCAAATGTGAGACATCTATGCAAGGCTATATTGAATGGATGTTGTACCATAAGGCCTTGACCTAGTCAAGGTTACCATTAATTAAGAGTTAGAAAGCATTAGCACCTCAACCAAAGAGGGTGAGAGGAACACTTCCATGTGCACAACCATGAGGTGTAGTCATGACTCCAGACATCTCACCGACAGGGGAAAGGATTATGTAGCCTTTCACAATCTGCATTCCCAGGCCCAATATATGAATGGAACCTCTAGAGCACAACAATTGGACCCACCCCTACATATTGATTTAAAATGCCAAATATCGATCACATTAAATTAATTGGGTACATTTGATTTTGAGCAGTTCCTTCAAGGTTTCCCCTTGATAAATCTAGACATTGGATCCAAAACAAAGAATGAAACAAAACAATAAATAAAGTGGTAGGAGGAAGAAGGGAAGAAGGGCAACAAGGGACCAGATCACAAGAAGAGGAAATACAAGATAGAGAGGAAGAAGATGAAGATGAAGGAGAGCGGACATAACTCTTATTCTATTGGAAATTATTTTCCTTGTTCTTTCTCCTACCATGTTGTTGATTCTTTCCTTGATAAGAATTAGGAACATTCTATTCATCTCCACTCTGAGTGGCAACCATAGACTTTCTGTGAATCTCATCACTAAAGAGTGCTCCAAATATGTCATCATAGACCAACTTACCAGCACATGCACTATTACTAATAGCTAGGTAGTGTTGAGATGAAAAAAAAAAGACTACTCCTACTCTACTCACATTCACAAATATAACAAGCTAAGGAGAAAGGAACAAAAGATAACAAAACATGATGAATGAATTAAAATGGAAATGACTTACAAAGATAGCTCTATGAGCATGGTGACTCCATGAGGAGAGGATACACACTCTTGGCAATGAGCTAGAGTGGAATGGCTTATGGGGAGTGAAGGAGAGGCCTTGCTTATATGGAGTTTGGGAGAATTCCCTTGCATGTGGGATATATCTGCTTGCATGAGAATGAAAGTGCTCTTGGACAAAAGGGTGGAGCATGGAACTCTCAACACCCCCCCTCCATGTGATGACCCTTTTGTTTTTAATATGGGGGACTAGTGACATATGGGATCACTTAGTCCATTTGGTTTTTAAGATCCAAGGACATATGGGATCCTTGGACATAACTTGGACATATGGGATCCAAGTTTGGGACATATGGCATCCATAGGATCTTGGGACATATGGGATCCCAAGACATATACTTGGACATTTGGGATCCAAGTGGTTTTTAATGGGATCTAGGGACATATGGGTCCCTAGACATGTACAAGGGTTTACATCATGGGGTAGGTAGTGCTTGTATCGCCCTTTTGCTCTTTGACATTGAATGTTGCTTTGGATCCATTGATGGGATCTTTGGTAGCATCCTGAAGCTTTTGAGTTTTGAGCTTTGTAGCCTTTTGATGTGTAGAGCTTGATTTATGCTTGAAAAAACTATGTATGTGCAAGCCATAGGGAAGGTCTTACCATCATACCTAGATGGCAGTGTCTACTCCCTTTACATGGGGCTTGAAATAATTTTGAGCTCAATGACATGAAATTTTTGGAGAGCTAGTACATTTTCATTTTGGAGTATATATGGCTTCAAGAATTGATGGTTTTGGGAAGGTCCTACCTTCTTCAAGCATAGTGGTGTCTAATCCCTTACATAAAGCCATATATGTGTGCCATTAGAAGAAGATGTGTGCATAGAATGAGGCTTTAAAACCTTTTGAGTGAGCCTCATATAGTAGGGTAGTTTTAATTCTCCATTACATAGGGACACGTTGTGAACAGAAAGGTGCAAGCGTTCTTCAAGTGATGTAAGAGAAAGGAAAATATCCACTTCTAAACCTAAGCCCAAATGGGGTTCAATGAACCTTCTTACTACTAAAGTGTCAATGCTTATGTCATGATGCGTGTGCTTGATATAGTATAGCAGTGAATTTTTGGTGGAGATTTGCATCCCCTGGGCCCTGACGCAGAAATGCTCCTGCAATTCATTTCCAAATCAGGCGGAGAGTGTGATTCAATGCACCGAGAAAGGCTTTGTGCTTCGTTCAAGACATCTCCATATCAGTCGACCTCTGCAAACCTTCACTTTCATTTGATCGGAGGACAGGGCGATCTTCATTTGCATCATCTCTGTCGACATCTGTAGAACTTCACGTGTAGGAGGATCTTCTTCGCTCTGCTGCTGTTAGCCCTTGGCGAGCTTTGAGATATTTTCCCGAATCTGGCGCATAGTGACTCGTGAGGGTGGAAGACATTCTCATCCTCTTTCTCTTTCTTTCTATTTGTGGCGGAATTCATGCTTGTTGCTTGCTTCTGCTCCGCGTGCACCGATCTGACAAGCCCCAGTTACTTACTTCTTTGGAGAAGGAAATAGGGAGAAATTGGACGCCCATTCTCCGTTCTTTTTCCATCATTGAGCTTCTGAGCGCTTCCTTCCAGGCAAAAGAGCGACAGAATGAAGAGATATGCCGCAGCTACCCCGACAGATGTTGTGAACCTTGGTTGGCATCCGGAAGACGTCCTTCTCGAGGCACTGCAAGAGAATCCTTGCGCCTTGGAACAAACTCAATAGTTGGGCCTCTGGTTACTTCCACTACAACAACTCTATCAATCTGATAAAGGTCAGCGTAACTAAGGATGGGGCATTCGCGTTTAATTTGCTCAAAAAAGTCTATTGCGATCTTCAGGCCAGCATTAGCACCATGAGAATACTCCTGCTCGCTTCGGATTGATCCATTTGGTCCACCAGTTTTACTTTTCGTATCGTAAGTACCAGCATCATGCCAAGCGAGCCTGAGCATAATCTGAGCACAATTCTTCTCAACAATCAAGGCACGCAAGCCGCGACGAGCTTTCTCGACAGCCTTAAGGTAAGCCTCGTCGACAAGCGGAGCCGGCATCTCTGCTGACTTACACTTGACATAGCAAGCAAGGAAGAACTAGGCCTGCTAATGGAATACTAAACCTTTCTCTTGGGAGTTAAGGATCATGCTTGATGGACGTTTCTGTGGAGATGTCCTCACCTTCCTCCCCTCTCTCTCAAATACACAGGCACGCACACACTTTGGTAGTCACGAGATGCCAAGAAACCAAAGAAAATAGCGCAGAGGATCTTTTGCTTTGCTTACTCTCCAGACAGGAGTGAATTTTAGGTCGTTTGAATCCATGTGGCAGCTCTGCTATATTCTTGCTTTATGCGCTCTGCTATATTCTTGCTTTATGCGCAAGGTGCAGACCAACACAAGCTTCAAGCTTGAAGAAGTGACTGCTTCCGTCCACTGAAGCACATTCCAGATCTTTGAGCCAAAGACCTTGTTTGATCTGTCAAAAGCTTCTAGTGCAAGCTTGGAAAACGCATGGAAATTGTTCTTTACAAAGAGAAGAAAGAGTGCTCAAAAGCACCATTATTATGAAGAGAGGGAGGAGTTAAGAAAACATAAATGCGCAGAGTGAGGGATTAAGAAAACATGAGTTGGATAGTAATGAAGATGAACACATTAATAGTGCTAAGGAGCACTCTTATTGAAGGAATATGGGAGGGAGGGAGGGATTAAGAAAGAAATATATGCTAAAAAAAATTACCTATACTCTGATACCATGTTGAAATGGAAAAAAAAAAGACTACTCCTACTCTACTCACATTCACAAATATAACAAGCTAAGGAGAAAGGAACAAAAGATAACAAAACATGATGAATGAATTAAAATGGAAATGACTTACAAAGATAGCTCTATGAGCATGGTGACTCCATGAGGAGAGGATGCACACTCTTGGCAATGAGCTAGAGTGGAATGGCTTATGGGGAGTGAAGGCCTTGCTTATATGGAGTTTGGGAGAATTCCCTTGCATGTGGGATATATCTTCTTGCATGAGAATGAAAGTGCTCTTGGACAAAAGGGTGGAGCATGGAACTCTCAACAGGTAGAACGTATCCCATGATGATGGAAAGGTGCATAACAATATAGTGCTTTCATTTCATTACCCATCTCCAATTTTTGAGCCTATAACTGAGAGAATATAGCATCAAATTCATTTACATTAGCAACAACACTATGTGTCCTCCATGTGAATGTCATATAACTTTCTCATCAAGTACATTTTATTTGATGCTTTTTATTTTCCATATGTATTGCATAACTCCTTCCAAAGCTCATATGCACTTTCACATTCCAATACTATAAAGTAAACATTACTTTCTAGGTGCAATCAAATGGTTGTTGAGAGTTTTGTATTTCAAGCTCAAGAGTGTGGGAACATGCCCCAAATTGAGCCTTCTACATCCTCCACAATCAAAAGAGGATGATTTACACAAGTTGGAGGCATCCAAACATTCCTATAATGGAAAGAAGTTGATTAGACAAGATTTACTTCACCTCTCGATGTGATTGGACCTCACCTTTTGACATGTATATGTTTTTGATTGGTTAAAGAGGTTGATAGGTGACTTTTCAAGCCTCTAAAGTTGTAGTCTAACTTAGAGTCGTGGAAATAGGTGTCAAAGTTGCCCCTTGCTTAAGCCCACCCCTACTAGCTGTTCTCTACATATTTTGCAGAAATTTCACTTTTACATACCGTATATCTCTATATGATCTTCGCAGACCCCCTGATCTTGTGATTGTTGTTTCTCCTTCATCATGAACCTATTCGCAATTACTTTTATCTTTTTGGAAAGCTTACAAGTTCTACTTCAAGTGGTATAAGTCTCCAGATCCATGCCTACACAAGTGTTGAGAAATGTCCAGAATAGTGTCTATGTAGTTAGTTAATACTCTATGAAGAGATCAAGTTATCTGTTTTGTTGCAGCTACTTGAGGCATTATCCAGTATCTAAATGGAGTGATTTAACTTTCATTTGAAATCTCTCTAAGTCTAGTTTTAGTATGAAAAGTTGCATCCCTGTTCTTGGCATGTACTTAGAGAAAATCAGAAAATACAAAGCCTATAGCAAAAAGAATGTATGATCCTTGGAGGGTTCATTTGCTTTCGTTGTGCACTTAGGAGTGTTTATCCTTCAACAGTGGTATCAAAGCTTTAAGTGGATTATAAAAGAAATAAGGAGTTGTTTAAGTGAAGTAAAGACCTCATCAAAGTTTGAAGGAAAGAAGCAAAGAACGGGCATGTCAACAACAAGGGGAAGCAAAGAAGTCATTGTATCAAAGATGAAACTTCATCAAGAGGAGTAGCTCTATTTTTTGAGGTAAAAGCCATCTTTTTAAACTTCATTTCATCAAAGGGGAGGTTGAAAAGAGATGGAAGACACCATGGATGATCTCAACGCTAGGATTGAGAAGCTCAAAAAGGGAAACTACCAACCATGGGGATTTAGAATAAGCTATTTTTTGATGGGGAAAGGTTTGCGGAGACTTGCGAGTGGTGGAGAGCCAAAACCCTATATAGATGAGTTGAATCCAACCAATGACCAGAGAAGAGTAGTAAGAGAGTGGGAGCAAAGGGACAAACGAGTTATTTTTATTTTGTCTCAGCATATTAGCAACTCCATGATAGGACATATTCAAGATTTGAATACATCAAAGAAGGTGTGGGAGTTCTTGGAGAGATTGTACTCAACCTCCACAAAATCTAGAACAATTCAGCTCAAGAATGAGCTAAATAATCTTAGAAAAGGCCCCTCTCAAGGTGCTAATGATTACATATTAAAGGTTAAAGAGCTTGTACATGCACTAGGGTCAATCCGTTGTGCCCTAGATGATGACGATCTTGTAGCCCACACCCTAAATGGACCTAGGCATGATGAAAAATGGAGGGCCTTCACAATTTCAGTGTATGTAAGGGACTTTCTTCTTGATTTTGATCAACTAATCACTCTGATGGTGACAGAGGGGATGAACCTTGGTGGTCATAATGCCAAGGACCAAGGGAAATTGTTGTATGCAAGAAGAGGATCAGAAACACATAACTGAGGTGCTAGAAGAGGAAGAGGAAGATATCAAAGCAACCAAGGAGGTCAAGGACAACACAAAAATGTAGGTCAAAGAGGTGGAAGAGCAACAAATAGAGGAAGAGTTGGAAGATTTGGTGGAAGAGGACAACCCACTACAAATGGATGCTTTGTATGTGGTAAGTCGGGTCATTTTGCAAATAAATGTTATCATAGAGCTCAAAGACTAGGGAATCAAAGCAACAACAACAACAATTATAGAGGGCAAGGTAACTATGCAAACACATCATCCAACCAAGGGAATGATTATTTACTTGCTATGAGATATGGTGAAGATACAACTTAAGCTAGTGAAGATGTATGGCATGTATACAATGGATGTAGTAATCATATGTCATGTCGAAAGGATGTTTTTATCTCAATTACAGGCTTAGAAAATAGAGACAGATAATGAAATGAAAGAAAGCTTGTTGTTATGTACCTTTCCATCATCATGGGATACATTTTGCATAGCTATTATCAATAGTGCACCTAATGGTAAAGTGGTCTATGATGACATATGTGGATCACTCTTGAGTGAGGAGATTTGTAAAAAAATAATGGTTGGCACTCAGAGTGGAGATGCATATAATTTTAATGATCTTTATCAAGGAAAGAATCAATAACATGGTAGGAGGAATGGCAAGGAAAAGTATGGTCAATGGAATAAGAGTATAAGTAAATTTAAAAAAAGGGATATCAAATGCCATTATTGTCAGAAGAAGGGACACATGAAGAAAGAGTGCTATGCATTAAAGGATGCTAAAGGTAAAGGACAGAATGTTGATGGGCATGTTAAACAATCACTTGCACAATCTACTTTGATTGTGAAGATTGAAGAAATTTATGCTATTTCTAATGATGCTGATATGTTGATACTTGAGAATTCTATGCCCAGTGAGGATCTCATGGATGATTCTCTTTCTCAAACATGGATGCTAGATTTTGGTGCTTCTTTCCATGTGACGCTACATAGAGAATGGTTCTCTACCTATGCACCAATGAGACTTGGTGACTCTTATCATTGAGACATTGCGGAGATTGGAGATGTGGTTGTTCATTGCATTGATGGTTCAAAATTTACTATGGATAATGTACATCATGTATCTTAGTTATCAGTTAGTTTGATGTCAGTTGTTCAACTTGATGACCTTGGTTACAATGTGTTTTTCTATGCTTATTCCTTTTGCATATCAAAGGGCAATATGGTTATTGCAAAGGGAAGCAAAGTTGGCTCACTTTGTCCCTTATTTCTATTGCAGAAAGAGCACTTGTTAGATGTTATCAAACAACCCATGGCTTGTATTTGGCATGGAGGTTTGGGCCACATATCTTGTAGTGGAATGGAGACCTTTCTCATTTTGGATACTTACCTATGTTATATTTTTTTAAATTTCTCATTCTATGAGCATTGTCAATATGGAAAGAAAAATAGGAATGTTCATAAAACACACATTGACTCTTCAATCCAACCTTTAGATCATGTTCATATAAATGTGTGTGGTCCTATACCCACAAGGCCATTAGGTGGTTCTCTTTACTTTGTCACTTTCATAGATGATGCTACTAGAAATGTTTGGGTTGTAATCTAATTTCATGCAATTTCTTGATTTGATCCAATTGGTTGGACAACTCATGTCCTATGGATTCCTATTTCCGAGTACTGTAAGAATAGGAATCAACAAATGAATTAGTAATATTGAATTTTGACCATAAAGTAGACTAAAAGTTTTGTTCCTATAGTTGTTTTATAAGCTACTTGGAATGCCCAAATTGCATGATGCAATTGTTTATCCCAATCAGATCTTCCATTGTTGACTATTTTGGTAAGAACCATGCATAAAACTTTATTTGAACTCTTGGCTTGTCCATTAGATTGTGTGTGATAGGGTGTTGACTTTTATGAATCACTAGAAATTCATTCATGAATGATTCAATGACTTCATTGATCAAGTGTGTACCTCTATCACTTACAATCTCTATAGGTAGTCGAAATCTAGTGAGGATGTTTTCAAATAAGAACTTTGAAATGGTTTGGGCATCGTTCTTCCTAGTGACTTTAGCTACCACCTACTTAGCTAAGTAGTTTGTTGCTACTATGATATACTCAACATGGGAACCTCTTCCTGGGGGATTAATAGGTCCAATGAAATATATTCACCATTTAGAGAAAGCTCTTGCACGAATCATTGGTCTCAAAGGCATGTCATCTTTTCATATTGGATACTTGGTTCGTTGGCATACATCACAACTTTTTAGATAAGTTTCAACATCCATATGTAGTTTTGGCCACCACAAGCCTGTAAAGAGAATCATTTTTACAGTCTTGTTGGCTGAAAAGTGACCTCAAGCTATGCCGGCATGTGCCATTTCTAATATGGGAAGATCTTCTCTTTCTTGCATACATAGTTGTAGTTGTTATCTTTTCTCATTTAAATAGTTTCTTTCCCATAATTACATGATTTTTTATTTGTTCTTCTAAGGCTCTTTTCTTTTCTAGACTCGCTCCTTTTGGATACATCTGTGATTTCAAAAGATCTACTATCTGTGTATTACATTCAAGTGCGATAGTCAAATAGCATAAGCATGAATGTTCCTTTGGTGTAGATTCTTGGCACACATGACAACTTGTTACATATTCGTGTACATCTTTTTGCATGTCCAGCCAATATATTCCGTGTCTTTTTAACTCCTATGTGGTTTCACTAACTCCTTTGTGTGTTTTCCATTTTTTTCTCGTGAGGTTTTTGAATTATGCTACTTCTTTCCTCATCTTCAACGCATCTTAGAAGTATTCCATTAGAGACCTTGTAATATAAGCTTCCTACAACTATGTTCAGGTTTCTTATTTTTCAAAGTCCTTGACCTTTAGTTGCATTGATCTTATGACTTGGTCCAAGTGTGAGTATGGATATGAACAAATAAGTGTCGTGTAGCTCATCTATGAATCTAGTTGGTGGTTCTCCATGTATCATTCTAAAAAAATGATCAACTCTTACATGAGTATTTCCCTTCTTGACTACTACCTCAAAATCAAATTACATTAGCAGTAAAAACCATTTGACTATCCTTCTAGTGTTACAAGGTTTATTGACCAAGTACAATAGAGTTTGGTGATCAATAATAACTTGAAATTGTTGGCTAGGAGGTAATGTCTAATCTTCTTTACTATGTAAACCATCCCTAGTCCCTCTCGTTCAGTCATAATGTTATTGCGTTCTACTTGGTTAAGACAAAAGTTTTCTATTGTCATAGGCTATTGGATGCACTAACTTTCCTTCATCTACTTGTTTTGCTAGTATATATCCAATGGAAAAATTAGATGCATGCACATGTATATGGAATGGTTTAAGCCGATTGGGTACCTTCAATATTGGTGCTGAACTCAATCTCCTCTTGAACTCACTGAATGCCTTTTCATACTCTCCTATCCAAGTAAATTGAGTCAAAAATCCATATAAGGGTTTTGCAATTATGGCATACATGTGAATAAATCGATGATAATATCCAAATGAACCATAAAGGCTTATACTTCCTTTACATTCTTAGGTATCAAAAACTCCAAAATAACTTTGAACTTATCTTCATTAGTAGAGATACCATTCTTGGACACTTTATGTTCCAATATCTTACCATGTCTCACCATGGACACATTTCTTTGGATTCATACATACTCTATATTGCCTACATTTGTCAGATATTTTTCTCGATTCAAGTATGTGGGTTGTGCATTGAGAAGAGTATGTACATAAATCATCCACATAGACTTCCATACTTTTCCTAAAGAATTCTTTGAACACATGACATGTTAGCCATTGGAAAGTTGTTGGGGAATTATTTAAACCAAATGGCATTACCCTAAATGTGTATACTCCCCATTCTATAGCAAAAGCGGCCTTATGTTGGTCTTCAGTAGAAATCACTACTTGATTATATCCTAAAAAACCATCAAGAAAGTTGTACACTTCCATGCCTACTACCCTTTCCAAAAGATGGTATGTAATGGGTAATGGATAGCTATCTTGAATGGTGGTAGCATTAACCTTTTTGAAGCTAATATAAACCCTAAGTTTTCCATTTTTGTTTGGTACCACCACCAAAGGAGAAACCCATTTTCTGTGCTTGATCCCTTATATAAATCCAATTGCCAACAATTTGTGTATCTCGTCTTTAATTTTGCAGAATATACATCATTGTAAGTTTAAGGTCTTTGCTTAGATGGTTTTGCATCATGAGTCATAGGAATTTTGTGAGAACATATTGAGGGATCTACACCTTCTAGGTCTTTGTAGGTCCACTCAAATACATGCCTATATCTAAAATTAATGTTATGAGTTCGAGTTCCTCTGCTATGGACATGTCTTTTCCTATGTAGCTGCATCTCTCTTCATCTCCCTCTAGGGTGACTATTACTTTCTTGGTTTGTTCCTTGTTATCATGTGCTATTCCATCTTGTGCCTCTCTCTGAGGCATTTGAATAGCTTTTTTTCTTTCCTCCACTTCATATCTCTTAAAATGTTTTGGCACTTCAAAGCGTTCATTTGGTAAGTTTTCATCTGTCATTTCATTGGTCTCCTTTCTAGGGTTTTCTTGATATTCTTCTATGGAGAATATTTTTTTGTTTTCCTTAGAATCTTCCATTTCTACTTCTTTTAGGTATCGCTCTTCTAAGTCAAACTCAGGTTCCATTTCTATGCTTTCGTATTCTTCTTTCCATTCCTTCTCTATTATTTCTTCTTCTTCTACCTCTTCGAGTACTACCATGCACAAACTCAAATCATGACCTTCATCATCCACACACTCATTCATGGTTAGTACTTCTTCATTTATGCACACATCTAGCATTGCTAGGATTTCCAACCATCTGTGTCATTCAAATGCTTCATCGAGAAATTTTTGTGGCATGTAGGTTGGGTCTTCTATAGGTGAATGTCTCTCGTGTCCAAATTGCCAATATTGTAATCTTTCCTCCTCTTGTTTAGCTACCTTGCAAATCGATATTTTTGGGTGTCTTTATTCATCCATGATTGGTCACTACATCTAGCACTGTGGATTGATACATCATCATCCTCCTCTTTATGTGCAGGGTTCCATTGAAGAGGTGGAACATCCCTATACCAAAAATTTTGGAGATTTATATTAGTAGTCGTGCCTTGTGTTAGAGATACAAAGCATCTCGTCCCCAGTCTTGAACTACCTTGAGCTTTCGCATTAATGGTCTTCCTAGGATCATCTCCTAATTGCTCGCCTTGCCAAATTGACATATAGCTAAGTATGTTCAAATTTCACTCCGCAAGTCATCAGAATTAAATTTTCAAGGAGTCATAAAGGTTATTCTATATGACCATCTACTAGTTGTAGCTTCATTCTAGTCATTCATAGAGATGATTTTCCCCATTTTTCTCGATTTTCCTTGGTTTCTATCCATACTCGAGCTCTTGTATCTAGAATATTCCTATATCCTCAAAATATAATTGGAATGCACATATTTCTTTTGTCTCTCTCACTAAAATTTCCAAATTTGTCTATCGGTATCTTGATTTTTGTTGCTTTTTCCAACTTTTCTTCCTTGATAGGGACATTTTGTTCATTGAAATTTAGTTGATTAGCTAGTCTCTGCTTGCAATGTGGTTGATGTTTCCTCTGAGAATTTATTTTCATTGTCTCCTATTGTTGGGGCATGAAAACATTCGGATTTTTGTTCATAATCACCCCTATAATTAGGAAGTTTAGTTAGGATAAATGCTTCATCCCTATTCTAGTTTGGGCTGGATAGTTCTTCAACTTCTACTTCTTGCTCCATCATTGGTTGGTGCATAGAAGCATCTAGTTCTATGAACGGAGGGACATCTTCTTTAGTTTTCTTCCATCTCTCTTCCTACACTTTGGCCCACAAATCATGTGGCCAATTTGCTTCAACTTTGGGGATCATTGAGTCTCTTTCTACGGTCTCAAAACCTAATTCTTCTTCAATCTCCTTAGTTTTTTTTGGTTTCTTATGTTGTGAATTATGGTTTTCTAAAAATCCCTGGAATGTTTCTTCTAGGTTTCTCATTTCAAGGAGGTTGGGTGTTGCTTGTTCTAGATAGTCTAAGCAATTCGATTAATCTTTTACATATTTCCAATCTTTCCTTCTCAACATCTCCTCTTGGGTAACTTCGCTCATATTGCTCTAGACTTGGTCATGTCTCTATTCTATATTGATAAGCTTTCAACCACATTTTTAAATCTTCAGGCATAGGATCTCCTAGAATTGATCTTGCTTGCTCCTTCATTTATTTCTTTCACATTTCTTCCTAGGAGTAGTTCATACCTCTTCTTGAACATCCTCATTTGAATCCCTTACTTAAGACTCTAGGAGAACATCCCCAAAGTAATCTGTTCCATGGGGGTGACTACTTACAACATACATAGTCCCCTACTTGTCTATGTATGAATCATTCTTGAATTTTAGTACCAAATGATCTAAGCCATAGGGTTGCTCGAGGTTTCTCAACTGAACCATAGATCTTCTCAACCCATCCTCATATATGCGATCACCTAATTGGTTGCTTCAGATGTATTATAATTGTGTCTTATAGGGCCCTTCTTGGAGCTCTAGATAGCTACCCTATTGACAGGCATTGTCCTCTCTACTATAGGAATTATTAGTCTCACTCCATCTCTTGGCTTTCACTAGATGGGTGGTTACCTAATTGCTTGGACCCAGAGCTGGATGCATGGTTGACATTAGCTTTAGATGACTTTAAACTTTGTCAATCCACTTTTCCGAGGTGTTTTCCTGATCCAAGGTTCATGAATTTGAACCAATTCCCTTTCTACTCTTTTTAAAATGCATGCACTCATTAATATTGGTTCAATTATCACTCACTTGTTTATCAATTAGCTTTTTCAAGATCTTGCCTCAATATATTACTGTTAGGAATACTTGCATTGATTAGACTTGAATGTGGAATCATTTGATTATGTTCTTTTTCCTTTATGTTTTTTCCATGATTTTAATTATTTGGAAATCTTGAATTGATCCCTTTAAGGTATCTTGAACCTAGAGGATTCTTACCATAACCCTAAGTCCTACTTCTAGAGCTAAGCATCTTAGCCTAGGCTAGAATTCACAGAGGGTGTTTAAAGCTTTCCAACCTCAAATCATGTATGATGCTCTCTCTTGCCTAGAAGGACTTGTCATGATCGAGGACTCTCTTGCGATAGAGGGTATCAATCACAATAGAAGGAAGGGGTCCATCATGTGGTTTTATCATGATAAAGGTTTTCTATCACAATAGACGAGATCTATCATGGAGGAAATTTGTCATGGTAAAAAAAGGGTCATTATTTCAATAGACAAGTGTTTATCATAAATTTAGTACGTCATGGGATGGTTTTATCATGATAGAGTGGTGCTCTATTGTGATGGAGTGACCTTGTTGCACTTTTGGTCTATCGAGATAGAGGGGGTTGTTGGTAGTGGCAGTCAGCATAGAAGAAGGGTTAGCAAGTAAAAGAGAGAAGGAGCAATACTAAAGGGGGGGCCCTCAACAAATTTTTTCCATCAGTAGTCTTTTACAATATCTTAATCACCATGAAAAAACAATAGTGATTCTAATCACTAAACCTTGTAAAATAAAAAGCCAAAATTTGAGATGTAGTGCTCTATTTTTTGCAAGTTGAGGAGAGCTTGAGCTTGACGAGCTTAGGTAGAATGAACGTATCAAATTTAATATTTTTTGGAGATTGTTTGATATCTCAAAAGTAGCTTAGGACATAATATTTAACTAGGATGGCCATTAGATGTGAAACTAGTCAAATCTCCTCAAAAACTATAAAGAGAGCTATAGAGCTCATTTTTTAGGTTGGATGGTTTGGGCTAGCTAGTGTGTTGGCTTGAGTTATCATTATAAGAGCTTTGATCAATTACATAGCATTTTCTCCTTCCATTATCTCTTGCACGTGTGTGTGTGTGTATGTGAGTGTGCTTTAGCATGCTTCTCACCATCACCTTATCATCCTTATATCTCTCTGGATTGATAATTAAGGAGGTGAAGCTTCATGATGCAATACTCATCCTTGTCTATAGGAACACCAAATCTGGCACTGTTGTCGGGGAGCATGCTCAAGGTCAAACATGTGATGGTAAGTGTGTTAGGAGATCGACATTGGAAGGCAATTAGTTAGAGTCTTTGTAAGTTTTTTGACTAGTTTTAGGGCTCTTTTATCTCATTTTCACTCTCCATACATCTACTCTCCATAGCCATGTTTCATCATATTCATCGAAATTTCTCATTTTTCTCCATATCCATCTTCATTCACCTCATTTCCCTCATTTGCTTGTGTGAGTGAGAGAGAGAGAGTGTGTGTGTGTGAGTGTAGTTTTTACAGGTATCTAAGTTTCTCTATAGGATTCCACTCCACCATCGAGCTCAGCAGCCTGCATAGGTGAGATTCCCTCTATTTTCTTTTTATTTTTGTGTCTGTCACTATGGTCTATTGCAGTAGGCCGAAAATGTGGGGATTTTCAGAAGGTGTCTACAGTAGTCGATAGAGCACCTCAACACCTCCTTAGAACACTAGGCACATCAGCAAAATTGCAAGATTTTTAGAACATAACAACAAGCTCAAATGTTCAGGACAATCCAGACCACCATGACAATTCAGACCATCAAGCTCAGACCATCATGACAATCTAGACCATCACGATAGCCTCAGATTCTCATGAAAATCAAGATCATTGTGACAAGCTCAAACTCTCACGACAATCTAGACCATCATGACAGGCTTAGACCATTGTAACAATCTAGAACATCACAACAAGCTCAGTTCATTGTGATAATCTAGACCATTGTGATAGTCCTAAACCATCGCAATAGCCCACCCCATCGTGATAGTCCTAGACCATCGTGATAGCCCACACCATCATGACAATTCTAGCCCTAGACCATCGTGATAGCCCACACCATCGTGATAGTGCCATACCATCGTGATAGCCCATTCCATCATGAAAATTCTAGACCATCATGATACCCCACACCATCACAATAGCCCACACCATTGCAATAGTCCTAGACCATCACAATAGGTTCACAACATCATGATAGGGACCCTAATTGGCAAATTTAGGGTTTTGCAATTTTTGGCTAAATTTTCATAGTTTTTGAAACATTATGGTTGTTTTCAAGATCTACAAAACTTCAAGTGCAACGGATGGGTGTACCACAAAGAATTAAGGCAAGAAGCGGTGTTTGGGAGAGTTCATGGGAAATTGAGGGCATACAAAGGGTAGAGAAAGAGCTTGCTTTAAGGTTCAAAAATTATCAAACCTTTGATCAATTCTAGCTTAGGCTAGGATATGGAACTGGTATTTGAGTATAGATTAATGCCAAGCATGTTAGTCCAAGACATTCAAAAGGATTCAAGTATTAGATTTTCACTTAAACAAAAACATGATAACATTAAGAGAAAGAACCTAAATCCACACCATAGAACTAAGTGAAACAACAAAAAATTACTCATGACGGATATATTTTAAGACAAGAAAAATACAAAGGGCAAGGGTGGGATGACACAAGGAATCAAAATTCATGAACCTTAGGTCAAGTAGAAATATAGGCAAAGTAGATCGGCAAAGCATTAGATCATTTGAGGCTAGTGTTAATCATACAATGGGGTAATGGGCTCAATAGTTGAGTGACTACCCCTATGTAGTGAGCTAAGAGACCAGTGATTTGAAAATGTCATTTTGCATGGAGAAACACATAGGCAAACTAGGACTTGTGCATTTACAAACACTAGAGGGTCCCTATAGGACTCAACTTGATTGCATTTGAAACAACAATCTAGATGCTCATATCTACAAGGATGGTTTATGAAGATATATGGTTCAACTTAGGAATCCAAATCAGCCCTTTGGAATTGAGCACCTATGGTAAAGTTGAAGATGGTTCTTACATAGATAAGTAGGGAATCATGTATGTGGTGACCAACTTACCTAATAGGACATATGAATTTGGATCAGTTGTACCTGAGTCTGACATAGAAGACCTAGATCATGAAAGCAAAGAATGAGAACCTAGAACTCCTAGAAGTAATTCAATCTTATCAAGGATTATTAAATTAGATTGGATACCGCAAGGTAATACAAGCATAGAGCTCTTTGTTAATAGAGAAACTGATGAAGATTTCTAGAGGTTTAGACCTGATGAATCTAGCGACGTGATAGGAATCATTTTATGAATTCAAGGATTTGGAGATCCCAAGAAAGAGCATCTACATCTATAACACTTCTAGGAGGATTATTGTAGTCACAAATCATAGTAGAAAAGTGTGTACTTGGAAGGATGAGCCAATTTTCCCCTCACGTAAGTTTTCTAACCCTCATGGTCAAACGAGAGCAAGAGCTTCTCATGTCCTAGGAACTCATAAGGAGAAATAAAAAGAGCGACCAGAGATAAGCTTTGTGCACGCCATAGGAAGGGAAAGACCAGGACTAGATGCAAAATGAGTAGAACAAGAAAGACCTAGAGGACATAGGCACCAAAGAGGCATGGATGCTTTCCAATGCCTAGACTAAGAGAACACCTTAGAATTTTCAAACCCATGCAACTAGTGAAATCCATGAAGAATTACTTCGACAATACAAGTGGCCCATATGATCATGAAATGGAATTCAGCAAGTGTTGAGAGCAGAACAAGTGAAGGATTTGTTCACTCAATATGCTTTTGGATTAACTTTGAAGAATACCACCCTAAGGTGCTTTCGACCCCTATGTCAAGGACAATTCAAGGATATTAACTAGTTGCTAGAGGTGCTCATTACAAAATGCTCCAAGAGCGAAATCAGAGACAACACTTCATCATTAATTCATAGCTTTTAAGTAGACACCTCAAGAAACAATGACATTAGTGGGACGTAGATTTAGACAATACATTGAGATATGTCCTATCCCAGAGCTACCTACTGAGGTTAAACAGGTTTCCCTATTTCTAGACTGCTTATTGAGTGAAAAACTATGATCATACGTCTATCTTAAGGAGCCTCAAACCATAGAGTAATGCATGAGAATGCTCATAGATATTGTGGATAATTTGGGGGATGATTTAGAGCTCTCTAAACTTTATAATGATTCAAATTGCTCAACCAACTTCACATCCAAACCCTCAACATCCATAAAGGAATTAGCTAAACAAATGGCTCAAAAGTTAGGAGTGTCAAGTAGACAAGCCCCTAGAATGGTCTTGTTCAAATGATGTTACACTTCTGGAGGAGATTGAAAGAACTTGGAGAAGCTTGTAGAAGGTAGAAAAATGCGTTTCAAAGCGACAAAGTTTGGTCTAGCCAACCGGCACAAGACCAGCCCTTGAGCTTATGGAGACTCAAATAGACCTTATAAGCATGTGATAAGTGCAAAGAAGCACACTATGTACTTTGGAGCATCAAGGCGAATGAGTCGATACAAAACAGATAGATTCACGGGTTGACTAGCTCAAAAACTTACTATCTATGGAAGAGACAATGAAATTCAAATGCTCATAGCGACCAACGTGATTACAAATAGAAAAAATCCTTTTATGGGAGTGATACACATAGGGTTGAGTGTATAGAATGCACAAAAGTATAAGGAATAAGCAAAATATGCTATAGGAATGAATGAGACATTCACCGGTGGTACTTCCTATTTTTTAGGAATATGTAGAGATTGACCCCGAGACAAAAAAACTCAGATTTCTCCCAATCTACTAAACCAGATGCTATGAAAATTTATAGCATAAAATAGACACTTATACCTTTCCAACGAGCCATCTTGCACTCAATTTGAAGCTCTGGAGAGAGAGCAGCAGCCTCTTCAAGATTATTGTTGGCAAAGAAGATGATGCAAAGAATTGAAGGAGCAAGACAATGATGGTCACAAGTGTATGTATATTGCTTCCATGTATTGTACAAGCAATTTAAAGTCTTTATATACACTCTTGAATTTCTCCACCACTTCTGCAAGTGGATTTTGAATTCAAATGAAGGTGGGAATGGTTGTTGGAGAGAATCAATTCACTTTCCTACAATCTAGGAAAAGTGAAAATCTAGTTTGATTTACTTTTAGGTGATTTGATTGATTGATTGAATGAAACTTCAACCACCACAAATTCATGGGATTTGGGCTCTATCTTTCTACCTTTATATGTGTAAAGCTCAAGGCTTTTACAACGATAAATGAACCATCAAAAATCTCTCAAAAAAATACAAATGAGCATAATAAAAAGAACTCTCCAACGAATATTCTTTCGACGCGATAGCCTTTGATCTAGATCAAATCCACCTCAAGCATAGTGTAAGCTTGATGTTCCAACAGCTCCCCCTCAAGCTAAAGTATGCTTGAGTCTTCATTCTCTGATAGGTTGAATACCTGCCATAGCTTTGAATCTACAAAGCTTTATTCCATCAAGTGCCTTTGTCATCATATCTGCTACTTGCTTTTTAGTTGGAACAAAAGAAATGTCAATCTGCTTTGCCATGAGCTTCTCCTTGATGAAGTGGTAATGGACTTCTATGTGCTTGGTTCTCACATGGAAAATAGGATTTGCCGCTAGATGCATGGAACTTACATTATCTCCAAATATGTGAGGTTTGGAACTCACAAGTCCCAAATCTGTATACAATGTTTTTAACCATATTGCCTCTTGAGTTGCTATGGTCAAGCCTCTGTAATCTGCTTCAGTTGAGGATAAAGCAATTGTTGGTTACTTCTTGGAACTCCATGACACTAGCTTCGAGCCTGCAAATGCTAAGTAACCAGATGTACTTTTTCTATCATCATTAGCTCCTGCCCAATCTGCATCTGAATAGATTTTGATATCCAAATCTGAAGAGTAAGGATAGAATATACCTTCATTGATCGTACCTTTGAGATACTTAAGTACTCTCTTAGCCGCATCCATGTGTGGTCTTCTCGGTGAGTGCATGAACTGACTAAGCACTCCCACACTATATGAGATGTCTGCCCTTGTATGAGTAGCATATATCAAGCTACCTACCAAGCTTTGATACTCTTTAATGTCTTCAATTTTCTCACCTTCATAAACACTTAGTTTATGATTCATCTCCAAAGGTGTACCTGCAGGTTTAGTGTTCTCCATTTTGAACTTGAGAAGAAGATCCTGAATGTATCTTCTTTGAGTCAAATACATTCCTTCATCTGTATATATCACCTGCATACCTAGGAAATATGTGAGCTCACCTAGGTCACTAATTTTGAACTCCTCTTGCATGTGTCTCTTGATCCTTTGAATTCCATTTAGATAAATAGAGAAGGATCTGAGCTGCTAGCTTTGAACCCTTGATCTTGAAGATATGTACCCAACCTGTAATTTCAAGCTCTAGGAGCTTGTTTCAATCCATACAATGCTTTCTTAAGTCTGCAAACATAAGATGGATGATTAGGGTTTTCAAAACCTGGTGGTTGTGACATGTATACCTCTTCACTTATCCAACCATTTAAGAATGCATTTTTCACATCAAGTTGGAGGAGTCTCCAATTCCTTGCAGCAACTACACTTATCAATGTCCTGATTGTAGTCATCTTTGCAACTGGTGAGAATGTTTCCTCATAGTATATACCATGAGTTTGTGAGCATCCTTTTAATCTTGCCTTGTACCTGCAAACTGATCCATCTGAATTTCTTTTAACTTTATATACCCATCTGCAACCAATTACCTTTTGATTCGGCGAGATTGGAACCAAATCCCAAGTGTCCATTTCCTTCAATGCATCTATCTCTTCTTTCATGCCATTTTCCCAATTAGGGTTTCCCTTTGCCTCTTCATAGGTTGAGGGTTCTTCTGAAAAAGAGTCTTTTTCCAAGTATATTGAATGCTTCATAACAAACGTGGAATCATATCCATACCTTTCTGGTTGTTTCTTCTCTCTTGCTGATCTTCTAGGTGCTTGTTTGGAGCATTCTCCGACATCTTGCATCTTTGCTTTGCCTCTTGACTTCCATAGCTTGTAATCCATTTCCCTTTCATCTTGGTCATTGTCTATATCACTTCTTGGATCCTGGACCTGTGTATCATGCTTGCTTCCTAATTGACAAGAGTCAGAATCAAGATCATATGGTAGTGTTACCTTTTGTTTGTCTTCATCATACCAAGACCTGTGTTCTTCAAACACAACATCTCTACTTGTAGTGAATTGCTTGGTTGAAGGATTGAAGAACCTGTAACCCATCTGAGTTGAATCATATCCAATAAACACTGACTTTGTTGCCCTTTCATCTAGCTTACCTCTTATTTGTGATGGTACATGAACATAAGCTAAACAACCAAAAACCTTGCAATGTCCAAGACTAGGTTTTCTTCCATGCCATGCTTCATAAGGAGTCACCCTTGAAGTGATTTGGATGGTAGTCTATTGACAAGGTACACAATAGTCGAAATAGCTTCTGCCCATAGATAATGTGGCAACTTCTTCTCTTGAAGCATTGTTCGGGCTGATCCAACCAATTTCTTGTTTCTCCTCTCTGCAATTCCATTTAGTTGAGAAGAGTACCTACTAGTCACTTCCCTTTTGACACCTTTTTCCGGTAAGAACTCATCAAACTCTTTGGAGAAGTATTCTCCCCCTCCATCAGATCTGAGCTTCTTTAGTGATCTACCTGACATGTGCAAGATACTTCTTGAAGCAATCATACACTTCATCCTTACTCTTGATAAAGTATAGAATAGTTCATCTACTATGGTCATCAATAAATGAGACATAATACCTTGATCCTACCAATGAAGGTTCTTGACTTTGTCCCCATACATCTGTATGTACTAAGTCCAATAAGTTGTTGTGTTTGTAGCCTTTGTGGTTGAATGGTTGCCTTTGTGCCTTCCCAATCTGACATGCATCACACCTGTTGATCATGTGTTGCTTTGATATGTTTGGCAGTCCTAGAACACTTTGATCCCTGCATATATCCTTCAATGTTCTTTCATTCACATGAGCGTCTCTTATGCCACACTTCAAGCTCACTTAGGGTTTGAGACCCAAAGTTGATTAGAGCTATGTTCCTAGTTTCTCCTACTTCAAAGGTAAAGAGCCTACCATGCTTCTCACCTCGGGCTATCTTTTTGAAGCCTTGACATGGATCTTCCACAAAAGCTCCATGTTGGGTGAACCTAACTTGCAAGCCTTTTTCAACTATTTGGCCTACACTTATTAGGTTTTTAGTGATAGTGGGTACATAGAGAACCTTACTCAGAATGTTTGTCCTACCATTGGAAGCTTTGACATTACCAATTTTCTCCACATTGTGCTTTGTGTCATCCCCTGTTTGCACTTCATGTCTATGCTTTGGACTTTCCAAATCATATAGAAGAGCAATGTTGCCTGCAACATGATTCGAACATCCTGAATCTATGTAGAACAAATGATCATCTTCTTTACCTTGTTTGTGGCTTAGATTCATAAGAAGCAATGAGTCTTCATGTGGTTGATCTTCTGAATAATTGTTGTAGTCCCTTCTATTATAGCTTCTATTGTTATTGTTGAAGTTGTGTCCACCTCTGCCTCTATTGATGCCATATCCACCTCTTCCACTTCCTTTCTCGGTCTTCCCATTGAACCAGCAATTCTGAGTGGTGTGGTTGGTCTTATCGCATATGGCACAAGGTTGAACATTCTGACCTTTGGATTTGTCTTGCTTTGGTCCTTTCTTCTTCCCTTTCCACTTGCTCTTGCTTGCGAAGTTGGCTTGGGAAGTCTCATCTTCCTCTTCTTCCTTCTTCTTGCCTTTCTGCTTCTTATCCTTCTTATCTGCATATAGAGAAATAGTTGAATTACCATGATAAGAGTTACCTTCCTTTATGCTATTGTTAGCTTCTTGATTGAAGAGTTGTCCAAGAAAGATGTTGAAGTCTGGATTTTGCACATCCATGATGAGATCATAAGCTGTCGTGAAGGATTGTCATTGCTTATCACTTCGAACACCATTGAGAATTTGCCTCATGATGACCTCTTCTTCAATCAGCTCTCCAATGGATGCTAACTGATCCTCAACATCCTTGACCTTGGTAACAAACTCTATGATGGTTTCTTTAGGTGTCTTCTTCATTTGGTTGAACTCGTTCCAAAGATGATTCTTTCTTGCTTTGGTACTAGCAGAAAAGAAAGTCTCGAGGGCATCCCAAGTCCCTTGAGATGTCTTGCATCCTCTAATATGTGGTAATAGAAAGTCAGAGATAGAGTTTAGTATGTATGACCTTGCTTGAGCATCCCTTGCGCACCAAAGTGTGAGCTTATCTGTCTCTTGTTCTGTAGGTCCTTCTTTGGATCTTGGAATAGGCATAGCTTCATCACCTGCTACAATTCCGTAAAGATTTCTACCTTTCAAATAGGCCTCCATTCTGATTTGCCAAGCCACATAGTTGTGTTGATCAAGCTTCTCGATCATTGAGGGGAAGCTGTCAGCCATCTTGATCTAGCTCTGATACCACTGAAAGAACTTGGAGAAGCTTGTAGAAGGTAGAAAAATGCGTTTCAAAGCGACGACGTTTGGTCTAGCCAACCGGCACAAGACCAGCCCTTGAGCTTATGGAGACTCAAATAGACCTTATAAGCATGTGATAAATGCAAAGAAACAAACTATGTACTTTGGAGCATCAAGGAGATTCGATACAAAACAGATAGATTCGCGGGTCGACTAGCTCAAAAACTTACTATCTATGGAAGAGACTGAACTTTAAATGCCCATAGCGACCAGCGTGATTACAATTAGAAAAAATGCTTTTATGGGAGTGATACACATAGGTTTGACTGTATAGAATGCACAAAAGTATAAGGAATAAGCAAAATATTCTATAGGAATGAATGAGACATTCAGAGGTGGTACTTCCTATTTTTCAGGAATGCACAGAGATTGACCCCGAGACAGAAAAACTCAGATTTCTCCCAGTCTATTGAACCAAATGCTATGAAAATCTATACATAAACTAGACACTTATACTTTTCCAATGAGCCATCTTGCACTCAATTTGAAGCTCTGGAGAGAGAGCAGCAGCCTCTTCAAGATTACTGTTGACGAAGAAGATGATGCAGAGAATTGAAGGAGCAAGACAATGATGGTCACAAGTGTATGTATATTCCTTCCATGTATTGTACAAGTGATTTCAAGTCTTTATATAGACTCTAGAAGTGCTCCACGACTTCTACAAGTGGATTTTGAATTCAAATGAAGGTAGGAATGGTTGTTGGAGGGAATCAATTCGCTTTCCTACAATCTAGGAAAAGTGAAGATCTACTTTGATCTACTTTTAGGTGATTTGATTGCTCGATTGAATGCAACTTCAACCACCACAAATTCATGGGATTTGGGCTCTATCTTTCTACCTTTATATGTGCAAAGCTCAAGGCTTTTACAACGGTAAATGAACCATCAAAAGTCTCTCAAAAAAATACAATAAAACATAAGAAAAAGAACTCTCCAACAGATATTCTTTCGACACGATAGCCTTTGATGTAGATCAAATCCACCTCAAGCATAGTGTAAGCTTGATGTTCCAACAGAGATCATATGGCAAATGTGTGTCCTTTGCTAGCTCAAAATCCAAGGAACTCTAATGCCCAATACTGCACAACTAAGAGAAAATACATGAACCACCCTACTCAAGAGTATCCGTATAACAAGCAAATAGTTAGGCAAAACTAGCAATAGCCTTGACTGCAATTAGGCAGATATCACGGTCAGGTCTTACTATAGAACACCACCAAACTACTAGTTATACTATCAGACACAACACACCCCAAATCGTGCTAGGACAACAACCACCACCCCCTACCAATGTAATCTGAGTCAAATATGTGGTAGTATATGATAACCTCAATAGGGTGTGATTTCCAACATCTCGTTGATCTCTGAGAATGATCCTAATACTCAAATCTTTGATTTGACGCATGGAGATAGCCCACCATACTATTACATAGAATCCCTAGATCACACTGAAGTTTACCCATATGAAACACCCCTAATGGAGCCTAATTTGCAGCCATAATATTCTACTCCGATCTACACAAACCCTGTCCCTAGACCTCAAATAAGACAAATGAAACCACGAGCCCCTAGAGGACCCTGTTTTAGATGCCAAGGAGATCATTTTTTAAGGGAATGCCCCCATCCTCCACCTCCAGGATAGCCACACTATCTCACCATTCAAGGATATTCTTCAGAGTGTGGTAAAGAGCATATCATATGTTAGTGTCCCAAGAATGTATCCAATGCCTCTAAGATAGCTCCAATCAAACATGATAGCAATAATGCAAGCATCAAATGGATCTCCACCCACCTTAATGCCAATTTAGTTAGTGAATAGAGCTCAAGCTTTACAACAAACTAAAAAAGTAGTCCAAGATAAGTCCTCGGTGTCGAGTGAGATTGGAGAGTCTAGTAGAAAGAAAGCCAAGTCATGGAAAGACCCTAGAGAAAGCTTTAAGAGAAAATGGAATAGGAAATCAGCATAACTCAAAGGGAGTTTGAAAGAAACTAAGGCAAAGATCCAAGAATTAACATCATACGGATCACTAGAGATTCCCTCTTTGCCAAATCTAGGATCAGTCTTAGCAGAATCCATCCCAGAGGGCTTGGATATGATGTTCAAAGCTTATCAAGTTAGATTGAGAGAACGAACCAATGCCACAGAACTAGATAAAAGCTATCCAAGAGCAGGCTTAGAAATAGAAAGAACTAAGCTTTGCATGAAATGGTTGAACTAGCCCAAGCCATGTTCAAAGCTACCCAATTCATCAATCAAAGTAAACTAGTAAAACCAAATTTGCACTTCCAAAGACTATTAGAAAGATTAGAGTGATTGGTATCTAAACCTGACCAGTTAGTGCCTAAGGAGGTTCATTCCGTAAGAAGCACACAAGGAGAATTCTAACTAGTGATATCACAAGTTCCTAACTCGAGACAATGTGGAATTTCTCCCTTAGTCAATAAGTACTCATAAGGATTCTTGAGAGATATTCAAGAATAGAAATGGAAATTGGAGCAGGCTACTCCACCACCCATTCATAAGATAGATGATCTTCATGATCAATTTCCTCAAGACATTCTTTCTATATATGGGGAGAAAGAAGATGCACAATTTATTGAAATTGTATACTTTGAGTCCAATTCCTTGGAGGATTCACCCCGTTTCATAGGTCCATGGGAATCTAGATCTATTTAGATGGGATTCCCCACTATCTTGATCACAAATAATGATTTAGGTCTACTTAGGAACAAAGATATAGTAAAGAGCACTAAAGTGTAGTGCCATCTCACTTTAAAAAATTATTGAAAGTCAAACTTGAGTTGTGGAAGAATATAGCAAACCAACTGTCATATGTTGCTAAGTCTCACTCTCAAGAAGGATTGCAAAGAAAGATGCCAGAGATACCCATAGATAAGATAGGAGATATGAGTGACGGAGAAAAAGGAAATACCTATCTTCCTATCACCTACCAAAGCTATACCACAAACAAAATTTTAGATTTAGAAGTAGGAACCGCATTGCCACCACCTCCTTATGGAAACAATGGGGCAAGCTAGCTCTAAGACTGACTAGAATGAATTTGCAAATATAGATGGACATATAGAAAAGCATTTGGGATTTCTAAAAGGAATTACTCTCACCACCTATGGTGTAGAGTTTGAGCAAACCTTTGTCATCTATGAATTTGAAAAGAACCATGCCTATGAGATTATTTTTGGAAGACCATTCATGTAACAATTGCAAATATTGTAGGATTGAGGAACCAATTCCTTGTACTTGCAGCACTTAGGGGTAACTACCGAGGTCAATATCAAGGATTATTCACATAGAGATGTACCTTCTCTACAATGGAATACTATCCATAGAATGCTAGAAGAGACAGAGTCAATGCTTTCCATACGATCAAACCCCCCATGGATGCATGAGACTACACATTTATGGATGTGTAGAGGTGCAATAGAAAAGGGAAAGAGACTAGAGGCTAGAAACATGGGTGCCACAAACAAATCCTAGATCAATACAAGACCTAGCCTATGCACCTATGGAACTCCCTAAAAAAGATTTTGAACCTCATGGTTGGGTAGAGATATTAGCCACAATGGACATCTCGGTGAATGAGGACCAATGGGCACCCCATTGTGACAAAGATGACTATGATATCTCCATATTCATGGTGGAACCTCTCATGTTTAAACATGTGATAGAGGAGTGTGCCCCTAGTACAAACATACTAACGGAGGTAAGTGGTGAGGATTCAAAATTCATCATCTTGGAGCCCTTTTGTTCTTCAAAACAAGAATACATATACTTGGTAGAAGCAAAAGACCACGACCAAGAAGAGCATCAGCATGAGGTAACATTAGCTAAGACAATAGGAACGGAGAGTGAGAAGAAGAAGAAGAAGAAGAAGACGAAGAAGAAGAAGAAGAAGAAGAAGAAGAAGAAGAAGAAGAAGAAGAAGAAGAAGAAGAGCAAAAGAAAGTTCCCCACACAAAGAAGAGCAAGAGTCACTATTCAAGGTTCCAAAAAACTTCAAGAAATATGAAGTGGAGGATAGAAATATAGTGGAAAGAACGTCTAAACGAGAAGCTCTCATAGGAGAAGCCTATGATAATAAAGCAAAAACTAAGAAGATTGTAGTGACAATTGAAGATCGAGAGGAAAGGTACACATACATAGGACATGATTTGGGTGAAGAAGAAGAAGGAGATTTGATCGAGTTGCTGAGAGAATATAGAGATGTGTTCACTTGGAACTATAGAACTTGAAGGAAGTGGACCTAGGTATCTTTTTGCATAGGATCCCAATGATCTTAGAAGCCGAGCCAACCAAGTAGAAGCCTTACATGTGCAATGACAACATGTAGCTAAAATAAAGAGGAAATAGATTGATTCATAGAATCTAGATTTATCTACAAAGTCAAGCACAGAGAATGGGTATCATCTATCGTAGTTCCCAAAAAGAATGTAAAGTTTTGTGTATTCATTAACTTGAAGAAAGTTAATACTACAACCATATGAGATGGTTATCCACTTCCAATAACTGAGCATTTATTGGAATGAGTAGCAAGCAAGGAAGTTTACAACATGCTTGATAGATTCTCTAGTTTGAACCAAGTAGCCATTGCCCTAGAGGATCAACATAAGATGGCTTTTGTCACTGAATGGGGTATCTTTGCATTTTGGATGATGCCATCTGGACTCACCAATACACCTGTTAACTTTAAAAGATTGATGTGTCACATGTTTAAGGAATTCTTGAGGAAAACTTTAGAGGTCTATATTGATGATTTGTGTGCTCATTCCCACATGATAAAAACACATTCCCATATCTTAGGCAAATCTTTGACAAATATACGGAGTATCATGTGTGCTTGAACCTAGAGAAATATGTCTTTATGGTTAGGAAAGGAAGATTTTGGATCAGATTGTGTCAAAGAATGGCATATCTATGGATGAGGATAAAATGAGAGTGATAGCTGATTTCCCAAGCCTAGGAAAGCTAAGAAAGTACCAGATTTTATGGGTCATTGTCGATACTATCGTTTATCCACATGTACACTATTGTCACTTACCCTTTGTACAACCTCTTGATCAACTTCGAGTGGAATGAAGAATGTGAGACTTCTTCTAATAATTTGAAATGGCAATTGTTCTCAGCCCCTATGTTGACTATACGGGGCCAAAATAAACCATTCCATGTTCATTTTGATGCTTCCAATTATGCTATTGGATGTTGCTAAGTGATGGATGAGGGAACATACATCTTCCCATAGCATATGTAAGTAGGCAATTAAATGTTGTAGAAAGAACTTACACAACCAATGAGAGATAAGGTTTAGGCATGATCTATGCGGTCACAAAATTTAGATATTATTTGCTTGCAAATAAGTTTAAAATCTTTATAGACCACCATGCTCTACTTTACCTAATGAACAAGCCTTGCAATACATGCATATTAGTAAGATGATTTCTCTTACTAATGGAATATGATTTTGAAGTAGTAGTTAGGAAAAGGAAAAATCACCTCCAGGTGAATCACCTTTCGTGACTTACCTCAAGAGAATCCCTAAAAGGAGTTTCAAATGAACTTCATGATGCTTATCTATTCAATTTAGAAATAGTTCTAGATCGGGCTAAACATCTTGTGCCTATTCTCACATTCGGACTCAAGAATCTAGTGGTCAAGAATAATGAGGATGAAATTGTTAAATCATATAAATATCACATACTCACACGAAGCAAGTGATCAAGGCATTTTTGCTTATCACATGGAAGATCAAGAGCGCAATAAATGGTTGCAACTAGCACATGTAGGTGTATTCAGACAAAACCACTCAAAACATAAAACCCTATAGACACTAAACTTTTTAGATGTATATTGACCAATGATGGAATTAGATGTGTATAGGTTTATCAAGGATTGCCCAATATGTATTAGAAGACCCCCTATTAACATGCCGCTTTATACCAACTGTCCCTAGTCCCAAAAAGAAGTTGCCTTTTATCAAACTTCCCAAGGACGAAAACATTTCCACAAGAGATGACATTAGTGCGATGAAGGATTCTAGAGCAGGATGTTGAAGACTACACGCTCATTGATTATAATCTATACAAATGTGGATGAAATAGATATTTGAGACAGTGTGTCCATGAGAGTGACTATTTAAAGATATTAGAAGCTGCACACCAAGGTGTTGTAGGAGGGCACTTTGGACCTAATCAAGTGATCAAAGCTATACTATTTTCAAGGATATGGTGGCCCACTCTTCATATGGATGCACATACCTATGTGAAGAGATGTGATACAATGAACTCAATATCCGATTTGCTGGGATGACATGCCATTGAGACCCATGATGGGAGGAAATGCATTCTCTAAGTGGGGCACATATTTTGTAGGACCCATTAATCCCCCCACTAGAGGCTCTCATGCAAACTACATAATCATAGTCATAGAGTACCTTAGCAAATGGGTAGAAGTGAAAGCTATAAGAAAGAATGATGCACAAATGATGGAAAAATTCTTGTTCAAACATATTTACAAGATATGGGCTGCCTATAGAATTGGTGAGTGATCGAGGAAATCATTTCCTAAACAGAGTAACTAAATATCTATTGCAAGATTTTATGTTGATTCACAAGAATTCAACACCATATCATCTTCAAGCCAATGGACAAGCACAGGTTACTAACAAGATACGATGCAATTTACTGACTAAGCTTGTAGACAACAAACACTCTGACTAGGATAAACATGAAAAGCAGTTACACCATGCTATTTGGCATACAGAGTGGCCTACAACATGGTATTCAATGCGACTACCTTTTGGGTGGTCTTTGGACAGATGGTATGCTTCCCTTGGATTTCTTGATACCCACCCTTAAGGTTGCACATGAGCATCAATGGATAGACCATGAGCTATCATTGAGGATTATGGACATAGAATGCTTAGGAGACACTGGGCTTAGGATAGCAACAAGAATATATGCAGCCAAGAAAAGGAAGAAGGATTTTTTTGATGTACATGTGAAATACAAGGGCTTCAAAATTAGCAATTTAGTATTAGTCTATACTTTGAAGTAGCATGCTCGTAAACTAGAAAAATGTGATTATGGACCTATGATTATCATTAGACTTTCAACAAGTAGTTCGGTGTAGTTAGCCACCTTAGAAGGAGATGTAATGCCAAATTACATTAGTGGATGTAGAATCAAGCTTTATCAAGAACCCTTGATGGAAGATATGCTTAGACAACTCAGTATCTCTAGAAAGCAAAAAGAGGAAGAGAAAAGAACTCAAGAGCAAGCTGAGGCTAAATCTCTAAAGCACATAAACATATGAAGCTAAGATGAAAGGGTGTAGACCTAGATGGAAATGATCGGTAGAAGTACTTCATTGTGTGACTATCAATCCTCAAGTAGAAACCACTAGTTACCACATGGTGATGTCAACCAAAGAGAAATGCCTCTCCTAGCATAGTTGACAAATGACCTTTCATTATAGTTCAATTAGAGCAAGGCACTATACTCAAGAAAATCAAAGCTCTGATTGAAGTAGGTGGAGTCACTAGTGCTATTAGGTATTCATACTATCAAGACATGAGTATAAAATTGGATGTGATTGAGGGTTACCTCATAATATTAAGAGGCATTGAAACCCCTTGCATGGGCGAGGTGGAAATTCCAATCCTCATAACAAAAGATTCCCTAGTAGTAAACCTCTTATTTTTCCATGATGAAGATCTTACACAACCATTAACACTAGGCCAAGGTTGGATATACGATCAACCAATTGAACTTAAATCTTTGGAAAATCCTTGTCTAGTTTTGGGTGGATAAACAACATCTTATGATAGAGTTAGAAAATGATGTGACTAGTATTCAACTATGGAGATTTTCAATCCCCACATTGAAGAAAATGGCATCTCGAAGTGTCAAATCATGGGCCCTCTATCTCTTCTACCGAAGGAAATGAAATTCAAAAATCAACATTAGCTCAATTGAGAACTAGCATGGATACATTAAAATCGACATTTGCCTAGCTAAATGATAGTATTGATGTTGCTAGATCAACATACCAACAACACACTGATAGTAATGGCATTAGAAGATTAACATCTGAATTACTAGAGACTATCAAGTTCTCTAGTGCTCCGTCCACACTTCAAACATGCACCCTTATATCTTTTATATAGAATGCCTCACTTCCTAATGGTCTGGTCATGCAAGGTTTGGATCTCTCTTCTTTTCCAAAGCAGAGTGTCCCACCTCTCCCCTACAACAATGGAAGAGTCAACCACAACAAAAATAGAAAGTATGAAGATCAACCACACCAAGCAATTCAAATAGTGTGGATATCCACCCACCCCATTCATAAGAGAGATATGGGTGCAAAAAGGCAAGCAATTGACGTCTCAAATAAAACCTTAGACACATTGCAAGAAGCAAAGGATGAACCTTAAGCATCAACCACTGATGCAGGAATGAGATCAATAGCAGAAGGTTTGACAAATTTGGGTACATAAGTGTTCTATGACGGATATCCCCAACACATTGAGTATATGGGTGCCTAAGAGTTTCTTATTAGCTCAATTCCCTTTTATGTACTCTCATCTCATAGCAAAATGCATTTTCCCTTTCAAACCCCACCTCAAAAAAATTGTATCTGAATACCCTTGTAAAATAGCCTCTCAAGCATCTTGGAAATGGGTGCCTAAACAGCCATTGGACCAACCATGCCCACCAATCCCTAATCAGGTGTATTGTTCAAGAACCACATTTTGCAACTCCTTAACTACACCTGTCATGGCCAAACGACCTTGTAATAATAATTTCCAAAATATTTTGTAAAAAGTGACAAAACCACTATGCATAACAAGATCATGCACTATCCAGAGTATGCATGTAAGAAGTCTAGAGACAATCATTAGACACAAGAGACATCATCACATATCACTTCACATCACCAAGCTACATGGGATGCAATCAGTATGGAAAAGGATTATGGTCTCGTCATATTGAGATCGACATTTGTTTCCATACCAATGTGTTCTCCTTTTGTAGTACATCATTGTAATAAACACAAAGATTCATGATGCAAGCTAGAGATCCTTCCATTCTAGGTCCCATTTAGCATCCGATAGACTATCAAAACTTAACCACAAAAGGATACCCTTTACTATCGCCATGAGAATTACTTGGATTTTAGGGTCCCATACCTATAGAAGATGCACCTCAAGGAAGAATTGATCATATCAATATAAAATTCCATTGGTTCCAAGGACTAGTAGGACCCTTGGTAGATGCAAAGTATATCTTTGAAGCAAAGCTAGAATTCGACAACCATTGGGGAAGATTCTAGTTTTTCTCGCAAGAATTTGAGATGCTACAAAATACCACAGAGTTATAGCTTTTATGAGAGAAAGCTAGGTTCAAAGAATATTTTGAAGCACAAACATTTGATATCTACAAGAGAGGACAATTATAATCAATTGAGGCCATGCATTGGTGACAATGAACACATTCATGTTCTAGAGATGGCACATGTGGGTCTAGCAAAAGGTCACTTCTTTGCCGAGAAAACTACTAAAACTATCATATTTTTAGGATTAGGATGGCCAAATCTTCACATGGATGAAAATTCTTATGTTAGATGTTATGATGTATGGCAAATCAGTAAACATCCTATCTCTGGAGATGATATGCCATTTAGGGATTTGATTGGTAGTAGAACATTTACTAAATAAGATACATACTTCATTAGAGTGATTAACCCACAAGATAAAGATCACACGCTGAGTACATTATTTTTGCTATTGATTACTTGAAAAACTAGGTGGAAGCTAGAGAAATAAGGAAGAATGATGCTCAAACCACAACAAGATTCTTATTTGGGAAAATTTTCAAAAGATTTGGGTTGCTATTGAAATTGCAAGTGATTATGGCAATCACTTAATGAATGAAATTTTGGATTAATTACTCCATGAATTCATGGTGATTCATAAGAGATCGGAACCCTATCACCCTCAAGCCAATGGAAAGGCAAAAAGCTCAAACAAGATTATTTGCATCATTTTGACAAAGATAGTTAATAAGATAAGCTCTAATTGGGACAAACAACTACATCATGCTGTTTGGGATTTTGTAGGGTCTACAAGAATTCTCTTAGCATTACACCATTGAATTTGGTGTATGGTTAAAAGAGTGATGTGGTAGTGATTTATTTCTATGCACCCTCATCCATTCATGAAGATGAAGTATTCAAAGCTTGGTGTGGAGTTTTCTATCTTAAAGATGCTCAAACATTGGTCTACATCAAGTAAAGTAAAGAAAATATGAAATTGTCAAAGTAAAAGGTTTATTAAAAAAGGCTCATGAAGGCAATTCAAAGGGTTAAATTATGTTCAAATGACGAAGATGAAGAAGAGGAACATGTAGCAACAAATGGATTCAAATTTGGATACTCTTTGACCCTCCCAATCTTGTAAAAGATCATATAGAAAGAACATTTGTGTTTGTTTGCAAAGGGAAAATAAATATTTTATTGGTCTATTTAAAAAAAGCATGGATCAAAGGGTCCTTGTTCCTATAAAAGGAGAAGCACTTTCATTTATTTTTTCTTCTAGTTTAGAGAGCTTGAGAGATATAAGCGATTTGTGAACATGACAGACTTAGTTATCTTTGAGCTAGCCTTTAAAAAACCATTTGTGAGAAACCTCTTATGGAACGTTTGATTCATTGATCTTGTAGAAAAATCCATATTTGATCATCAATATAAATCTTCATCTTTGAGCACATTTGGTATTGTTCAAAAGTTCATGAATTTGTTAAAGTCTAGTTGATGTTTGATGATCTTCTCCTACAAATTGTGTGGTTTTCTACATCAAAATATGTTGGCAGTAGCCAAAAGCACAGACGATGAGGAAGCATGTGAAGGAGGATTACAACAAAGTAGTAGGGATCTAGGAAATTTATATTTTCCAAAGAAGTATGTTTTATATTACTTGATCAAAACCTTAAACAATGATTTTCATCACTCTTGTATCATATGTAACATAGAACAAACACTTTTGTAATTAGTAGCTCCTATTTGTGCAAGCCAAGGACTCCTCAAGCTTGAGGAGCTTAGGTAGAATGAGCATACCATTTTTTGCCATTTTTAGATCTTTAGACTTTCAAATAGTGGCTAGAACCTATTTTTTAACTATGCCAGACACTAGATGTGAAACCGGTCAAAACTATTCAAAAAACTATAAAGAGAGCTAAAGAGCTCATTTTTCAGGTTAGCTAGTGTAGACTTGTATGAGTTAGTGAGAGCTTGAGATTGTAAGAGTGTTCTTGAGTAATAGAATCTACTTTCAATCTTCCATTGTGTCTCGCTTGTCTCTTCCTTGTGTGTGTGTGTAAGTGTGTGTGCATCTCTATGCTTCTTACCTTCACTCTCACTACATCTCGCGTTCATGATCTTCATATCACTCCTATCTCTTCCACGGATTGACATTAAGGAGGTGGAGCTTCTTAATGTGGTGCTTACCATTGTGCTAGAGCAACACCAAATTTGGCGCCATTGTCGGGGATGGAGTCTAGGATGAATGTGTGATGGTAAGAGTATAGCAAGAAGTGGCATTGGAAGGTAAAAATTTCACTTTTTGTTGTTGCTTTTAGGTAGTTTTTTGTGTTTTTCATCTCCCCTACACTCCTTCATCACCGCGTCATCTTCTCCCACTCCGAAAAAATCAAAAAATTCACCATATCCACCTATCCTCCTCATTTCCCTCATTTGCACACGCAAGAGAGAGAGAGCTTTTGTGCTTGTTTGTGCATGTGTGTTTTTGAGTTTTCTTGTAGGTACAGTGCTCCAGAGCAGCAGGAAAGCTTCCAAAAGGTGAGAAATCTACTTTTTGTTAGAATCTGCCATATGTGTCAGACCATCATGATGGTCTGGCAAGTTCGACCATTTTGGTAAGTGACCACACAATTTTTTGGTGGACCATCACGATGGGCTCACGCCATCACGATTGTATCACACCATCGGGATTGGCTCACACCATCGCGACGGGTCGACCGGACCATAGCGACGGTCTTACACCATCGCGATGGTCATACACCATCGCGATGGTCTTACACCATCGCGACGGTTCACTTGAACCATCATGACAGTCACTGACCATCACAACGATCCCATCGACCCCATGCCATCGCGATTGGCCCATGCCATCACGACAACTCATCTGCCATGTGTCAAATTAGACCATCATGATGATACCAGGTATGCCATCGTGACGCTTCAAGTTCGGACCATCGTGATTGGCTCAAGCCATCACACCTCGTGACCATCACGACGGGCTTACGCCATAGCGATTGTTGCATTGACGTTTGACCATCACAATGGGCTCACGCCATCGTGATTGCTCGCTAGATAAGATCATCGTGACGCCTCGCACTCACGGACCATCATGACGGTTAAGTGGGCCATGGTGACGGTCCTAGACCATCATGATTATCTCAGACCATCGCGATTGTCCACCTAGAACACCAAAATTAGGGTTTGAGTTTTTAGGCTATTTTGAGTAAATTTTTGGGTGATTAAGCTTATTGGAGACCCCTTAGCTCATATTTGAAGAAAAACCTATTTATCAATTTTTACCCCCGAGGGCCTGAACGTTCATATCTTTTTCATTGGAAGTCCGTTTTTTGAGCTCCAAGGCTCATTAGAAAGATCTTTTTGAGAAAAACATGTTGATTTTTAGTTAAGATAACTTGAGGTTAACCCATTCGTGGGATTAAGAAATCAAGGGGGTAAGGAACCCTTAAGGGTGTGTATATCAGAGTGCTTGATCATCGATTCAAGAATTGGTCTAAACATGGGATTTTGACAGGTCTAGCAAGGGCTATACAAGGGCAATTAGAGCAAGGCAAGTGAAGAACGAGGCTTGGGAAGTGCAACTTCTTGGGCAGTAGAGCGATCAAAGAAGTTGACTCGAGGTTGGAAGAATACTCAACCCCCTCAGCTAATTACTACCTTAGGCTTAATGACTAGCATTGTGGATTAAATTAGGATGATGATAGGAACGCATCAAATTCAAGAGACTTAAATTTTCAAAGACTAAGATAAAATTGTGCTATACAAAAACCTAAAGGAAAGAACTTAAGTTTGAAGGAATGAAAACTCAAAAGTACAACAAAAAGTCGACTCTTGACGCATACATTGAGATAAGACAAGAATCTAAAGGAATTAAAAAAACAAAAAAAGCAATTAAGAACAAAGAAACATTATTGATCAAAGTGTGTATCGAGTGATTCAAGAAGTAAAATCATGAACCTTAGATCGGGCAAGCATATAGGTAAGGCAGACTGAGAAAGCCTTAGATCATCAGAAGCAAGTGTAGGAACTACTGCACGTTCATGGGCTCAACAATTGAATAGTTATCCTTACGAGTTGGGTTCAGATACCAGTGAATCGGAAATGTCCTTTAGCACGGATAGAATAGAAGGACGGCTAAATGTAGCATATTTGGAAAGACCCGAAGGACCCTATAGAGCCCAATTAGAATATGTCCGAACCAACCACCTAGGTGCTCGCATCTACGAGGATGGTTTGAGAAGATCAGTGGTGCAATTGCACAATCCTCACCAACCCATTGGCTTGGAATGTCCAGTGGTGAAATTCAAGAGAGACACATACATAGAAAAAGAAGGAACAATCTACATTGTAAGTACTCAACCAAATCATACCAATGAGTTGGGTATAGTAAGCCCCGATACGGAAGCGAGATCCCAAGGCAAAGCACCACTAGGAGAAGAACCTAGGACACCTAGAGGGAAATCTGTACTGACAAGAGTATTACAACCAGAATGGATCCCTGAGGATAATAGAAGCATAGAATTGTTTCTGAATAAGGAAACCGATGAAGCATTTTGGAGGTACCGAATGGAACAACCTAGTGAGGTAGGCTCCATCATGATTAACGAATTCAAGGACCCAGATACACCTAGAAAGGTTGTATACCTGGATGATGCTTCGGAACGAGTATTTGTAGTACCATACCATGTGAGAAATACCTACACATGGAGAGGCGACTTAGTATTCCCTCTATCACGAACTAATGTAAATGCAAGCCATCAGGGTGCTAGGACATCCTCAGCCCATGGCATTCAAAGAGAGAAGAACAAAGACAAACCGGAAGTAGGTTTCAATCATCACATAAGGAGAGATAGACCAATCCTGGACACCAATAGAGTCGAGAGACAAAGGGAACCTAGGGAACACCCAAGGATACTAAGACCCACTCAATTAGTAAAGTCAATGAAAAATTACTTTGATGGGAGAGGAGATCCCTATGACCATGTTGCGGAATTTAAGCAAGTGCTACGAGCACAACAAGTAGAAGACATGTTCACGCAATACAATGCATTTGGACTAACATTAAAGAACACGGCTTTAACTTGGTTCCAACCATTGCAACAAAGGCAATTTAGGGATATTCATCACTTGTTAGAATCATTCATCATGGAATTCTCTAAAAGTGGAATCAGACATGATACTTCTTCGTTGATTCACAGTTTCAAACAGACCCCTCAAGAAACAGTCAGATTGGTGGGACGTAGTTTAAGACAATATGTTGAGATATGTTCGATGCAAGAGTTACCCTCATAGGCCAAGCAAGTGTCATTGTTTTTAGATGGCCTCTTAAGCTCTAAACTATGCTCCTATGTATACTTGAAGGAACCCAGAACACAAGAGCAATGCATAAGAATTTGTATAGACATTGAGGACAACCTAAGAGATGAGTTGGAACTCTCAAAGGTCTATAAGGACTCAGATTGTTCATCTCTAGCATCCTCAAAATTTTCTAGCTCTATAGAAGACCTAGCAGAAAAAGTGGCCCAAAAACTAGGAGTTTCTAGTAAACAGGTGTCTAGGTTAACAACAAACAAGCGTTGTTACACCTGTGGTGGTGATCATATGGCAAATGTAGGTCCTAATGTAACAAAACCACAAGCCAACCCTAGTGGCCAATACTGTATAATTGAGAGACGATACACGAATCACACGGCCCAAGACTGCCCTTACAACAAACAAGTAGTACGACAAAACAACCCACAAGCATACCCCCAACCTGGTAGGTATCAAGACCAATACAACACTCAACCTCATTACTAAAGGCCTCCTCAAAATTATCTGTATTAGGCTCAACAAAGACCTCAACCTGTCTTAGCTCAGCAGCCACCCCCACCTACGAATGTCATCCCAATCAAATATGTTGCTACAAAAGAGAACCTCAATAGGGCCTTAGTGCCTTTTTCACCCCTGATCACTGCGAGTGACCCTAACTCTAATAGTTTTGACTCAACCCATCTAGATAGCCCACTCGCATATTACACGGAGTCACCAAAACATGTGGAAACATATCAATACAATAGTCCAGTGTTGGAACCAGTTGGGAACCTGATTACGCTAATGTGATGTATGCCAACCCTAATCCGTGACCCCAATTAAGACAACAAAGATCACAAGGCCCTAGAGGATCATGTTTTAGGTGCCAAGGAGACATTAAGGATTGTCCACATCCTCCAATAGCATGACAGTCACAATACTATAACATACAAGGTTTTTGTGTCGAGTGTGGTAAAGAGCATGTTATCAAAGACTGTCCAAAAAACCAAACTAATGCTTCAAAAGTGACACCTATTAAGGTGATAGGTATTGTACATAACTAAGATGGATCCAACCCTACATACGTGCCTATCCAAGCTATAAAAAGATCCCACGCGCTCTACGGAATCAACAGCTTAATCCTAAAAAAGCAGCCAGAACTAGCGAAGTTGGAGAGTCTAGTAATAAAAAGACAAAATCTTGGAAACATTCCAGAGAAAGAATTAAGAGGAAGTCGAGTAAAAAGATAACAAAATTGGAAGGAAGTCTCAAGGAATCTAGAGCTAAAATCATAGAGTTTACTTCTCTAGAATCTACTCGAGAGAATCTAGCTCAAAGATCAGGATCAATTTTAGCTGAACCCATACCAGAAAACCTAGACATGATGTTTCGTGCATATCATGCGAGATTAAAAGGAGGACCCCAAGTAACTGAATTGAGTAAAAAGTATCCGAGAGCAGATTTAGAAATTGAGAGAACTAAACCTTGCATGAAGATGGTAGAATTAGCACAAGCTATGTTCGAAGCCTCTTGTTATCTTAATTGGAATAACATGGCAAAACCTGAATTACACTTTCAAGGACTACTAGAGAGGTTAGAATACTTGGTCAATAGCAATGAGAAAAAGAATCTACAAAGGAACCCTAATGTCTCTGAGACATAGGAAAGGAATGCTACATCCCTGTCTCAAGTACCCAATACAGAAATTGAAGACAACCTATCTTCCATACATAAGTATTCACAAGAATTTCTAAGAGAAATCCAAGAAGAGAAATGAAGAAAAGAGCAAGAAACTCATCCTCCTATTCAAGAAATAGATGAGTTCCCCAAGTCTACATCCCCTCCATCTATGATGATGTAGAGGAAGAGCAACTGAGTGAAGAGACAGGTTTTGAATCCAATTTTTTGCAAGAATTACCTCAGTTCACAGGACCTTGGGAAGCCATGTCTATCAACATGAGAGCACCCACTATATTAGTAAAGAATGAAGAATCAGTAATTCTTAGGAACATAGAAGTGATCAAGAACACTAAATTACAATGTCACCTCACACTAGAGGAGTTGTCAAAGATTAAACCAGAGTTGTGGAAGCATGTAGCAAACCAATTCCCTGAACTTGCTATTGCTCCCTCTTAGATAGGAACGCACAAGAAGGTACCAGAGATACCGAGAGAAAGAATTGGACGTGTGAGTGAGGGAGAGGAAGGTAACACTTATCTTCCTATAACCCACAAGGGCAACACCACCGAATTCATCTTAGATTCCAAAGCTGGAGTAGCCATCGCTACTACTGCTTTATGGAAACGTTGGGGTAAGCCAACATTAAGACCCACTAGGATGAAGCTACAAATGGCTGACATACATACTGAGAAGCCATTGGGCTTACTAGAAGGCATATCTCTCACCACTTGTGGTGTGGAGTTTGAACATACTTTTGCCATCTGTGATTTTGGGAAAAATCATGCTTACGAGTGTTGGAGTTAGACGTTTGCGGAAGCACACGAACAACACAAAAAAGAAGAAGAAGCTTGGAGCACAACACACAATACTGAATGTATTACTAGAGAATGTACAAAGATAAGTAGCCCATTAGGGCAATAGGCGTATATACAAGCCGGGGGAAAAAAACCTCCTAAAGTGGGAAAAAAGTGCCCCGGTGGTCCTAGTGTGTTCACACACATCACTACCTAAATATATCAACAAATCCCCCCTTGGAGTGATGCAGTGAACAAGGAGCTGGCACTCATGTATAAGGAAGTGCCAAGCTATATGGAAATCACTCCACAAAAGGAAGTAAGCCCAAAGCTTTGCGAAAAGCTTCAAACGTCTCCCTAGGCAGAGCCTTCGTGAAAAGGTCTCCAATGTTCTCCTGCGTGGGCACATATGCCAAGCTGATCTCCCCAGTAGAGAACCTCTCCTTGACATAGTGATAATGCACCTCAATGTGCTTAGTGCGAGCATGGAACACAGGGTTCCTCGCAACTGCCAATGTGCTCTGACTGTCAGTGAAGATGGTGGTGGCAGAAGATTGACCAACACCCAAATCAGCCATAAGGCATCTAAGCCACACACACTCAACAGTCGTTGTGAAAGCTGCCCTATACTCAGCCTCACAACTAGAAGTGGCCACAGTAGGCTGCTTCTTGCTCAACCAAGATATACATGAGCTACCAAGCATGAAGCAAAAGCCACTAGTGGACACATGAGTGTCATAGCAACCAACCCAATCAGAGTCAGAAAAAGCATGCAAATCTGGCGGTAGTGATCCCCCCTTGGGATAAAACAACCCAAGTAGCCGAGTACCACTCAAGTAGCGAAAGATGCACTTAACCGCTTGCCAATGCTTGACTCCTGGGCAATGCATAAACCTGCTCATCTGTGACATAGCAAACTGAGTATCTGGCCAAGTAATGCATAAATAAATCAAGCATCCAACAGCCTGTTGATAGAGAACAACATCAAATGCATCTCCAACATCATGAAGACAGGAGTGGCAATAGGCTTATAATCTTCAAGGCCAAAACGATGCAATAATGTGTCAATATATTTCGTTTGACACAAAGCCATTCCACCATCAACTTGCATAAACTGAATGCCCAAATAGTGATGCAAATGCCCCAAATCAGACATCTCAAATGAGGCATGCAAATCAGCCTTAAAATCAGCAATATGCTTCTCAATAGGACCAGTGAGCAGCATGTTGTCAACATAGACAACAATGATCAGAAGCACATCATTAGCATGCTTAGCTTATAAGGTGCTTTCAGTTGGACTGTTCTCAAAACCATGTGCAATCAGATAGGCATGTATCTTCTCATACCAAGCACGTAGTGCTTGCTTTAAACCATATAATGCCTTCTTTAACCTGCACACCAAGTTTTCATGCCCTTTCTTCACAAAGCCACGGGGCTGGAAAACATACACTTCTTCATGCAAGTCACCATTCAGAAATGCAGTTTTAATGTCCAACTGATGTACATTCCAACCATGATGGGCTTCAAGTGCAAAAATGCTCTAAACAGTAGTCATACGGCATGTAGGTGCAAAGGTCTCATCAAAATCAATGCCTCTTTCCTATGCGTAACCCTTTGCAACAAGTCTAGCCTTATACGCCAAAAATGCATTAAAATTAGAAGGCATATATTCCCCCCCTCGATTAGAACGGAGGGTGCCCATTTTACATGGTGACAGATTTTCAGCCAAAACCAAAAACTGTTTAAAGCACATGAACACTTCAGAGTTTGCCTTCAATGGATATACCCATGCATGCCTGGAAAAATCATCGATGAAAGTCACGAAGTAAAGATAATTTCCAAAAGAAGGTGTCTGCATAGGACCATAGACATCACTATGTACAAGCTACAATTTCTGAGTAGCCCGAACTGAACCATCCTTTGGAAAGGAAGAACGCTGCATTTTGCCCAAAAAAACAAACATGTTTTCCAGGTGCCTCAAGTTTGGGCAAAGAGGACACCATTTCAGATTTCTGTAGGCATAACAAACTAGCAAAACTCAAATGACCAAAGCCTGCATGCCAAAGCTTTGCATCTGACATAGCCTGAGAATCATTTACTGCACATGCCAAATCATTTAGAGATCTTTCATAGACTATGAGATTATATAGCCCATGACATAGAACGCCAGAAGCAATAATCACATCGCCATTTGACAGATCATGAACTGTACACCTCTCATCAACAATTTTCACAACCAAGCCAATCTTGGCTAATGCAAAAACTGATAACAGGTTCTTCTTGATCCCTGGCACAAATAAAGCATCTGACAAAGTGAAAGAACTACCATCAGTAGTATTCAAAATGACCTTACCAACTCTCATAACAGGATAAGAGGAGTTGTTGGTGCATGTAACAGTATTCCCTGTAGGGGCAGGCTCAAGTGAAGAGAAGAAACTGCGATGCAAGGTAATATGTTTGGTCACCCCACTGTCAAAATACCAAACATCTGAGTTTACTGCAGACATGCACTGCTCATGAGAAGATGGGTCAAAATTGCAGACAGTAGTAAATGCCCATTCTTCTTCCTGCACAAGATAAGCAGACTCTATTTTTGGTGTAGAGGCCTATGCAACAACCATTCGAGCCTCTTTCTTCTTTGCCTCTTTAGCAGCCAGTTTTGGACGGTTCTTTATGATATCATCATTCCCTTTACAGTACTTACAAAACAATTTCTGCTTTTCTGATTTCTTCTCATCTGTATCTTCCTTCTTCAAATATGCAGAATTACCAGATTTCTACTTACTAGTTGAAGAGCTCCATTTTCCTTTGCCCTTCTGACTAGCAGGAAAGCTTGATCTGCAACTCGCATAATGGACCTGTTCTGCCTGGATTGATCTTCTTGCAATAGAACAGAGACTAACTCCTCAAATGATAAGGCATTTGGATTGCCTTTCATCATCAACCAAAGAGTAGAAGCAAAACTTTGATATGAATCAGGAAGACCATTCAGAACAGTTTGCACAAGTGAGCTATTTGGTATAACCTTATCAACAGAAATCAACTATTCTTTCAAGTCTTTGATCTTCGTTAGGAAACTGTCCATAAAATCACCTTCATTCATGTGCTCACTCTCCAACTATTTTCGAAGGTAAGCAGCACGAGCCTCATTCCTAGCTTGGTACAATGTAGTAAGTGTATCCCAAGCATCCTTAGCTATTCTGCAAGAGCGAATGTGAGGAATAATGGCATGTTTGACAGACAAAGCCCAATGCATGTGCCTGGGCATCTCTGCCATCCCAACAAATCTACTCTACAGTAGATGCAGCAGAAACCACATCACGAACAGGAATATGCAGAATATCACCATCTTCGACACCTTCTACATCAGCTTCAGTACCTACAGTTGTAACAGTTGCAAGTGTGATAGGATGTTTTTTGACACCTTACAGAATGTTCCACAGTCGTTTTGCAACCAACACATGTCGCATCATATAAGGCCATAACAAGTAGTTGGTACCATCAAACTTATCCTCAACAGCTAGCATACGAAATACATCACTGCTTTCAGCCATGGCCGGTGACTAAAATACCTTGATGCAAAAAATTGAGTGTAGCTCAAAAAGTTGAACAAAGCTACCTAGACGAATTCTGCTAGACCTATAGCAGACTTCGAGACACTTATACTGGCAAACAGGAACTGGCATATACCTTTGGCACAAAAAGATGAAATAGCCTGCACAAGCATTGTGATAGTATGTTCGAAGGCCGAAACCAGCTCAGATAGTGATTTCGGCACCATAGAGCGAAGCCGTTTTGATCTCGAAAACACGCTGAGTATGGTCACCAAAATTCGTGCAATTCTGAGATTGCAACCTGTGAAGAGATGTATAGGTATGTGCTTGAAGATGAAGAGGTGTTGCAAAATCCTTGATCTACACCAGCCAAATGAACTCTAGGAGTATATGGTGTCCCCCTTTTACTTTCCAATGGATGTATTAGACACCCTATGTACCTTACCACTGTGAAGAGATGGATAGGTATGTGCTTGAAGATGAAGAGGTGTTGCAAAATCCTTGATCTACACCAGCCAAATGAACTCCAGGAGTATATGGTGGGCCCTTTTAACTTTCCAATGGATGTATTAGACACCCTATGTACCTTGAAAGATCACTCTCAAAAAGATAGATCAAAATAGATAAGTTGGAGTTAGCTCAGAGGTGAAGAACTTGATATTTTGGTTCATATACATGTCCAGTGTTTTGCATAATTCTCTGAGCACAGCAGCAATTAGCTTAATTCCTCTTGGGGAAGTTTAGTTAACTTAAAGAGCTAACTTTCAAGATTAATCGCATAAAAATAATGAATCACACACTGAGAAAGATGTGAGGACATCATCCCGATTTTCACGAGCTGCTATAGTAATGAGACCAGTGAACAGAAAAATGAACATAACTCCAGATTTAGGTATTCAATGATTATGAAAATTTGTATGCTTATAGGAGATAGTATGTTGAATCCAACAAGCTTTAAATCATTGAATTTGGGTAAGTACACATTGAGAAACAGCTCTAACAAGATGAGTAAAAAAGTCGGGTACCTGACAAAGAAGTGAAAATGAACAGACACTGTTGACTTCAACTGAACATAACTGAAGATTAGAACACCCAAATGAAATGAAAATTGATGATCATATAGTAGACTTATAGAGCTAACTTTACTAATAGAAAAATTCACCATATCCCGAGCTATCGCGACACTCACGAGCTATCGCGACACTCACGAGCTATCGCGACACCTCACGAGCTATCGCGACACCTCACGAGCTATCGCGACACTTCGACCTATCGCGACACTTCGACCTATCGCGACACCTCACGACCTATCGCGACACCTCACGACCTATCGCGACACCTCACGACCTATCGCGACACCTCACGAGCTATCGCGACACTTCGACCTATCGCGACACCTCACGAGCTATCGCGACACTTCGACCTATCGCGACACTTCGACCTATCGCGACACCTCATGAGCTATCGCGACACTTCGACCTATCGCGACACTTCACGACCTATCGCGACACTTCCGACCTATCGCGACACTTCAACCTATCGCGACACCTCGACCCGACCTATCGCGATACACGGCCTTTAACACATGAAAAATTAGGGTTATTTTTGAGTGAATTGAAGGGTAGTTGAGCTTAATTTTAGGCACCTTGGTATAACTTTAGAACCTTGGAAGTGGGCAAAAGACCTAGAAACCAGAGAGGGATCTCCTGAACCCTGAGAGCCTGTTTTGACACTTTAGTGCCTGAATGGTCATAACTTGACCATACGAACTCCGATTGATGAGATTTTGGTCTCGTTCAAAAGCTCGTTGAGAATCCTACGTGGACCTCGACTGGTTTTTGTAAGAATCATACGCAGAGTTTTAGAACATGTATTTTTTAAGTTGACCTTTAGGTGAAACTAGGTGGTCTTAAGATTGAAGGGGTACAGTGAGTTACTCCAGGGGGACTACAAATATTGATGTGTGTCTGTCAATTACTTGTGGTAAGAGAGCTATACTGACTGGTGAGCTTTTGCAGGAACATTGTGTGCACTCAAGGCAATCCAAAGCAAGCTAGCAAGGGTGAGTACCAAGCTTGGGAGAAGGCTTCCTGGGCTTGTGTAGCAGTACAACCAGCTAATTGAGGTTGGAAGATCTCTCAACCCTCCTTTGTCAATTCCTAGCCTAGGCTAAGTACGACTTAGGTGTGGTAATTAATTAGGGCAACGTTAGGCACGAATCAAGTCCAAGAGTATTAATCAACCAAGTGCAAGAATTAAGTAGGTCTTAAGTGCGAAAACTCGAAGGGACAAAAGGTAAACTGGAATCGATCACTTATCAAGTGCGGAAATTCACTTAAGTACTCCGGACGACGCGATTTCAGACAAGACCGTAAACATAATATTCAACTCAAAAGACCAAAGTGATTGGTGCAAATTAACCTGCAACGAGAGTGTGCTTAGGTCCAAGGGGGTAGATAAGTCAGGCATATGAACCTTAGATCAGGCAGACACTTAGGCCGAGACAGACAAAGCCTCAGATCTTCTGAAGCTAGTGTCAATCACACTGCCAGGTCTTGGGCCCAACAGTTGAGTGATTACCCGTACACTCCCAGATCAGAAACAAGTGATTCTGAGATGTCCTATCACATGGAGAGACCAGTAGGCAGTTCAGGGTTGGCTTATCTAGAAAAGCCAGAAGGACCTTACAAGACTCAACTGGAATACATCAGGACTAATCGTCTAGGTGCTCGCATCTATGAAGACGGCCTGAGAAGATCGGTGGTCCAGATTAAGAACCCCGATCAACCCCATGGATTAGAGCACCCAGTAGTCAAGTTTGAGAATGGAGCATACCTAGATAAAGAGGGGACTATATATGTAGTCACGACTCTTCCTGATAGAACTGATGAGTTTGGAAATGTGATTGCGGAGACCGACATGGGTGATATAGAGCAAGGGAACTTAGAGAGAGAGCCAAGAACCCCCCGTGGTAAATCTGTCTTGACCAGAATCATGACTCCAGAGTGGATTCCGCAGGATAATAAAAGCATAGATCTGCTTTTAAACCGAGAAACCGATGAGGCTTTTTGGAGATATAAATCTGCTCAACCTCAAGAAGTGAGTGCCCTCACAATCTATGAGTTTAAAGACCCTGATAGCCCAGGCCAAGTAACCTACCTAGACAATGCATCAGAGAGAATCTTCATGGTCATTGAGCATGGTAGACATGCCTACACATGGAAGGGTGAATTTGTTTTTCCCCAACCAAGGTCTAATGTGTCCTTTGGTCACCAAGGAGCTGGGACCTCCCAAGCTCATGGAGCTCAAAGAGATAGAAGTAGAGACAAACCTGAGGTAAGTTTTGCCAACTCCCTGGGAAGAGAAAGAACGGGAACGAAAAGGAATAGAGTGGAACCTGAGAGACATAGAACCCCATGGAATCAAAGGAATGCTGACGATTTTCCTTTGCCAAGGCCGAGAGAACACACTAGGACCCTGCGACCAACTCAACTGGTGAAGTCCATGAAGAATTATTTCGATGGCACGGGAGACCCTTATGACCATGTGGCAGAATTTCGGCAAGTATTGAAAGCTGAACAGGTAGAGGACCTATTCACACAATATAATGCTTTTGGCCTAACCCTTAGGAACACTACCCTTACATGGTTTCAACCACTAAACGAGAGGCATTTCAGAAACATAGACCAGCTCTTAGAGGCATTTATCATTGAGTTTTCTAAGAGTGGAATCAGGCACAACACTTCCTCACTAATTCATAGCTTCAAACAAACACCTCAAGAGACGGTCAGACTAGCTGGAAGAAGATTTAGGCAGTACCTGGAGAGATGCCCGATGCCGGAGTTACCCACACCAGCCAAACAAGTGGCCTTGTTCTTAGATGGATTGTTGAGCACCAAGCTCAGGTCAAATGTGTATCTAAAGGACCCCAGAACGATAGAAGAGTGCGTGTGCATGTGCATAGACATTGAGGACAATCTAAGTGAGGAATTGGAACTATCAAAAATCTATAAGGATTCTGATGGCTCTAGTAGCCTCACATCTGGTCAATCCACATCCATTGAGGAACTTGCAGAGAAGGTAGCTCAAAAACTAGGTGTCTCTAGCAAACAAATTCCGAGATTTGCCCCAATTAAGCGGTGTTACACTTGTGGCGGTGACCATATGGCAAATGTATGTCCCATTATGGCCCAACCCCAGGCGAATCCTAGTAGCCAGTACTGCACCATAGAGCGCAGGTACACCAACCACACTGCACAAGACTGCCCATATAACAAAAAAACTGTTAGGCAAAATTACCCTCAGCCATATCCACAACATGGTAGATACCAGAATCAGTACCCACCACAACAATACAACAGACCACAGCAAACTTATCAGCCACCTTATCAAGGGCAGCAGAGACCTCAACCAGTCCTAGTGCAATAACCCCCTGCTCCAACCAATGTGATCCCAGTGAAATATGCATCTGCTGAAGAAAATCCGAATAGAGCCATAGTCCCAGTCACCCCATTGCTATCAGACAGTGATCCAAGTGACTATAGTTTTGACTCCACACATATTGATAGCCCACAGGCTTATTACATGCAGTCACCCGAGCATAACGAGTCATACTATTATGAGGACCCAAGTGAAAATAGTGGGGAACCTGAGTATGCTAATGTCATGTACACAAACCCCAACTCTAGACCTCAACCTAGGCAGGTACGACCCCCATTTCCTAGAGGACCATGCTTCAGATGTCAGGGAGATCACCTTATACGTGATTGTCCACTACCAGCCCCTACACAACCTCAACCAGTAACCATTCAGGGGTTCTATCAAGAGTGCAGGAAAGAGCATCTCCTACGAGATTGCCCAAAGAACCCTAATAACATGCCTAAAATCACTCCTATCAATGTTGTTGGGTTAGTTGTAGACTCCACAGGGAGTGTGACTTCCACTGCACCGGTGTAGGTGATCACAAGAGCCCAGGCACTACAACAAAACCAAGGTGTTGGTCAGGAAAAGAGCCCCGAGGTGAGTGAAACAGAGAGCATAACCAAAAAGAGAACTAGAGCCTGGAAGGATAGTCGTGAAAGAATGAAAAGGCAATGGGCAAAAAAGATGAGCGAACTTGAAGAAAGCTTGAGAGAAACCAAAGCAAAAATCATAGAGATCACATCTCAACCGCACTCTCACACATTCCCACCGCTACCATCCCCATCACCCTCCATCCCTCCACCCTCTAATACACCCCACGTATCCCACCCACCACCCCGAGTAGGATCAGTATTAGCCGATCCCACTCCTGAAGACATAGACATGATGCTTAAAGCATATCAGGCCAGGATCCAAGAAGGGCCAAATGTAACGGATCATGACAAGTGCTACCCTAGAGCTGACCTAGAGATAGAAAGAACCAAGCTTTGCGCGAAAATGGTCGCATTGGCTCAGACTATGTTTGAAGCCAGTCGCCTTTTCAATTACTCGGGCTCAACCAAGACACAATTACACTTGGATGGACTTCTAGAGAAGTTAGAGGGCATAATTGCAAGATCTGCCAAGGAAGAAAAAAATCAAGAAAGAGATAAAGCAAGCAAAAACATGACCCATTCCCCACCGAAAGCTTATGTGCCCAATTCCACTGAACCAGACACCCCCCCCTCCTTAGAAAGAATAGAGAATCTAATGGCACAATCACAAAAGGAACACGCCCCTCAACACCATGACAAGGCTAGTATAAGAGCAGGTTTTCCTACCCAGAAAGCCTATGTGCCTGAAGCCTATGTGCCTAACTCTACGGAGCAAGACACATCATCTTCTATGAATCGGTTCACACCAGAATTCCTACGCGAGATTCAAGAAGACAAATGGGCTAAAGAAAGTGAAGCCCCTCCTCCTTTTGAGCTGGTGGATAACACACACGATCAATTCCCACAAGACCTTCCTTCCATTTATGGAGAACAGGAGAGTGCCCAATCTCAAGAAAGATTAGACTTCGAGTCTAATTCTTTACAAGAACTACCCCATTTCACACGTCCATGGGAAGCAAAGTCCACCTGTATGAGGGCACCTACAGTCATGGTAAGAAATGAAGATTCAGTTATACCTAGGAACACAGAGGTAGTGAAGAACACCAAAGTGCAGTGCAATCTCACTTTGGAAGAGCTGCTTAAGGTTAGACCAGAAGTATGGAAACATGTAGCCAATCAATTGCCCGAGATAGCAAAACCTCGTTCCCAGGTAGGATCACATAGGACAGTGCCAGAGATACCCTTGGATAAGATAGGAGATATGT
>CM035408.1:19150087-19152587 GCA_020310875.1 Ceratopteris richardii | reverse complement strand
AAATGCCCATTCTTCATTCTACACAAGATTAGCAGACTCTATTTTGGGTGTAGAGGCCTCTGCGACAACCATTCCAACCTCTTTCTTCCTTGCCTCTTCAGCAGCCACTTTTGGACAACTCTTTATGGCATGATCATTTCTTTTATAGTATTTGCAAAACAGTTTTTGCTTTTCTGTTTTCTCCTCGTCTCTTTCATCCTTCTTTGATTCTGCAGAATTAACGAATTTCTGCTTACTAACAGAAGAGCTCCATTTATCTTTACCCTTTTGAAGAGGCCAAAGCAAAATCAGAATGGAAGCATGCAATGAAGGAAGAGATTGAAGCACTTGAGGAAAACAACACTTGGGATTTGGTGCCCAAGATCCATGAAGGTAATAGGCTCAAGATGGGTCTATAAACTCAAGAAGAATTCTGATGGTTCCATTAACAGGTATAAGGCAAGGCTTGTAGCAAAAGGCTTTGCACAAACTCAGGGAATTGATTATGAGGAGACCTTCTCTCCTGTGGCAAAGATGCCTACTATTAGGGTTTTGCTTAATATTGCCTCTTCCAAGAATTGGAAGATACTTCAACTAGATGTAAAGAATGCATTTTTGAATGGTTGGATAACAGAAGAGGTATATATGGCACAACCACCTGGTTTTGAGAATCAAGTTTATCCTGATTATGAGTGTAAACTTAACAAATCATTGTATGGTCTCAAGCAAGCTCCAAGATCTTGGAATTTCAGGCTTGTTTCATGCTTGCAGGACAAAGGCTTTCAACCAAGCAAGGCAGATCCTTCACTCTTTATCAAAAAGATTAATTCAAAGGTCATCTACCTATGTGTATATGTAGATGATATTATATTGACAGGAAATGATGCAGATGGTATGAAGAAGATCAAAGATCAGATGAGAGAAGAGTTCAAGATAAGTGATTTGGGTTCACTTACCTACTTCCTAGGCTTGGAAGTTGTCTACAAAGATCATGGTTTGTTTCTCACTCAAAGAAAGTACATTAAGGACATGTTGGCAAAATTCAAGATGCAAGATTGTAAGATTGCAGGTACTCCAATGAAGGTCAATCACAAATTGAGCTCACATGAAGGTGAACTCATAGAGGACATCACATCATATCAAAGTCTAGTGGGTAGTCTCAACTATGCCACATTGACAAGAGTAGATATATGTTACAGTGTGAGTGTGCTAAGTCAATTTATGCACACACCAAGGAAACCACATATGGATGCTACCAAAAGGATTCTAAAGTATCTCAAAGGAACCATAAATGAAGGACTTTATTATCCTTATGTATCTGATTTAGGTTTGAAGCTATTTCTTGATGCAGATTGGGTTGGCTCCAAGGAAGATAGAAGGAGCACTTCAGGTTATCTTACCTTTGTAGGTTCAAAGCTTATTTCATAGTCATCCAAGAAGCAACCCACAGTTGCTCTCTCTTCTACTGAAGCTGAATATAGAGGTCTTGCCATAGCTACTCAGGAAGCTATGTGGATGAAGACATTATTCAAAGATCTTGGATTGGAGTTTGGAACTCCAACTATTTTTGGTGGCAATATGAGTTCTATTCACTTAGCTGCTAATCCTATTTTTCATGCAAGGACTAAACATATTGAAGTTCATTATCACTATGTAAGAGAGAAGGTTCTAAGCAAAGAGATTCAAATATCATATGTGTCCACTCATCAACAATGTGCAGATATTCTAACCAAAGCATTGGATGGTACAAAGCTTTGCAAATTCAAGGCTATGATTGATTTGTAGGTAATCTTGGAAGAATGAAGACCTCAAGCATACTTGGCTTGAGGGGGAGCTGTTGGAGCAAGTCTATGACAAGCCTAAGTATTGGCTTGAGTCTCATAAAGTCATAGAAGAAGCTTTAAAATGAAGAATATGTAAAGTTCACTTGTGAACTACCTCTTGTACTTTTGAAGAGTTTACTTAATGTAAAAGTGAAAGAATCTTGAGTGGTTGAGTCCACTTGATCAAAAAGGGAAAGAGGAGCCACAAATTCGTGATTTGTGGTAGGTAGAGAATCAAATCAATCATTGATTGATTCGAGAGTGATTGAGGGAAGTTAGTCTCCCAAACTCAACTATAAATACATGGCAGTTTTCGTCGTCGTTAGAGAGACCTATGTGAAGACCTCCAAGAGCTGATCTTTATGCCATATCAAGGTGTGATTACAAGGAACACATATGTATCAGTAAGTCATTGTATTTTACAAGCAATATGCTTTCATTTTCATGATTATTTGAGTTCATATGTCCATGTTCTTGTGAAGTGTACTACTCACTGCCATTACTCTTAGTTTTCGCAGTCAGATTGCAGAGATGTTTTCTCTGAGCTTGGTGCATCATTTTCAGTGATTTAACTTGGTAACGTTAGCTCTATAAATATACTATATGCTCATAAATTTTCATGTTATTAAAATGTTGCAATCTTCAGTTATGTTTAGTTGAAGTCAATAGTGTCTGTTCATCTTCACTTCTCTGTTAGG
>CM035408.1:19020087-19147587 GCA_020310875.1 Ceratopteris richardii | reverse complement strand
ATAGTGATACTAAATTTCTATGTGCTTGGTACATGCATGGAAAGCAAGATTCTTGGCAATGGCCATGCAACTTTGGTTCTCAGATTTGTAGCTATCTATTTCCTAAACCATAGCCAATTTGTCAAAATGTTTGATTCGAGTTATTTTTCAATTATGCTAAAAGTTTAGTTTTTAAAAATCCTCATTTTTCTCTTCATTTAACAACCCATATGAAGTTGCAAAACATTAAAACTTATATTTTTCTCTAAAAATGCATGGTGTGGTCCATCTAATCCAAGTGGATATGCTATCAAAGCCTCAAGTGTGTTCTAAAGAAAAATCAAGCAAGTTGGTGTGAAAACAAAACACTTGAGTGTCCCAAAACACTCAAGTGTCCTAGTACAAAAATAAGTTAATCGGTATCAAAGCACTCCCCCCCTCTAGAGTTATATGTTGATGGTCTAACATGCCCTTCAATTTTGAAGGTTATTTAATCAACTCTTGTTTTTTAGTTTAATTTATGGGAGTCTAGTAAAAACTATGACCTTAATTTATGGTCCAAAATGTCAAAATATCAACTAAAAATCATGATTATATTCTAGAGTCTGAAATAGCCAAAACAGGCAACACGATCATCACCTCTGTTCCCCCTCCCACCCTACTTCCATTTCACCTCTATATGGGTTAGACCATATTTTAAAGGCATTTCTTTTCTAGCTAGTGATCTCCTTTTTCTTCAATGAAGTCAGAGTATAATGGAGATTCATTGTCTAAAGGGGTATGGTGTAGCGGTAAGCCTTGAATGCCATGGGGTAGAGTGTCTCGGTTCAAGTCTCACTCACTAGACATCATCAACCTTTGGGAGTATCCAAATGTATGAGTGCCTCTATGTAATAAAGTAAGTCTATGATCTAAGGGTCTGGCCCGTTCAGACAGATCTGAAATCAGACATCGTTTGGTCACTCATGTGTATGGCCAAAGATCTAGAGACTAGAATTAGGTGTGAGTTCATGTGCTTTGTTAAATAAGTGATCCACTTAGCCTAGTGGTTAAGGCTCAAGGCTGTGAAGGAGGAGGTCTTGGGTTCAATCCCCATGGGGAGCATGGGGAGAGAGTTTTTCCCAAGGATCTCTAGAGCCTTCTAACTCAAGTTAATGTGAGTTAACTTGGGTCTAGCGAGACTTAACTCGAGTGGCGAGTACACCAACTACTAGTGGACTCTAATGGAAGGTACTAAAGTCGTGGTCGAGATCACTCCAACCACTAGTAGACTCTAGTGGAAGATATTAAAGGAGTGGAGGAGAATGCACATACACTTGTGGACTCTAGTTACATTTGTGGTCGTCGTTGATTCGATCAGCTATATATACAGGCATACAATTGAGAGGAGAGTCATCTCTCTAGCACATGGTGGTTGCAATTCTTAGTTTCTTGCATTGGTATCAGAGCTCTAGTCTAGTTTTCATGGTTACCTAATGTTGGAACATCAAGCTTACACTATTCTTGAGGTGGATTTGATCTACATCAAAGGCTATCGCATCGAAAGAATATCCGTTGGAGAGTTCTTTTTCATATGCTCATTTATTGTATTTTTTTTAAGAGATTTTTTATGGTTCATTTACCATTGTTAAAGCCTTGAGCTTTACACATGTAAAGGTAGAAAGATAGAGCCCAAATCCCACAAATTTGTGGTGGTTGAAGTTGCATTCAATCAAGCAAATCAAATCACCTAAAAGGATCAAACTAGATCTTCACTTTTCCTACATTGTAGGAAAGTGAATTGATTCCCTCCAACAACCATTCCCACCTTCATTTGAATTCAAATTTAACTTGTAAAAGTCATGGAACACTCCTAGAGTCTATATAAAGACTTGAAATCACTTGTACATTACATAGAAGCAATATACATACACTTGTGACCATCATTGTCTTGCTCCTTCAATTCTCTGCATCATCTTCTTCGCCAATAGTAATCTTGCAGAGGCTCCTGGTCTCTCTCCAAAGCTTGAAATTGAGTGCAAGATGACTCATTGGAAAGGTATAAGTGTCTAGTTTATGCGTATAAATTTTCATAGAATTTGGTTCAGTAGATTGGGAGAAATCTGAGTTTTGCTGTCTCGGGTCAATCTCTACGTATTCCTGAAAAATAGGAAGTACCACCGGTGAATGTCGCATCCATTCCTATAGCATATTTTGCTTATTTCCTTATACTTTTGTGCATTCCATACACTCAACCCTATGTGTATCACTCCCATAAAAGGAGTTTTTCTAATTGTAATCATGCTGGTCGCTATGGGCATTTGAAGTTCATTGTCTCTTCCATAGATAATAACTTTTTTGAGATAGTCGACCCGCGAACCTATTTGTTTTGTATCGACTCATTCTCCTTGATGCTCCAAAGTACATAGTGCATTTCTTTGCACTTCTCACATGCATATAAGGTCTATTTGAGTCTCCATAAGCTCAAGGGCTGGTCTTGTGCCGGTTGGCTTGACCAAACTTCGTCGCTTCAAAACGCACTTTTCTACCTTCTACAAGCTTCTCCAAGTTCTTTCAGTGGTATCAGAGCTAAATCAAGATGGGTGACGGCTTTCCCTCAATGATCAAGAAGCTTGATCGACACAACTACGCGGCTTGGAAAATCAGAATGGAGGTCTATTTGCAAGGTAGAAATCTTTATGGAATTGTAGCAGGTGATGAAGCTATGCCTATTCCAAGCTCCAAAGGAGGACCTACACAAGAGGAGACAGATAAGCTCACACTTTGGTGCACAAGGGATGCTCAAGCAAGGTCGTACATACTAAGCTCTATCTCTGACTTTCTATTACCACATATTAGAGGATGCAAGACATCTCAAGAGAATTGGGATGCCCTGGAGACTTTCTTTTCTGCTAGTACCAAAGCAAGAAAGAATCCTCTTTGGAACGAGTTCAACCAAATGAAGAAGACACCGAAACAAACCATCACAGAGTTTGTTATCAAGGTCAAGGAGGTTGCGGATCAGTTAGCATCCATTGGAGAGCTGATTGAAGAAGAGGTCATCATGAGGCAAATTCTCAACGGCATTCGAAGTGATAACCAATGGCAATCCTTCACAACGGCTTATGATTTTATCATGGATGTGCAAACTCCAGACTTCAACATCTTTCTTGGACAACTCTTCAATCAAGAATTCAACAATAGCATAAAGGAAGGTAACTCTTATCATGGAAATTCATGTAGTGCTCTATATGCAGATAAGAAGGATAAGAAGCAGAAAGGCAAGAAGAAGGAAGAAGATGAAGAAGAGACTTCTCAAGCCAACTTTGCAAGCAAGAGCAAGTGGAAAGGGAAGAAGCAAAGCAAGACAAAGCCAAAGGTCAGAATGTTCAACCTTATACCATATGCGATAAGATCAACCACACCACTCAAAATTGCTGGCTCAATGGGAGGACCCAGAAAGGAAGTGGAAGAGGTGGATATAGCAGCAATAGAGGCTGAGGTGGACACAACTTCAACAATAACAATAGAGGCTATAATAGAAGGGACTACAACAATTATTCAAAAGATCAACCACATGAAGACTCATTGCTTCTTATGAATCTAAGCCGCAAAGAAGGTAAACAAGATGATCATTTGTTCTACATAGATTCAGGATGTTTGAATCATGTTGCAGGCAACATTGCTCTTCTATCTGATTTGGAAAGTCCAAAGCATAGACATGAAGTGCAAACAGGGAATGACACAAAGCACAATGTGGAGAAGATTGGTAATGTCAAAGCTTCCAATAGCAGGACAAACATTCTAAGTAAGGTTCTCTATGTACCCACTATCACTAAAAACCTACTAAGGGTAGGCCAAATAGTTGAAAAAGGCTTGCAAGTTAGGTTCACCCAACATGGAGCTTTTGTGGAAGATCCATGTCAAGGCTTCAAAAAGATAGCCCGAGGTGAGAAGCATGGTAGGCTCTTTACTTTTGAAGTAGGAGAAACCGGGAACATAGCTCTATTCAACTTTGGGTCTCAAACCCTAAGTGAGCTTGAAGTGCGGCATAAGAGACTTGCTCATGTGAATGAAAGAACCTTGAAGGATATATGCAGGGATCAAAGTGTTCTAGGATTGCCGAACATATCAAAGCAACACATGATCAACAGGTGTGATGCATGTCAGATTGGGAAGGCACAAATACAATCATTCAAATACGAAGCCTACATCCACAACAACTTATTGGACTTACTACATACAGATGTATGGGGACCAAGTCAAGAACCTTCATTGGCAGGATCAAGGTATTATGTCTCATTTATTGACGACCATAGTAGATGGACTGTTCTATACTTTATCAAGAGTAAGAATGAAGTGTTTGATTGCTTCAAGAAGTATCTTGCACATGTGGAGAATCATACAAGTAGATCACTAAAGAAGCTTAGATATGATGGAGGGGGAGAATACTTCTCCAAAGAGTTGGATGAGTTCTTGCAAGACAAAGGTATCAAAAGGGAAGTGACTACTAGGTACTCTCCTCAACTAAATGGAATTGCAGAGAGGAGAAACAAGACATTGGTTGGATCAGCCCGAACAATGCTTGAAGAGAAGAAGTTGCCACATTATTTATGGGCAGAAGCTATTTCAACTGTTGTGTACCTTGTCAATAGACTACCATCCAAATCACTTCAAGGTATGACTCCTTATGAAGCATGGCATGGAAGAAAGCCTAGTCTTGGACATTGCAAGGTTTTTGGTTGTTTAGCTTATGTTCATGTACCATCACAAATAAGAGGTAAGCTAGATGAAAGGGCAACAAAGGCAGTGTTTATTGGATATGATTCAACTCAAATGGGTTACAGGTTCTTCAATCCTTCAACGAAGCAATTCACTACAAGTAGAGATGTTGTGTTTGAAGAACACAGGTCTTGGTATGATGAAGACAAACAAAAGGTAACACTATCATATGATCTTGATTCTGACTCTCATCAATTAGGAAGCAAGCATGATACATAGGTCCAGGATCCAAGAAGTGATATAGACGATGACCAAGATGAAAGAGAAAGGGATTACAAGCTATGGAAGTCAAGAGGCAAAGCAAAGATGCAAGAGGTTGGAGAATGCTCAAAACAGGCACCTAGAAGATCAGCAAGAGAGAAGAAACAACCAGAAAGGTATGGATATGATTCCACATTTGCTACGAAGCATTCAATCTACTTGGCAAAAGACTCTATTTCAGAGGAACCCTCAACCTATGAAGAGGCAAAGGGAAACCCTAATTGGGAAAAGGCCATGAACGAAGAGATAGATGCATTGAAGGAGATGGACACTTGGGATTTGGTTCCAATATTGCCGAATCAAAAGGTAATTGGTTGCAGATGGGTATATAAAGTTAAAAGAAATTTAGATGGATCAGTATGCAGGTACAAGGCAAGATAAGTTGCCAAAGGATGCTCACAAAATCATGGTATAGACTATGAGGAAACATTCTCACCAGTTGCAAAGATGACTACAATGAGGACATTGATAAGTGTAGCTGCTGCAAGGAATTGGAGACTCCTCCAACTTGATGTGAAAAATGCATTCTTAAATGGTTGGATAAGTGAAGAGGTATATGTTGGAGATAGATGTCTGCAGAAGCACGCGAACAGCAGAAGGGAGAAGAAGAAGCTTGGAGCGCAAACACACAATACTGAATGTATTACTAGAGAATGTACAAAGATAAGTAGCCCATTAGTGCAATAGGCGTATATACAAGCCGGGGGAAAAAAACCTCCGAAAGAGGGAAAAAAGTGCCCCGGCGGTCCTAGAGTGTTCACACACATCACTACCTAAATATATCAACAAATCCCCCCTGGGAGTGATGCGATGAACAAGGAGCTTGCACTCATGTATAAGGAAGTGGTAAGCTATGTGGAAATCACTCCACAAAAGGAAGTAAGCCCAAAGCTTTGCGGAAAGCTTCAAACTTCTCCCTAGGCAGAGCCTTCGTGAAAAGGTATACAATGTTCTCCTGTGTGGGCACATATGCCAAGCTGATCTCCCCAGTAGAGAACATGTCCCTGACATAGTGATAATGCACCTCAATATGCTTAGTGCGAGCATGGAGCACAGGGTTCCTCGCAACTGCCAATGCGCTCTGACTGTCATTGAAGATGGTGGTGGTAAAAGTCTGACCAACACTCAAATCAGCCATAAGCCATCTGAGCCACACACACTCAACAGTCGCTGTGAAAGCTGCCCTATACTCAACCTCACAACTGGAAGTGGCCACAGTAGGCTGCTTCTTGCTCAACCAAGATATACATGAGCTACCAAGCATGAAGCAACAACCACTGGTGGACACACGAGTGTCATAGCAACCAGCCCAATCTGAGTCAGAAAAAGCATGCAAATCTGGCGGTAGCGATCCCCCCTTGGGATAAAACAACCCAAGTAGCCGAGTACCACTCAAGTAGCAAAAGATGCGCTTAACCGCCTTCCAACGCATGACTCCTGGGCAATGCATAAACCTACTCATTTCTGAGATAGCAAACTGAATGTCTAGCAGAGTAATGCATAAGTAAATCAAGCATCCAACAGCCTGCTGATAGAGAACAGCATCAAATGCATCTCTAGCATCATGAAGACTCAATCGTAAACCTGTCTCCATAGGAGTGGCAATAGGCTTACAGTCTTCAAGGCCAAAACACTGCAATAATGTGTCAATATATTTCATTTGACACAAAGCCATTCCACCATCAACTTGCATAAATTGAATGCCCAAATAGTGATGCAAATGTCCCAAATCAGCCATCTCAAATGAGGCATGCAAATCAGCCTTGAAATCAGAAATATGCTTCTCAATAGGACCAGTGAGCAGCATGTCATCAACATAGACAACAATGATGAGAAGCACATCATTAGCACGCTTAACATATAAGGTGCTTTCAGTTGGACTATTCTCAAAACCATGTGCAACCAGATAGGCATGTATCTTCTCATACCAAGCACATGGTGCTTGCTTTAAACCATATAATGCCTTCTTTAACCTGCACACCTGGTTTTCATGCCCTTTCTGCACAAAGCCACGGGGTTGAAAAACATACACTTCTTCATGCAAGTCACGATTCAAAAATGATGTTTTAATGTCCAACTGATGTACATTCCAACCATGATGGGCTGCAAGTGCACAAATGCTCCGAACAGTAGTCATACGGCATGTAGGTGCAAAGGTCTCATCAAAATCAATGTGTCTTTCCTGCGCATAACCCTTTGCAACAAGCCTAGCCTTATACCTGTCAATTGTACCATCAGGTTTACGCTTCAGCTTGTATACCCACTTAGTGCCAATGGCCTTCTTGCTAGGAGGCAAGTCATATCATGTACCATTCTTCATTATAGCATCATATTCAGATTGCATAGCAGCCATCCAATTTTCTGAATTTTGTGATTCATCAAAAGAAACAGGCTCATTCTCATCACAGAGACTAGACGCAGCCATAGCATAGCAATCTGATGCAAAGGAGGCACTATGAGAGCCTGAACGAGTATGATATGACAAAGGTGCATCTAATTTGCTGTCACGCAAAGTCTGCACCAACCATTTTGGCATAGTTTTTGCCTGCTCAATATCAGCTCTCTCATCAACAAGTGCATCATGATTAGGACCAACACTAGACTATCCACCTGTAAAAAGAGGCATCAAAGTATCATACATGTCTTTGGAGCTAACAGATGTCTCATGAAATCAATGGTTGAATAGCATCTTCCACAAAGACAACATCACGGCTAACAAGAATGTGTTTATTCTGTGGATGATACAGACGATAGCCTTTACTTTCAGAACTGTACCCAACAAAAATACATTTTACTGCCTTATCATCCAATTTTCTGCGATGTTGTTCAGGCACTAGTGCATATGCCAAACAACCAAAAACACACAGATGAGCAATAGATGGCTTGCGGTCATGCAAAGTCTCATATGGAGTGATAGACTGCAGCGCTTTAGTGGGACACCTGTTTAGTACATATGCTGCACACATGACAGCCTCAAGCCAGAAACTATGTGGTAGAGCCTAGCTCTTGACCATACACCTTGCCATCTCCATGAGTGACCTATTCTTTCGTTCAGCAACTCCATTCTCTTGAGGTGTATACGGCACTGTACACTGGTGTTTTATCCCAGGTTCAGCCAGAAATGCATTAAAATCAGAAGACATATATTCCCCCCCTCGATCAGAACGGAGGGTGCCCATTTTATATGCTGATAGATTTTCAGCCAAAACCAAAAACTGTTTAAAGCACATGAACACTTCGGACTTTGCTTTGAGTGGATATACCCATGCATGCCTAGAAAAATCATCAATGAAAGTCACGAAGTAAAGATAATTTCCAAAAGAGGGTGTCTGCATACGACCACAGACATCACTATGTACAAGCTGCAATTTCTGTGTAGCCCGAACAGAACCATCTTTTGGAAAGGAGGAACGCTGCATTTTGCCCAAAATACAGCCTTCACAAACATGTTTTCTAGGTGCCTCAAGTTTGGGCAAAGTGGACACCATTTCAGATTTCTACAAGCATAGCAAACTAGCAAAAGTCAGATGACCAAAGCGTGCATGCCAAAGCTTTGCATCTGACATAGCCTAAGAATCGTTTACTGCACATGCCAAATCATTTACTGATCTTTCATAGTCTATGAGCTTATATAGCCCATGACATAAAATGCCAGAAGCAATAATCACATCGCCATTTGAAAGATCATGAACTGTACACCTGTCATCAACAAATTTCACAACCAAGCCAATCTTGGCTAATGCAAAAACTGATAACAAGTTCTTCTTGATCCCTGGCACAAATAAGGCATCTAACAAAGTGAAAGAACTACCATCAGCAGTAGTCAAAATGATCTTACCAACTCCCATAATAGGATAAGAGGAGTTGTTAGCGCATGTAACAGTATTCCCTGTAGGTGCAGGCTCGAGTGAAGAGAAGAAACTATGTTACGAGGTAATATGTTTGGTCGCCCCACTATCAAAGTACCAAACATCTGAGTCTACTGGAGACATGCACTACTCATGAGAAGATGGTTCAAAACTGCAAACAGTAGTAAATGCCCATTCTTCTTCCTGCACTAGATTAGCAGACTCCGTTTTTGGTGTAGAGGCTTCTGCAACAACCATTCTAGCCTCTTTCCTCTTTGCCTCTTTTGCAGCCAGTTTTGGACAGTTCTTTATGATATGATCAATCCCTTTACAGTACTTACAGAACAATTTTTGCTTTTCTGATTTCTTCTCATCTTTCTCTTCCTTCTTCGAATATGCAGAATTAGCAGATTTTTGCTTACTAGTTGAAGAGCTCCATTTTCCTTTGCCCTTCTGACTAGCCAGGAAAGCTTGATCTACAACTCGCATAATAGACATGTTTTGCCCGGACTGGTCTTCTTGCAACAGAACAGAGAATAACTCCTCAAATGATAAGGCATTTGGATTGCCTTTCATCATCAATCGAAGAGTAGAAGCAAAACCCTAATATGAATCAGGAAGACCATTCAGAACGGTCTGCACAAGTGAGCTATCTGGTATAACCTCATGAGCAGAAATCAACTGTTCCTTGAAGTCTTTGATCTTTGTCAAAAAATTGTCCATAGAATCACCTTCATTCATGTACTCACTCTCCAACTATTTTCTTAGGTAAGCAACACGAGCCTCATTCCTAGCCTGGTACAATGTGGTAAGCGTATCCCAAGCATCATTTGTTGTTCTACAAGAGCGAATGTGAGGAATAATGGCACATTTGATAGACAAAGCTATCAATGCATGTGCCTGGGCATCTCTGCCATCCCAGTGAATCTGCTCTATAGTAGGTGCAACAAAAACAGCAGCACAAATAGGAATCTGCAGAATATCATCTTCGACACCATCTTCATCAGCTCCAGCACCTGTATTTGTAGTACCTGTAGTCACAGGTATAACAGGACGTCTTTCAACACCCTACACAATGTTCCACAGTCCTTTTGCAACCAATACATGTCGCATCATATAAGCCCATAATGGGTAGTTGGTACCATCCAACTTATCCTCAACAGCCAACATACGGAATACATCACTGCTTTCAGCCATGGCCGGTGACTAAAATACCTTGATGCAAAAAATTGATTGTATCTCAAAAAGTTGAACGGAACTGCCAAGACGAGTTCTGCTAGACCTGTAGTAGACTTTGAGATGCTTATACTGGTGAACAGAAACTGGTATATACCTTTGGCACAAAAAGACAAAATAGCCTGCACAAGGACTGCGATAGTGCATTCGGAGGCCGAAACGAGCTCATATCGCGATTTCTGCACCACATACCGAAGCTATTTTGATCTCGGAAACATGTTGAGTATGCATACCAAAATTCGTGCGATTCTGAGACTGCAAACGGAGGAGTGTCGACGACGCCCTAGATGAAGCGATGACCTGCTCTGATACCAATTGTTGGAGATAGATGTCTGCAGAAGCACGTGAACATCACAAGGGAGAAGAAGAAGCTTGGAGCACAAACACACAATACTGAATGTATTACTAGATAATGTACAAAGATAAGTAGCCCATTAGGGCAATAGGTGTATATACAAGCCGGGGGAAAAAAAACCTCCTAAAGAGGGAAAAAAAGTGCCCCGGCGGTCCTAGAGTGTTCACACACATCACTACCTAAATATATCAAAAGTATACATGTCACAACCACCAGGTTTTGAAAACCCTAATCATCCATCTTATGTTTGTAGACTTAAGAAAGCATTGTATGGATTGAAACAAGCTCCAAGAGCTTGAAATTACAGGTTGGTTACATATCTTCAGGATCACGGGTTCAAAGCTAGCAGCTCAGATCCTTCTCTATTCATCAAAAGGGATCACAATGAGGTTATATATCTATGTGTATATGTAGATGATATTATTGTGACAGGTGATGATCTAAATGGCATTCAAAGGATCAAGAGATACATGCAAGAGGAGTTCAAAATCAGTGATCTAGGTGAGCTCACATATTTCCTAGGTATGCAGGTGATATATACAGATGAAGGAATGTATTTGACTCAAAGAAGATACATTCAGGATCTTCTTCTCAAGTTCAAAATGGAGAACACTAAACCTACAGGTACACCTTTGGAGATGAATCATAAACTTAGTGTTTATGAAGGTGAGAAAATTGAAGACATTAAAGAGTATCAAAGCTTGGTAGGTAGCTTGATATATGCTATTCATACAAGGGCAGACATCTCATATAGTGTGGGAGTGCTTAGTCAGTTCATGCACTCACCGAGAAGACCACACATGGATGCGGCTAAGAGAGTACTTAAGTATCTCAAAGGTACAATCAACGAAGCATTTGCAGGTTCAAAGCTAGTGTCATGGAGTTCCAAGAAGCAACAAATAGTTGCTTTATCCTCAACCAAAGCAGAGTACAAAGGCTTGACCATAGCAACTCAAGAGGCAATATGGTTAAAAGCATTGTATACAGATTTGTGAGTTCCAAACCACACATATTTGGAGATAATGTAAGTTCCATGCATCTAGCGGCAAATCCTATTTTTCATGCGAGAACCAAGCACATAGAAGTCCATTACCACTTCATCAGGGAGAATCTCATGGCAAAGGAGATTGACATTTGTTTTGTTCCTACTGAAAAGCAAGTAGCAGATATGATGACGAAGGCACTTGATGGAATAAAGCTTTGTAGATTCAAAGCTATGGCAGGTATTCAACCTATCAAAGAATGAAGACTCAAGCATACTTTAGCTTGAGGGGGAGCTGTTGGAACATCAAGCTTACACTATGCTTGAGGTGGATTTGATCTACATCAAAGGCTATCGCGTCAAAAGAATATCCGTTGGAGAGTTCTTTTTCATATGCTCATTTATTGTATTTTTTTTTTTGAGAGATTTTTTATGGTTCATTTACCGTTGTGAAAGCCTTGAGCTTTACACATGTAAAGGTAGAAAGATAGAGCCCAAATCCCATGAATTTGTGGTGGTTGAAGTTGCATTCAATCAAGCAAATCAAATCACCTAAAAGTAGATCAAACTAGATCTTCACTTTTCCTACATTGTAGGAAAGTGAATTGATTCCCTCCAACAACCATTCCCACCTTCATTTGAATTCAAATTCAACTTGTAAAAGTCGTGGAACACTCCTAGAGTCTATATAAAGACTTGAAATCACTTGTACATTACATGGAAGCAATATACATACACTTGTGACCATCATTGTCTTGCTCCTTCAATTCTCTGCATCATCTTCTTCGCCAACAGTAATCTTGCAGAGGCTGCTCCTCTCTCTCCAGAGCTCCAAATTGAGTGCAAGATGACTCATTGGAAATTTATAAGTGTCTAGTTTATGCCTATGAATTTTCATAGAATTTGGTTCAGTATATTGGGAGAAATCTGAGTTTTTCTGTCTCGGGGTCAATCTCTACATATTCCTGAAAAATATGAAGTACCACTGGTGAATGTCGCATTCATTCCTATAGCATATTTTGCTTATTCGTTATACTTTTGTGCATTCTATACACTCAACCCTATTTGTATCAATTTCTAATTGTAATCATGCTGGTCGCTATGGGCATTTGAAGTTCATTGTCTCTTTCATAGATAGTAACTTTTTTGAGCTAGTCGACCCGCGAACCTATCTGTTTTGTATCGACTCATTCTCCTTGATGCTCCAAAGTATATAGTGCATTTCTTTGCACTTATCACATTCCTATAAGGTCTATTTGATTTTTCATAAGCTCAAGGGCTGGTCTTGTGCCGGTTGGCTTGACCAAACTTCGTCTCTTCGAAACACACTTTTCTACCTTCTACAAGCTTCTCCAAGTTCTTTCACCTAAATGATCTCATCATCTTCCTCTCTAGATAAGCTCCCATGGAGATCTTGGTTGGATCCACTGGGTTCCTCATGATCTTTCATGAATATTAATGATGCAAGAACTTATTTTTCTTTCTTGTGTGTGTATTTTTTCTTTGTCGAGCATGGCTACGTTCAATAAGGCATCTTGTCATAGCAAAAGGAAAGTCTTTGTATCTTTAGATGATGTAGAAGACGAGTTCTAACCTTAAACCTCCTATCATAGCCACATTGCCATGCTCGCTTGGTGGTTACTCCCTCTTGCTCATAATTCTTATTTATGATTATCCAAATCGAGCCAAGCTATCCAGATCACGCCAAGCAAAACTAAATATGTCGCAAGCTTATAGAACTAAGAATTGAACATGGGCCCTCACATGCGCAAAGTACTCACATCTGTGATATCCAAACCATTGATTAGCTTGATTAGGTTCCAATATGATAGGACTATCTCTTGATTAACTTGCTTAGCTCCCGATCCATCAGAATTGTTATATCCCCGGATTAGTAAGATTAATAAAAGAGTTTGACATAAAATATCATGTCAATTTTGAACTCCAAAGAGCGATTGGATACGAACTTTGAACCTCTCATTTAAAGTTAACACATATAAAACTTAGAACATTGGAAGACGCATGTGATCATGTTAACCAAAACGTTGAGATGGATGTTTGCTATCCATATATGCTATGGAAATTTGTTGGAGGAAGTGGATAGATACCTCAAGGAAGTGAGGTGGTACTGCTAAAACCTGCTTTGTATCAGCTCTGATGCACTTCAGATTTATAAAGTAGGCTTTTTTAGCTTGCAAATAACACCAAGAAAGTACCTATGTACTTTGAAGTTGATGCTTGAAACAATTAATCCAAAACAGACTAGTTCAAGGATAGCTAGTATTGAAAACCTTGCTATTTTAGTCCATACACCTGCTGGCCTTTTTACTTAGATCTCACACTACAGTAACAATTGAAAAGATTCCTTTTGGGGGAATTTAATTAGCTTAGATATCTAATGATTGCAAGTGGAACCATTTAAAATGATCAACTATGCTCTGAGACATCATTTTAGCAAATCAAACTTACCCTCGACTTTTTAGGAACTAACTAGTAGATGATCAATGAGCACTTCGAAGATGATTTCTCCCAGATGCGTGAACCAAATGCCTTGAAATTTTGATAGCACAAAGTAGGCTTTAAGTTGATTCCAAAAAACCAAAGATTATGGAAAATTGTTGAGTATTAACTAAGAAATGACCAGAAGAAGTTGACTATTTTGAGTGGTCATAGCAGAGAAGTAGACAGAGATATTCAATGAGCTATATGTATTATAACACATGATTGTACAGATCCATTGGCATTATAATGATGCTCAATGATGATGAACTAAGTGAGCTATGGTGTGAGCTACTCAAGCTCTACAAATGATCAAGGATAGAGCTCTAAAATGAGGCACACTACCCCGTGAGTTTTACAAGATCTTTTTATAAGTATTTCTTCTAAGTTTGGATTTTGAATTCAAACTTGGCTCCAATAAAAAACGTAACTCCTCTAATTTAGGAGACATTCCCTCATCTTGAATTCATAGATAATATTCCTCCTAACTCCACGAGATATAAGCTTTTACGAGATTCTCCAAGGATTTAATGATTTACAATGGTAAATGATCAAGTAGTTACAAGCCATAGTTCACATGACTCATCAAGTGCTTCCACACAATGTCTTCCATGCTAAGCCAAATGTGTAGGCTTGTACATTTGCACCAACAAAATTATGGGAGAACGATAGTGTTTCATGATCGAAAACGGTGTTTTCTAGTCAACCGAAAGGGACTTAAGATGGGAACCCGAATTCTTGCTAGAAGAAACTATTGCACGATCCACACAAGCTACATATATAGATGTTGCATCTATATTCTCCCAATCCAAAGAAAATGGCAAGAAAAGGCCATGCACATGGGGATCTCAAGGATGGAAAATGGCTCTTCCCGAGGATCAATGGAAGGACGTAGCTAGTTGGGAGATAAGTATTTTCTAAGTTGATGTTTTCATTTCAATACTTTCTTTATTCATCACTTTCATGTATCTTGCATCTAAATATTATTGAAGCATGGTAGTAGTCTTCATTTTTTATAATGATCATGCAAATGCTATGAATTCAACGAAAGCTAAATGGACATAGAAGTATTGGAAAATACATCAAGCATTTGCAGGCATCTAAAAGTTCATGCCCAAAAAAGAATGATTATTGTTGCATTTCTCCTTTCAAAAGAGTGTTTTATCACAATACACATTTTCTTCTTGCTTGAAAAAGGTATAGGATGCACTCAAGTTTGTGCACATATATATTTACATCTTTTTGAAAGGTAGCAAGTAGATTTTTTGTGTATGGATGCTTGGATGCATACATAGCAACCTCAAGAACTGCTTGATTTAAGTTTGGTGCATAAAAAGGAAAACACATACAAACACATGATTGCACTCACATGCATTTGCATGCAATAACATGCATTAGCATATAAAGAAGCATGATTTTTTGCTGATCTTTTGCTAAGTAGTTGAACAAATGTACTTTCCTAATTGTTAGCTACTTTTTCTAACTCAAGTTAGATAGTTAGGGAAAATGGAAAACTAGTTAGTTGGAAACCTCTTAGCTTCTATGCAACTCAAGTAGCTAGTTCACTTTTTCTCGAAAGTGATACTTAGGTATCACATATTAGGAGTCTTGCTTAGGAAAAGGAGGCTCGTTGAAAGTCAAGCATTCAATTTTCTTTCTCATTTGAATGGCAAGAAAATAGGGCTACTTGCAAATTTCCATGATGACTCTAAGCCTAGGAAAAAACTTAGAGAATCCTAAAAATAAGCTTGGATGTAAAAAAATTTATGCATCCAAGTAGGATGATTTGGAATGCTTTTATCTCATTCTATCCCAAGACGTGATAGCAATCAAATAAAATCCAATGGAACTTAAACTAATTGAACTTTTAAATTTCAAAAGATGGTTGAGATTTCCAAACTTGTAAAAAACGATAGAGTTTTTGAAGTTTTCACTTTGAATTCATCCTAAAGAGTGATGAAAATCTGAGAAGTGATTAACCTTACCGTCAATTGAATTTGAACATTCAATAGATGAATGCTAGGTTTCTTGATTGCATCTTTGGTAATGATGCAACTTACTAAGCAAGCATGAGAACTTGAAAGAAATGTTCCTTTTAGGAGGATTAGAGTGTTAATTTTTTGTTTCATTTGAGTTAGTTGAAGATTTAAGAGGAAACCAAAGCAAGCAATCTTTAGGACATGAGATAAGTTCCTAAAGACATAAATCAAACTGTGAACTTTTCATTTAGGTATACAAAGTTCCAAGAAGTGGATCTTTAATCCATGATTTTTTCCTAAACAAGCTATAAAGTTCAAGATTATGTGTTCTTAGTAGCATTATTATTGGATCAATCATCAAAAGGTGCTTGGACTTTAAACATAATTGTGATTGTCGAAATATGTTTAAAGTACTCTAGTAACATTTAAAGATTGGCCAATTATAATAAGTCTTGTATCAAAATCAAGAACAAGAATCAATATCACATAAATGAAAGTTCAAGTTTATTTTTCATAGTGGAATGGAAAACCATAGCCTAAAGGTGATATTTATCCTCTAGTTTGATACTCAGGAAATGAACACAATTGAATGAGTAAAACTTTTGAATATTGTCTGAAAGTTTAAGTATTCCTTTCAGATATCTTTCCAGCATTGCAAAAGATTCCAAGACGAATACTTTGCTTAGGTTATTTGATTCCATAGAATGAATCTCAAGTCCTTGAAGAGTAGCATTCTCCCAAGTAGTGAGAATGAAATTATTCAAACTCATTAGACACCAAGTAGTTCCCCAGAAGTCCCAAACCACAAGAAGTGGTACTTAAAGTCCAACGGTTGATATCATCTGGAGGTGTATAAAAGATTCTTGCTTTAGAATCTGAAAGGCATTCATACATGCTTGGACTTGAGTTGGGGAAAGATCTCTAAAATCCCATGGGTAAGCCAAAGAAGCTTTCGATAGTTCAAGATCTTAAAGATAAAGAATAAGTCTTTATTTTTATCACAAGGTCAATAAGAATTGATCAAGCTTGGCAAGGTTTTTCCAAAATATTTTGATTGGAACTACTCTGAAATTTACCCAAGTATTGGCAATCAAATCCCTTTTGGAAAATTTTCACTCATCCAATGGAAAAGTGTCAAAAGAGTAAGTTGTTCCAAGTCTGAACAAAGTAGATATTCCAAGTATGTAGTCTGCAACCGTCATGACGATAATTAATTATGTCAAAGGTAAAACATAAAGTTTACCTATCGTTAAAGGGATTTCTTAAAGGTGAAATCCAAAAGCATTAGTGGATGCTTAGACTTAAGTAGTAGAGAGATTCCTAAAAAATCCTCGAGGTAGCTACTTAAAGCTTAAGTTGGAAAGGAATCTAAAGACAAGAAGTAAACAACTCTTATCACTACAAAATTGATCAAGTATAACCAATCAGAATTGAATTGGAAAAATTCAAGAACTTGGAATGATAATTGGTTTTCATTTGAAAAGCCGAGCAAAGAACAAAAGATATTCTATCAAGAAGTTTTCAAGTTTCCACAAAAAAAGCACGAGATCGTGAAACGATCATGTTAAGGAATCAAAACCTAGAATATCAAGTTAGAGGTAATGCCTGAAACTTCAAAATTCTTTTAACGAGTTGAAGTGAAAAGGGACTCTATTAAGATATGTTTAGACTTTAGGATAAGTATCACCCACACATTAATGTGAATATAAAATAGGGTGGTATGGGACACCAGATTTTATTCTCAAATTGATGTAGGAAAGATGGTATGGGACATTGGACCGTGGGATGATAATTATCTTTTAGTCAGAGAATAAATTTTGAAGTTAGATTTGATCTTCAAGGGAATTAAAACTTACAAAGAGAATAAATTCATGGAGGATAATATAATGATCTCAAGATACTTCAAGATTAAGTAAGTAAGAAGATATGAAGTAAGTACCTTCCAAGATCTTCTTTGAACACTTAAAGCTAAAGTGTTGATTTAGAAATATTTGATAATTTTCTAAAAAAGTGGGACTTTGACATTGAAATGATCCTTTCAACTAAGGAATAGATTGACTAAGTCGAGCACCAAGTTCTTCGTGTAACTCAGTAAATTCAATCCTTTTCCTCGATGCAATGTACAAGAATTGCATTCCTAGTAAGCAGTCATAAAGATGGAATATAGGCATGAACTTCATCTCAAGTGAAGCATTATTTGAGTAAAAAGCTCATTAATACTATTGGAGTTTGAGGTCTACAGAAGCACGCAAACAGCACAAGGAAGAAGAAGAAGCTTGGAGCCCAACACACAATAATGAATGTATTACCACTAGAATGTACAAAGATAAGTATCACGTTAGGGCTATAGGCATATATACAAGCCGGGGGAAAAAAAATCCTAAAGAGGGAGAAAAGTACTCCACCGGTCCTAGTGTGTTCACACACATCACTAGCTAAATATATCAACAAATCCCCCTTGGGAGTGATGCGGTGAACAAGGAGCTAGCACTCATGTATAAGGAAGTGCCAAGCTATGTGGAATCAATCCACGAAAGGAAGTAAGCCTAAAGCTTTGCGGAAAGCTTCAAACTTCTCCCTCGGTAGAGCCTTTGTGAAAAGGTCTTCAATGTTCACCTGTGTGGGCACATGTGCCAAGCTGATCTCTCTAGTAGAGAACCTCTCTTGACATAATGATAATGCACCTCAATGTGCTTAGTGCAAGCTTGGAACAAAGGGTTCCTCACAACTACCAATGCACTCTGACTGTTAGTGAAGATGGTGGTGGCTGAAGACTAACCGACACCCAAATCATCCATAAGGCATCTGAGCAACACACACTCAACAGTCATTGTGAAAGGTGCCCTATACTCAGCCTCACAAGTGGAAGTGGCCACACTAGGTTGCTTCTTGCTCAACCAAGATATGCATGAGCTGCCACGCATGAAGCAAAAACCACTAGTGGACACACAAGTATCATAGCAACCAGCCTAGTCAAAATAAAAAAAAAACATGTAAATTTGGTGGTAGTGATCCCCCCCTTGGGATAAAACAATCCAAGCAGTCGGGTACCACTCAAGTAGTGAAAGATACGCTTAAGTGCCTACCAATGCTTGACACCTGGGCAATGCATAAATGTGCTTATCTGTAAGACAAAAAATTGAATATCTAGCCGAGAAATGCATAAGTAAATCAAGCATCCAACAGCATGCTGGTAGAGAACGGCATCAAATGCATCGCCAGTATCATGAAAACTCAATCATAAACTTGTCTCCATAGGATTGGCAATAGGTTTATAGTCTTCAAGGCCAAAACACTGCAATAATAAGTCAATATATTTTGTTTGACACAAAGTTATTCCACCATCAACTTGCATAAATTGAATGCCCAAATAATGATGCAAATGCCTCAAATCTGACATCTCAAATGAGCCATGCGAATCAGCCTTAAAATCAGCAATATGCTTCTCATGAGGACTAGTGAGCAACATGTCATCAACATACACAACAATGATCAGAAGCACATCATTAGCACCCTTAACATGTAAGGTGCTCTTAGTTGGACTGTTCTCAAAACCATGTGCAATTAGATAAGCATGTATCTTTTCATGCCAAGCACATGGTGCTTGCTTTAAACCATATAATGCCTTCTTTAACCTGCACACTTGGTTTCATGCCCTTTTTGTACAAAGCCACGGGGCTGAAAAACATACACTTCTTCATGAAAGTCACCAATCAGAAATGTAGTTATAATGTACAACTGATGCACATTCCAACCATGATGAGCTGCAAGTGCACAGATGCTACGAACAGTAGTCATTCAACATGTAAGTGCAAAGGTCTCATCAAAATCAATGCCTCTTTCATGCGCATAACCCTTTGCAACAAGCCTAGCCTTATACATGTCAACTGTTCCATCAGGTTTATGTTTCAGCTTGTATACGCACTTAGTGCCAATGGCCTTCTTGTCGGTTGGCAAGTCACATAAACACGAGGTACTAGTTGTCATGATAGCATCATATTCATATTGCATTGGAGCCATCCAACATTCAAAATTTTGTGCTTCATCAAACAAAGCAGGCTCACTCTCATCACAAAGTTTATGAGAGCCTAAAAAAGTACGGTATGACAGAGGTGCATCTAATTTGCTGTCAGGCAAAGTCTCCACCACCATTTTGGCATAGGTTTTGCCTCCTCAATATCAGCCCTCTCATCAACAAGTGCATCATGTAAATCCGCATCAGAAATGGAATGTTCTGCATCATCACATGAAACTTGTAAAGGTTGAGAAGTCGCCTCATTTGGACTAGCACTAGATTTTCCACCTGTAAAGAGAGGCAACAATGTATTCATCCAATTTTTTGCATGTTGTTCAGGCACTAGTGCATATGCAAAACAACCAAAAACATGCAGATGAGAAATAGAGGGCTTGCGACCATGCCAAGCCTCATATGGAGTGATAGACCGCAACGCTTTAGTGGGACACCTATTAAGTACATATGTTGCACACATAACTGCCTCAAGCTAGAAACTATGTGGTAAAGCTTGACTCTTGATCATACACCTCACCATCTCCATGAGTGACCTAATCTTTTCTTCAAAAAATCCATTCTACTGAGGTGTATACGGAACTGTACACTGATGTTCTATCCCATGTTCAGCCAAAAATGCATTAAATTTAGACGACATATATTCCCCTCCTCGATGAGAACATAGGGTGCCCATTTTACATGTTGATAGATTGTTAACCAAAATCAAAAACTGTTTGAGGCACATAAACACTTCGGACTTTGCTTTGAGTGGATCTACCCATGCATGCCTGGAAAAATCATCAATGAAAGTCACCAAGTAAAGTAGCTCCCAAAAGAAGGTTTCTACATAGGACCATAGACATCACTATGAACAAGCTGCAATTTATTAGTAGCTCGAACTGAACCATCTTTTGGGAAGGAGTAATGCTGCATTTTGCCCAAAATACAGCCTTCACAGACATGTTTTTCGAGTGCCTCAAGTTTGGGCAAAGAGGACACCATTTCAAATTTCTAGAGGTGTAGCAAACTAGCAAAATTCAGATGACCAAAGCATGCATGCCAAAGCTTTGCAATTGACATAGCCTAAGAATCATGTACTGCACATGCTAAATCATTCACAGTTTTTTCATAGCCCATGAGCTTATAGAGCCCACAACATAAAATGCCAGAAGCAATAATCATGTTGCCATTTGACATATCATGAATTGTACATCTATCATCAACAAATTTCACAACCAAGACAATCTTGGCTAATGCAGAAACTGATAACATTTTTTTCTTGATCCATGACACAAATAAAGCATATGATAATGTAAAATAACTACCATCAGCAGTAGTCAGAATGATCTTACCAACTCCCATAATAGGATAAGAGGAGTTGTTGGTGCATGTGACAGTATCCCTGTAGGGGCAGGCTCAAGTGAAGTGAAGAAACTGTGTTGCCAGGTAATATGTTTGGTTGCCCCACTATCAAAGTACTTAACATCTGACTCTACTGCAGACATATATTGCTCATGAGAAGATGGGTCAAAATTGCAAATAGTAGTAAACACCCATTCTTCATTCTACACAAGATTAGCATACTCTATTTTCAGTGTAGAGGCCTCTACAACAACCATTCCAATCTCTTTTTTCTTTGCCTCTTTTGCAGCCAGTTTTGGATAGTTCTTTATGATGATCGTTTCCTTTATAGTACTTACAAAAGAATTTTTGTTTTTCTGATTTCTTCTCATCTTTGTCTTCCTTCTTCAAATGTGCAGCATTTGCAGATTTCTGCTCACTAGTAGACAACCTCCATTTACCTTTGCCCTTTTGACTAGCCAGGAAAGCTTGATCTGCAACACGCATAATAGACCTGTTATTTCTAGACTGATCTTCTTGCAACAGAACAAGAACTAAATCCTCAAATGACAAGGCATTTGGATTGCCTCTTCATCATCAAATGAAGAGTAGAAGCAAAACTCTAACATGAATCAGGAAGGCCATTCAGAATGGTCTGCACAAGTGAGCTATCTGGTATAACTTCATTAGCAGAAATTAATTGTTCCTTCAAGTCTTTGATCTTTGTCAAAAAAACTTCCATAGAATCACCTTCATTCATGTGCTCACTCTCCAGCTATTTTCAGAGGTAAGTGACACAAGCCTCATTTCTTGCCTGTTATAAAGTGGTAAGTGTGTCTCAAGCATCCTTAGCTATTCTACAAGGGTGAGTGTGAGGAATAATGGCATGTTTGATAGACAAGGCTATCAATGCATGTGCTTGCGCTTCTCTGCCATCCGAATGAATTTTCTCTACAGTAGGTGCAACAGAAACTACAGCACAAATAGGAATATATAGAATATCACCATCCTCGATGCCATCTGCATCAGCTTCAGTACTTGTATTTGTAGGTGAAATAGGACATTTCTTAACACCTTGCACAATGTTTGACAATCCTTTTGTGACCAATACATGACCCATCATATAAGCAAATAATGGGTAATTTATATTGTCCAACTTATCCTCAATAGCCAACATATGGAATACATCGCTACTTTCAACCATGGCCATTGACTAAAATAGCCTGATGCAGAAAATTGATTGTATCTCAAAAAGTTGAACAAAATTAACATGTTGAGTTCTGTTAAACCTGTAGCGGACTTCGAGACATTTATACTGGCAAACCAAAACTTGTACATATCTTTGGCACAAAAAGCTGAAATAGCCTACACAAGCACTACAATGGTGCATTCTGAGGTTGACACAAGCTCAGATCGTGATTTCGACACCACATAGTGAAGCTATTTTGATCTCCTAATCACCCTAAGTATGCTCACCAAATTTCGTGCGATTCTGTGACTATGACCGAAGAAGTGTGGACTATGCCCTAGATGGAGCGATGACCTTTTTTTATACCAATTCTTAGAGTTTGAGGTCTAGGGAAGCACGTGAATAGCACAAGGAAGAAGAAGAAGTTTGGAGCACAACACACAATACTGAATGTATTGTCATTATAATGTACAAAGATAAGTAACCCATTAGGGCTATAGGCATATATACAAGCTCGGGGAAAAGATCTCCTAAAGAGGGAAAAAAGTTCCCCGGTGGTCTTAGTATGTTCACATGCATCACTACCTAAATATATCAACAAATAGAACCACAGTGGGTTGACACATTGATGTTAGATACCACAGTGGTATCTTTTGCTTGGATGATGTTTTAGATTTGCTTTGAATCTTTTTGAGAATCGAGTTCCTTTCTCTTAAAGATATAAGAAAACAATGCTTCGATACCTTTGTTGAATCAGATCGTTAAGAAGTTAAAGTCTTGAGCTAAAGACTTGGGTCATCAAGTACTTGACTCATAGCAAGTTTATATCTTAGAAGCTTGAATAAGTTAATATAGAGTTTTAGTTATTTCCTTTCGCTTTCCAAATCTTTTGGAATTGACTCAAATATGGTATCGAATTCCTTTCGCAAAAGTCCAGCGTTAGCCGATTGGAACTAGATAACTAAATTACACATCCTAGATAGATGTTCTGTATAAGAACTAATTCAATCTTCAAAAGATGACAAGTCTAAGATTGACTCATTCATTTGGGTTTGCTTCCAGTTACTAGCATAACTCTCATGACTTTCTAGAGTTCCATACACTCTAGAATAGTGAAGTTAGGAATTTCTCATAAGGTTGACAATCCCCAAGAACTTTCAGCTAAAGTCTTTGAGAAAAGTGTCCTAAGTCGGATGATTTTCATTTTGATTTTGACTTGTTCAAGATATAGTAAGGTTAATCCAAAGTAAATGGAATCTACAGTTTACATAGGATTTTCAAGCCCATTAGGACAAAGTAGCCCTCAAGTCGGGTGAATAAATCAAGTAACTATTGGTTAGAACTTAACCATTGTACAAACATCCAAGTTAGATATTTGGGACCAACCAAACTTCAAGTTTTCCAAATCAAATTCAAGTGAATCAAGAGTTCTCACAGTCTTGATAGGGATAAGAATCTCACCTTAGTTGCTAAGTCCATGCACCTATTATGCCTAGAAAAGGACTACTAATTGGAATCCATTCATTTCATATGTTTGTGCCTAGATCGCACATCGAGAAATAGTGAAGTGGCTAGGGATGTTTTTAGATCCACCCTTATAATTCATTCACTACTTTGTACTTTGACTAGTTTATCTAAGTGCAAAGCTAGACAGTTTTTTGAATCATTTGGGTAGGGACCCCACCACAAAGATGAGACATGTTCTTCTAGTTTTAGAACATGACCATGTTCTTCCGGTTTAAGAACATGAGGCTCGGGGGTTGCCTATAGTTATTATATATAGCTTTATTTTTTAGGATGAAAATCTTTCCCAAGGGGGAAGAATGTAATAAAGTCAGTCTATGATCTAAGGGTTTGGCCGGTTCAGACAGATCTGAAATCGAACACCTTTTGGTCACTCATGTGGTCTCTTAAATAAGTAATCCACTTAGCCTAGTGGTCAATTCTCAAGGTTGTGAAGGAGGAGGTCTTGGGTTCAATCCCCATGGGGATCATGGGGAGAGATTTTTGCCCAACAAGCTCAAGAGCCTTCTAACTCAAGTTAACATGAGTTAGGTTGGGTCTACCGAGACTTAACTTGAGTGGCGAGTACACCAACCACTAGTGGACTCTAGTGGAAGGTACTAAAGTAGTGGTCGAGATCACTTCAACCACTAGTAGATTCTAGTGGAAGATATTAAAGGATTGGAGGAGATTTCACATGCACTCACTACAACAGATCGATGGTATACCGAGGCTTTTACCGAGGAAAATGAACGCGGCTTTATTTTCCGCGACGCCGGTGTAAAGGTCGGTTTCCGCGTCGGTACCAAAGAGTCGGTATAGGCGTCGGTCTAGACGTCGATAAAAGCGCCGGTATATGCGTCGGTATATGCGTCGGTAGAAACGTCGGTATATGCGTCGGCAACCGGTTTCTGTTGCATCGCCTCCTGGGTGCACCGACGGTTATTCCGATGACACTACTGGGAGTACCGTCGCTTATACCGACGACCATACCTGCAAAATTTTTTTTGGGCAGAATGTTTTGTCTTTTGCTACAGCAACATTACCATGATGTTGCTGAACAAAAGACAATACACTCTGCCCAAAAAAAACCGAGTACATGTGATGTGTACTCTAATGACAACCGAAATATGATTTCATGAAACAGAGTATTATTGTACACAAAAGAGATCGATAATCAGAATGAACAATGAACCATGTACAAAAGAAGTTATATATTTCAATAATGAAGCATGTACAAGAGTGTGGCAAATCACTGTCATATATGACGCTTTTACAAAATGTGGCAAAGCAATGTATTGCCATATGGAAATCAAATACAAAATATTGGACTTCCACTGCCATACACATGCAAAGAACGTTCCATATCAACAGTCCTGCAACAAAGAACAATAATGGAATGAGATAAATTCACATGAAAATTACAAACAAGTAAAAACCAAGTTTATAAATTAATTACCTCATCGCAAACGCTCCCATGAAACTACCGCACCGCGTCCCTCCAAGTCTTGCAATAGTGCAGTCAACCCATGACTATATCCATAAGACTCCTCCAATCGTGTTGGAGGACGACCCATTGCCAGCTCCTGAAACAAATATAAAAAGATTAGAGAAATATATATGAGAAATTTAACACAAATAAATTCTATAAATGAAATGGTACTTACAAACTCATGACGCATCGTGTCATATCCGCCGCTGCCCAAATGTGACGGTCCAATCGTGTCTAGACGTGTGGCTGCGGCATTTCGCTGCTGGCGATATCGATCAGGAGTCTGCTGCTGCTCATCACGAATCATGTCCCACTCCTCAGCATCTAACCACACAGGCTTTGGTAAGCCTTCTCTGAATGCATCACGAGCCTCGGATCGTCGATGCGACATGACCTCATGTGCGGTATGCAGAATCCACTCTGAACTGACAATCGACTGTCCATCGGCTGGTCGGAACTCCTGGTAAATCATCTGTGTGATATAATTCTTCCGATCTTTATCCTGTTCACTCCATTTCCGCATGATGGAGTGTCCAAACTGGATGGAGCAAAGCTGTCGTATGCGTGCACGCATTGCTTTGCCAGCCGCATCCATCACCGGAGCTCCATCTTGGATACTATACACCTTGGAGTCATCATGGTCATGAGCATCCCAAGGTGTACGTGGTGTACTACGTGGTGTACTGCGTGGCGTACCTACATCTGAGGTACTCGTCCTAGGAGTAGAAGCGGGCGACACAACGTCCGTCGCACTGCCTCCACAACAACCGCCTCCTCCGCCTCCAGACCTACCTGTAGATCCACTCCTAGAACCTCCTGCTCCAGAGCGTGACCTCGATCTACGAGACGGGCCAGACCCTGTATCGCGCTGAGGTGTCGAACGCACATGTCTACTAGTAGATCCAGTAGGAGATGGCTGCAAAGATGGTCGTGGTGGAGTCACAAAGCTAGGAGACATACCTCCTACGGGAGAAGCACCACCCTCAGGAGTGACAACGACAAGAGTGACACCGGCGGGAGTGACACAGGCGACAGTGAGGCCAGCGGGAGTGAGGCCGACAGGAGTAAGGCCGCCAGGAGTGAGGCCGAGAGGAGTGCTACCACGAGCGATCCAATACTGTGATGCAGCGGCCATATACGCAGGAGGAACCTGAGAGATGAACTCCAAAAATTGCTCCTCTGTCATGGACTGTGGAGTGACCGGAGGACTGTCTCCCATCGTGCTCTGTAATAAAAGAACTCAAATAATTAGCATGCGATAAGAAAAATAATATAGGGAATAAACAAAAAAAAAACAAAAATTAGTACGTACAAGTCTTTTATTCAAAAGTCCTCTATTCTAGCATCCACTTGAAGATCCGATGCACTGAGAATATCTATCTCTAAATTGATGGCTTCTAAATCGCTTGCTATGCTGGTTTCCTCATGATCATTATCTATTGCTTCTTCTTCTCGAACAATGACCTCTTCTTCAATGACCTCTTCTTCTAGAACAATGATCTCTTCCTCCTCAACTATCGAATGAATCTCTGAGTCCACTAGAGATGGACTTTCTTCTACATCTGCATTTTCAAACATTTGTCTACTACGTGGAGCGACTTGTAAAACAAATAGCCACTCTGGGTCTTTTGAATCTGGTATAAAAACAACTTGCTCATAGTCTTCGGGAAGTACAAATGTATCCCTTTCATCTGTCCATAATCTTGTGGAGTCGACTTGAAGCAAACCGCTCTTATCTCGTCTCACTGTTGTGTTTCTTCCAGAGGTGACTACTTTGAACCATTTCATGTCAAAAACAAAGTAATCAAACTTTTTGAAAGATAGTTTCAAGATGTCTTGAATCACACCACAATAATCTAACTCGCCTTCTAGAGCATTATCATCTCTTGCACTCGCTCTACTTTTTTGCAAAAAATTCACCATCACTCCACTATCAAAAGTAGACCGGTTTTGATCGATTCGTGCGATTCAAAAGTGTCGTCCATGAGACCATAGTGCACCGTATTTGATATACTCCCAATAACATCCTTTTGCCAGTTCTTCTTCTTCTTGAGAGATATCTTCACCCACTGCCTTTGCTTGTGAAACCGCTGCATCTAGCCATCTGCTCGTTGGAAAAGGTGGGAGAGGTCGAAGATTTTCTGGAAGAGGCAAAAATCGAGTGGAACGATTTCTTCGAAACTGAGCTCTTTCCTTTGCGTTAGTTTCCTTGGCAAGTTCATACCTTTCTAACCACTTTTGCATAGGCTCAGAGTTAACTATGCAAAACTTCATTGCCTTCTCTCTGAAAGTTGCATCCATTTTTCTTTGCAATCCTTTACCTTGTGGTTCATCGCCTACGAGACGAACATCTTCATCATCGCTCCATAAGCGAGGCATTTCGGGATCCGATATATGTAGAAACTCAGTAATGAATACAAGAGATTCTTCTACAAGCCATCCCTCTGCCATGCTACCCTCTGGACGTGCTCTCTGTCGAACAAACCCTTTTAATGTCTTCATAAAGCGCTCTAAGAAGAACATCCATCGACTATGGACAGTTCCTGCTATTGCAACTTCATTTACTACATGAACCAGTAAATGAAGTTGAATAGTGAGAATACTTGTGGGAAAGTATTTCTCTACCATACAAACAGCCTTGATAGCATTGAGTTTCGCACTCTCTATGCTATCTCTATTTATCTCTTTAGAAGATATCCACCGTACTAAAGAACTAGTTTTATAAATGGTTTTTCGTACATCCTCTAAAAGACAATCTTTTAGGGCTACAGGGAGCACAAACTGTAAAAACTTGTGCCAATCATGAGACTTGATTCCTGCAAGATCGTCGTTTCGTGTGAAAGCAGTCTTTAGACATCTCATGCATCCAGTAGGTGTACGAAACTCTGAAATTGTTTTCTTCACTTGTTGCTCTTCCATCCTGTGAAGCACCCAAGGAGCTCTTGGTAATGATACTGTTCCGTTGGGCTTAGTAATTGCCCACAACTCTCGCATACGACCTCGCTCTTCTAGGTCGTCCCTTTGTGCTTTGCTTTCTTTCTTTCCGATCAAAGTTTTCCAAAGCATCTCTCCCACATTCTTGAAAATATGCATCGGGTCTACCAAATGATTGATCACCAATTCACTCCAATAAGGGAGTTCATGAAAAATGGACAACCGTTTCATGCCAGCAACTGGATTTTCTGAATCCCACAGTTGTTTCCAATCGCTAGCTTTCATTTGGTGTTGTGCTTGTCGACCAATTTGTCCTTCACGTAAAACATGCCCATCAGGCAAATATCTATGATGTCCTTCATAGACAGTTTTACGTAGTGCTTTGGAATAGGGTGCTTCGAGTCGTGGTCCGCATAAAGGACAAGCATGGTAACCCGAAATCGATAAACCTCAACATTCACCATAACCAGCCAATCATGCATTGTCCACATAAGTATGCCTTGCACTCGCACGTCTCGTCTTCTTATAGGTTGAGACATGTCATGCACAGTGATCCCATCCCATAAAATGCGCAGTTCTTCTACAAGTGGTGCAAGATATACATCCATGTTTTTTACCTTATACTTACCTGGTACAATAAGAGCTAATAATAAATGACCTTTCTTTGTGGTCAACCATGGTGGGATATTATAATTGACCAAACATACAGGCCATGTGCTCCATGAAGAACTGCGTAATCCAAATGGATTCACTCCATCCATAGCTAGGCCTAGACGTATGGACCGAGGCTCACTAGAAAACTCTGGCCACTTACTATCTATGTGCTTCCAAGCATCAGAGTCAGCTGGCACTCGCATTACATTATCTGTAGACCTGCTCTTTGTATGCCATGACATTAACTCAGCTATAGATTTGCATCTAAACATGTTCTTAATTCGTGGAATGATAGGAAAGTGGCGAAGAACCTTTGCGGGGATTGCTTCGCCTATAACATCTTCTCTAAATCTATTTGCTCCACACTTTGGACATATGTGGAGATGCTCATACTCATTCCGAAAGAGAATGCAATCATTCGGACAAGCATGAATTTTTGTATAATCCATTCCAATGGACTGTAAAAGTTTTTTCGCATCTCTACGTGTTGGAGGCATGTCATTGCCCTCTGGCAAAATTTGATCTTTAAGAAGCCTGCAATAAGCAATTAAAATGATATTAGTAAATGAAGTTATTGTGATACAACAATGAAAGCCAATTTGTTCTCCACTTACCTGAACAATTCAGTGACACTACTATCTGACCATCCATAAATGGATTGCAGATTGAGCATCGCGAGTGAAGCACGTAGTACAGATATCTTTGCTCCATTGTAAAGTGGTAAACGAGCTAATCTTTGCATGTTTTCATATTCTTCATCAACTTCTGATCGTGGAATTTCTGTTGTGTCCATGAAACTCTCGTCGACACCTTCTTCACCATCATGATCTTCGTCCATCTCATAAAATGCTTCAAGCATCTCTTCCATATGTTCATTCTGTGTAATATTATTAGTGCTTGCTTCTACGTCTAAGTGCTTTTTTGCTCTCTTTTGTCCACGAGATGTTACCGGTGCAATGATGTCGTTTGGATCCATGTGCTCACCTGGGGGACCATGCGAATGATAGTGTAGGTTTTCCAGTCGACTCCTATCAAAGGATCCATACTCTCTAACATGTGCAGTACAAATCCGTCGTTTCTGATAAATTTGATACTTGCACTGTGTGCAAGGACATGCCATTCTCTCTTCAGGATCCAAAGAAGCCATCTGCTACAATATGGACATTTTAGAACATTTCTTTTTTTATTAAACCTAAAAATCTAACTCTTAAAGACCTAAATACTTAAATACCTAAAAAAACTTAATATCCTAGTTTTAAAACCCTAATCTATATAGCTATCCTATTTTATCTATATATTCGGATTTTTTCTTGATTGATCCTATTTTATATATATATTTATTTATTTATTCAGATTTTTTTCCTCTTAATTAAGTTATATGTATGCCTAAACCCTAAAACCCTAATTTTAAAGATCTGGACCTAAATTATGTATATTTCTATACACATGTGTATATACATGTATATATGTATTATATGTGTATGTGTATGTGTGTATATATGTTATGTACATGTTAAAACCCTAAAACCCTAATCCAAATGACCTAGAACTAAAACATGTATATATATGTATGCATGTGTATATATATGTGTATATGTATATATATGTGAATATAGATAGGTATATAAGTATGTGTGTTTGTGTATTTATATATTTATTTATATATTTAGATTTTCTCTTTACTTAATTATATTTAATTATATATATTTAATTAAATAATTTAAAACACTAGTTCTTTTTATATTTATTTATGTATATAATTATCTTATTTTATATATATATTTATTTATATATTCAGATTTTTTTTCTTACGTAATCCTATTTTTATATATTTAATTTTATATATTTAATTATAAATATTTAATTAAATTATTTAAAACACTAGTTCTTTTTATATTTATTTATTTATATAATTATCTTATTTTATATATATATTTATTTATATATTCAGACTTTTTTTCCTTACGTAATCCTATTTTTATATATTTAATTTTATATATTTAATTTTATATATTCAATTGTATATATTTAATTAAATTATTTAAAACACTAGTTCTTTTTATATTTATTTATGTATATAATTATCTTATTTTATATATATATTTATTTATATATTCAGAATTTTTTTCCTTATGTAATCCTATTTTTATATATTTAATTTTATATATTTAATTATATATATTTAATTAAAACCCTAATCTTAAAATTCTAGATCTGAAATACTAAACCCTAAAACCCTAATCTTAAATATGTAGACCTAAAATATGTATATTTCTGTATACATGTGTATATACATGTATATATGTATTACATGTGCATGTGTATGTGTGCATATATCTTATGTAGGTGTTATAAACCTAAAACCCTAATCTTAAAGATTTAAATCTAAAATATGTATATTTTTGTATGCATGTGTATCTACATGTATGTATATATTTGTATGTATATGTGTGTTTGTGTATATATGTAATCTACGTATTAAAATCCTAAAACCCTAATTAGAAAGACTTAGATTTAAATCTGAAATACTAAACCCTAAAACCCTAATCTTAAATATGTAGACCTAAAATATGTATATTTCTGTATACATGTGTATATACATGTATATATGTATTACATGTGCATGTGTATGTGTGCATATATCTTATGTAGGTGTTATAACCCTAAAACCCTAATCTTAAAGATTTAAATCTAAAATATGTATATTTTTGTATGCATGTGTATCTACATGTATGTATGTATTATATGTATATGTGTGTTTGTGTATATATGTTATCTACGTATTAAAATCCTAAAACCCTAATCAAAAAGACTTAGACTTAAATCTGAAATATTAAACCCTAAAACCCTAATCTTAAATATCTAGACCTAAAATATGTATATTTCTGTATACATGTGTATATAAATGTATATATGTATTACATGTGTATGTATATGTGTGCATATATGTTATGTAGGTGTTATAACCCTAAAACCCTAATCTTAAAGATTTAAATCTAAAATATGTATATTTTTGTATGCATGTGTATCTACATGTATGTATGTATTATATGTATATGTGTGTTTGTGTATATATGTTATCTACGTATTAAAATCCTAAAACCCTAATTAGAAAGACTTAGACTTAAATCTGAAATACTAAACCCTAAAACCCTAATCTTAAATATCTAGACCTAAAATATGTATATTTCTGTATACATGTGTATATACATGTATATATGTATTATATGTGTATGTGTATGTGTGCATATATGTTATGTAGGTGTTATAACCCTAAAACCCTAATCTTAAAGATTTAAATCTAAAATATGTATATTTTTGTATGCATGTGTATCTACATGTATGTATGTATTATATGTATATGTGTGTTTGTGTATATATGTTATCTACGTATTAAAATCCTAAAACCCTAATCAGAAAGACTTAGACTTAAATCTGAAATACTAAACCCTAAAACCTTAATCTTAAATATCTAGACCTAAAACCCTAAAACCCTAATCTTAAATATTTAACCCTAAAACCCTAATCCTATTTAAAACCCTAAAACTCTAATCTTAAATATTTAACCCTAAAACCCTAATCCTATTTTTATATATTTGATGTAAAACAAAAACTTCAAAATAAAAATAGGATTATATGTGTGTATGTATGCATGTGTGTATATATGTGTGTGTATGTATGCATGTGTACATGTGTGTGTGTATGTATACATGTGTATACATGTGTGTGTATGTAGGCATGCATGTGTGTGCATGTGTGTGTACGTGTGTGTATGTATGCATGCATGTATGTGTATGTGTGTGTATGTGTATGCATGTGTATACATGTGTGTGTATGTATACATGCATGTGTGTATATGTGTGTATGTATGCATGTGTGTATATATGTGTGTATGCATGCATGCCGGTATATGTGTGTGTATGTGTGCATGCATGTGTGTATATGTGTGTATATATGCGTGTGTGTATGTATGTGTGTATATGTGTGTGTGTGTATGTGTATGTATGCATATGTGTATATATGTGTGTGTATGTATGTGTGTATGCATGTGTGTGTATGTATGCATGTGTGTAAATTTATGTGTGTGTGTATGCATGCATATGTGTATATGTGTGTGTGTATGTAAGCATGCATGTGTGTATAGGTGTGTGTGTGTATGTAAGCATGCATGTGTGTATAGGTGTGTGTATGTAAGCATGCATGTGTGTACATGTATGTGTGTATGTATGCATGTGTAAATTAATGTGTATCTTCCTTTCTCTTCTCTCTCTCTTTCTCTCTCTCTCTCTCTCTCTCTCTCTCTCTCTCTCTCTCTCTCTCTCTCTCTCTCTCTCTCTCTCTCTCTCTCTCTCTCTCTCTCTCTCTCTCTCTCTCTCTCTCTCTCTCTCTCTCTCTCTCTCTCTCTCTCTCTCTCTCTCTCTCTCTCTCTCTCTCTCTCTCTCTCTCTCTCTCTCTCTCTCTCCTTCTCTCTCTATCAATAGCGAATAAAAGAATCACTTACAAGTATGTCTCTCTTTGAATCGTTGTCGTCAAAGCGTAATGTAGGTCGTCTCTCGTCCAATTCCAAACAATCGACGCCAACGAACTTCTGCAAAATCAACGAAAAGAGAAATTAGAAACCCTAAAGCATAGAGAAACACAAATGCTAACAGTACGCGCAGAACTTACCAAGATGTGAGAGCTAAGCCAAGAGAGAGTGTGTGTGTGTGTGTAGAGAGAGAGATCCGTGTGTGTGTGTGCACAAGACAATGCAGGTTCGCGTGCGCAAGTTCGACATTAGACTGACAGTACTCGAACACGCGCAGAAATGTGAAGTTTTGCTCTCGGGTTCGCGGTATGTTTAAAAATTTGCCGCCGGTATAGGCGCTGGTATGGACGTCGGTATACGCGTCGGTAGTTGCCAGTAAGTTACCAACGCTCATACCGACGCATATACCGACGCTTATATCGGCGGCTGCAGGCCACACCGACGATCCGTTTAAAACGGTCATATCGACGGTCACTTGACTGTCGGTATCTCTTAGTGAGATTTTTCGAGGGCTATACCGACGCCGACTATGACCGTTGGTATATGCAGCGTCAGTATACCCCTCATATGTTGTAGTGACTTGTGGACTCTAGTTACATTTATGGTCCTCGTTGATTCGAGCAGCTATATATACAGGCATAATGTTGTTAGGAGAATCATCTCTCTAGCATGTGGTGGTCGTAATTCTTAGTTTCTTACATTAGTATCAGAGCCTAGGAAATAGGCTTCTATATGAAAGAGTACAAAGTAATGCACATCACTTTCACAAGTTAGCCTAATAAAGATTGAGGCGTATCTCCCAATCCGTCGGCCGGATTGAGGCATCTAAGATACCATTGAAAAGGTCTCGAAACGAACTTTCCAAATCGAATGAGATAGCTAGAAAGGGTAAAGCTCTTGGGAAACCATGGGTGGCACTTGATTGAGGGTTCAAGGTACCAAACATGGGTGAGAACAAGGTTCAAGACTGAGGTTGAAAACAAGGGCCCAAGACACCAAGGTCATGAACACGAAGGTTCAAGACACCAAGTTTGAGAGCAAGGGTTCACGAGTCCAAGGTTGCGAACAAGGTTCAAGAAACTCTGCGAGGTTGAGGACATCAATTCAAGGGTACCTCGGGAGTTCAAGGGGCTGATCACCGAGGCTAGAGGGATACAAGATCACATCATTGAGGACAATGATTGACCAAGGGGGGAAGAATGTAATAAAGTGATAGGTAGGAGATGGTTGAACCACACCCTTGATAGATAGGAGATGGTTGAACTACACCGTAAGAGAGAGGATTAAGAACTAATCCTCAACCATGGCTTTTGGGGCAAGTGGTTAGCCCATCACATTCCTAACTAAGAGGTTGTGAGTTCAAATCATTACACTCTACCTTAGAAAGTTTTGAGTGTGTGTCTTTCATTCATTATACTCTCAATAATAATAATAATAATGGAGATTCACATGTTTTGTCCCTCTTTTGCATTAAGACCTTGAGAAAGATTCACACATGGAGAAAGCACAAAATAAAACGTTGCATCGTATGTGAAGGGCGGAACTTTCCTTTTCTTTTTGGTAGTTCAAATAAACCTTTCGATTTTTGTGTATTACAAGTACATCTTTTATTTTGTGATCCAAATAAACCATTAGGTTTTATTTATTCATATTCCAAGTAAAACGTTAAGCCTTTTGTCTTCCAAGTAAAACTACAGGTTTTTTATCTTTGGTTCCACGACTCTTATGTGAAGCTCCTGTACGTGCATCCAGTGCATCCATGCCGTTGCATCCGATAGCGCCGTTCATGCTGCGTTTGGTTCCACGACTCTTATGCGAAGCTCCTGTGCATCCAGTGCATCCATGCCGTTGCAGCCGATAGCGCCGTTCATGCTGCGTTCGGAAGGTTTCTACAAGAGTTGCCTTTTCCCGCATTTCATTCTGGTTTTCTGGCAGATTTACACTGTAAGTTCTCCATAGCCATTGTTGCGCCATCTGTAAGTTCTCCATAGCATTATTATGGTTTATAAGGAAAAATACAAAGGTTTCCATCATCCCTCTTACATCTCTTGATGTCCGGAAGTCTCCAGCATCGTTCGCAGACAAACCAAAGGATATACTGTCCGGGTCCCTATACGGACGAACCAGAAGAAAAACTGCGACCGTAAGGTATTGACAGTAAACTTCTTCACGTGTAGTTCAACTCTGAACAAGCGTAGTACCATCCATGGTGCGGACAAAGAAAAGGCAAAAGCGAGTTTCATCAAATTGCATGCACATATCCTGTAGGCGCATCCGCATGTAGCAGCTCATAATATAATTTCCCCTACTGTGGCAAAGAAGGTTGGCATAGCACGCGCTTTCAAAAAGATCAATGTCTTTCTACAGAGAGCGCAGAAAGAAAAACCATTTTCGGACTTGACTATGGTTCACTGGCAGATTATGATGGTTCGGCAACTTCTCTACTACATTTCTCACCTCTCATCTCATACACGTTCCTAACTTCCCAGCAATGTGTGCAGACAGACGAAAGGAAATAGTGACCGCACGATCACAGTACATTCCTCCATGTCTGATGCAACTGTAAACAAGAATCCACAGCGCCATCCTTAGCGCGGACGAAGGAAACGCAAAACTGAATCTCACAAAATCTCATCTATAAACTTCTTCCATCTCATCTGCATACAGCACCTCACGGTATCATCTTCCACAGTGTGGTTAAGACGGTTGCCATCGCACGCGTTATACGAAAGACCAGAGGTCTCTTAACAAAACGCCTTTATGTAACCTATACTAGTCCTTTGCATTTGAGCCTGTTTGTCTGCTAGATCCGAACAGTTCAAAAACTCTCTACAACCATCGTTGTGTCAATGCCATTGGAGTATTCAGTATTGTTATACTCTTTTACATGAAGGCTGGGCTTTCCATCATCCCTTCTACCTCACCTAACGTGTGCAACTGTCCAGCATCGTGTGTAGAAGAACCCAAAGAAAAGCCGCGAACGCGCGATGACAGTGAAATCCCTCTTACGTCTGGTTCAATGCTAAATAAAGTCCCACGTCATCATCTCTAATGTGCGCAACGGGAAGACAAAGGTATGCCTCATCGATATCATCCTCAAATCCTGTAGTTTCATCTGTATGCACAAAGTCATACTTTTATCTTCCATCCTGCTTAAGAAGGTTGCCATCGGACAATTTCTTGCAACCGCTTTACAAAAGTCTCTCTTATGAATACGTGCCATAGGAGTTTCGACTGTCGCTCACGTAGACAGAGTTGACGTGCATATTTCTCGAAGTATCATCACCTTTCCTCGAGGATTGACATGAGCAAGTGGGGCACATCCATCGAAAATCAGGTTTCAGTATTTTTGCTTTTCCTCACAATACATGTCGCCAGAGAAAAAGGCAGCGATCTTCTCAAAGTTGCCGTCAAAAGCAAAATGATTTATGCATCTCTCTGCCCAATGCCTTCGCGGGATTCCTCAAGATTTTCGAGAAGGCAAAAAGGTGATAACTTTAAGAGAAGGTCGTAAGCTTTTCTGCATCATCGCACAAGCCTTCCCTCGAGCTTCACAGAAACCTTCAAGTTTCAATTGAAATGACACCCTTCAAGGGTTTGTTGCACTGAAATGCACAAGAGAGATTGTTCTACACAATACACACAACTCTTTGTGTGTACTTGAAAGAGAGAAAGAGAGAGAATGTTTATGATCGGTAATTGACAAGAAGTATAAATAATAGAATATCATGAAGGAGTGCTCATGAACCCTCGTCTTCTACTACAAATGACGATCCATGGGAACAATGATTCCCATATTTCCATCCCTTTTGATAGGGGCACATGCTAAACATGTACCTTCTAATTCATAGAGAAAAAGGGAAAGCAAAAAGCACGAAATCTATACACATGATTGGCTCCACATTCAATTTTCATGATATCTATAAAGACATACATGTGATCTGATCTTCTTTCCTTGATTTACTCTGCATAAATATGATTCCAGGCCATCTTGCCCAGAAATACTTGTAGTAGATGGTACTCATCTACACACGTTTGCCATAGAGAGCTATAAAATATTGAGCCCAACAACATGACCATATACTTCATGGATGTACAAAGGGAAACAAACCCTTTTATTATTAGACATGGGATTCAGATTGAATGAAATTAAGGTGTCCTAACATGCAATATAGGATGAAACTATGAAATTAACCCACTCAAAAGCATTTCAACAAAACGGGCAATCTTTGATTGAATTTTCGTCCTTAAAACTCTGAATTCTTTAAATCACTGTTAAGGATCATGTTGAGACTTTCTCTGTTTTTTAGAAAAGTGGGATCATCGACACTTTCATTACTAAAACCGTCCATATCCTCACTAGTAAATCAGTTTGTGAATACTTTTTCCCCTTGAGGCTCATGAACACCATAGTACTGACTATAGCAATGACTATAGCAACGCCTATAGTGATGATCATAACTATGGAGCTTACAAACATAAGAAGAGAAAAAGAACTTCATCAATCTGGCATGAGTATTTTTGCACTTTCATCGTAGAGAGGCGAGCGAATAAACCAAAGTGCATGAAAAGAATCTCAAAAAGGACTATAGTTTGCAAGCAAGATCGCTACCTACGTCGTCCCCTTCCCTGACCTCTCCTTCTCTTTTCATGGTTCATATCATTTCCCTCTCCTTCTCTCTTTTCCACTCTTTCCCTCTTTGTTTGTTTCTAGCTCTTCTTTCCGATCTGTCTCTTCATTTTCTCTCCCTCTTCACGAATACATAAAGACACATATGCACCAAAACATCTATACACATACGTGCATACTCATACTACATACATTTTAATATTTATTTATGGTAGCTAATTAATTAGAGTACGTTAGCATTGATTAATACACTAAAGTTACCTTACATTGTTCTTTCTGCAATCTGTTACTTAATTCTCATATATACATGCATACATACATGTAAACGTACACACACACACATATATATATATACATATATATATATATATATATATATATATATATATATACACGAATACATAAACACACACAGGCACCAAAACATATATACACCGCGCAGATATATGCATGGACTCTCATACTGCATAAATTTTAATATTTATTTATGGTGGTGGCTAATTAATTAGAGTACGTTAGCATTGATTAATACACTAAAGTTACTTTACATTGTTCTTTCTGAAATCTGTTACTTAGTTCTCCTATATGCATGCATAAATACATGTACAAATACATGCATTCATATATATATATATATATATATATATATATATATATATATATATATATATATATATATATATATATATATATATATGCATGCATGCATGCATACAGACACACATATGTATTTACATGTAAACATATACATATATTTACACATACATACATAAAATCATCATATATTCATAAATACATAAATGCATACATGTAATGCATATAAACACGTACACATATCTATGCATGTTGAATAGACGTGTATTATAATTTGTGGCTATCTCTTTTAGGATGTTGAATAGACATTTATTAATCTAGTAATCATCATGCACACTCAAAAGATTTTCATGTCCCACTAATTCTACCCATTACATATGTTGCATATGAACATTGTTGTTCTTGTGTTGACTTGTGCATTTCGAAACGAATCCCCACTTATCTACTTAAGAATTCTGATCATGTATTATTGATCTCGAGCTCCTCAATTATCACCTATAAGTTTCCACAATTTATATAAATAATGCTCTTAGAGTTTCTTGAAATAAAACAAGAAATTTCTGGTGAACTCATTCCTAATGTTAGCTGCATTTCTCTTTCATTTCAGATAGTACTATGTCCTAGTTTATCGTATATATATATATATATATATATATATATATATATATATATATATATATATATATATATATATATATATATATATATATATATATATATATATGATAATGTATAGATATGCATACATATACATGCATACATTCATTCATTCATACATACATACATACATACATACATACATACATACATACATACATACATACAAGCATACATATATACATACATGCATACATACATTCCAAAGCTCTCTTTTGATTTGTGGATATTTTTGTTGATGTTCTTGCAATAATTTAGCTCCAAATTTCATTGGAAAAATTTAACCCCAGTTCATCAAATCGTTTGAAGATCTTTTCATGATCACGAATACGAGCTTTGACAAAATTCCTACATCAATCGCTATCAATGGTAAGTCCTTTATCCTTCTTAATGCAACCCTTCACTTGAATATTGTCTATGAATGGCATATTAAGGTGTGGTAAAATCAATTAGTACTAAGTTCATTGCATTCATCATATAATCGAGTGAATTAGTGGCACCTTGAGTTAGATATGAACCAATTAAAGAGTCGTTCTCATTGATGTAATATCCGTACTTTCCACTACCAATTGGAATTGATCATATTCATAATAGAGATCTCCTATAGAGTAAATTGCATGTCCTACAAATGCCTCTAGAAACTCATCTATAATTGGTGTAATGCAAAAATTTATTGTGGTCACTTTATTGACTAATTGACGATGTTGAATAATCCTACGTTTTCCATTCTTCTTGTCCACAATGAACCAAAAATTTGGGTAGAATGCAGAGAGGAATCAGTTACACTTATGTGTTCCTCGAGTAGCATTGATGTGAACCTTTTCCCTATACATGGGCTAGAGGTTTTTTTCCCCTTATTACCACATACATGATATGCTCATATTTGGTGGTACTTTGTGATTAGGGATATTATTCACCTCTTACTTCAATTTTCTTCATCATCAATAGAGAAAGCTATTCCAGCCATCAATCTTCTTTGTGTGTCTTGCTATGTTTTTGCTCCTTTTGTGTTCTTGCACTTCTACACACACCCAATAAACTCTACAATATGCATAATTATCTTTTCTTTAAGCAATCAAGATTTATGTAGACGAATAGGATGTAGATTCCAAGATATATGAGCAATCTTATAGATAATCATTTGAGTTACAATCTTAAGATCGGCACATCCTATATCATGAGCTTTATCATGTTTCTTATGATCTTTTTCAAAATAATCTTCTTCCACAGGTAAAATAAAGCCATTGTCATCAACCATGACTTTTTAATAGTTTCATCTATAAATGCATACCTAATATTTTTTATCATGAAGAATTGGATCGTGGCTTACTCTTTCAATCATTTCATCACTCATTTTTGAAGAATTTGGGTTGTTGGCTTAGTTTCCTTTCCTACTTGTGTTTGCTATCAATTTTTGGCTCAAATCCATCAAAATTGCACCTTATGGATCCAATACTATAAAATAGCATACATTTCCAATGACGATAATGACACAAGCTTTGAATGCAATTTCTCATCAATCATAAAATTTTCAATGTCTTCAATTACATGAATGCATGTACATATTTTTAAAAATCCCATAAATTTTCTCATCTTTGTCAATTAAGTCACCAAGATTGAATTTTTTTTCATGTTGTTTTTTTTTTTGTTTATTTTTGTTTGAATAGGTTGACTATGTACAAATGAAATTTGATCTGAAGAAAAAAAATAAAAAAAGAATCTTCAAGAACCAAATAATCCAAATGCAAGAAATCAAGGACATGTGTACCACTATTTACCTGCATTATAATGGCACTTGCTCAAAATCATGTTCTATGTGCATAAAAGGGAATTTTCTCAAAGTTTTTTATTTCTAGGGTGATTGACACAAATATTCATGAATTGAACATATTTTAGACCATCATGATAATGGATTCCTACAAAGGCACTTGCATCATCTCAAAATTTTCATTTCATTCTTTATTCAATATAATTGGAAATGCGCAACCTTCATGCACAAAGAATAGTCATCTTCCTTAATATTTTCAAGAGAAAAGAGATAAGAAAGATTGCTCTCACGGACTCTTACACAAAAGGAGAGGAGCACACATAGATTGAGGCAAGCAAGAATGATCTTCTTCTATTACATCAAGAGAATATACAAAAATGACCTAATACAACAATACAACCAATACAGCATAGAAAGATCAGTACATAAAGAAAACCCTAATGTCCACAAATGAGTGAGTTAGAAAGAAACAAATGTGACATCACTCTCGATATATAATTTTGGTAAAGTTCACTAGAAGTATCCATACATATATCTGTGTAACTGTTATACATGTTAGAGAAATTAAAATTGGTATGTATCATCATCTTAAGCTTCATATCTTAACACTCCCCCTTGAGCTCATCAACATTTCCTCTAATCCAAGAATCTTTCAAAACATCTTCAACTTCTTTGCTCAAAGTGCTTTAATGAAAATCAGCAACCTACTCATATATACTCACATAAACAAGATCAATATCACTTGCTAATAAATGTTCCCTTATGAAGTGATAATATACCTCGATATCCTATCTATCTATCTATCTATCTATCTATCTATCTATCTATATATATATATATATATATATATATATATATATATATATATATATATATATATATATATATATATATATATATATATATATATATATATATATATATATATATATATATATATATCCATGTATCTATCTATCTATGTGTGTGTTTCTATGTGTGTGTACGTATGTATGTATGTATGTATGTATGTATGTATGTATGCATGCATGTATGTATGTATGTATGTATGTATGTATGTATGTATGTATGTATATGTATATGTATATGTATATGTATGTATGTATATATATATATATATATATATATATATATATATATATATATATATATATATATATATATATATATATATATATATATATATATATATATATATATATATATATATATATATATATATATTGTTGGAGTTAGACGTCTGCAGAAGCACGCGAACAGCACAAGGAAGAAGAAGAAGCTTGGAGCACAACACACAAGACTGAATGTATTACTAGAGAATGTACAAAGATAAGTAGCCCATTAGGGCAATCGGCGTATATACAAGCCGGGGGAAAAAAACCTCCTAAAGAGGGAAAAAAGTGCCTCGGCGGTCCTAGAGTGTTCACACACATCACTACCTAAATATATCAACAAATCCCCCCTGGGAGTGATGCTGTGAACAAGGAGCTGGCACTCATGTATAAGGAAGTGCCAAGCTATGTGGAAATCACTCCACAAAAGGAAGTAAGCCCAAAGCTTTGCGGAAAGCTTCAAACTTCTCCCTAGGCAGAGCCTTCGTGAAAAGGTCTGCAATGTTCTCCTGCGTGGGCACATATGCCAAGCTGATCTCCCCAGCAGAGAACCTCTCCGTGACATAGTGATAATGCACCTCAATGTGCTTAGTGCGAGCATGGAACACAGGGTTCCTCGCAACTGCCAATGCGCTCTGACTGTCAGTGAAGATGGTGGTGGCAGAAGACTGGCCAACACCCAAATCAGCCATAAGGCGTCTGAGCCACACACACTCAACAATCGCTGTGAAAGCTGCCCTATACTCAGCCTCACAACTGGAAGTGGCCACAGTAGGCTGCTTCTTGCTCAACCAAGATATACATGAGCTACCAAGCATGAAGCAAAAACCACTGGTGGACACACGAGTGTCATAGCAACCAGCCCAATCTAAGTCAGAAAAAGCATGCAAATCTGGCGGTAGTGATCCCCCCTTGGGATAAAACAACCCAAGTAGCCAAGTACTACTCAAGTAGCGAAAGATGCGCTTAACCGCTTTCCAATGCGTGACTCCTGGGCAATGCATAAACCTGCTCATCTGTGAGACAGCAAACTGAATATCTGGCCGAGTAATGCATAAGTAAATCAAGCATCCAACGGCCTGCTGATAGAGAACAGCATCAAATGCATCTCCAGCATCATGAAGACTCAATCGTAAACCTGTCTCCATAGGAGTGGCAATAGGCTTACAGTCTTCAAGGCCAAAACGCTGCAATAATGTGTCAATATATTTCGTTTGACACAAAGCCATTCCACCATCAACTTGCATAAACTGAATGCCCAAATAGTGATACAAATGCCCCAAATCAGACATCTCAAATGAGGCATGCAAATCAGCCTTGAAATCAGCAATATGCTTCTCAAGAGGACCAGTGAGCAGCATGTCGTCTACATAGACAACAATGATCAGAAGCACATCATTAACACGCTTAACATATAAGGTGCTTTCAATTGGACTGTTCTCAAAACCATGTGCAATCAGATAGGCATGTATTTTCTCATACCAAGCACGTGGTGCTTGCTTTAAACCATATAACGCCTTCTTTAACCTGCACACCTGGTTTTCATGCCCTTTCTGCACAAAGCCACGGGGCTGAAAAACATACACTTCTTCATGCAAGTCACCATTCAGAAATGTTGTTTTAATGTCCAACTGATGTACATTCCAACCATGATGGGCTGCAAGTGCACAAATGCTCCGAACAGTAGTCATACGGCATGTAGGTGCAAAGGTCTCATCAAAATCAATGCCTCTTTCCTGCGCATAACCCTTTGCAACAAGCCTAGCCTTATACCTGTCAACTGTACCATCAGGTTTACGCTTCAGCTTGTATACCCACTTAGTGCCAATGGCCTTCTTGCCAGGAGGCAAGTCACATAAAGACCATGTACCATTCTTCATTATAGCATCATATTCAGATTGCATAGCAGCCATCCAATTTTCTGAATTTTGTGCTTCATCAAAAGAAACAGGCTCATTCTCATCACAGAGACTAGATGCAGCCATAGCACAGCAATCTGATGCAAAGGAGGTACTATGAGAGCCTGACGAGTACGATATGACAAAGGTGCATCTAATTTGCTGTCACGCAAAGTCTGCACCAGCCATTTTGGCATAGTTTTTGCCTGTTCAATATCAGCTCTCTCATCAACAAGTGCATCATGTAAATCTGCATCAGAAATGGAATGATCTGCATCATCATATGAAACCTGCAAAGGCTGAGAAGTTGCCTCATTAGGACCAGCGCTAGCCTGTCCACCTGTAAAAAGAGGCATCAAAGTATCATACATGTCTTTGGAGCTAATAGATGTCTCCTTAGTACATGAAAGCAATGGCTGAATAGCATCTTCCACAAAGACAACATCACGGCTAACCAGAATGCGTTTAGTCTGTGGATGATACAGACGATAGCCTTTACTTTCAGAACTGTACCCAACAAAAATACATTTTACTGCCTTATCATCCAATTTTCTGCGATGTTGTTCAGGCACTAATGCATATGCCAAACAACCAAAAACACGCAGATGAGCAACAGATGGCTTGCGGTCATGCCAAGCCTCATATGGAGTGATGGACTGCAACGCTTTGGTGGGACACCTGTTCAGTACATATGCTGCACACATGACAGCCTCAAGCCAGAAACTATGTGGTAAAGCCTGACTTTTGACCATGCACCTCGCCATCTCCATGAGTGACCTGTTCTTTCGTTCAGCAACTCCATTCTGTTGAGGTGTATACGGCACTGTACACTGGTGTTTTATCCCACGTTCAGCCAGAAATGCATTAAAATCTGAAGACATATATTCCCCCCCTCGATCAGAACGGAGGGTGCCCATTTTACATGCTGACAGATTTTCAGCCAAAACCAAAAACTGTTTGAAGCACATGAACACTTCGGACTTTGCTTTGAGTGGATATACCCATGCATGCCTGGAAAAATCATCAATGAAAGTCACGAAGTAAAGGTAATTTCCAAAATAGGGTGTCTGCATAGGACCACAAACATCACTATGTACAAGCTGCAATTTCTGCATAGCCCGAACTGAACCATCTTTTGGAAATGAAGAACGCTGCATTTTGCCCAAAATACAGCCTTCACAAACATGTTTTCCAGGTGCCTCAAGTTTGGGCAAAGAGGACACCATTTCAGATTTCTGCACGCGTAACAAACTAGCAAAATTCAGATGACCAAAGCGTGCATGCCAAAGCTTTGCATCTGACATAGCCTGAGAATCATGAACTGCACATGCCGAATCATTCACAGATCTTTCATAGTCTATGAGCTTATACAGCCCACGACATAAAATGCCAGAAGCAATAATCACATCGCCATTTGAGAGATCATGGACTGTACACCTGTCATCAACGAATTTCACAACCAAGCCAATCTTGGCTAATGCAGAAACTGATAACAGGTTCTTTTTGATCCCTGGCACAAATAAAGCATCTGACAAAGTGAAAGAACTACCATCAGCACTAGTCAGAATGATCTTACCAACTCCCATAACAGGATAAGAGGAGTTATTGGCGCATGTGACAGTATTCCCTGTAGGGGCAGGCTCGAGTGAAGAGAAGAAACTGCGCTGCGAGGTAATATGTTTGGTCGCCCCACTGTCAAAGTACCAAACATCTGAGTCTACTGCAGACATGCACTGATCATGAGAAGATGGGTCAAAACTGCAGACAGTAGTAAACGCCCATTCTTCTTCCTGCACAAGATTTGCAGACTCTGTTTTTGGTGTAGAGGCCTCTGCAACAACCATTCCAGCCTCTTTCTTCTTTGCCTCTTTAGCAGCCAGTTTTGGACAGTTCTTTATAATATGATCATTTCCTTTACAGTACTTGCAGAACAATTTCTGCTTTTCTGATTTCTTCTCATCTTTATCCTGGTTCTTCGATTGTGCAGCATTTGCAGATTTCTGCTTACTAGTAGAAGAGCTCCATTTTCCTTTGCCCTTCTGACTAGCCAGGAAAGCTTGATCTGCAACACGCATAATGGACCTGTTCTGCCTGGACTAATCTTCCTGCAACAGAACAGAGACTAATTCCTCAAATGACAAGGCATTCGGATTGCCTTTCATCATCAATCGAAGAGTAGAGGCAAAACTCTGATATGAATCAGGAAGGCCATTCAGAACGGTCTGCACAAGTGAGCTATCTGGTATAACCTCATCAGCAGAAATCAATTGTTCCTTCAGGTCTTTGATCTTTGTAAGAAAAATGTCCATCGAATCACCTTCATTCATGTGCTCACTCTCCAACTGTTTTCGGAGGTAAGCAACACGAGCCTCATTCCTAGCCTGGTACAAAGTGGTAAGTGTATCCCAAGCATCCTTTGCTGTTCTGCAAGAGCGAATATGAGGAATAATGGCACGTTTGACAGACAAAGCTATCAATGCATGTGCCTGGGCATCTCTGCCATCCCAACGAATCTGCTCTGCAGTAGGTGCAACAGAAACAGCAGCACGAACAGGAATCTGCGGAATATCATCTTCGACACCATCTTCATCAGCTCCAACACCTGTATTTGCAGTACCTGTCGTTACAGGTGTAACAGGACGTCTTTCAACACCCTGCACAATGTTCCACAATCCTTTTGCAACCAGTACATGTCGCATCATATAAGCCCATAATGGGTAGTTGGTACCATCCAACTTATCCTCAACAGCCAACATACGGAATACATCACTGCTTTCAGCCATGGCCGGTGACTAAAATACCTTGATGCACAAAATTGACTGTATCTCAAAAAGTTGAACAGAACTTCCCAGACGAGTTCTGCTAGACCTGTAGCAGACTTCGAGACGCTTAAACTGGCGAACAGAAACTGGTATATACCTTTGGCACAAAAGGACGAAATAGCCTGCACAAGCACTGCGATAGTGCGTTCGGAGGCCGAAACGAGCTCAGATCGCGATTTCGGCACCGCAAAGCGAAGCTGTTTTGATCTCGGAAACACCCTGAGTATGCTCACCAAATTTTGTGCGAATCTGAGACTGCAAACGGAGGAGTGTCGACGGCGCCCTAGAAGAAGCAACGACCTGCTCTGATACCAATTGTTGGAGTTAGACGTCTGCAGAAGCACGCGAACAGCACAAGGAAGAAGAAGAAGCTTGGAGCACAACACACAAGACTGAATGTATTACTAGAGAATGTACAAAGATAAGTAGCCCATTAGGGCAATCGGCGTATATACAAGCCGGGGGAAAAAAACCTCCTAAAGAGGGAAAAAAGTGCCCCGGCGGTCCTAGAGTGTTCACACACATCACTACCTAAATATATCAACATATATATATATATATATATATATATATATATATATATATATATATATATATATATATATATATATATATATATATATATATATATATATATATATATATATATACATACATACATACATACAGGCATATATACATACATACATACATACATACATACATACCTCTCTATGTATCTATCTACCTATCTATCTATCTATCTATCTATCTATCTATCTATCTATCTATCTATCTATCTATCTATCTATCTATCTATCTATCTATCTATCTATCTATCTATCTATCTATCTATCTATCTATCTATCTACCTATCTATCTATCTATCTGTCTATCTACTTATCTATCTATCTAGATATCTATCTATCTATTGATATATTTAGGTAGTGATGTGTGTGAACACATTAGGACTATCGGGGTACTTTTTTCCCTCTTTAGGAGGTTTTTTTCCCCCGACTTGTATATACACCTATTGCCCTAATGGGCTACTTATCTTTGTACATTCTCTAGTAATACATTCAGTATTGTGTGTTGTGTTCCAAGCGTCTTCTTCTTCCTTGTGCTGTTCACGTGCTTCAGCAGACGTCTAACTCCAACAATTGGTATCAGAGCAGGTCGTCGCTTCATCTAGTAGGTCGTTGACAATCCTCCCTTTGCAGTCTCAAAATTGCACAAAATTTGGTGAGCATACTCAACGTGTTTTCGAGATCAAAACACCTTCGCTCTGTGGTGCCAAAATCGCAATTTGAGCTCGTTTCAACCTCCGAACGCACTATCGTAGCGCTTGTGTAGGCTATTTTATCTTTTTGTTCCAAAGGTATATACCAGTTTCTGTTTGCCAGTATAAGGGTCTTGAAGTCTGCTACAAGTCTAGCAGAATTTGTCTTGGAAGTTCTATTCAACTTTTTGAGATACAGTCAATTTTCTGCATCAAGGTATTTTAGACACCGGCCATGGCTGAAAGCAGTGATGTATTTCGTATGTTGGCTATTGATGATAAGTTGGATGGTACCAACTACCCATTATGCGCTTATATGATGCAACATGTGTTGGTTGCAAAAGGACTGTGGAACATTGTGCAAGGTGTCGAAAAACGTCCTATCACACCTGCAACTATTACAACTGCAGGTACTGAAGCTGATGTAGAAGGTGTCGAAGATGGTGATATTCTGTTTTTTCCTATTCGTGCTACGGTTTTTGCTGCACCTACTGCAGAGCACATTCGTTGGGATGGCAGAGATGCCGAGGCACATACATTGATAGCTTTGTCTGTCAAACGTGCCATTATTCCTCATATTCGCTCTTGCAGAACAACTAAGGATGCTTGGATACACTTACCACATTGTACCAAGCTAGGAATGAGGCTCGTGTTGCTTACCTCCAAAAACAATTGGAGAGTGAGCACATGAATGAAGGTGATTCTATGGATAGTTTCCTAACAAAGATCAAAGACTTGAAGGAACAGTTGATTTCTGCTGATGAGGTTATACCAGATAACTCACTTGTGCAGACCGTTCTGAATGGTCCTCCTGATTCATATCAGAGTTTTGCTTCTAATCTTCGGTTGATGATGAAAGGCAATCCAAATGCCTTTTCAATTGAGGAATTAGTCTCTGCTCTGTTGCACGAAGATCAGACCAGGCAGAATAGGTCCATTATGCGTGTTGCAAATCAAGCTTTCCTAGCTAGTCAGAAGGGCAAAGGAAAATGGAGCTCTTCTACTAGGAAGCAAAAATATGCAAATGCTTCACATTCGAAGAACCAAGACAAAGATGAGAAAAAATCAGAAAAGCAAAAATTGTTTTGTAAGTACTACAAAGGGAATGATCATATCATAAAGAACTGTCCAAATCTGGCTGCAAAAGAGGCAAAGAACAAAGAGGCTAGAATGGTTGTTGTGGAAGCCTCTACGCCAAAAACGGAGTCTACTAATCTTGTGCAGGAAGAAGAATGGGCATTTACTATTGTTTGCAGTTTTGACCCATCTTCTCATGAGCAGTGCATGTCTACAGTAGACTCAGATGTTTGGTACTTTGACACTGGGGTGACCAAACATATTACCTTGCAGCGTAGTTTCTTCTCTTCACTTGAGCCTGCCCCTACAGGGAATATTGTTACATGTGCCAACAACTCCTCTTATCCTGTTATGGGAGTTGGTAAGATCATTTTGACTACTGTTGATGGTAGTTCTTTCACTTTGTCAGATGCTTTATTTGTGTCAGGGATCAAGAAGAACCTGTTATCAGTTTTTGCATTAGCCAAGATTGGCTTGGTTGTGAAATTTATTAATGGCAGGTGTACAGTTCATGATCTGTCAAATGGCGATGTGATGATTGCTTCTGGAATTTTATGTCGTGGGTTGTATAAGCTCATAGACTATGAAAGATCTGTAAATGATTTGGCATGTGCAGTAAATGATTCTCAGGCTGTGTCAGATGCAAAGCTTTGGCATGCACGCTTTGGTCATCTGAATTTTGCTAGTTTGCTACGCCTGCAGAAATCTGAAATGGTGTTCTCTTTGCCCAAACTTGAGGCACCTCGAAAACATGTGAAGGCTGTATTTTGGGCAAAATGCACCATTCATCCTTTCCAAAAGATGGTTCAGTTCAAGCTACTCAGAAATTGCAGCTTGTACATAGTGATGTCTGTGGTCCTATGCAGACACCTTCTTTTGGGAATTATCTTTACTTCATGACTTTCATCATCAATGATTTTTCCAGGCATGCATGGGTATATCCATTGAAGGCAAAGTCCCAAGTGTTCATGTGCTTCAAACAGTTTTTGCTTTTGGCTGAAAATCTGTCAGCATGTAAAATGGACACCCTCCATTCTGATCGAGGGGAGGAATGTTGGAGTTAGACGTTTGCAGAAGCACGCGAACAGCACAAGGAAGAAGAAGAAGCTTGGAGCACAACACACAAGACTGAATGTATTACTAGAGAATGTACAAAGATAAGTAGCCCATTAGGGCAATCGGCGTATATACAAGCCGGGGGAAAAAAACCTCCTAAAGAGGGAAAAAAGTGCCCCGGCGGTCCTAGAGTGTTCACACACATCACTACCTAAATATATCAACAAATCCCCCCTGGGAGTGATGCGGTGAACAAGGAGCTGGCACTCATGTATAAGGAAGTGCCAAGCTATGTGGCATGCCCCAAATCAAACATCTCAAATGAGGCATGCAAATCAGTCTTGAAATCAGCAATATGCTTCTCAAGAGGACCAGTGAGTAGCATGTCGTCTACATAGACAACAATGATCAGAAGCACATCATTAGCACGCTTAACATATAAGGTGCTTTCAGTTGGACTGTTCTCAAAACCATGTGCAATCAGATAGGCATGTATTTTCTCATACCAAGCACGTGGTGCTTGCTTTAAACCATATAACGCCTTCTTTAACCTGCACACCTGGTTTTCATGCCCTTTCTGCACAAAGCCACGAGGCTGAAAAACATACACTTCTTCATGCAAGTCACCATTCAGAAATGCTGTTTTAATGTCCAACTGATGTACATTCCAACCATGATGGGCTGCAAGTGCACAAATGCTCCGAACAGTAGTCATACGGCATGTAGGTGCAAAGGTCTCATCAAAATCAATGCCTCTTTCCTACGCATAACCCTTTGCAACAAGCCTAGTCTTATACCTGTCAACTGTACCATCAGGTTTACGCTTCAGCTTGTATACCCACTTAGTGCCAATGGCCTTCTTGCCAGGAGGCAAGTCACATAAAGACCATGTACCATTCTTCATTATAGCATCATATTCAGATTGCATAGCAGCCATCCAATTTTCTGAATTTTGTGCTTCATCAAAAGAAACAGGCTCATTCTCATCACAGAGACTAGATGCAGCCATAGCATAGCAATCTGATGCAAAGGAGGTACTATGAGAGCCTGAACGAGTACGATATGACAAAGGTGCATCTAATTTGCTGTCATGCAAAGTCTGCACCAGCCATTTTGGCATAGTTTTTGCCTGTTCAATATCAGCTCTCTCATCAACAAGTGCATCATGTAAATCTGCATCAGAAATGGAATGATCTGCATCATCATATGAAACCTGCAAAGGCTGAGAAGTTGCCTCATTAGGACCAGCGCTAGCCTGTCCACCTGTAAAAAGAGGCATCAAAGTATCATACATGTCTTTGGAGCTAACAGATGTCTCCTTAGTACATGAAAGCAATGGCTGAATAGCATCTTCCACAAAGACAACATCACGGCTAACCAGAATGCGTTTAGTCTGTGGATGATACAGACGATAGCCTTTACTTTCAGAACTGTACCCAACAAAAATACATTTTACTGCCTTATCATCCAATTTTCTGCGATGTTGTTCAGGCACTAATGCATATGCCAAACAACCAAAAACACGCAGATGAGCAACAGATGGCTTGCAGTCATGCCAAGCCTGATATGGAGTGATGGACTGCAACGCTTTGGTGGGACACCTGTTCAGTACATATGCTGCACACATGACAGCCTCAAGCCAGAAACTATGTGGTAAAGCCTGACTTTTGACCATGCACCTCGCCATCTCCATGAGTGACCTGTTCTTTCGTTCAGCAACTCCATTCTGTTGAGGTGTATACGGCACTGTACAGTGGTGTTTTATCCCACGTTCAGCCAGAAATGCATTAAAATCTGAAGACATATATTCCCCCCCTCGATCAGAACGGAGGGTGCCCATTTTACATGCTGACAGATTTTCAGCCAAAACCAAAAACTGTTTGAAGCACATGAACACTTCGGACTTTGCTTTGAGTGGATATACCCATGCATGCCTGGAAAAATCATCAATGAAAGTCACGAAGTAAAGGTAATTTCCAAAAGAGGGTGTCTGCATAGGACCACAGACATCACTATGTACAAGCTGCAATTTCTGCATAGCCCGAAGTGAACCATCTTTTGGAAAGGAAGAACGCTGCATTTTGCCCAAAATACAACCTTCACAAACATGTTTTCCAGGTGCCTCAAGTTTGGGCAAATAGGACACCATTTCAGATTTCTGCACGCGTAACAAACTAGCAAAATTCAGATGACCAAAGCGTGCATGCCAAAGCTTTGCGTCTGACATAGCCTGAGAATCATGAACTGCACATGCCAAATCATTCACAGATCTTTCATAGTCTATGAGCTTATACAGCCCACGACATAAAATGCCAGAAGCAATAATCACATCGCCATTTGAGAGATCATGGACTGTACACCTGTCATCAACGAATTTCACAACCAAGCCAATCTTGGCTAATGCAGAAACTGATAACAGGTTCTTTTTTATCCCTGGCACAAATAAAGCATCTGACAAAGTGAAAGAACTACCATCAGCAGTAGTCAGAATGATCTTACCAACTCCCATAACAGGATAATAGGAGTTATTGGCGCATGTGACAGTATTCCGTGTAGGGGCAGGCTCGAGTGAAGAGAAGAAACTGCGCTGCGAGGTAATATGTTTGGTCGCCCCACTGTCAAAGTACCAAACATCTGAGTCTACTGCAGACATGCACTGATCATGAGAAGATGGGTCAAAACTGCAGACAGTAGTAAACGCCCATTCTTCTTCCTGCACAAGATTTGCAGACTCTGTTTTTGGTGTAGAGGCCTCTGCAACAACCATTCCAGCCTCTTTCTTCTTTGCCTCTTTAGCAGCCAGTTTTGGACAGTTCTTTATAATATGATCATTTCCTTTACAGTACTTGCAGAACAATTTCTGCTTTTCTGATTTCTTCTCATCTTTATCCTGGTTCTTCGATTGTGCAGCATTTGCAGATTTCTGCTTACTAGTAGAAGAGCTCCATTTTCCTTTGCCCTTCTGACTAGCCAGGAAAGCTTGATCTGCAACACGCATAATGGACCTGTTCTGCCTGGACTGATCTTCCTGCAACAGAACAGAGACTAATTCCTCAAATGACAAGGCATTCGGATTGCCTTTCATCATCAATCGAAGAGTAGAGGCAAAACTCTGATATGAATCAGGAAGGCCATTCAGAACGGTCTGCACAAGTGAGCTATCTGGTATAACCTCATCAGCAGAAATCAATTGTTCCTTCAGGTCTTTGATCTTTGTAAGAAAATTGTCCATCGAATCACCTTCATTCATGTGCTCACTCTCCAACTGTTTTCGGAGGTAAGCAACACGAGCCTCATTCCTAGCCTGGTACAATGTGGTAAGTGTATCCCAAGCATCCTTTGCTGTTCTGCAAGAGCGAATATGAGGAATAATGGCACGTTTGACAGACAAAGCTATCAATGCATGTGCCTGGGCATCTCTGCCATCCCAACGAATCTGCTCTGCAATAGGTGCAACAGAAACAGCAGCACGAACAGGAATCTGCGGAATATCATCTTCGACACCATCTTCATCAGCTCCAACACCTGTATTTGCAGTACCTGTTGTTACAGGTGTAACAGGACGTCTTTCAACACCTTGCACAATGTTCCACAATCCTTTTGCAACCAGTACATGTCGCATCATATAAGCCCATAATGGGTAGTTGGTACCATCCAACTTATCCTCAACAGCCAACATACGGAATACATCACTGCTTTCAGCCATGGCCGGTGACTAAAATACCTTGATGCAGAAAATTGACTGTATCTCAAAAAGTTGAACAGAACTGCCCAGACGAGTTCTGCTAGACCTGTAGCAGACTTCGAGACGCTTAAACTGGTGAACAGAAACTGGTATATACCTTTGGCACAAAAGGACGAAATAGCCTGCACAAGCACTGCGATAGTGCGTTCGGAGGCCGAAACGAGCTCACATCGCGATTTCGGCACCACAGAGCAAAGCAGTTTTGATCTCGGAAACACCCTGAGTATGCTCACCAAATTTTGTGCGAATCTGAGACTGCAAACGGTGGAGTGTCGACGACGCCCTAGAAGAAGCAACGACCTGCTCTGATACCAATTGTTGGAGTTAGACGTCTGCGGAAGCACGCGAACAGCACAAGGAAGAAGAAGAAGCTTGGAGCACAACACACAAGACTGAATGTATTACTAGAGAATGTACAAAGATAAGTAGCCCATTAGGGCAATCGGCGTATATACAAGCCGGGGAAAAAAACCTCCTAAAGAGGGAAAAAAGTGCCCCGGCGGTCCTAGAGTGTTCACACACATCACTACCTAAATATATCAACAAGGAATATATGTCTTTTGATTTTAATGCATTTCTGGTTGAATGTGGGATAAAACACCACTGTATAGTGCCGTATACACCTCAACATAATGGATTGCTGAATAAAAGAACAGGTCACTCATGGATATGGCGAGGTGTATGGTCAAGAGTCAAGCTTTACCACATACTTTCTCGCTTGAGGCTGTCATGTGTGCAGCATATATACTGAACAGGTGTCCCACTAAAGCGTTGCAGTCTATCACTCCGTATGAGGCTTGGCATGATTGTAAGCCATATGTTGCTCATCTGCATGTTTTTGGTTGTTTGGCATATGCATTAGTGCGTGAACAACATCGTAGAAAATTGGATGATAAAGCGGTAAAATGTATTTTTGTTGGGTGCAGTTCTGAAAGTAAAGGCTATCATTTGTATCGTCCACAGACTAAATGCATTCTGGTTAGCCGTGATGTTGTTTTTGTGCAAGATGCTATTCAACCATTGCTTTCATGTACTAAGGAGACATTTGTTAGCTCCAAAGACATGTATGATACTTTGCTACCTCTTTTTATAGGTGGACAGTCTAGTGTTGGTCCCAATGAGGCAAATTCTCATCCTTTGCAGGTTTCATGTGATGATGCAGATCATTCCATTTCTGATGCAGATTTACATGATGCACTAGTTGATGAGAGAGCTGATATTGAGCAGGCAAAAACTATGCCAAAATGGCTGGTGCAGACTTTGCGTGACAACAAATTAGATGCACCTCTCTCATATCGTACTCGTTCAAGCTCTCATAGTGCCTCTTTTGCATCAGATTGCTATGCTATGGCTGCATCTAGTCTCTGTGATGAGAATGAGCATGTTTTGTTTGATGGAGCACAAAATTCAAAAAAATCGATGGCTACTATGCAATCTGAATATGATGCTAAATGAAGAATGGTACTTGGTCTTTATGTGACTTGCTTCCTGGCAAGAAGGCCATTGGCATTAAGTGGGTATACAAGTTGAAGCGTAAACCGGATGGTACAGTTGACAGGTATAAGGCTAGGCTTGTTGCAAAGGGTTATGCACAAGAAAGAGGCATTGATTTTGATGAGACCTTTGCACCTACATGTCGTATGACTACTGTTCGGAACATTTGTGCACTTGCATCTCATCATGGTTGGAATGTACATTAGTTGGACATTAAAACAGCATTTCTTAATGATGACTTGCATGAAGAAGTGTATGTTTTTTAGCCCCGTGGCTTTTTGCAGAAAGGGCATGAAAACTAGGTGTGCAGGTTAAAGAAGGCATTATATGGTTTAAAGCAAGCACCACATGCTTGGTATGAGAAGATACATGCCTATCTGATTGCACATGGTTTTGAGAACAGTCCAACTGAAAGCACCTTATATGTTAAGTGTGCTAATGATGTGCTTCTGATCATTGTTGTCTATGTTGATGACATGCTGCTCAATGGCCCTATTGAGAAGCATATTGCTGATTTTAAGGCTGATTTGCATGCCTCATTTGAGATGTTTGATTTGGGGCATTTGCATCACTATTTGGGCATTCAGTTTATGCAAGTTGATGGTGGAATGGTGTTGTGTCAAACGAAATATATTGACACATTATTGCAATGTTTTGGCCTTGAAGACTGTAAGCCTATTGCCACTCCTATGGAGACAGGTTAATTGAGTCTTCATGATGCTGGAGATGCATTTGATGTTGTTCTCTATCAGCAGGTTGTTGGATGCTTGATTTACTTATGCATTACTCGGCCAGATATTTAGTTTGATGTCTCACAGATGAGCAGGTTTATGCATTGCCCAGGAGTCATGCGTTGGAAGGCGGTTAAGCGCATCTTTTTCTACTTGAGTGGTACTCGGCTACTTGGGTTGTTTTATCCCAAGGGGGGATCACTACCGCCAGATTTGCATGCTTTTTCTGACTCAGATTGGGCTGGTTGCTATGACACTCGTGTGTCCACTAGTGGCTTTTGCTTCATGCTTGGTAGCTCATGTATATCTTGGTTGAGCAAGAAGAAGCCTACTGTGGCCACTTCCAATTGTGAGGCTGAGTATAGGGTAGCTTTCACAGCTACTATTGAGTGTGTGTGGCTCAGATGCCTTATGGCTAATTTAGGTGTTGGTCAGACTTCTGCCACCACCATCTTCATTGACAGTCAGAGCGCATTGGTAGTTGCAAGGAACCCTGTGTTCCATGCTCGCACTAAGCACATTGAGGTGCATTATCACTATGTCAGGGAGAGGTTCTCTGCTGGGGAGTTTAGCTTGGCATATGTGCCCACGCAGGAGAACATTGGAGACCTTTTCATGCTCTGCCTAGGGAGAAGTTTGAAGCTTTCCGCAAAGCTTTGGGCTTACTTCCTTTTGTGGAGTGATTTCCACATAGCTTGGCACTTCCTTATACATGAGTGCTAGCTCCTTGTTCACCGCATCACTCCCAGGGGGGATTTGTTGATATATTTAGGTAGTGATGTGTGTGAACACACTAGGACTGTCGGGGCACTTTTTTCCCTCTTTAAGAGGTTTTTCCCCCCAGCTTGTATATACGTGTATTGCCCATTTCAGAAGAACAGTTACAAACATGATGGTATGCTAGAACTCATACATACAGATGTATGGGGACTAACAAAAGAAGGATCTATCAGTCGCTCAAGGTATTATGTTCTTTTTATTGATGATGCAACAAGATGGATAACTCTTTATGTTTTGAAAGAGAAATCAGAAGTGTTTGGAGCTTTCAAGCATTTTCATGCATATGCTGAAAGACTTACAGGACAAACTCAAAAGGCTAAGGTCTGGAGGACGAGAATATTTTTCTCAAGAATTCAATGATTATTTGTGGAATGCAGGTATCAAAAGAGAAATAACATGCAGGTATACACCACAACAAAATGGAGTAGCAGAAAGGAGAAACCGAACTCTAGTTGAGTTTGACATAGCAATGTTAAAGGAGAAGAATTGTCCAAATTATCTTTGGGTTGAGGCTGTAAATACAGGGACATATCTTGTAAACAAGTTACCATGTGCAGCTTTAAATAGAATGACCCCTTATGAAGCTTGGTGGGGTAAGAAACCAACACTTGATCATTGCAAGGTGTTTGGATCAGATGCTTATGCTTATGTACCATCGCAGCTTAGACATAAGCTTGAACCAAAAGCTGAAAAATATGTATTCATTGGATATGATGAAAAGCAGATGGGTTATAGGTTATGGAGTCCTTTAACCAAACAGTTTATTGTTTCCAAAGATATGACATTTGATGAAGAGAAGATTTGGTATGCAGATAAGAGCATAATGATGAAACATTTGAAGAAGAGATAAGAAGAAATGAAAAAGGTAAATCACATATGCAAGTAAATGGAGATGAAGATTATATGCAGGCAAGTACATCCAGGATTGGATCAACTATAAGAAATGAATATGGATCGAGATTTGATGAAGAAGTGTATTCAGATACGCATGAAGAGTATGAACCAAGAAGGTCAAACAGATTAAGGAAACAACCAACAAGGTATTCCTATGATACTTCTTATTTGACTCAGAAAAACTATGCTTATTTAGCAAAGGAAGATGAAGAACCTCAGAATTATAATGAAGCAAAAGGTAAGGAAAAATGGGAAGAAGCAATGAAGGAAGAGTTCAATGCGCTTGAGGAGAACAAGACTTGGGAACTTATTCCAAAACCAAATGGTAAGAAAGTGATTGGAAATAAATGGTTTTACAAAGTTAAGAAGCTTGCATATGGAAGAATAGCTAGATACAAAGCTAGACTGGTAGTCAAAGGTTATGCTCATACACATGGCATAGATTATGATGAGACATTCAGTCCAGTGGCAAAGATGTCAACTATAAGGATAGTGATTGTTATAGCAGCACCAAAAGGATGGAAGTTAAGTCAATTGGATATAAAGAATGCATTTCTAAATGGATATATATCAGATGAAGTTTACATGGAAGAACCTAAAGGGTTTGTAAGTTCCAGTTATCCAAATCATGTTTGCAGATTAAGAAGAACACTCTATGGATTAAAGCAAGCTCCAAGAGCTTGGAATTACAGACTTGTGAGGTATCTCAATGATCTTGGATACCAAATTTCAAAGGCAGATGCAAGTCTACTCATTAAGAGAACAGATGAAGGTATAATCTACATTTGTATTTATGTAGATGACATTATAATCACAGGTACTTCAGATGAAAGAATCAAGGAGGTAAAGAGATTGCTTGAGAAAGAGTTCAAGATCAATGATCTAGGAAAGTTATCATATTTTCTTGGAATGGAAGTGACATATACAGATCATGGTGTATATTTTTCGCAAGAAAGGTATCTTCTCAACTTACTGAAGAATTTTAACATGGAGAATTGCAGAGAACCCTCAACACCACTTGAGGTAAATCATAAACTCGGCAAATATGATGGTGCAGAGTTTAAAGATATGAGGAAGTATCAATCTTTAGTGGGAAGCTTGATTTATGCTACGCTAACAAGATCTGATCTTAGTTATGCAGTAGGAGTTCTCTCATGGTTTATGCATTGTCCGAAGGATCAACATTGGGTTGCAGGACAAAGAGTTCTTAGATATATAAAAGGAACCATAAAGGAAGGATTATATTATCCTTTTACATCAAATATAAAGCTAAGAGCATATAGTGACTCAGACCGGGCAGGAAGTCAAGATGATAGAAGTTCAACACATGGGTATATGATATACCTAGGAGATAAGCTTGTCAGCTTGTGTTCAAAGAAGCAGCATACAGTGGCTTTATCATCAACTGAAGCCGAATATAAAGGAGTTATGGAAGCAGCTAAAGAAGTGATATGGATGCAGACCTTGTTCAAAAGCTTGGGAATTGATCAAGGTATACATATCATACATGGAGATAATATGAGTTCGTTGTATCTTGCAGCAAATCCAGTGTTTCATGCAAGAACAAAGCACATAGAGATTCAATACCATTGCTTGAGGGAAAAGGTAATGGAGAAGGAGATTAAAATAGTATGCACTCCTACAGAAGATCAGATTGCAGATATTATGACAAAGAGCTTGGATGGAGTAAAGACAAGCAGATTCAAAGAAATGGCAAGAATAAAAGAAAAGAAGAATATATGAAAGATCAGAGGATGCTAATTAGTGATTGAGGGGGAGTTGTTGAAGAATCACTCACTAATTAGACATAAAGACATGAAGACATATGAAGGATAAAGAAAGACGAAGAGAAGTGGAAACAAAGCATTCAGAAAAATCAAGCCTTAGTGAAGGGAAAAATTCACAACTATAATATAGTTAGTTCATAGAAACTTCCAAAATTACGAGTTTTTGAATTTCAGAACAAATATGTATATAAATGAGTTAGAAGATCATAATAAATAAGAGGCTGAGAGGCTGAGAAATAGAGAGAGAGCGCATAGAGTAGAAGGAAGTGTGTGTATGTAGAGATGAATAGTAGAACCTGAAATGTCAGGTATTCATCTGTAAGAGAGATGGTAAGGAAGAACTACTCAGCATAGGAGAGTTTTCCATGGCTATGAGCAAAGTGAGGCCAAGCCATTCTGTACACATCTTCTCTAATAGAAAACACATGTTTGTGTAGAAGAATTTGAGTGCATTCTTCTTGTGTGAAGAAAGCTAAGTATTTTCATGTTACTGTGAAAGTTAGTTAACAGTTACAGTTTTCTTAGTGCACATTTTACGGTACTTCTACAAGTTAGATCACACAGTATAGTGTAAATTTTTTCATGAGCGATAGCTTATTTTGAAGCTACTAGTCTCAACTATAAATTGATCAAAAGAGTTTTGTGAAACGGGACATGTACGCACAGTACTGTGTCTAACAGCAAAGGCATCCAAAACTGATGAAGTTTTTCTCAAACTCCAGATAGAATTCATTCATTGAAGGAAGCTCAGGTATTAATTCCTTACTTCATTTACAATCATTTGAAGTAACTACAAATAGAATTGCAATTGATTCCAATAACATTCCGGTAATATTACGGTGAGGTTACGATGATATTCCAATAACAGTCCGGTGAAGTTCCGATAATATTTCGGTGAGTTTAAAACACAATTTTAGTACACCTAAGTGGTGCAAAGAATTTCTAACAGTAAGCAAGTACAAAATTGTAAAGCTTGAAGTAAATCAGATCAGAATTGAAGCCTGAAGAAAAGGCAAAGTTTCTATAAAGTGAATTTTTAGATTTCACTAACCACAGTAATAAAGTTTTCAGTTTTCAGAAAGGTTGCTAAGCTACTAATGATTATAGAGGTGTTCTAATATCACGCTAGCTTAGTTCTTCTGGCGTGGAAAATTCCACAGTTTACGTCGCGTCAACAAACAGCGCTTTGCTTTCGGCTCTCGCCCAAACAAACAGTCCGGCGACTACACATTCTGCTTCACACGACTCTTTTATTAATCTCTCAAGGGTTACAACTTTGCACTACACCTTTACATCATGCATGCGACTTTTCAGAATATATATTACAAAATTTATGAGTTCCTTTTTGACGGCTTACATTGGCATGCACGGTGGACTCAAACCCAAAATTATTATTACACAAGCACGGTTCATCTATGATACCCTGAATATACATAGTGCAAGCTATTTTGAAGGTACGTGTAATCTTTTGCTCTAGAGAATCTAGCATATCTTTCAAAATTGCAGGTTTTATAAGTTGTGCATCAGTCCTAACAGAACTGGCAACAATGACTTGGCTTATAAGTAACTCCGCCTGCATCTGCAAAAATGATTCCTGTAAATAAAATTCGTTGGCCAGAGCAGCGTCTCATTGCAGCTTCATTTCCTCTATTTTTGCATCGATGCGCGAGAGCCTGTCCGCTTGAACTCCTAATTGCTTCTCTCTTCTTTCAAGTTCCTGAGCTTGAAACTGAATAGTTTTGTAATAAGCGTCTCTCTCCTTTTGCACACTTGTAAGTTCCTTCTTTAACTGTATGGTCTTAGCAATTTCAGGAGTGAACTCTTGATCTCGCTAGAATAATCTCTCAGTGACACTATGGAGTTCAGCTTCATCTTTAAGTACATTAGCAGCAAGTGATTGCGAGGCCTCTTATAAAACATTGTATGCATCCTACGTATTGTGAAGCTCATTGCCTAAGGCTTTCATAGCGTCAGTCTTATCGGCAACTTCTTGCTTTAATTCTGTAATTGTGGTGTCCCATTGAGCAATGATATTGTCCTTTTCTCCTAACTGTTCTTGGAGTTGTTGGATTTGAGTCTGCAATGAATGATTCTCAGCTTTAGCTGCAAGTACTTCTTCTTGGAGAGGGGCAATGTCTGCTTCTAGAAGGTCAACCTTGCTATGTAGCTCTTGTTGAATTTTCTGAGTTATCTTCATCTGGAAAGGCAGCTGTTGGGAGAGTTGGATGAGTAGTTGGCCCATGGATGCCAATTTAGCGAACATCATCAAGGTGGAAAGAGAAGAAACAGGTTGCGATGGTATTGCAGACTGCAAGTGAGGTGAGGGTGGGGGAGAGTAGTCGGGGGAGGATAGGAGATTGGTCAATGCTGCTTGATTGGCAGGTGCAGGTGAAGAGGGAAGAACTTCAACAGCATCAAAAATGGTGGTTGGAGGAGGAAGAGGGATAAGAGAAGTCGGAACTAAAACTATTCCGGTCTCATGTTGAGGAACCAACAGGATGGCTTTGGTAACTACTACTTCATTACCAGTCGATTGATTGACTGTATCTGCTTGGCTATCTCCTTCACAGCCTCAGCCTCCGGTTGATGAGATTCCTCCCGCTGTGAGACTTCAGCTACATCTTCCATAATAACATCTTGTTCGGGCTGCTTATTAGGAGAAGACGGAATAGATTAGACCTGTAATGAAGTAGCGGTGTCATGGAATACTTCAACGTCTTGAACCACGGTGGTGTCTTGTCTTGACTTTGTGAAAGGCTGATTCGTCTGAGTTTCTGCTGGAAGAAATGGAGCAGGTCTTCATCATCGTCCTCTTCGAGCATTTGTGTAGATTCCTCATGTAACAACACGGTATCTGTTGGAGGTGGTTGCACGGCTTGTATTGCCGAAAGGAGAAGGGTGAGAGGTGGGGTAATCGGGTACGAGAAATTTCATGCTCGGCGAGTTGTTTGGTAACTGCTAAGCATTTTTTATGAATGTGTCGGAAGAAAAATGATGTGAAATTAATGGGTTCTCGGGAGGCAGTATCAATCATCGAGTAAAAAGGCCTGGAAATGCCATACGTGCGTTTTTGCATGTTTAAGGCTGCTACAAGAAATTGCAGCATGGTGCGCTCTGGCTTGGGCCGGTAGAGAATGGCAAACTCATTAGATGAGTGCCGAGGAAATAATTCCTTCATGGTTGCTAGGGGAAGGAGCGGTCCATCGACCAACCCTTCCTGAGGGAGACAGAACCCCTCAACAACCGTGTTTAGTGTAACTACTACACGGGGGTTTAAGCACGTTAAGGGCCAGCACTGCTCTATAGCAGGCGTGGCGGCTATGGCAGAGATAATCTGCACATGAAAGGGATGACACTCCACTAAATGCCAAGGCAATTCAGCGAAGGCTAAGAGCCCTCGAGTACACAGGTACTCACTCACATCCGGAGTGAGACCTGCATGGAAGGTTACTATGTTCGAAAGAGCTTCCATGGTGCACTCAGAAACAAACGAAAACACAGAGCACACAAGGAACAAACACACAAAGACACAATAGCGACTAACAGCGAGAAGAACAAGATTAAGTAGAAACACTGGAAAAATCAGGCGGCAAGAACCCTAATCATAATGCAGTATTAGAAATATACCGACATAATGGTGACATGCATGTAATAACAAACACAACGACATAGAGGCGGCTATTAATCATGGTTAGATAAGAAAAAGGAAGGATTACGGTCAGTTGGTCAACCAAAACACGGAGATCAGAAAAGAAAGGTGATGGAAAAGAGTGACAAGCGTAAAAGAGTAAAAATACCGAAGACACCTCACGAGGTGGTAGACGACGGATAGTAGGGTCGAAGCTTCAAACCATTAATCACTTTAGGGAGAAGGTGGCCAGTTAAGGTGGATAACCAAAAAGTTGTGGGTCCCACTTGTTCAGCAATCTGGTAGGGACCGAACCAGCGTAGTTTAAATTTCCCGGCGGATCTATCAGACTTAGCATTATAGAAGAGGAATAATTGGTTTATTGTAAACACGAGGGTTTTGAGGAAACGATCGTGGGTTTTGGCCTGTCTCAGCTGCACTTCCTACATCACCAGGAAACTCTCCAGACGTTGTTCATCCAAGGACCGTAAAGCCTCCAATCGAAAGGAAAAAGATTCTTCCGGTAATAGCTTCCGTTCAAGGGCCACACACAGACTGGGAACCACCATTTCCATTGAAGCAATTGCTTCCAATCCATATGCCAGCTTAAAAGGAGTTGTTTCGGTCGCCACTTTGTATGTGGTACGATAAGCCCATAGTACAGCAAGTAGAAATTGGTCCCATCTCTCTAGGCAATCTAACACCAGTTTCTTCAAGATGTTTAAGAGAGATTTGTTGGTACTCTCAGCAAGTCCATTTGCTCGTGGGAAATAGGGAGAACTGAATTTGTGCACAATCTGGAATGTTTTCATAAGCACTTGCATTAATGTATTTGCAAAGTGTGTACCTTGATCAGTTACTATCTCCAAAGGTAACCCATAGCGCAGAAAGATATCCTTCATTAAGCATTTAACAACCGCAGTCGCTATAGCTGATCAGAGAGCCCATGCCTTGGCCCATCTAGTGGCATAATCTGTGCATGTCAGAATATATATGTTATTGGTGACTATTGCCGAAGGTGTAATTGGTCCTATGAAATCCAAACGCCATTTCTAAAAGGGTTCCAAAGGCACAACGGGTTGGAGAGGGAAGTAGTGTGGCTGTAAAGGCTGATCGGAATGCTGACACTCATCGCACTGTTGTACATATTTGGTGACATCATGATACATAGTCGGCCACCACAATCCACTCTGTAGAATCTTCCGATGAGTCAGTTCAACTGCAAAATGTCCCGATTGGGGCAATATGGGCCATGGTAACGACTGAAGCAATTTCATGTGGGGGACACATCTGAGTAATACTCCTGTGTGATCCATGTAATAAAATTGTCCGAAAATCAACCAAAAGTGTCGATTGTACGTGGCGAGTCTTCGTCTAGCAGCTGAAGAAATCATACCAGGTGGACATCCACTAGTCAAGAACAGAAGCAAGGTGTCATAGTAAGAAGAGGGTACCGGTAATTCCTGTTGATCATCCTGTATTGTCTCTGATGCATAGATGGCTGGTGTTGTATCATCAATTCCCTCCAGAGGCTCACCGAAATCCAACCGAGAGAGAAAGTCAGCAAGAGCATGAGCTTACCCTGGTCGATGTACAACGGAGTAATCAAATTCTTGAAGCAGCAAGACCCATCATGCTAGCCATCCTCCCAAATGTTGTTGGCGCACCAAATACACCAATGTTGCATGGTCTACATGGAAGGTGAAGTGTCTACCCAACAGATAATGTCAAAATGTTTTCAGAGAATATACTAAGCCAAAACATTCTTGTTCAGTAACTAAATAGTTACGCTCTACCGGGGCCAATCTGTAGCTCGCATAATATAGCGGACAAAACCATTTATCCATCTGCTTCATCAGCATGCTTCCAATGGCACTATCAGATGCATCCACAAAGACATGAAATGGAAATTCCCAATTCGATGCTTATAAAATGGGGGCCTAAGTTAACAATGATACAGTCTGCCAAAAGAAAGTTGACACTCTTCAGTGCATTCGAACTGACGTGGGCTACTGGTGATCAATCGATTAAGTGGTATGGCCAGATGAGCAAGCCAACACAGATGCTACCCATGCCATCAGATTTGGCCCAAAAAACGCATCACGTATTTAGGTGTCTTAGGAGCATGAGCCTCCAGTACGACCTTCACTTTATCTGGATCCACATGAATGCCTTGTTTTGAAATAACGTGTTCGAGCAGCTTGCCACAGGATACAGAGAATACCGATTTATGCAGGTTCAGGCACAAGTGATATTCTCGACACTTTAAAAAGCAACACCGTAAATGGTACAGGTGTGTTGACATATCACTAGATAATGAAAAATCATCCAGATACACTCTCATAAATGTGGTGAGATAAGGGGACAAAATTTCCTGCATGCAGCGTTGGAACGTACTAGGAGCATTGCACAGTCCAAACCACATTACAGTACATGCATAGACACCCCAGCTTGTAATAAAGGCAGTCTTGGGTATGTCTTGCTCTGCCATTCGGACTTGATTGTAACCATTGTATCCATCTAGAAAGGAATACATCTCCCAATTGGCCACGTTATCTAACATGGTATCCAAGAATGGCAACGGAAATGGATCAGGTGTGGTTGCGGCATTGAGCTTTTGGTAGTCCACGCATATCCGCAGCTGCTTGTTTTTGTTTGGAACTATAAAAATGGGAGAGATCCATTCTGCATGCTCAATAGGCACAATAAATCCCACCTTCAACAATCGATCAAGTTCAGCTTTAACTTGTGCCACATAGTTAGGATTCATCCTGTAACTAGGTTGTTTAATGGGTCTCGCATCCGGTTTAAGCACCACTCTGTGTTTATAAATCCGCGGGTCCAACCCCTTCATGTCCTTGTAATCCCATGCAAACACATCCGCGAACTCTCATAGCAGCTGCAACAGGTGCTCCTAGAAAGTCTCGTATAGTCCGACCTTTATTTTTACGGGTCGTGGGTTGGTTTGGTCACCTAAATTGCAGGTGATTAGCTGATCTTTCGGTACGTAGACTATCGGGGCCTTTCCAAATCGTCTCGGGACTGGAGTAATTACAGGAGCATCGACTCATCCAAGGTCTGTTCTGTAGTCAACTCGTGCTCACCTGTCAGAGGTACCACCGTGCAGGCTGTCGGACTCCAGTTATCAGCCACCGTTTGTAAATCTACAGTGCCAAGTGCCATCAGATCCTTGTTGGCCTTAAGGAAAGTCTCCTCTTCATCATCGGAGAGACCATCCAACATGTGTACAGACTCCGCTAAATATGGTCATGCATGTAAGTCACAGGGTTTCATGTCATCCAACGAGACAACATATTTTCAGTTATTATTTTTAAAGACTAATTCATGCGCTGACCAGTCTTGCACTACCTTAGCTTGTTTTAGCCAAGGACGTCCAAAGACCAGATTATAATCGAGGCTCGATTCGGGTAAATCCAGCACAACAAAGGTCATTTTGAAAACAGAACCTTGTAGAGTGATCAGAATATCTTGCACCAAGCCCACCCGATGGACTTGAGATTGATAGCCATGCGTACAAAGAATTGAATAGGTTCAATTTGCATCCACCCTAGCCATTTGCAAAGTGTTCTTGTTGCAATGTTGACACCAGATCCACCATCAATTAAGAATTGTGTGATTTTGTGGTTTTTGTACCATACCATAATCAGTGGTACCGTATGATCCACCAATGGGTCCAATTCTGGTTGAATTATGGCTATTGCAGGAGCACTCGAGGGTCCTGGACTGACCTGCTGCTGGAACTATTGACACACTCCCGAGACCAAAGCCAATAACTGACCCAAGGGCAAGGTAATGGATGCCTTGGACAGCACATCCCACACCGAATCAGTTTTGGTTGTTTCCGATACAGTCTCCGGTGTGGACTCTGGTACTATATGAGTCAGATTTCGCCCTTCTAGTACTTTCGGCAGTATACTTTGCTGCGTCACTGGAACTGGGACAAGAAATATAGATTGTTCTTGCGTAGCCCACTTGCTTTCCTTTGTGAATGCCTTTTGTTGTTCACAATTCCTAGTTCAAAGATCTTCGCAGCTGGCTATAATTGCTTGCCCGAACGTGTTTGCACCACTGCTACTTGCGTATCCACGGCTGAGATGTACACCATATTTGCCATCGGATGTTATCATTCTTTTTTCTTTTTGTCATACTCAGCTGCATCTTTACAAAATCTTCAGATATGCCCGATTTCACCACAAAAATGACATTTAAGAGGGGGAGGAGATGCACCTTCTCCTGATGGACCTGCATTCCATCGACCTTGTCCAAGATTATTTGATCGTCCACCTCGATAATTCTTGTATCCCTGGTACGGAGTATTCCACATCTGTGGTGGCACATAATGGCTGGTCGGTTGCCCTTGTTCCTGAATGATGGCATTAACAACTGCTTTGTTCTATACCTTGGCATTATACGGGAAAGTCTCCATAGTGTGGTCTATTGTGTGGAAAATTGCACAATACATTTGGTTTAGAGCACATGTTGAACTGTTTGTCCTGGATTTTTGCATTTGGTACAGTAAATTTGTTTCAAAGCAATTACGGCATCCAAAGTCATTCCACCCACGCACCATATGATCATAATCTGCCTCAATTGGGGCTTTAATCCGTTGATGAACCACTGTGTGATAACGTCGTTGGTAAATTGGCATGCGCGGGTGGCAACTGTCATAAATGAGTCTGAAATAGCGTGGCATAATCTTGTACATTTTGGTGTGGTTTTTGCCTATTATTCTATAAGTAGTCAAAAAATTCGGCTGGGTTTTTCTTTATACAAAATCATTGCAGATAAGCATCCTTCACATCATCATACTGCCAGAAGTGGTTCAAATCATATTCAGTTAGCCATCGTGCAGCTTCATTAACAAGAGTCGACTGGAACACAATAGCTTTATACGAAGGGACTGCTGGGTGATTCAGAATTGCATAATTAATCTCAAAGGTCTGCACATGCACATCGGGATCATCCCCCGGAAAACGTCCAAATTTGGTGTATGTGACCCCTGCTGGTTCCGGGCACGGTGGGATAACCTCTTGCTTCTGATGTTGTGGTTGCGGGTGTGGCGATGTTTGTTGTTGTTGCTGTGAGATACTCATGGTGCTGTTGTTGTTAGCGTTGTTGTTACCTGAATTTTGGGGAGGTATCTCTTGAACTTCCTAGACTAAATGGTCAACCTGCTCACTTTCCGGTCCTAAAATGTCGTTGAACCAATTGCTTAACTCCAAATCTATGAGCCCTTCCTCAACTTTAGTGTCGAAATTAGCTAGACGTGCACCAAAAAATGGTGAGCGCAATAAGTGTCCACCAAATAGCACCACAATTTCATCGAAAAGCTTCAAATCGCCACCAGGTAATACTGAACTCTCACCGAAACTCACCGAATTCTCACCGGATCAAACTTCACTATCACCGGAAACATTCTCACCGGATAACGCGAACTTATCACCGAAAGTGACCAAATTCTGACCAGATAATGTGGAACTGTCTTCGCACTGGTACAGCCAAAAATCATCGTACTTTCTTCAGAAGGGACCGGACTCGCACCGGAACGCACCAGATTCTCGTCGTGCCCTACCAAACTACCATCGGAATTGCCGCTGGCTAGCTGTACTGAACCTTCTGCAACTGGACTTGATTGTCCTGCACTTTTACCACCAAGGGGTGTTTCTAATAAGTTTGGAACTGCCATGGATGTTGATCTCTGTGGTATTTGGGGTATGATTCACCGGAACGTGTTACAGGCATATATCAAAGATTTCGTCGTCAATCTTTAATCTTCTATGCAAACAACTACTCCATTTCCCACTGACGGCGCTAGTGTTAAACTTATTGTTTAAAGTTTAATTCAAATATGGGTTCTTGGGATGGTTAGGGGTCTGTAAACAGAGGCCCTGTTTGTATTTTCCCAAATCTACAGATTAAGAATATACTACTTCACCGAATTAAGCGCTAAATTGGATTATCTTCCCAGTACTGTTTTGAATATGTTCTTCAACACACTTCCACACCAGACAGTTACTGTATAACTTCTTCACTTATCGCGTAATCAATTTACTTAATACTTCATTAACTTCATTGAATGATTTAACTTAATCAACAGAGTTGACAACAGACTCAGATTACACAGATTTTTGACAACAGCGCTTCGCTTCCGGCTCTCGCGTAGACGAACAGTCCGACGACTACACCTTCTACTTCACACGACTCTTTTATTAATTTCTCAAGGGTTACAACTTTGCGCCACGTCTTTACATCATGCATGCGACTTTTCAGAATATATATTACAAAATTTATGAGTTCCTTTCCGGCGGCTTACAAGTAATACATTCAGTATTGTGTGTTGTGCTCCAAGCTTCTTCTTCTTCCTTGTGTTGTTCATGTGCTTCCACAGACGTTTAACTCCAACACTATCTCTCTATCTATCTATCTATCTATCTATCTATCTATCTATCTATCTATCTATCTATCTATCTATCTATCTATCTATCTATTTATCTATCTATCTATCTATCTATCTATCTATCTATTTATCTATCTATCTATCTACCTATCTGTGTGGAGAACCATGTGTGGTGCTAGGAGCTCAGTCTTCTACTCCAAGGATATCATCGTAGAGCTCTCAAGAAGGAGAGTGCACTGTGGTGCGCAATCAAAATACTTCACTGGTATCGGAGCATTGTTACGCAAAAGCTTTGTTCCTTTTGTGCAAGTGAAGCTAGAACCCACCCACCCACCCAAGCCTTTCTCCAAGGCTTATGACTAAGGTGGTGACCAATGCATATACCTTAGCATACCTTGTCATCTGAGTCACTGAAGTCACCACTGGCACTATTGGTCACACACGAGGGAGAACCTCAACTATCAAGGAAGACGGAGGTTATAGGTACTTCTCGGGAGGTCACCCATCCCAATGTTGTTCCCCCCGAAGCTCTCTTAACCATGGCAATCTTGCGCCACTAAGCTACACTCTTGTGGTGCTTGAAGATGGGGAAATACTAAGGTTCACATTATCTTCAACAACTTTTGGGCCCTCAAAGCTTCATTTTTTACTTTCAAAGCCTATTTTTGAAGCATTTTTGGGGTGATTTTCGGAGCCATTTTAGAGTATTTTTGTGCATAGTTCTCTTCATAGAGGTTCAATAACATCAAAAAGAGTATTTTTTTACTTCTTCGACAATGAATGTTCACATTTTGGGGCTATGTTTTCAGCCACACTAGCTAATCTACAGGTTTCTTGAAAGGTTTTAATTGTGGTCGAAGCAGCCACCGCAAGTCTATGCAAGTTTTTGAGCCTAAAGAACAGAGTTGACAGACACTTGCAGGTGTTGTTGGCCATTGTTTGGGCAGCAAATTTAGCCTTTTAGTGCCACTTTAATGCATATATTGAGCACATACACACTATGTACGCTTTTGTGAATACCGCTTACGTACGTCCATGTGGTCATTGATATAACGGTTATGTTTTTGCATAAAGCCTTTTATGTTTGATAAAGAGGGTCATGGCAAGGTTTTCTTAAATGGGAGACACCCAAATGTTGGGGTTTCTTTGGTGATGCAGGTGGAAGACAACATGGTGTTGATTTTAAGGAAATCTTCTCTCTAGTGTTCAAGATGACTACCCTACGCATGTTGCTTGGATTCGTTGCAGTGTAGGACTTAGAGCTAGTCCAAATGGATGTGAAAACTACTTTCTTGCATGGAGATATTACAGATGAGATCTATATGGAATATCCATAGGGTTATATAGTTCTTCGCAAAGAAAGTATAGTTTGTAAGCTCAAGAAGAGCTTATATGGACTTTACGAGTCCCTTGGACAATGGTAGCAGACGTTTGATGCTTTTATGAAGTCTAAAGGACATTCTTGAAGCAATGAGGATCATTGTCTCTACACAAAGAGATGCTCAGATAGAAGCTTGATGTGCTTGATACTTTATGTCGATGATATGCTGATTGTTGGGAAGTCCTCTTATGACTTGATCACCATGAAGGGGGAGATATTTATCATGCTATGAAGCACAATCAATCAACAAAGGCAAAGCAACATTGGTAAAATTGGATGAAGAAGGTAATGAAGTTGAAGGCAATGAAGGAAACATGATGGAGAAAGAAGCCACATAAAAAAAAGAGAACATGTACCCAAGGCAAAGGATGTTAATCCTCCAAAGGTTAAAGAAATGAATTCTTCTACGGTTAAGTATTCAATGAAAAGGTTTACCTATGGTTCTTCCATGGAAACACATTATGCAAATATGAACAAAGTTGTAGAAGATCATGAGTCTGACCCTTATGAAGATGCAAGCAGGTACACCAAATGGAAAGAGGCAATGCAAGAGATTGTTGCACTTGATAAGAATCAAAAATGGAATCTAGTGCCCAAGAATGAGGACATTAAGGCAATAGGTAATAAGTGTGTGTGTAAATTTAAGAGGAATGATGAATCTATTTATAGGTAAAAAGAAAGATTGATGGCCAAGGGTTTTGCACAAACCTATGGAGTGGACTTTGAAGATACATTCAAGCTTGTAGAAAAGATGAGCACCATTAGGATACTTAATGCAATGGATGCAAGCAAAGGATGGAATGTCTTCCAATCAAATATCAAGAATGCCTTTGTCAATGGAGACTTAGAGGAAGAGGTATACATGGATCAACCACTAGGTTTTGTTCATAAAAACTTTCCACATCATGTTTTTAGGAGGAACTTTATGGCCTCATGCAAGCTCCAAGGTCTTGGAACCAAAGATATTGTAGTATTTGATCAATTAAGGTTACAATCAATGCAAGGAAAATCCATTTCTCTTCATCAAACAAAGAGGCGAACTTATAGTATACATGTGTGTGTATGTAGATGAGCTTATCATTACAAGTAAAGATACAAAAGGCATTGAGGAAATAAATGGAAATCTTAGAAAGGAGTTTAGGATCTCTAATCTTGGATATCTTAGGTATTTTTTTGGCATCGAAGTTGTGTACAAAGAAGAAGGTATTATGCTCATACAAAATATATTATTGACCTACTTGAGAGGTTTGGGATGCTACATTGCAAGCTTATTTCAAAACCCATGGAATTTAATGTAGAGCAATAGAGAATTTAACTTTGTATCAATCCAATGTAGGCTCTTTCGATTGTGCCACAATAACTAGGCCCACATAGCATATGGATGGAGAGCAATAGAGAATTTAACTTTGTATCAATCCAATGTAGGCTCTTTCGATTGTGCCACAATAACTAGGCCCACATAGCATATGGAGTTGGACTTTTATCACAATTTATTCATAGTTGAAGGACTATACACTTACAAGCTAGAAGAAGAATGTTAATATATTCCAAGGCTATAGTAAATGAAGGATTTTTCTACTCATTTAATGATGACATATATGCCAAAGCTTACTTTCATGTTGATTGTTGGTTCAAAGGAAGATAGGAGTACAAGTGGTTACCTAGTCATGCTAGGTAGCAAGATCATCTCATGGATTCCAAAGAAGCAGCATATAGTGGCATTATCTTCGATTGAGGCTGAGTATAGATCTTTGGATCACGTTACATGTGAGATAATGTGGATTAAGAAGCTATTTATGGAATTGAATTTGTAGGTAGATAGTAGATACATCCATTATTTTTTGAAAATGTGAGTAGCATTCATCCAACATCAAATCCTATCTATCATGCTAGAAGCAAGCATAAAAAGCAAGAGTTTCCATCAAAATAACTCAACCAAACACTCTTCAAATCATTCCAAATAAATCTTCCAATTTAGGATGCATATTTTTTGGGAAAGATGATTCCTAGATTATAGGAGCCAATTTCTCATTTGTAAAAGTAGCTTTTATCATGACTTTTTTAGTGATATATTGGTTTATCTAGTTCATTTAGAGTGTATATGTGTGTGCAAGAAATGCTGCAAAAAACAATTGTGGTGAACATATATTCTTTTTGGTGCATGGAGAAAGCCTTAAGTTCTTGATCAACGCCCATAGGAATTCTCTCTAATTGTTTGGCATAAATGTATATCTAGTTCATCATATGCCTTAAATATTTCAAAGGTTAAAGTTTGAGTTTACCCCAATCAAAGGAAAAAGTAACAGACGGAGAAAATATCATGATTTAGTGGGAGCCAAACTCTACAAATATTTTTGAATTCAAATTCAAAATTATCCTAGAAGTTAGGATTACCTTTTAGGTGGAATTCCTAACTGCAATCAAATTCAAAAAAGATGTGTATATATGCCGTGATTTGAGTAGGGAGATACTGAGAGCTATTAGTCGAGCTCAGAGCTAATCATCACAATCTTAATGATTTGATTATGTACAATCTTGAATCATTTCTACGTGTTTAGGTACTCATTTCCCAATCCATCAATTGGATCGCTTAGGTAGATTGTTATAAGCATGCCTAAAAAGTTTTATCATCATTGGATGCATAGATCTTGAAATATGAGTGATTGCATGTGACAGGGTCTATGTATCTCCTTCTTTCTAAAAAGTCAGGTTTACCCCCTAGACTTCTTAATACAATGCTCAATGCATGGTCATCCTAAGTTCATGAAATAACTTGCTTTATTAGCACTTCACTTGAAGATGTGCAAAAGCTCTCTAGAAAATTTCTTCCATGCTATGAGCATTGAACAAAATTTTGAGAGCTTCTTTTCCATAAATAGAAGGTTTCTCAAGGATTTTGAACTCACAGCTTATCTATTTTCACACAAAAGTTTGAGATTGATTCTCCAAAGGACTTAGGTGGTTTAAGTTAATATTTTCAAAGATTAGGAAGTGTATTAAGTGTTTCTGAAGTTATAAGGGCGGGTCTTGAGCAGATTTTTGCCAAGACAATCTCATCTATGTAGACTACATCCATCATCCTCTTCATAGTGGTATTAGAGCAAAGTTAAAGACTAGGAATTATGGGTGATTGATTCCCCTGATCCATTGATAAGCTAGATCAAAGCAACTACTCAGCATGGTCATTAAGAATGGAGGCATATTTACAAGGGAGGAATCTATATGGATAGATATGAGGAGAAGAGATGATACCAATACTCAAAAGCAAGGGCCAACCAACTCAAGAGGAGCAGGAAATATTGAATACATGTTGTTCAAAGGATGCTTTGGCAAGCTCATATATTCTCAATTGTATCTATAGTTTTTTACTCACTCATATTAGGAACTATAAGACCTCTCAAGAGACATGGAATTCTTTGAAAGCATCTTCTCCTCAAGCACCAAAGTGATGAAGAATCAACTATGGATGAAGTTTAAAAAACTCAAGAAGATGTCCAAGCAAAGTGTGATAGATTTTGTCATGTTACCGTTAGTGTCCATGTGAAAGGCCAAATGGCCACCGGACACTTCTTTGTATATGTTCTTTAATAAAACATATAGTGGCCTGGTCAGTCACAGACTGTAAGTTCGACCGCATTCGTGAGACCTAAGAAGTCTGTCTTCGTGCTCCTTGTGTACTGCGTTTTCTGCGTATGCTACAACCTCTGTGCGGAGTACTGTGCAAGGCTTACGACTAAGGCGGCGACCAAGGCATAGACCTTGGCATACCTTGTCATCCGAGTCACCGAAGTCACCGTTGGCGCCGTTGGCTGCGCGCGAGGGAGGACCTCAACAATCAAGGAATATAGAGGTTCCCGGTACTTCCCGGGAGGTCACCCATCCCAGTACTGTTCCCCCCAGAGCTCGCTTAACCGTGGCAATCTCTTGCCACTAAGCTACACTCTTGTGGTGTTTGAAGAAGGGGAAAGACTAAGGTTGACATTACCTTGAACAAGTTTTGGTCCCTCAAAGCTTCTTTTTTGCTTTTAAAGCCTATTTCTGAAGCAATTTTGGGGTGTTTTTTGGAGCCATTTCGGAGTACTTTTGCACGTAGTTCTCTTCACACAGGTCCAAGAATATCAAGAAGAGTGTTCCTTGTACTTCTCAGACAATAAATATCAACCTTTGGGGCTGTATTTTCAGCCACACTCGTAAAACTACAGGTTTCTCGAGGGGTTTTCAGTTTTGGTGGGAGCAGTCGCTGCAAATTTATGCAGGTTTTTAAAGCCTAAAACATCAGAGTTGACAGACACTTGCAGGTGTTATTGGCTAGTTTTGGGGCTGTGTATTCAGCCATTTTAGTGTCATTTTACTACATATATTGAGCACATACACACCATGTACGCTTCTGTGGACACCGCTTATGTACGTCCATGTGGGCATTGATATAGCGGTTACGTTCTTTGCATAAAGCCTTTTACGTTTGATAAAGAGGGTCGTGGTGAGGTTTTCTTAACTGGGAGACACCCAGATGTCGGGGTCTCTTTGGTGATGCAGGTGGAAGACTTACCCAGCCTCGCCATAGGAGATGTATGATAGTTGTTCATAGGTGCTCGATAAGCCTAGTTGGCTTCTATTGGGTAACTGATTATATGCAGTGGAGTCAGTGATTCACTATGCAGGTAGACATGTCAATACTTGCAGTTTTATGATACTTTGACACTGGTCATATGCTAATTTTGCAGAGGATACTCTGGCAAAATTTTTTAGATTTCTGGTTTAGTCAACTATATAGTGGTCGATTTACTCCTTGATACACTTATTTGTTGGTCTTTGGACTCTTCTAGCGCCATTATCATTCTACTCAGTTCTCTACAATCATGGCATCAGAGGTCTCAGGCACATCCGGTGGATCAGGGTCTAGTGCTAGCGTTCCGAGGAGGAGCTATAACTTGCAGGGCAAAGACCATTTTGAGATCCGAAAATTTGATGGCACAAACTTTGCTCTATGGAAGAATCAGATTAAAGATGTGCTGATTCAAAGAAGGCAATGGAAGCCAGTAAATGGGATTTCAAAGAAGCCTGCTGACATGGATGAAGATGATTGGGATGAGTTAGATGAAATGGCCAGGTCTACCATTCGCTTGCACTTGGCAGATAATGTTTACTTTACAGTATTAGACTGTGAAAGTGCAGAGGAGCTTTGGAAGAAGTTATGCAATACATATGAAAAAGAGACGGCATCAAATAAAGTATATCTGATGAGAAAATTATACGACCTTCGTATGAAGGACACAGATAGTGTTGCTGCTCATCTAAATGAGTTTGATGCCATATTCTCCCAGTTACAGGCTCAGAAAATGGATATGGACAATGAAATGAAAGCAGTATTGCTGTTATGCACCTTGCCATCATCATGGGATACATTTTGCACAGCTATTAGCAATAGTGCACCAGGTGGTAAACTCGTCTATGATGACATATGTGGAGCACTCTTGAGTGAGGAGATTCGTAGAAAATCTATGGTTGGCACTCAGAGTGGAGATGCATATAATGTTCGTGATTCTTACCAAGGAAAGAATCAACAGCGTGGCAAGAGCAAGAACAAGGAAAAGAATGGTCAACGGAATAAGAGCAGAAGTAAATCAAGGAAGAGGGATATTGAATGCCATTATTGTCATAAGAAAGGACACATGAAGAAAGACTGTTATGCATTAAAGAATGCTAAAGGTAAAGGACAGAATGTTGATGGGCATGTTAAACAGTTACCTGCACCATCTACTTCGACTGTGAAGATTGAAGAAATTAATGCTATTTCTGATGATGCTGATGTGTTGACACTTGATAGTACTGTGCCATCTGAGGCACTTATGGCTGGTTCTCTTTCCCACACCTGGCTGCTAGATTCTGGTGCTTCTTTCCATGTGACACCACATAGAGAATGGTTCTCTAATTATGCAGCAAAGTCTCTTGGTACCGTGAGACTTGGTGACTCTTACCAGTGTGATGTTGTGGGGATTGGAGATGTGGTTGTGCAGTTCATTGACGGTTCAAAATTTACTATGCATAATGTACGCCATGTACCTCAGTTATCACGCAGTTTGATGTCAGTTGGTCAACTTGATGACCTTGGTTACAAGGTGGTCTTCTATGCTCAGTCCTTTCGTATATCAAAGGGCAATATGGTTATTGCAAAAGGAAGGAAAGTTGGCTCACTTTACCCTTTATTTGTATCACAGAAAGAACACTTGTTAGCTGTTACTGAACAGCCTATGGCTTGTATTTGGCATGGTCGTTTGGGCCATATATCTCGTAGTGGAATGGAAAATCTTTCTCGTTCTGGCTACTTACCTGTGTTATCTTTCTCTGATTTTTCATTTTGTGAGCATTGTCAATATGGAAAGCAAACCAGAAATGTGCATAAAACGCACATTGACTCTTCAATTCAGCCTTTAGATCTTGTTCATACAGATGTGTGTGGTCCTATGCCCACTAGGTCCTTAGGTGGTTCTCTTTACTTTGTCACTTTCATAGATGATGCTACTAGAAAAGTCTGGGTATATCCTATCAAATCGAAGGATGATGTATTCCCTACTTTCAGAAAATGGCTTGCTTCAGTTGAGACTGAAAAAGGAACTAAGCTTAAGGCTTTACGTTCAGATAATGGGGGTGAGTATACCTCACATGAATTCAGCCTTTTCTGTCAATGTAGAGGGATTCGTAGAGAGTTTACAGCTCCTTATACCCCAGTACAGAATGGTGTAGCTGAGAGGATGAATAGAACTATTCAAGATAGAGTAGTCTCTATGTTGCATCATGCAAACCTCTCACAAGGTTTTTGGGCAGAAGCAGTATTGACTACAGTTCATGTGATTAACCTTTCACCTAGTACTGCCAAAGGTCTGAAAGTGGCACAAGAGTTATGGACAGGGAAACCACCATATTATGATCATCTTCGAGTTTTTGGGTGTGAAGCATATGTTCATATACCCAAGAATCTTAGACAGAAGTTGGACCATAAGTCAAAGAAATGCATTTTTCTTGGATATGGTCGAGAAGGACAATTTGGATATCGCTTATGGGATCCTGAAACACGGTCAGTGATCAGAAGTAGTGATGTCAATTTTAATGAGTCTAAGATGCATAAACAGCCGATTAAGGAGGTTGAAGTGAGAAGAGTGGTGTTTGAGGATACTAGTCCTCCGGTTAGCATGCATAAAAATGCTGCACATAGGGATGTTCAAGAGAATGTCCATTCAGATCAGTCTGCACATGTTCCTGTTCAGCAACCATTGAGACGTTCTGCACGTGTCTCATATCCACCTGATAGATATGTTCCAGGTTTAGATTTTGTTATGCTAACAGATGCTGGTGAGCCCTCTTGCTACAAAGAGGCTATGCAGACAGAGGATCATGTCAAGTGGGAGCGTGCCATGAAGAGTGAGTTGGATTCTATTCACAAGAATGGTACTTGGGACTTAGTACCTTTGCCAAAGGGCAGGAAAGCTTTACCATGTAAATGGGTATATAAGCTGAAATTCACATCAGATAGTGCTTCTCCAAAATATAAAGCACGACTTGTTGCAAAGGGTTTTAAGCAACAACATGGTGTTGATTTTGAGGAAATCTTCTCTCCAGTGGTCAAGATGACTACGTTGCGCATGTTGCTTGGATTCGTTGCAATGGAGGACTTAGAGCTAGTCCAAATGGATGTGAAAACAGCTTTCTTGCATGGAGATCTTACAGATGAGATCTATATGGAACAACCAGAGGGTTATGTATTTCCTGGCAAGGAAAGTCTAGTTTGTAAGCTCAAGAAGAGCTTGTATGGACTTAAACAGTCTCCTAGACAATGGTACCAAAAGTTTGATGCTTTTATGAAGTCCCAAGGCTATTCTCGAAGCAATGAGGATCATTGTCTCTACACAAAGAGATGTTCTGATGGCAGCTTGATATACTTGATACTTTACGTCGATGATATGTTGATTGCTGGGAAGTCCTCTTATGATTTGTCAATTCTCAAAAAGAAGTTGAGTCAGACATTTGATATGAAGGATTTGGGGGATGCCAAACATATTCTTGGCATGCGCATTACTCGTGATAGGAGTAAAAGATGCATATACTTGTCTCAAAGTGAGTACATATCCAAAGTACTTCATCGATTCAATATGCAGGGTGGAAAGGCATTGAGTACACCTTTACCCACATATGTGAAATTGAGCAAGGATGACTGCCCCAAATCAGATGAGGAAAAGGAATTCATGACCAAAATTCCCTATCAGTCTGCTGTTGGTAGTCTCATGTATGCTATGGTAGCTACGAGACCAGACATTGCATTTGCAGTGGGAGTTGTGAGCAGATATATGTCTAATCCTGGCAAGAAACATTGGGAAGCGGTCAAAATGATTTTGAGATATCTGAGTGGCACTAAGGACAAGTGTCTATGCTTAGGTAGAGGGAAAGCATCCATTATTGGTTACACAGATTCTGACTATGCTGGTTGTGTAGACAATCGTAAGTCTACATCAGGGTACATTTTTCATTTTGCTGGAGGTGCTATCTCTTGGAGATCTCGTCTTCAAGAATGTACAGCTGTTTCCACCACAGAAGCAGAGTATGTTGCAGCAAGTGAGGCATGTAAGGAAGCATTGTGGCTTTCTCGTCTTGCTTGTGATATGGGTTTGCCTCAGCATGTACCTCACTTGCTCAGTGATAGTCAGAGTGCCATTGCTTTGGCTAAGAATCCGGTCTATCATGCAAAGACCAAGCACATTGAGGTGAGGTATCACTTCATTAGAGATTGCTTAGCCACTGAGAGCATTATTCTTGAGAAGGTTCACACTCGAGATAATGCTGCAGATGCTTTGACTAAAGCTCTACCGCAGGATAGCTTTCGACACTGTTGTCACTTGATGGGGGTTACTTGATTCTTGATCTTATGCAGTCACTTGTATACTGTGTAACATGCCCATCAGGTGGGAGGTATAGTTTGTATACTTACACTCAGGTATTCTTTATCATTCTTTCTTTTTTCTCCCATAGTTACTCCAGCCATATTGGCCTTTAGTGGGAGATTGTTACCGTTAGTGTCCATGTGAAAGGCCAAATGGCCACCGGACACTTCTTTGTATATGTTCTTTAATAAAACATATAGTGGCCTGGTCAGTCACAGACTGTAAGTTCGACCGCATTCGTGAGACCTAAGAAGTCTGTCTTCGTGCTCCTTGTGTACTGCGTTTTCTGCGTATGCTACAACCTCTGTGCGGAGTACTGTGCGTGGCGTCAGGAGCTCGGTTTTGTACTTCGAGCATATCGTCGTGGAGCTCTCGAGAAGGAGAGTCCAGTGTGGTGCATCGCCATCGAAATACTTCATGTCACCAAGATGGACCTTGTTGACCAAATTGGGAGCATTGGAGAGATCATTGATGAAGAGAAAATTGTGAGGAAAGTCATCAATGGGATCAAAGATGATGAAAAATGGGAAGCGTTCACCACAATTATGGACCTCTACATGGATATGCAAGTTCTTGATTTCAACACGCTCATGGGGAAACTCTTCACACATGAAGCAAAGATGATGAAGAATGGTGAGAACTTGAAAGGTAACCAATCCTATGCCCTCTATACAGATAATAATAAGGGCAAGGACAACAAAGTGAAAGGTAAAAAAATCTAATGCAGAAGTACCTCTCAAGATGATTTTACAGGTAGAGGTAGAGGTTCAAGAGGAAGAGACAGAGGAGTTAGACAAGGTAGGGGGAGCTCCTACCTTGTCTAGCTTCTTCGACTCTTTTTTCTTTGCCTCTTTTTTTTGTCTCTTTTTTCTTTTCCTCTTTTTTCTTTGCATCTTTACAGTCAGTTTTGGACAACATTTTATGACATGATCACTTCCTTTATAGTATTTGCAAAAAAAAATCTGATTTTCTATTTTCTTCTCGTCTTTGTCATCCTTCTTTGATTGTGCAAAATTAGCAAATTTTTGCTTACTAGTAGATGAGCTCCATTTACCTTTGCCCTTCTGACTAGCCAAGAAAGCTTGATATGTAACATGCATAATAGAGCTCTCTTGGATTGATCTTCCTGCAATAGAATAGAGACTGACTCGTCAAATGTTGAGGCATTTGGATTCCATTTCATCATAAATTGAAGAGTAGAAGCAAAACTTTGATATGAATCTCGAAGACCATTTAGAATAGTCTACACAAGTCAACTATCTAGTCATCAGCAAAAATCAATTGCTCCTTCAAATCTTTGACCTTTGCCAAAAAACTATCCATGGAATCTCCTTCATTCATGTTCTCATTCTCCAACTGTTTTCGAAGGTAAGCAACACGATCCTCATTCCTATCCTATTATAAAGTGATACGTGTGTTTCAAGCATCCTTTGTTTTTTGGCAAGAGCAGATGTGAGGAATAATGGCGGGTTTGATAGACAAGGCTATCATTGCATGTGCCCAAGCATCTCTGCCATCCCAACGAAGTTGCTCTATAGTAGGTGCAGTAGGAACCGAAGCACAAACAAGAACCTGAAGAACATCATCTTCAATGCCATCTGCATCACCTTCAGTAACTATATTTGCAAATGTAGTAGAATGTTTTCCAACACCTTGCACAATATTCCATATTCCTTTTGCAACCAATACATGACGCATCATATATGCCCATAATGGGTAATTGGTACCATCCAACTAATCCTCAATAGTCAACATATGGAATAGATCATTGTTTTCAACCATGGTCACTAACTAAGCATGTAGCAAACTTCCAGCTGCTTATACTAGCCAACCAAAACTTGTATGCATGTTTGGCACAAAAAGACAAAATTGCTTACATAGGCACTGTGATAGTGCATTCGGAGGTTGAGATGAGCTCAGATCACAATTTCAACACCACAAAGCAAACCAGCTTTGAACTCCTAATTGCCTTGAGTATGATCACCAATTTTCATGCGATTCTAAGACCATGAACGAAGGGGTGTTGATGATGCCCTAGATGAATCGGCGCCATGCTTTGATACCAATTGTTGGAGTTTGAGGTCTGCGGAAGCATGCAAACAACACAAGGAAGAAGAAGAAGCTTGGAGCACAACACACAATACTGAATATATTACCAAGAGAATGTCAAAGATATATGACCCGTTAGGGTTATAGGTGTATATTTAACATGTTGACATACAATGCATTGGGAAACATAATGTGCAATATCTTTTTCCATATTCGATCAAAAGAAGAAATATTTATAAGAAGATGTTGTGCTTTGTATGCCCCTATGTCCCATATAAGGTGGTTCATGCTTTTCCTTCATAACAAGATCTATAAAAGCATGAATGATGCATAATTTGTGTTAAATATATAAAAAAAAATCAAGAAATGTATAATGGTCATTAGTTGAACATGAATATTTATTAAAATCTTTCCATGCACATGAAAAGTAGAAATTTGAAGCATAAGTAGGAACCATGTCATGAAAGGAATGAATATATATGGCAAAAATATTATGGGCGAAAATAGAATGTCACTATGATGATGGAAAACAACTAAAAGCATCTACTACAATATGCGATTTGTCAGGTTGATACTGAATCATAGGATGAAAATTTTGAAAAAAAATCCCATTTGATATGTCTATCGAAATCAGTGGTTGATTCAATAATGTTTAATAGCTAGTTGGTCTATTTTAATTAAAAATTAGATCCCATAAGATTATGTTTCCAAATCTTTAAAGCATGCATATTAGCTAAAAGTTCCTTATGATATGTACTGTAATTCTTTTCAAAAGGTTTAAGTTTTCTACTTTCAAATGCAATGGAAGGATCATTTTGAAATAGAGACTAGACAACCCAAGAAAGCCCAATCACTATCAGAAAAAGCATGCAAATCTGGCGGTAGTGATCCCCGCTTTGGATAAAACAATCCAAGTAGTTGGGTACCACTCAAGTAGCCAAAGATGCACTTAACCGCATGCCAATGCTTGACACATGGGCAATGCATAAACCTGCTCATCTGTGAGACAACAAACTGAATATCTAGCCAAGTAATTCATAAGTAAATCAAGCATCCAACAAGCTACTGATAGAGGACAGCATCAAATGCATCTCCAGCATCATGAAGACTCAATTGTAAACCTTTCTCCATAGGAGTGGCAATAGGCTTACAATCTTCAAGGCCAAAATGCTGCAATAATGTGTCAATATATTTCATTTGACACAAAGCCATTCCACCATCAACTTGCATAAACTGAATGCCCAAATAATGATGCAAATGCCCCAAATCAGACACCTCAAATGAGGCATGCAAATCAGCCTTAAAATTAGCAATATGCTTCTCAATAGGACAAGTGAGCAGCATATCATAAACATAGACAACAATGATCAGAAGCACATCATTAACACGGTTAACATATAAGGTGCTTTTGGTTGGACTGTTCTCAAAACCATGTGCAATCAGATAGGCATGTATGTTTTCATACCAAGCACATGGTGCTTGCTTTAAACCATATAATGCCTTCTTTAACCTGCAAACCTAGTTTTCATGCCCTTTCTGCACAAAGCCACGGGGCTAAAAAACATACACTTCTTCATGCAAGTCACCATTCAAAAATGCAATTTTATTGACCAACTGATGTACATTCCAACCATGATGGGCTGCAAGTGTAGAGATGCTACGAACACTAGTCATACGGCATGTAGGTGCAAATTTCTCATCAAAATCAATGCCTCTTTCCTGCACATAACCCTTTGCAACAAGCCTAACCTTATACTTGCCAACTGTTTCATCAGGCTTACACGTCAGCTTGTAAACCCACTTGGTGCCAATGGCCTTCTTGCCAAAAGGAAAGTCATATAAAGACCAGGTACCATTCTTCATTATAGCATCATATTCAGATTGCATAGCAGCCATCCAATTTTTTGAATCTTGTGCTTCATCAGAAACAGGCTCATTCTCATCACAGATATTAGACGCATCCATGGCATAGCAATCTGATGCAAAAGAGGCACTATGAGAGCCTCAATGAGTACGGTATGACAGAGGTGCATCTAATTTGTTGTCATGCAAAGTTTGCACCAGCCATTCTGGCATAGTTTTTGCCTACTCAATATCAGCTCTCTCATCAACAAGTGTAGCATGTAAATCTGCATCAAAAATGGAATGATATGCACCATCACATGAAGCATGCAAAGGCTGAGAAGTTGCCTCATTAGGACCAGCACTAGACTGTCCACCTGTAAAAAGAGGCAGCAAAGTATCATACATGTCTTTGGAGCTAACAGGTGTCTCCTTAGTACATGAAAGTAAGGGCTCTACAACAACCATTCCTGCCTCTTTCTTCATTACATCTTTAGCAGTCAGTTTTGGACATCTCTTTATGACATGATCGTTTGCTTTATAGCATTTGCAAAACAATTTTTGTTTTTTTAATTTCTTCTCATCTTTGTCTTCCTTCTTCGAATGTGTAGAATTAGCAGATTTATGCTTACTAGCAGAAGAGCTCCATTTTCCTTTGCCCTTCTGACTAGCCAGGAAAGCTTGATCTGTTCCACCTGGACTAATCTTCCTGCAACAGAACAGAAACTAACTCTTCAAATGTTAAGGCATTTGAATTGCCATTCATCATCAAACGAAGAGTAGAAGCAAAAATCTGATATGAGTCATGAAGACCATTAAGAACAATCTACTTAAGTGAACTATCAAGAAGGGCTTCAACAACAGAAATCAATTGTTTCTTTAACTCCTTGATCTTTGTCAAAATATTGTCCATAGAATCACCTTCATTCATGTGCTCACTCTCCAACTGTTTTCGGAGGTAAGAAACACGAGCCTTGTTCCTAGCTTGGTACAATGTGGTAAGTGTATCCCAAGCATCCTTAGCTATTCTGCAAGAACGAATGTGAGGGATAATGGCATGTTTGATAAACAATGCTATCAATGCATGTACCCAAGCATCTTTGCCATCCCAACGAATTTTCTATACAATAGATGCAACTGAAACCACAGCATGAACAGGAATTTGCAGAATATCACCATCTTCGATGCCATCTACATCAGCATGAGTACTTGTATTCGCAGGTGTGACATGACGTTTTTCAACACCCTGCATAATATTCCATAGTCCTTTTGCGACCAATACATGACGCATCATATAAGCCCACAATGGGTAATTCATACCATCTAGCTTATCCTCAATAGCCAACATACGAAATACATCATTGCTTTCAGCCATGACCACTAACTAAAATACCCTGATGCAAAAAAATGATTGTATCTGAAAAAGTTGAACAGAACTACCCAAATGAGTTCTGCTAAACCTATAGCAGACTTTGAGATGCTTATACTCGCAAACTGAAACCTGTATATATCTTTGGCACAAAAAGACGAACTAACCTGCACAAGCGTTGTGATAGTGCATTTGGAGGCCGAAACGAGCTCAGATCGCAATTTTGGCACCACAAAGCAAAGATTTTTTTATCTCTGAAACACCCTAAGTATGCTCACCAAATTTCCTGTGATTCTGAGACTACGATTGGAAGGGTGTCGACGATGCCCTAGATGAAATGGCGACCTGCTCTTATACCAATTGTTGGAGTTAGACATCTATGGAATCACGTGAACAAAGAAGCTTGGAGCACAACACACAATACTGATTGTATTACCACTAGAATGTACAAAGATAAGTAGCCCGTTAGGGTTATAGGCATATATATAAGCCGGGGGGGGAAAACCTCCTACAGAGGGAAAAAAGTGCCCCGGTAGTCCTAACGTGTTAACACACATCACTACCAAAATATATCAACATATATCACGAAGTGTATTTTATGTAATCATGTTGAGATATTATTTAATGTTTTGTAATAGTTTTGAGTTTGTAGTTGTTACCTTTTGATGTTTTTTCGTAATGATGAAAGGTCTTCTAAAGTATCATGTTCTCAGATTAGTTAGTATTAGATGCCTTTCTTGTGTATGATAATAAGAATTTGTTCTCATGTTTGCATAGTTGGTATTTTAGGGGGTTTCGTGTAATGATATAGTGTAACGATTTCAAATCTAAATTTGAGGGAAAACCATACAAGAAGTTTTTGCCTCATGGACATATAATATTTGGAAGTCTTGAATGTACTAACTAGAGTTAGTGCAATGTAAAATAACGATGGCACTCCTTGTTCTTTTCTAAAGAGGTGTTCATTTAGTCTTGTGGAATTTCTTTGCGTGCAAGTTTTTTTGTGTCAGGATAAATATAGTTATGCTTTTATGGGTAGGTTCTATACTATGATTTTAGGCTTTCCTTGTGGTACTTATGAAAATCTTTCAAAGAGAAATGTCGTATTTTTATTATTACATTGGAGAACATGTTTAAAGAAGTGAAAAACAATATTGTTCTTTTGAGCATGTAATTCTATTTAGGAAAGTAACAAAATGATCAAGTAAATCCAGAGGGGTTGAATTTCACTCTCAACTATACAACCTCTTCTTGGGATGAGGATAGGCATAATTAAAGTACATTCAATCCCTTGTTTTCGTCTAGTGTTAATCTAATCTCTAGGGTCATCAAAGCTAGTTTTCCTTTTCTAGCCTTAGAGTTGTCCCTTCCCTAGCTCTACCCTAGCAAGCCTGCGAGCTTTGTATCCTAGCAATGCCAAGCATCAACACTTGCTTTGTGGGTTGCAAGAGGACCCATGGGTGTTATGTCCACCTTCCATTGTACGTTTCAACTAATTCAAGCATAATCTGAGGAGATTAGGTCACAAACCAAATTTCCTATATAAAAATGTACATAATCTTCTTTGCATCATAAGGATGTTAATATGAGTGTTATCCTTCGAGCCCATCAACAATGAAACTTGCCCCATAGAATTCTTGGAGCCTTGAAAAATAAGGAAAATGATTGTTTGTTTCTCTAGTGAACTAAGATCGCATCTTTTTTCAAATGCAGAACTCTATAAGAAAACATGACAAATGATTTCCATATGTTAGATAACATGGAAGACTTCAGCATAGACTCATTGAGAAGCTTACCCAATTATCAGTTTATCCTGAACCTAATAAAATAAAAAATAAGATGTCAAAATCATGAGACTGCATATATGCGTGCTACTAATTCTTACCTTAAAAATAAGAGAGCAAGGGATTGCATTCATTGATTATGAAGGCAAGCATGACATTGTGGTTGATGGAAGCAAAAATGACTCCATATTTGTTAACTGCTAGCATAATCGGTAAAGTGTATTGTAGTTTCCTCATGGCTAGCACCTATGGGATCATATTTGCTTTTATCTCATATGTGAAAGAATTTAGAAAATATTTGTCTTCTTTCAGGAAAAGAAAAAAGCCGCCTCATGGCTAGCACCTATGAGATCATATTTGCTTTTATCTCATATGTGAAAAAATTTAGAAAATATTTGTCTTCTTTCAGGAAAAGAAAAACGCCGCAAAGGAATCGGCAAAAACGAGCCCCTACTTTGGATGGACTACGAAGGGAACATATGATGGAGTAGTGAAATGGATTATAGTCACTTGTAACCAAGTTGTGATGTTTGGAATGGTAAATGCATGCCTAGCCCATCAAATGCTGGTGTGAGTTTATTTCAGATAGCTTCTACCCAGATGCATGCACCCATGATGGGATTAAATATAACTTTTGTTGCATGCGTTGCGATTTCACTAGGCCCTAACATGAATAGTAAATTTCACGCCACACAAATCAGTTTCGTACATGAGTTATTTTGATCGTCTTCTATTTGTGTAACCCTTGGCTGCAAGTCAAACATTGCATTCATTCAACTATATTTCTCTGTGACATTCTAAGGTAAGATTTCATTTCATGGATCACTAAATAGTTGGGGATTGTAATCTGAGCAACATCATCCATATATTCGCTCATGTAGCCTTCCATGTGGATGTTAGTCGAAGATTACCTAGTTTTAACGTTACAAGATCAATGTGACAATGATCACCTTTATGACCAGTTTTCTTTGTTTCTTGTGTGTAATAGGTGCTATTCTCCAAGCCTCTGGAACAAAAACTACAACAAATCCACAGCTCTCCACATTCACTCCTTAGGCAGCCTATGTCATGAGAATAACTCACTTTGAGCTTCTAGTAAATGGGAAATAGTTCATGATTCTAATGAAAAGGGTGTGCAGTTTGGGATAGCACAAGGATCTCCGGAATGCTTCCCTGCAAACAGTATCTCCTACCCTCCCTCTTCATATATACATGGAAGGATGCTTCACAAAGAAGCTGGTTCAATCGGGAGACAAAAGTGCAGTAGTAATTCCTTGGAGATGAATCCATACTGACCTACCCGCTTCCCTCTTTTGGATTGATCAATGAGGCCTACAACAAGACACTTCCTTTGTAGAGAAATTGAACATCAACCTAGAAGAAATTCACTTCGATTAATCTTTTAGAGGCATCCCCTTCCACAAGCTGAGAGGGAGATAGTCTAGGGTTCTCTGCACTAATATTGCATAGAGACATCAGTGATCGATAAATTGGAAACATGGATCCACTGAAAAATGCTGGAATGGTTAAACCTGAGTTCCTTGATTCAGCTTCGCACTAAAGGGAAGCCAATTCTTCAACACTTAAAAGATAGGAAATATGTAGATACAAACATTGAAGATCGAGATATAGAGGCGTTCTAAAATATGGAGGTTTTCTACAACTGGAGGCATTTCAAGACAATAAAAGACTACCCTATATATGCCAAACGCAGATCATACCCTCCCTCTTCATATATGATTACAAGGATGCTCTGCAAATACCCTGATTCAATCGGGAGAAAATTCTAGTAATTACTTGGAAATAAAGATCCGTACTGACCTACCCTCACTTCTTTTCTATCGATCAATGAGCATTACAAAGAGACACTTGCTTCATGGAGGAAATTCAACATCAATGTAGAGGAAATAGGACATCGATGTAGAGGAAATTCGACATCAATGTAGAGGAAATTTGACATCAATGTAGAGGAAATTCAACATCAATGTAGAGGAAATTCAACATCAATGTAGAGGAAATAGGACATCAATATAGAGGAAATTCAACATAAATGTAGAGGAAATAGGACATCAATGAAGAGGAAATTCAACATCCGTGTAGAGGAAATTCAATATTAAAGACAATTTGATCAATTTTCTAGAATTCTTCCCCTCCACAAGCTAAGGGGGAGATAGTCTAGGGTTCGCATATAGAAGCAAATTGATTGCACTATATATATGGTGCATCGTTTTACCCTAGTGACATTGTGAATTGAGAAATAGAAACTTGGATCCACTGCAAAACTCTGGAATGGAAAAACCTTCCTTGACTCTGTTTCACACAAAAGGTAAGCCAATCTTCAAAAGCTTAAAGATAGGATAAAACAACTGGAAGTGCTATGAAACAATAAAAAACTACTCTATTTATCTATTCACTAAAATTAATCGTACAATACTGAAGGATCGAAGCAGTTTTCTTTACAAAACAAGTTTCCTCCTACAAGAAAAAGCAAGCACATTAAACGAATGCTTCTAAACAACAATTACAATAGTAGATAACATTAAAAAAATCATGTAGTGACAGCAAGCAAATGCACTGCGATAGAAAGAACCAATGAACCAAACTTCAAATGAATCCTGAAACAGACACTGCCAACAGTACAAAGAGATTGCAAAAAACTGAAAGATATTACACTCTTATTGCCAGGGCACTCTGATCCCTGGAAGATAGCATGTACATAATGGCCTGCATCTCATTCAAGTTGAAGGTTGAAGGGCCACAACATTTGTGAGGCCATGTTACAAATTTACATGATGTAGAGTCTTTGGGTTATCTGAAATATTGTTCATGAACAATCCATCATGCATGTACTACCATTGTGAGGTGATTTTTTTGCAACCCCATCACAGAGGTTGACACAACGAAAATGTTCTGAAGAAGGCTCTCAACCAGTTGAGATGAAGAGTACATCCAGTCTAATGACCCTACTTGTGGGCTTCACGTCTTTATTAATAACATGTCAATGACAATGTAAGTCATAGTTTGATTCTACAAAGAAACCCTTGCTCTGCTATACATGAAGTTCTTGGAAGAGAATACATCAGCGTTCATAGAAAGAGCTGCAGGAACCAGAAAGCCAACTTTAAGATGGCAGAGGACAAAAAATTCTATAATATAGCAGGCTGCAAATGGAATGTAGCATTCATGATAAAGGCCACATTCTAAGTATGGTAAGACTCCTTGCTAGTTATCTTCAAAAAAATAAAATGGAAGCTCACTTGTGATTGGTAGCATTGCCAACCAGTGTTACAGAATATGAAGGGAAAAAAATAATAATAATTTGCTATGTTTGCAAAAGAAGCCATTGACCTCTGTAACGTCCATCAATACTTTAGTAAGTCTTGCAGAAGGTCCAGATTTAAGCTTCCACTTGTGATCCTGCATCAAGAGCCTATTGTATCTTTGACAGAAAAAGAATCGATGCTTTTTCGAAGTTCCGTGGTAGATTACCAGCCCTGGTGGACTTATGATAGGACACTCGTAGTACGTTTACCTCAGAATGGATAATTCTTGTGAAATGTCCATCAGCAATTCCTTTACTCAAGCGAATAGGAGCTAGGATAGACTTGAACCCTGTCCATATAACTTACTCTGAATATCCATGCATTTCCTCAAACTGCAAGGACACTCAGGAAATTTATAAATTTTGTTCTACTGCTTCTTCACACTTATCTGGGACCAGAAAGCTCAATGGCCTCCAATACCAATGAAGAATCTTCAACAAGATCATAATATCTTTGAGGCATGAGCTCTGTGCTTTGAGACCGATCAGCTTCTGCCCTTTGCCATGCTTCCCATCTCTCTACAAGGCCATCACCTTCGAGCATTCGTAAAACCTCCGACATTTTAGGACGGTCAGCAGGATCAAATTGAGTGCACAGCAAAGCAATTTTAGCCATCTCCTCCAATTCTCCAGCCAGATAGTCCAGTTTGAGTTCGTCGTCTACAAGTTCGCTAAGCCTCTTTTCTTGCTGCAACACCTTCACCTGTGATATGCAAACAAAAGATGTTGAGCTTCCCCAAAAGATGACAATCAACATAAAAAATCAAAGAGCAGTACCCATTCCAATAGAACGAGACCCCTCTGATTGGAATGACGACCAAAATCAATGGCCCTTTGCCCAGTGATAAGCTCCAATAATAAAATTCCAAATCCAAACACATCTGTCTTGTCAGAAGATTGCCCTGTGAACAAATATTCAGGAGCAATGTGGCCAACTGTACCTCGGACAGTGGTAGTTACATGAGACTGTCTATGATCTAAGAGCTTTGCCAAACCAAAGTCACCCACGACTGCTTCAAACTCTTCATCAAGAAGAATGTTGGCTGCTTTAACATCTCTATGGATAATTTTTGGATCACACTGTTCATGCAAATAGAGTAAACCTCGAGCAGCACCAACAGCAATTCGCTTCCGAGTAGGCCAATCAAGAACTGGCTTCTCTGCAACAAAATGCATTCCAATCTACAACTATTGGCCTTCTATGCCAGGTGGCAACAAAGTACTGAAGAGATTAATTACTATTTCTAACCTTTGAGCCGAGAAGCTACACTTCCATTAGGCATGTAGGGATAGACCAGTAATCGTTCAGTTGAAGTTACACAATATCCAATTAACCGAAGCAGATTTCTGTGGACAGCAAGGCTGATCATCTCCACTTCTGTTTGGAATTGAGCTTCTCCTCCAGCTGCATTCCTGTCCTTCAGCCGTTTGACTGCAACCACTGAGTTGTCCGAAAGACAAGCTTTGTACACATTTCCAAATCCACCTCTTCCAAGTATCTTACTGCTGTGAAAATTCTCTGTAGCAGTCTGAAGTTCTCGAAATGTGAACCTTCTAAGCTGTCCAAGACAGACTTCTGAGTTTCCAAGTTCTGGGTAACCAAGTAAAATCACTCAAAAAATCTGAGGACATATATTAATCTAGGATTTAGCTCTGCTCAGTACCATGACATCTACTCCACCAAACCCAAAGAAACTAATAGATGTTTAAAATTTTACTCATTACACTCACGATCTTGACATGCCATTAGTGATTGTAATTTCAGATTTTGTTCTGAATCAAGTCATGTCAGAAGACAAGTGAGTGATCAGTGCTTCCTTGAAGCTGCTCCTAATTAGTCATTCAACAATGGCCCACCTCAGCATACTTCACTAACACTCCTCATTGATCGATCCTATCATTCTACCCCAGAGAAAGTAAAAGTTTCAATGATCACACATTATAATTTGTTTCTGTACAAGCCCATCGCAGATTACATATTATCTACCCTTTCTTCAGTCACGAGATATCAAGGAGTACAGCTTTCGAGGTTCAAGCTCTTTATCCCCAGTACAAGATACTCAATGAATCCAGGATTTCATAACCTTCTCTATGTTTCCTAGACCTTAACAGATAATTGAAAACTAAACTGAGAGGCTTCAGAATCAGAAATTTTTTACTTGGTCACAGGCATACAGACTTGTCTGGACTATTTCTTGATTCACCAGATATAAAATGAGCATGCAACAATAGAAGATAATGAAACAGTTCAACAAAAGAACAACAAACAAAACACAGCCAAATCAGCTGCTCACCCACTGGCCTAATCAGGCCAGGTGAGTTTCATAATACAGCAGTTTAAACTGGACATGATTACATTACTGATTGTGTTATCAAATTAGGTTACAGATCAAGCAATTAACCACTCAATTTCAACAATTTCCCTAAAGCAAATATCCACTACATGATTCAAAAACATTGAGGTGAGGTACAGATCAAATATTCACACACCACATAAGTATACATCTTCCTTTTTGAGTATACATCTTCCCTATTTACATGATTTGCAAAGCATATATGACATTCACCTGTATCAAAGAATATTTGCTGGTTTTGCCTGCGCCTCCACAGCATAAATGCACTGATTGCTAGTACTATTGATACAATCGAGCTGGCACCGATGCCAACAGCAATGGCCTCTGTCTTTGATCGCCCTTGCCCATTTTGTCCCTCTTCTTATACAAAAACATAATTATTTTATAAACAAGGCAATAGCTGCTCACTGAAACATAAATGATAAAATTTAACCATGCATACCATCTGCTGGAACAGATGATGGTGGTTCCCCTGGACAGTCATAAAGAGTTCCATAACCACAGAGGTATGGATTACCTATAACACTGCAAAAGTGTGTGAAGTCCTTAAATAAGCTTGTATAATACACTAAATTACAAACAAGTAAAAAATCAGCACATCGCTTACTTGAATGTTGTTGCAGGCAAGCGAGAAACTTGTCCACTTATGTTGTTGTATGATAAATCCCTGAAAGTGGATTTGAATCCACTATTCAGCTTTACAGGACACATTTATAAATTATCACTTCCATAATTAAACATGGGCATCAACCCTAAGGATTCCAAAAGATCCTTGCACAATGGGCAGAAATATCATGGATTTATCAGGGATGAACTTGAGAAGATTTTACCAAAAATACACAGATTCACAGTTACCAAACAAAACAAGGATGGACTCCTACGATGTTTGGATATTAATATATACCTTCTCTTCACCTTCTTTAATTTAAAGTTTGGTGAATCATGTAGTCAGCATAAAAATATCGGTATTTGATTATTGAATTATTTGATGTTAGTTGCTCAAAAAGCATTCCGATGAATCAGCTGAATAAGCAACAATGCAAACTCAGATGACCATAATATTACTAATCCCAGTGAAGTCATTACTTGCATCATCTCAGACTCTCTTAGCATGTTCACAAATTGAAGATTGAAAATTAAGGGCAGCAATCAACCTCAAAATAGATGAGGCAAACGGGCATAAATATGTCAATTGAATAGAAGCCATCAATAAAAAATTGAGCATAATTGCTTCTTGCTCCAATGCACACTACATACAATGGAAGTAAGAAGAAATCGCAAAATCTTCCTCAGTGCTGAAAACTATGATAGCACCTACCATTAATTCACACATCATAGTTTGTCACCCCCAACATTGATATACACTCCACAGTATGACAAGTCTAAAAATGCGACACACCAGCCTAAAATGCTTTATATATGTATGTATATGTATATACATATATATATATATATATATATATATATATATATATATATATATATATATATATATATATATATATATATATATATATATATATATATATATATACATACATACATATATACATATGTATGTATGTATGTATGTATGTATGTATGTATGTACGTACATACGTAATGTATGTAGGTATGTATGTATGTATGTATGTATGTATGTCTGTATGTGTGTGTGTATATATATATATATATATATATATATATATATATATATGAATGCAGGCAAACCCCAAATTCACCCTCAAATGAAAGTGCAACTATAAGCGCATGGTAGTCAACCACAAGACTATATAGCAAATCAGCTCCATTATGCACGGTATCGACTCAATACTATAGTGAGCATAGAACTCCAAATGATTACATGCTCACACACCCACCCCACAACACACCACGAGCATGAACTCACAAGAAGCTCTGCAAACTGAGTTTCTATCACTTCCAGAAGTGATGGGCAAACTCAGCCATAATGAAGCCTAGCACAAAATGCAAACAAAAGATAGGAAAAATTACAAAAAATGCATAGCTGATAGGGAAAAATTCATTGAAGTTGCAAACAAAAGATCTGATACTCACAGATAATCCAAGACGTGGATGTTTTGAAGCCATGCTGGAAAGGGTCCAGAGAAGCTATTGTTGTTAAGACGCCTTCAAACAGAGAACAACCTCATCAGGACATTTTATGGATGAGGAGGATCAAAATCTACAACTAATTGTATAAACTTACAAATAGGTCAGGCTCTTTAATTGACCTAAAGATTGCGGTAATGGTCCACTAATGTGGTTGTTGGAGAGGTCTAGACTAACAAGCTTAGAAAGCTTTCCGATCTCAAAAGGCAGTTGGCCAGAAATATTGTTATTTTCGAGCATCCTGTAAACCAGAAAACAATGACCTATAGTTTCCATGTGTACATTCAGATGCATAAACAATGAGTGATGAAGAAGCAAGAAAACTCACAATGACTGTAAATTTGTGAGATTTCCAATCTCCGGGGGTAGGGTCCCTGAGAGCCGCAAATTGGGCAGTCCTCTGCAGAAAAAAGCACCATGATAGTTAAGACTCATTACGTCAGCAGATTGATTTAATACTTCTTGATGACAGCTTACAAGTTTGTGACAAGTGACGTTTGAACAGAGCATGTTACATGGTACCAGCTGCAGGGATCCACAGAATTGGCATCCCAACTACCTAATGCATTTGTTGGATCGTCAAGGTGTTGTTTGATAACCATTAATGCTTGAACTGCATACAAAAGCGGGCGAGAGTCATCAAAAAAGGACCATGTCAAGATTTGAATACCTAGAAAGCGAGCCTAGGCAACAACGCACCACAAAAAGCAACTACCACAAAACCCATAGTTATACATCACGTTGAACCCACGGATCTGGTGGCTGTCACCCTCGAATTACCCATAATCATGGCTTCCCACCTATCATTCTATGTTGTTTTTGAACTCAGCTTTGAAATGTACTTCTTCCTTAGGGTCCAGCATCAACCTTCACATCCACATCTCGAAAGTAGACCTCAGATAGGGATACAAAGACTTCGACTAATTGTGATCCCGAGAGTATCTTGATTGCAAAGACAATAAAAAACCACGTCTCTTTCCTTGGCTCCAAAATCTACCAAGATAAGATATGGCCATGCTACGTAACTTCTCATCGCCAATATCTACTTCCGTCTAACGATTACAATAAAACAAGGTAGCCCACATCACACACCAAAACATGTGATACATTGTTTCGAATTCCATCCCACAAGCTCGAAAACCTAACGAAAATCAAACCTTTTTAGCAGACACCAACTTCGGATGAAGATTAATCCTCTTCAAATCGATAAAACCTCAACAAACGACTACAAACTTCCGGTAGCCTCACGCTACGCACAGAAGAGACAGCTGTTTACAACAGGTGCAATGAGTTTCCATGTGCTCGGCACATGAACTTGATGTGTACATGAAAAGATGGAAACTAAAGAGAATGTATGTTGCGGATCTATACGTGACATAAAGTGAGGAAACAGAAGATCCCGGTTAGGTATCCACCATGGAACTTCTTGGAGTGGGTTAGAATCGGCCATTTCGGGCCTAGGTGATAATGGTACTGTGTATCAAGCTAGATTAGCATCGAAGTAAGGCAGTAGCACGTGAGCTTGATGTACAGGAGAGGAACAGGTCAATGATGCTGTGGTCATTACCCGAATTTGACGAATGGCAGTAGGTAACAAGGGAAGAACTCCGCACATAAATAAATACACATGATCAGATCCTCATGCGCTCAGTAAAAGATAGCAAAAGGGACCACATGCATAAGAATGGGACCAGAACAGAACGTTCGTATGTAGTCGGCCATGGAAGCGCTTCAGCAGAACACAAGATATCACACAAAAAACATCAAAACTGTGGCAATGACAGATGGGCGCACCTTCAAAATTAACACCCTTAGATGTGAGTAGAGATACAGAAGGACAAGCCATGAATATGAAGATGAAAAGCAGTCCAAAGCAGAGCTCACAGTCGTGCATTCCTGCTTGTTGTGCTCCGTTGCTTTGCGACTACTGTTACCCTCGAGGAAATTTCCTTTGAATGTGTCAAACCTGATATTACAGACGAACAGTAGCAGCATAAGTTCGGCGCGTGACATGGGATGAAGGTATAACCCTTCGCAAACGGAGCAGGATCCTGCGCACTGTTCTGCTGCTCTCTATTCACGAACGAATCTATGCTGGATCCTCCTCGCGCTCAAACGACGAGAAGCTGAACACGCCACTATGGCATATCTTGCTTTCGCTTCCTGCGTACGGTCCCCACCAATACTCTCGTGCCAAAGAGGTTTCATTGTTTCTGAAAAAACAACTGTTGAAGCTGATCAGCGACGACTACATAGTGGAGGAAGTAACTCTTGCTACTCCATCTCATATGCCGTTATCCACTCTTTGAGCTAGCCTTACTGCATTTAGCTGACATTGATCAACTTCAACACTAAATGACTGCGGATGACGTAGCACGAGCATTCAGTTCGCACGCACTCTGACGCATTCTCATCGAGCAGTGCAATGTAGCGGGCTTAAACGTCCCCTCTCGGTACGCATGGGCTTCCACGAAAAGATGTGCAGCTTGTGCACAATCTCGCAACAGTTCCTCGAGGGGGAGTAGTTCAACAGACGGGAAATGCCACAGACGAGGTTGGGTAAGCACGGAGAGCTCTAACTTGTCGGTGAGTTGCAGCAGTTAAGGACAAGGGACATTGCGGCGATGGCGGACGACGAACAAAGCTATCAGGAGCGCACCATGTACCTGTGTGTGAGCGAGGGTGGAAGGGAATCTGCGAAGTTTGGCGCTTGCTTTGCGAAGGGAGAAGCAAGTAGGGGGGCCTACAGCCTGTTCTCTTCTGATGGCGGAGCCCAAAGGGTTTCTGAGGAGCTGTCGGAAAGAGAGGAGGGAGAGAGAAAAAGTGGGCAATGGTAGAGACGTCGAGAGCAGAGGAAGAGAGATGAAAGGGATGGAGTAGAGAGGAAAATGGAAAGGAACTGTAGAGAGAGAGTAAGGCAGCAAGGACGTCACCATCCGAGTGTGTGCATGCTGCGCTTGGTAGGAAGGGAAGAAAAATATGAATCGGGGCGAGGGAGGAGGAGGAGGAGGGAGGGTATCGATGGGTGTGGATGTTTTGTCTTTTCATAGGTTGGAGGCTTTTTCAAAATCCTCTTGATGCTCTCTTTGTGTGTGTGCCCCTTACATGTGTGCTTTGGTAAATTAGGTTCCATGTGTCTATCATGTCTCTCATAGAAAAGCTCTCTTGCACATAATATATGTAATTTATATGCTCTCTCTTTTGCACATACTCATCGATATAATGTATGTTATAGATAAGCTCTCTCTACACATACTCATGGTTATAGTATATGTTATAATAAGCTCATGGTTATAATGTATGTTATGATAAGCTCTCTCTTGCACACACACTCATGGTTAGCACATGTAATTTGTTATATAATAAGCTCTCTTTTGCACACACATTCATGATTAGCACATGTAATTTGTTATAGATAAGCTCTCTTCCACACATTCATGATTAGCACATGTAATTATCTCTCCTTATAAATATGTTTTAATGCAATTTTGTCATTTGATTAGAGACTCATGTGTCACACAAGAGCTCAAATGGGTTGAATAGTGTTTGGCTTTTTTTTTGTACAATTAATTAAGAGCCACACACTTGACCTTATAAGATAGAGGCATCCATCTTGAGGAACTTGTGGATATGTTCTCTTAGGATTTGAACTCGGAACTTCCTCTCACAAATTCAAAGCGTCGACCATTAAATTACGCAAGCTTGGACAACATTTGGCATTTTTTGAATAGGTTCCCCTCGGCAAGAAAATAAATGGAAGTAATTGATTTCACAAAAAGATAGGGCCTATTGTTGCTTTCTCACTCAAATGTAAGGTCGATGATATAGCAAAGGACATCTTGTTATGATGTACATGGTTTCAATGGGGCCTTTGCAAAGGTATAACTCCTTCCTCTTTCATCCGAGGAGAGATGATATCAGCCAAATTCAATTCAATTGTAGCTTTTGGATTATTGGAATAAAGGGGCAATAGAAGACAAGAGACTTTTTTTTGTTTGAGGAAAATATTGTGAGACAAAAAAAAATATAAGAATCATAAAGGTTCAAAGTTTAAGTCTTACTATTTGCTTGACATGAACTCTTGATGGGATGATAAAGGGATCTCCTTTATGTGTGTATCTATGAGTCTATGCTTACAAAATCTATGGAGATACTAGGTAGTAAGATCCAATTCTCTAAAAAAAAAAGGAAGATGAAGATGTCAAGAAAAAAAGATGAAGATCCAACTCTCTAAAAAAAGGGGAAGATGAAGATGTCAAGAAGGTGTCCTTAAGTGGTAACACACAAGAAAAGTAGAGACTGTTTTTTTTTTACACTGCTTTAAATTAAAAAGTTTTTTAAAGAAGAGATTTTAAAAAAAAAGACTAAAAAGCTTTTTTGATCTCTTTATCAGAGATCATTTGATTTTGAGCTTTTTAAGGAGAAATGTGGTTTTTTTCAATCTTAGAAGAAAGATCGAGAGTGTAATTTTTATTTTGATCTTTTACATTGTTTTACATTAAAACTTAAAAAGTACATGAAAGTAAAGGAGAGAGACAAAAGGCTAATTACCCTTTTCATCCTCTTGGTGAGTGATCCATTTGATTTAATTGGGTTGATTTTTTACTTTTGGAATGTGATGTGATAAAATCCTTTGGAAAATCTATAAGAAAAGTTGCAAATCTTGATTTCGTGAGTGATTAAATCAATATAATGTAGATTAAAAGTAATTAAATAAATATTTTAAGTGGATGTGTTTTTTTTATTTTTTGATACTCTAAATTAATGGAAAGTACAATGTTTGAATTTCACACAAGCAAGGGTTTAATGTCTAGCACCTACTAGGAATGAATAGAACTTGAAAGCCCGTTAAAGGCAAGAATAGGGTAGGTTGTGGCTAGACAAGGAGATTGGTTTGAATCGAAGTTGACCCTATCATAATGAGCATGGCCTTTGCCACTGCTGATATAATTCAACTACAATGCTCAAAGGCCAACAATTCCTTTGAGGGGACTGGTTTTGACATCTCATCAGAACAAGTTTTGAAACCCATGCCCTCCACCCAAGTGGATGTGATTAAGAACTCATGAAATTGTGCCATGATGAGGAGGTCATGGACTTAATTTCCATAATAAGGATGTCCAATATGCAAATTGTGCATTGTTGATCCATTTTTATCATCTAAGCTTGGCCTTCTCTCCTTAAATTTAACATCCATACCCTCTAACATGTAGATTATCCAACCCTGCTTTATGGAATGCATGAAGGTCTTCATCTTATGTCCATCCACTCTATATAATCTCATAATTTCAATTTGGCCAATAGAGTGTGTGGGGAGGTTACAATGTTTTGCTAGTAAGGGGGTCTCCCAAAAAAAAAAAAAAAAAAAAAAAAAAGATTATCCAACTGCATATGACATGTGTCTTTGATTTGTCCAAATGTAGTGTACTTTGCGCACAAGGCTTTGAGTCACCTATATTTTCTAATAGCAATCACTCTATTGCCAATATTGGCAGAGAAAGTTGTTATTTTTGGAGATAATAGCTGTCTTTGATTTATCCAAATAGAATGTAGTTTTTGCACAAGCCACTCTATTGCCAATGTTGGAAAAGTCACTACAAAGTAGCTATCTCCAATGTTGCAAATAATATTACAATATCTCAATACTATGCTTAACTCCTAGAAGCTTTATGCCTTTTGTGCAAGTATTGTCAAGATCCATGAATGTGTTGTGATCCAACTCAATCATAAGACAGGCTTGTGGTTGTAGGTGATCTCCATGTGATTGAGATCTCCAATCATGCATGGAAGGTTCTTGGTCAAGTTGCTTTAGGACATGACAAGGATGTTTAGAATCTACATTGGGACTTCATTGACTTCATCCACATCCTTCAGCGGTAGAGTAGTGAGGTGCAATGGACAACCTGATTCTATGTTGTTAGAATTGTGATGGTCCCTCCTTCTTCTAAAGTCTTATGTTTTGATATCAATATCATGTCAATTTCACTTGATCTGATATGTCTTTTACTTTTCCTTTTCATTTCTATTTGCATAGTTAACCATACATCTATGAGATGATTCCGTTTTGACTCCTCTTTACACATATAACATCTTATCCATTGGGCCACCAAATGTGTCTTTCAAACTTTTCATAGGAAAAAACATAATCTTCTCATGCGTTAAGGTTGCGAGTACTATTTACACTCGGAAAAAAAATATGAATTATTGTAGAAAAGCATTGGAAATGCATAGAGGTACACCGAAATATGATGAATACATGTGTAGTCTTTGAGTTGAATATACTTTTCCTTCTTCACATATGCTTAATTTCATATGTCACGCTTACAGAGAACTCATATTCTTCATCATTTATCATGCTAAAAATAGTTCATATTGTTCATCCTTTATAAGGCTAGAAATAGTTGATATTCTTCATCATTTATCATGCTCGAAATAGTTGCTTTGTCATGCATCATGATAAAAATAGTTCAAACTCTTCATCAGTTTTTTTTTTTTTTAATGGAGGTTTGGCAACCACCTACTCTTCCGAGCTTTAACTTTAAAAGAGCAATTATACAAGTAAATGGGAATAGTACTCACGTGACCCTCCGTATCTCATAAAGTAGGGGTTAGACAAAGGTATAATTGGTTTAGACCGACCAAATCCATTACATGTCTAGCCTGAGAGCTGAACACAAGACCTCCGTCTCAAGAAGCTAGTGTCAAACCAACCCACCTATGGAACGTGGACTACTCTCTATCATGTTACAAGAATGATGGGTCAAGAAATTGACTGCCATAGTTTCAAAGTTAAGGATTATATTGAGTTGCACTAAATAAGATAGTAAAAAAATAATATTTTTGTATGAACTTTCAAAGATGAATTTAAGACATAAATTCTACATTAATGTTCTTCAATGCCTCTCAAAAAGCTTATCACATGAATTTATTAGTATATTATGGGCATTTACATATGGTTGATCATCTTAAAGATAATCCAACTGCATATGAGTCAATACATAATCATCTAATAACATGTGAATTGATGGACAAGCTAACTATGGCATCTAAGAGTCAATTGAGTCATGTTACTTGATGAGTGATGAATGAGCACAAGTTCTGATAAAGCAAGCTCCTCAAATTCTATGGATAATTCCCAATCACTTTAGTCACTTATCAAGATCTTTTCCTACTTCAACATATACATAAGACTTATGATATCTCAAAATTATTGTTTAGGGAAAATGGTTAAATGTGTTTTTCTTGAGTACACACATTCATTTTTATCTCTTTTTTTTGAAGCTCTTACATCCTTAAAGTTGATAATCTTTTTTTTTTCACACAAAAGTTGGAAGTGTATCAATGGAGAATTTGTAGAAGGATTACAAAGAGGAGAACGTGTCAAGGGGTGTGGTGTAGTGGTAATGCACTTGCACTCACTCTTATATGAAGGTATATAGTTCAAGTCTCACATGTAAATCAAGATGAAGCCATGTACGTGTGGTGTAAAGGGGGGGGTATATTTGTATGTGTATGTGTGTGTTTCTCATGAATCAAGTTAAAATAAGGAGGGGGACACACAATTTCTAGGTCAATTACTCTATAGCCCATACTAAGATTCGATTTTATTGTATACTCATTTATTTTTATTATAAAAAAAATCAAATAATGAGTAAACAAATGCTACTCTTACAATTTTAAATTATTATATATGTGGAAGACAATGACCTCCATAGGGAAAATGCTTGATCACTTTCCACATAGCTTGTCATGTCCTTATAGATGTATGATTTCCAAAGGGCTTCTCTTGTAACTCTCCTCCAACTAAGATGTATTTTTGGAAGGTTGAACTTCTTCTTGAGGTTTTAGCACATGTTAGCGTTATACTTATGTGCTTCTCAACCATCTTTTCTTTAATGGGTGCCCAAAAGCCAACTTGTTTTATCTTACATTACTAAGAGTCATTTCTTTAGTGTGTGGCATGTGTGTGTAAAGATACACCTATGGAGTATCTAAGGTCATACTTCGTGAGGGTATATAATATTTGGAACCCATGGAATTTCGTACCTAGATGTGCAATATAGTAATAAAATTCTAACATTCAATGCACATGCATATCAAACTGTCTTGAAGCTCAATTTTGTTGGATCTTTATGTCTTTCATCTTCTTCTTCGATGATCTTCTTTCTTAAATGCCCTTCCAATTAAAGTTAGCTCTTGAATCCTTTACATGGGTCCTTTGGACTGTTATCCTTTAAACATACATTTATATTCAAGTTATTGTAATTTTTATTACATTGAATGGATATCTTATATGGATCCACCTGAGAACCTTGATGTGGGACTTGGTCTGTGCAAAGTGGCAGTCCATGATTCAAGGCCACATTTAGCTATGACAAGGGCCCTCGAAGGTTGTGTGGGTGTGTCATCAAATATAATCCATCTTTTGGCACTCTATGATTCAATTCCATATTTAGATATGAGAAGGTCCTCAAAGGGTGTGTGGGTGTGTCATCAATATAATCCGTCTCTGCATGTGCAAGAAAACTCCAATCATTTCCTCATGAACACAAGTCCTCACTTCAAGTAGTCTTTATGACTTGGTTTGATGATGTCAATAAAACATGTTTACTAGAGGTTTCGTTAAATATCAAGATAATCCATCTCTGTATGTGTAAGAAAACTCTAGTCATTTCTTCATGAAAAAAAACATATAAGTTCGAGTACTCTTTGTGAGGTGCTTTGATGATGTATTATTTTATCTCATTGTGATGTTTTGCCTCATTGTATGTTATTTTTGTGGCATTTTATCTCATTCTATGTTATTTTTGTGGTATTTTCATGGTTGTGTAAAACTTATTCGTGCAAAAGATCCATTTTCATACAAAAGAAAAAACCAAGTCTAGTAAAAGTAGTTGAATATGTCTACATCTTAGTATACACATTCCTTCTACATTTTACTTAGACTAATACGCTACTTTTACTCCTATGAACTTGATTAAAGACGATTCTTTGCTTGTAACTCTTTTGATCCATTGAATCCTTTCTTATAAGGTAGTACTATGAGTGGAGGTATGATCTTTGTCTAGGTCTTTCAATAAAAGGTATTTGTTTCATGGTGTAACATGTATAGTAACTAACCACAAAAAGAGTACCTCATGAGCGTTTTTCATTTCTTTTGCGTGTTTTTGAGTGTGTATATGTTTGTCTCTATGTATGTACTATTTTGGCACCATACACACATATGTCAATGCATTTATGCATACATGAATATGTACATACATACATACCTACATGTATGCATCTATATATTGTTAACCTAGTGATGTCTTCTGATTTTAATGCATTTATGGTTGAGTGTTGGATAAAACATCAGTGTACAATGTCGTATACACCTGAACAAAATGGAGTTGTTGAGAGAAAGAATAGTTCTCTCATGGAGATGGTGAGGTGTATGGTCAAAAGTACCACAAAGCTTATGGCTTGAGGTTGTTATGTGTGCAACATATGTACTCGACATGTGTCCCACAAGCATTCCAACCTATCACTCCATATGAGGCTTGGCATGGTTGCAAGCCATTTGTTGCTCATCTGTATATCTTTGGTTGTATGGCATATGCATATGTACCAAAGAGACTTCAATTAGTTCTAAAGATGTGTATGACACTTTGCTACCTCTTTTCACAGGTGGACATTCAAGTGTTGGTCCAAATGAGGCAATTTCTCTTCCTTTACTGGGTTCCACATGATGATGCAAATGATTCCATTTCTAATGCAAATTTACATGGTGCACTTGTTGATGAGAGGGCTAATATAAAGGAGGAAAAGAGTATGCCTGAATGGTTGGTGCAAACTTTGAGAGATAGCAAATTAGATGCACCTCTATCATATCATACTCATTCAGGCTCTCATAGTGCTTCTTTCACATCAGATTGCCATGCAATGGTTGGATCTAGTCTTTGTGATGTGCAATGGTTGGATCTAGTCTTTGTGATGAGAATAAACCTGTTTCTTTTGATGAAGCACAAAATTCAAAAATTTGGATGGTTGTTATGCAATTACAATATGATGCTATTATGAAGAATGGTACTTGGTCTTTATGTGATTTGCCTCCACGTAAAAAGGCCATTGACACTAAATGGGTATACAAACTAAAACATAAGCCTAATGGAACAATTGGCAGGTATAAGGCTAGGCTTGTTGCAAAAGGTTATGCTCAATAAAGAGGAATTGATTTTGATAAGACCTTTGCTCCCACATGCCAAATGGCCACCATTTGTAGCATTTGTGCACTTGCACTCATTATGGTTGGAATGTACATCAGTTGGACATTGTTAATGCATTTTTGAATGGCGACTTACATGAGAGGTCTACATATTTCAACCCCGTGGTTTTGTGCAAAAAGGGCATGAAAACAAAGTGTGCAAGCTGAAAAAGCCATTAGATGGTTTGGCGCAAGCACCAAGTGCTTGGTATGAAAATATACATGCCTACTTTAATGCACTTGGTTTTGAGACACACTCCAAGTGAGAGCACCTTGTATGTTAAGCGTGTGGATGATGTACTTCTGATCCTAGTATATGTTAATGACGTGCTGCTCATTGGTCCTAATGAGAAGCATATTGTTGAATTTAAGGATGATTTGCATGCCTTCTTTGGATGTCATATTTGGATCATTGAACCATTATTTGGACATTCAATTTATGCAAGTTGATGGGGGAATAACTTTGTTTCAAATAGAATATATTAGCACATTATTGTAGTGTTTTGTTCTTGAAGATCGCAAACCTATTGCCACTCCTATGGAAACAAGTTCACGGTTGAGTCTTCATGATGCTAGAGATGCATTTGATGTTATTCTCTATCAGCAAGCTAATGGATGTCTGATTTACTTATGCATAACTTGGCTTGATATTCAATTTGCTATCCCTCAGATGAGTAGGTTCATGCATTGCCCAAGTGTCAAGCATTGGTAGGCAGTTAAGCATGTTGGAAATTTAGTAGGCCCATAACTAATATGACAGGTCCAAGTTCCATAGGTCCAAGATCTACAACATAAATTTCAGCAATCTTCCAATATTGACAAAACATGAACATACCACACTTTAATCATAAAATGATGAGAAAAAGACAGAGAAAGATTAGAAAACATGTGTAAAGTGTTACGTAAGTCACTACTTACTCACACTATCATATATACAAATGTAACAAACAATGTGGGAGCAAAACTCTCAACCACTCTATGTGAACAGAAATAGATGGATGAGTGAATATACAAATGTAATGAACATATTCAGATGTATGGACAAAAATCTGAATTTATATGAGATGTGTAACCTAATAAGTTGTAGAAGAGTGAATATGAGTGACAAAAAGAGGAAGGATCTGTTGGAGTTAGACGTCTGCGGAAGCACGCGAACAACACAAGGAAGAAGAAGAAGCTTGGAGCACAACACACAATACTGAATGTATTACTAGAGAATGTACAAAGATAAGTAGCCCATTAGGGCAATAGGTGTATATACAAGCCGAGGGAAAAAACCTCCTAAAGAGGGAAAAAAGTGCCCCGACGGTCCTAGAGTGTTCACACACATCACTACCTAAATATATCAACAAATCCCCCCTGGGAGTGATGCGGTGAACAAGTAGCTGGCACTCATGTATAAGGAAGTGCCAAGCTATGTGGAAGTCACTCCACAAAAGGAAGTAAGCCCAAAGCTTTGCAGAAAGCTTCAAACTTCTCCCTAGGCAGAGCCTTCGTGAAAAGGTCTGCAATGTTCTCCTGCGTGGGCACATATGCCAAGCTGATCTCCCCAATAGAGAACCTCTCCCTGACATAGTGATAATGCACCTCAATGTGCTTAGTGCGAGCATGGAACATAGGGTTCCTCGCAACTGCCAATGCGCTCTGACTGTCAGTGAAGATGGTGGTGGCAGAAGACTGGCCAACACCCAAATCAGCCATAAGGCGTCTGAGCCACACACACTCAACAGTCGCTATGAAAGCTGCCCTATACTCAGCGTCACAGCTGGAAGTGGCCACAGTAGGCTGCTTCTTGCTCAACCAAGATATACATGAGCTACCAAGCATGAAGCAAAAACCACTGGTGGACACACGAGTGTCATAGCAACCAGCCCAATCAGAGTCAGAAAAAGCATGCAAATCTGGCGGTAGTGATCCCCCCTTGGGATAAAACAACCCAAGTAGCCGAGTACCAGTCAAGTAGCGAAAGATGCGCTTAACCGCCTTCCAATGCGTGACTCCTGGGCAATGCATAAACCTGCTCATCTACGAGACATCAAACTGAATATCTAGCCGAGTAATGCATAAGTAAATCAAGCATCCAACAGCCTGTTGATAGAGAACAACATCAAATGCATCTCCAGCATCATGAAGACTCAATCGTAAACCTGTCTCCATAGGAGTGGCAAAAGGCTTACAGTCTTCAAGGCCAAAACGCTGCAATAATGTGTCAATATATTTCGTTTGACACAAGGCCATTCCACCATCAACTTGCATAAACTGAATGCCCAAATAGTGATGCAAATGCCCCAAATCAGACATCTCAAATGAGGCATGCAAATCAGCCTTGAAATCAGCAATATGCTTCTCAATAGGACCAGTGAGCAGCATGTCGTCAACGTAGACAACAATGATCAGAAGCACATCATTAGCACGCTTAACATATAAGGTGCTTTCAGTTGGACTGTTCTCAAAACCATGTGCAACCAGATAAGCATGTATCTTCTCATAGCAAGCACGTGGTGCTTGCTTTAAACCATATAATGCTTTCTTTAACCTGCACACCTGGTTTTCATGCCCTTTCTGCACAAAGCCACAGGGCTGAAAAACATACACTTCTTCATGCAAGTCACCATTCAGAAATGTTGTTTTAATGTCCAACTGATGTACATTCCAACCATGATGGGCTGCAAGTGCACAAATGCTCCAAACAGTAGTCATACGGCATGTAGGTGCAAAGGTCTCATCAAAATCAATGCCTCTTTCCTACGCATAACCCTTTGCAACAAGCCTAGCCTTATACTTTGTACCATCAGGTTTACGCTTCAGCTTGTATACCCACTTAGTGCCAATGGCCTTCTTGCCATGAGGCAAGTCACATAAAGACCATGTACCATTCTTCATTATAGCATCATATTCAGATTGCATAGCAGCCATCCTATTTTCTGAATTTTGTGCTTCATCAAAAGAAACAGGCTCATTCTCATCACAGAGACTAGACACAACCATAGCATAGCAATCTGATGCAAAGGAGGCACTATGAGAGCCCGAACGAGTACGATATGACAAAGGTGCATCTAATTTGCTATCACGCAAAGTCTGCACCAGCCATTTTGGCATAGTTTTTGCCTGCTCAATATCAGCTCTCTCATCAACAAGTGCATCATGTAAATCTGCATCAGAAATGGAATGATCCACATCATCATATGAAACCTGCAAAGGTTGAGAAGTTGCCTCATTAGGACCAGCACTAGACTGTCCACCTGTAAAAAGAGGCATCAAAGTATCATACATGTCTTTGGAGCTAACAGATGTCTCCTTGGTACATGAAAGCAATGGCTGAATAGTATCTTCCATAAAAACAACATCACGGCTAACCAGAATGCGTTTAGTCTGTGGATGATACAGCTGATAGCCTTTACTTTCAGAACTGTACCCAAGAAAAATACATTTTACTGCCTTATCATCCAATTTTCTGCTATGTTGTTCAGGCACTAATGCATATGCCAAACAACCAAAAACACGCAGATGAGCAAGAGATGGCTTACGATCATGCCAAGCCTCATATGGAGTGATAGACTGCAGCGCTTTAGTGGGACACCTGTTAAGTACATATGCTGCACACATGACAGCCTAAAGCCAGAAACTATGTGGTAAAGCCTGACTCTTGACCATACACCTCGCCATCTCCATGAGTGACCTATTCTTCCGTTCAGCAACTCCATTTTGTTGGGGTGTATACGGCACTCTACACTGGTGTTTTATCCCACGTTCAGCCAGAAATGCATTAAAATCAGAAGACATATATTCCCCCCCTCGATCAGAATGGAGGGTGCCCATTTTACATGCTGAGAGATTTTCAGCCAAAATAAAAAACTGTTTGAAGCACATGAACACTTCGGACTTTTCTTTGAGTGGATATACCCATGCATGCCTGGAAAAATCATCAATGAAAGTCACAAAGTAAAGGTAATTTCCAAACGAGGGTGTCTGCATAGGACCACAGACATCACTATGTACTAGCTTCAATTTTTGCGTAGCCCGAACTGAACCATCTTTTGGAAAGGAGGAACGCTGCATTTTGCCCAAAATATAGTCTTCACATACATGTTTTCTAGGTGCCTCAAGCTTGGGCAAAGAAGACACCATATCAGATTTCTGCAGGCGTAGCAAACTAGCAAAATTAAGATGACCAAAGCGTGCATGCCAAAGCTTTGCATCTGACATAGCCTGAGAATCATGAACTACACATTCTATGAGCTCATACAGCCCACGACATAAAATGCCAGAAGCAATAATAACATCGCCATTTGACAGATCATGAACTGTACATCTGTCATCAACAAATTTCACAACCAAACCAATCTTGGCTAATGTAGAAACTGATAACAGATTCTTCTTGATCCCTGGCACAAAAAAAAGCATCTGACAAGGTGAAAGAACTACCATCAGCAGTAGTCAGAATGATCTTACCAACTCCCATAACAGGATAAGAGGAGTCGTTGGTGCATGTGACAGTATTCCCTGTAGGGGCAGGCTCGAGTGAAGAGAAGAAACTGCGCTGCGAGGTAATATGTTTGGTCGCTCCACTGTCAAAGTACCAAACATTTGAGTCCACTACAGACATGCACTGCTCATGAGAAGATGGGTCAAAACTGCAAACAGTAGTAAACGCCCATTCTTCTTCCTGCACAAGATTAGCAGACTCTATTTTTGGTGTAGAGGCTTCTGCAACAACCATTCCAGCCTCCTTTTTCTTTGCCTCTTTTGCAGCCAGTTTTGGACAATTCTTTATGATATGATCATTCCCTTTACAGTACTTGCAAAACAATTTCTGCTTTTCTGATTTCTTCTCATCTTTATCCTGGTTCTTCGAATGTGCAGCATTTGCAGATTCTGCTTATTAGTAGAAGAGCTCCATTTTCCTTTGCCCTTCTGACTAGCCAGGAAAGCTTGATCTGCAACACGCATAATGGACCTGTTCTACCTAAACTGATCTTCCTACAACAGAACAGAAGCAACACGAGCCTCATTCCTAGCTTGGTACAATGTCGTAAGTGTATCCCAAGCATCCCTAGCTATTCTACAAGAGCAAATATGAGGAATAATGGCACATTTGACAGACAAAGCTATCAATGTATGTGCCTGCCTGGGTATCTCTGCCATCCCAACGAATCTGCTCTACAGTAGGTGCAGCAGAAACAGCGGCACGAACAAGAATCTACACAATATCATCTTCAACACCATCTTCATCAGCTCCAACACCTGTATTCGTAGTACCTGTTGTTACACGTGTAACAGGACGTCTTTCAACACCCTGCACAATGTTCCACAATCCTTTTGCAACCAATACATGTCGCATCATATAAGCCCATAATGGGTAGTTGGTACCATCCAACTTATCCTCAACAGCCAACATACGGAATACATCACTGCTTTCAGCCATGGCCGGTGACTAAAATACCTTGATGCAGAAAATTGACTGTATCTCAAAAAGTTGAACGGAACTGCCCATACGAGTTTTGCTAAACCTGTAGTAGACTTCGAGACGCTTATATTGGCGAAGAGAAACAGGTATATACCTTCGGCACAAAAAGACGAAATAGCCTGCACAAGCGCTGCGATAGTGTGTTCGGAGGCCGAAACGAGCTCAGATCGCAATTTCGGAACCACATAGCGAAGCTGTTTTGATCTCGGAAACACCGTGAGTATGCTCACTTACGATTTTGAGACTGCAAACGGAGGAGTGTCGATGGCGCCCTAGATGAAGCGACGACCTGCTCTGATACCAATTGTTGGAGTTAGACGTCTACGGAAGCACGCGAACAACACAAGGAGGAAGAAGAAGCTTGGAGCACAACACACAATACTGAATGTATTACTAGAGAATGTACAAAGATAAGTAGCCCATTAGGGCAATAGGCGTATATACAAGCCGAGGGAAAAACCCTCCTAAAGAGGGAAAAAAGTGGCCCGACGGTCCTAGAGTGTTCACACACATCACTACCTAAATATATCAATAGGATCAGTGTGAAACTGATAATCAGCAAACCCTCATCTAACTTTAGGCTATGGAAGACCCTAAGTCAGATACATGTGTGAAAAGATCACATACTTACAAAAGTAGCAAAGAATGCTAACAAGTTTTTTTTTCCTATCAGAAATCCTCAAACTCATATGAACATACCTTCTCTAATACCTCATCCAAATATGCATGAAGCATACATGTACTGATTCTCCTTTAGATATGCTGAATAGGACTCCTCCTTTTATGGATGCCACTGCCTCCATAAACTCCAAGTAGTACCTGTGTGCATAAAGAGAATATGTACCTGAATTCTTAACATAAGATGCAAATCTTATGTTAACCACCATCCAATGTCTTTGAAGTAAACTGAAATCTTCATGTAGAAGACAATCTTCAAATACATCATGTGAATGGCTGATCCACACCATCAAGCTGTTGTGGGGTAAATCCTCTCCATAAGCAAGAGTGTGAGCACACTCTTATAAACATATATGTGTGCACTTCTAAAAACATACCTCTCTGAAATATCAAATTTCTCTTCAATAGAACTCTGGAACCTTCTCCTGATCAGGAACACCTAACAAGAACTTTCTCCAGACATTCTCCTTCTTCCTTCTTCTTTCAAAGTTGGAACATAAAGAGAAACTGACAAAGGAAATATAGGAATACCTGGAATTCTTATAGGTATGACTCTGCATTCTTTCATATATGGCTAAAAAATAAGTCTTCATGTCTCATCACCCCCTGTATGATTTAACACTAGTATCTAGAATTCTTCAAATATATCAGACTTTATGAAATCTGGAACGTCTTCCTTCATAAATATGATTTTTCATAACATTAATACCCGTGTCTGAAACAAAACTTCTGAACCCTTTCTATTAGCATTGTGCACATGTCAATAGCTTTCCCTGTCATTCCTCAGCTTCCCAAAAATCTAGAATAAGGTTAGCTGATCTATCATAAAAACCTTGCTGAAAGCATTTTAGGATTCATAACCATCTGCAACATAACAAGTATCTTCTTCTATTCCTCTACAACACAAATCTGATAGAATCTAAACCTTCGACTTACTTCCTCCAATGTTAAAGAACTTTCACAAACAAAGGATAGATATCTGACTCATAAATACTCAAGTTCTTCATGATCATCCAACATCATACAAGATCTATCAAGATCTTACAAGATCATACGAGATCATCCAAGATCAATGATCTCTCCAACAAAATACATGTCTCTCATCAAACCTTCATGACTGAATGTTTGATTTGCTACCTGAATGTCTCCAAGTGTCCATGCTTCTCACATAAAGTTGTAAAACTTTTCTTTAACCAAATCTTTTCCAAGAATCTGTAACTCCTATTTGAAACATAAGTGGACAAACTCTGACCTTGAGAACTCCAAAAAACTGCAAGTTAATACTTCATATCTTCATATTCTACCTGGGTGAAATGTGAAAGTACCTTCTTTACTTTCTTTTGGCTAACTTCACTTCTCAATCAAGTGAAAGGATGTGATGTAACACCTTTTTTGAATACAAGCATGTATACAAAAGTCAAGACAAACATATAAAGTAGATTCTTTAACTGACTGGTACATCAAAAATCTGAATTTTTCTTCAAAATATTGAATATACAGAATATGAGGTACCTTTTCCAAACACAAAACCTCATCCCAAGTCTCCAACATCTGCCACAAAAAACTCTTTTACCTCAAGAGTTAGGTGAAGAAGAATCTCTACAACTTGTCATATACCAAATAGTTCTGAATTGACACTCCAAGAATTCTTTGAGGGAACACATAGCTGCCTGCTCAAGATCTTCAACATAACTCATACACATATGAGTCAAAACATATAAGCTATTTTTCTTTCTCTCAATGCAATTCTTTGTCAAAACCTACTAAAACATGACCAAGTATAGTGCAAAACAAGAAACTGCTTCTTCTTTAAACTATCTTCACACAAGATGTTCCCATCGACTTGTGTGTGGATGTAAAGGATAAAATAGGAAAAATATATGGAAAATATAAGAGAAAAGGAAGTCTTACTTTCCCTTTGGAATTGTTGGACCTTCTTTTTCTGCATCTTTCTTCCACCTGATGATGTCAACATCTTCAAACTTCTCTTCCATACCTTTTGTTCTCTTCATCTTGAAGTAGCAAGCACTCTTGACTTCTTCAAATGAACTTTTCTCTTCCTCTAGTGCTAAGAGTAAGAGATAAAACAAACATGGTATACAAATGGAAGTGAACATAGAATCATGTTTCATCATCTCCTCATATCCTTGAATCAAAATTCTGCTTCAAATGACTGATATGAATAAATTCACCAACCTTTTCTTTGAGTTGGCTGAATGTTGAATTACCTCTCTAGTGTACCTAGATCAAATTTTGTACCTCAATATCTAACCAACTTACCACACAAGATTGGCTGAAAACAAAACTGATGCTCTCCACATTTGTCTTCTTAGATGAGCTTTCTGATTTATCAAAACTGTCCAGAAAAACCTCTAGATACCTGTTTTGATGTAGCTAATGCTTTTAACTTTCAAAAAATGAAAGTGTATAAAAAAATGAAAGTGTATAAAAGCACTCCTTGAATCCTTCAAATCTCTTTATAACTGCTCGTCTAAGATATGACCTGCAAATGATAATCTGATAGTAGAAACTGATATCTGTGATTTGATGTTGATTTGGTTCCTTCATCTTCTCCAAACCATTGTTTTTCCTTGAATTTGAAGTAGCCTTCTCTTCATCAAGTCTTGGTCTTCAAACAATACTTCTGTTTTGACTCCTCTTTACAGATATAACATCTTATCCATTGGGCCACCAAATGTGTCTTTCAAAATCTTGAAAGAAAAAAACATAATCCTATCAAGCTTTAACACTGGGAATACTATTTACACTCGAAAAAAATATGAATTATCGTAGAAAATCATTGGAAATGCATAGAGGTATACACCGAAATACGATGAATACTAGTGTAGTCTTTGAGTTGATTAATAGACTTTTCCTTTTTCACGTATGCTTAATTTCATGTGTCATGCTAGGAATAGTCAATATTCTTCATCATTCATCATGCTAAAAATAGTTGATATTGTTCATCATTTATCAGGCTATAAATAGTTTTCTTTTAAATGGAGGTTCGATCGAAGCCTACTTCCTCGAGCTTTAAATTTGAAAGAACAATTGTACAAGGTGAACGGGCATAGTGCCCACAGGACCCCATTGTCCCATAGAGCAGGGGTTAGATAGAGATTACAACAACCTGAAGGCTTCCCAACTAGTTTAATTGCCCAAAAGCTATAGCTAGGTTAATTGCCCAAAGGCATTTACATGTCCTACCAGTGGGGAGGATTTGAGCCCTCATCTCCGCCTCAAGAGGTGAGTGACTCAGCCAATCGACCCAATGCACAAAAACTGTGCTCAAACTCACTAGAAATAATTGATATTCTTCATCATTTATCATGTTGGAAATAGTTACTTTTTCATGTATCATGATAGAAATAGTTCAAACTCTTCGTCATGTTACAAGAATGATGGTAGGATGTTGATTGTCATAGTTAAAAAAATTAAGGATTATATTGAGTTGCACTGACTAAGACACTAAAAAAAATACTATTCTTGTATGAACTTTCAAAGATGAAGCTAAGATATAAATTCTACATTTATGTTCTTCTAGATCTCTCAAAAAGCTTTTCACATGAATTTCTTAGTATATTATGAGTATTTTCATATGGTTCATCATCTTAAAGATAATCCAAATGCACATGAATCAATACATAATCATCTAATAACATGTGAATTGATGGATAGTCTAATTATGGCATCTAAGGAGTCAATTGAATCATATTGCTTGATGAGTGATGACTGAGCACAAGTTATGATAAAGCAAGCTCCTCAAATTCTATGGATAATTCCCAATCACTTTAGTCACTTATCAATATCTTTTCCTACTTGAACATATACATAAGACTTATGATAGCTCAAAATTATTGTTTAGGGAAAATGGTTAAATGTGTTTTTCTTGAGTACACACATTCATTTTTATCTCTTTTTTTTTGAAGCTCTTACATCAATTAAAGTTGATAATCTTTTTTTTTCACACAAAAGTTGAGAGTGTATCAATGGAGAATTCGTAGAAGGATTACAAAGAGGAGGACGTGTCAAGGGGGTGTGGTGTAGTGGTAATGCACTTGCACTCACTCTTATATGAAGGTATATAGTTCAAGTCTCACATGTAAATCAAGATGAAGCCATGTACAGGGACACTGTTGGAGTTAGAGGTCTGCGGAAGCACGCGAACAACACAAGGAAGAAGAAGAAGCTTGGAGCACAACACACAATACTGAATGTATTACTAGAGAATGTACAAAGATAAGTAGCCCATTAGGGCAAAATGCATATATACAAGCGGGGGGGAAAAAACCTCCTAAAGAGGGAAAAAAGTGCCCCGGTGGTCTTAGTGTGTTCACACACATCACTACCTAAATATATCAACAAATCCCCCCTGGGAGTGATGCGGTGAACAAGGAGCTGGCGCTACCAAGCTATGTGGAAATCACTCCACAAAAGGAAGTAAGCCCAAAGCTTTGCGGAAAGCTTCAAACTTCTCCCTAGGTAGAGCCTTCGTGAAAAGGTCTGCAATTTTCTCCTGCGTGGGCACATATGCCAAGCTGATCTCCCGAGCAGAGAACCTCTCCCTGACATAGTGATAATGCACCTCAATGTGCTTAGTGCGAGCATGGAACACAGGGTTCCTCGCAACTGCCAATGCGCTCTGACTGTCAGTGAAGATGGTGGTGGCAGAAGTCTGACCAACACCCAAATCAGCCATAAGGCGTCTGAGCCACACACACTCAACAGTAGTTGTGAAAGCTGCCCTATACTCAACCTCACAACTGGAAGTGGCCACAGTAGGCTGCTTCTTGCTCAACCAAGATATACATGAGCTACCAAGCATGAAGCAAAAGCCACTAGTGGACACATGAGTGTCATAGCAACCAGCCCAATCTGAGTCAGAAAAAGCATGCAAATCTGGCGGTAGTGATCCCCCTATGGGATAAAACAACCCAAGTAACCGAGTACCACTCAAGTAGCGAAAGATGCGCTTAACCGTCTTCCAATGCATGACTCCTGGGCAATGCATAAACCTGCTCACATGTGAGACAGCAAACTGAATATCTGGTCGAGTAATGCATAAGTAAATCAAGCATCCAACAACCTACTGATAGAGAACAGCATCAAATGCATCTCTAGCATCATGAAGACTCAATCGTAAACCTGTCTCCATAGGAGTGGCAATAGGCTTACAGTCTTCAAGGCCAAAATGCTACAATAATGTGTCAATATATTTTGTTTAAAACAAAGCCATTCCACCATCAACTTGCATAAACTGAATGCCCAAATAGTGATGCAAATGCCCCAAATTAGACATCTCAAATGAGGCATGCAAATCAGCCTTGAAATCAGCAATATGCTTCTCAATAGGACCAGTGAGCAGCATGTCGTCAACATAGACAACAATGATCAGAAGCACATCATTAGCATGCTTAACATATAAGGTGCTTTCAGTTGGAGTGTTCTCAAAACCATGTGCAATCAGATAGGCATGTATCTTCTCATACCAAGCACGTGGTGCTTGCTTTAAACCATATAATGCCTTCTTTAACCTGCACACCTAGTTTTCATGCCCTTTCTGCACAAAGCCACGGGGCTGAACAACATACACTTCTTCATGCAAGTCACCATTCAGAAATGTTGTTTTAATGTCCAACTGATGTACATTCCAACCATGATGGGCTGCAAGTGCACAAATGCTTCGAACAGTAGTCATACGACATGTGGGTGCAACGGTCTCATTAAAGTCAATGCCTCTTTCCTGCGCATAACCCTTTGCAACAAGCCTGGCCTTATAACTCTCAACTGTACCATCAGGTTTATGCGTTAGCTTGTATACCCACTTAGTGCCAATGACCTTCTTGCTAGGAAGTCACATAAAGACCATGTACCATTCTTCATTATAGCATCATATTCAGAATGCATAGCAGGCATCCAATTTTCTGAATTCTGTGCTTCATCAAAAGAAACAGGCTCATTCTCATCACAAAGACTAGACGCAGCCATAGCATAGCAATCTCATGCAAAAGAGTCACTATGAGAGCCTGAACGAGTACGATATGACAAAGCTGCATCTAATTTGCTATCACGCAAAGTCTGCACCAGCCATTTTGGCATAGTTTTTGCTTGCTCAATATCAGCTCTCTCATCAACAAGTGCATCATGTAAATCTGCATCAGAAATGGAATGATCTGCATCATCATATGAAACCTGCAAAGGCTGAGAAGTTGCCTCATTAGGACCAACACTAGACTATCCACCTGTAAAAAGAGGCATCAAAGTATCATACATGTCTTTGGAGCTAACAGATGTCTCCTTAGTACATGAAAGCAATGGCTGAATAACATCTTCCACAAAGACAACATCACGGCTAACGAGAATGCGTTTAGTCTGTGGATGATACAGATGATAGCCTTTACTTTCAGAACTGTACCCAACAAAAATACATTTTACTACCTTATCATCCAATTTTCTGTGATGATGTTCAGGCACTAGTGGGAGACAATCTTGGGACATCAAAGTGAGCACCAAGATACTCTTGCAGTTAGGAGCATACGTAAACGACACTCAAATCAAGGCAAGGACTATTGTTGGAGGACCAAGGAAGGTGAGCATAGTTTAAGTTAGGCAAGAGAGAGAAGTGCAAGAGACACATAGTGTGCGACACAGAGAAGTGGAGTGCAAGGTGTGCATGAAGATTGACTAAGGAAGTGTGCAGAGAAGTGCTAATTAAGCTAGTCCCCCAAGGATCCCAAGGTCCCATTGAAGTGTGTGCATGTCGACAGAAGGTGTCCATCCCTTCCCCTTATTGGAAGCTTGGTGCAAGGTGTGCACAAGTGCAGGCTTGGAGAAGGTGGAGGTCTGGTGCAGAGAAGGCCGGCAGCAACAAGACCCTTGGGTATTTGGTATTTTGTGATTGAGCACTCTGTAGGATTTTGCACAGAAGCATTGGATTGTATTGTGCATCACCATTGTATTTGTCTTCTTATAATCAATTGGCAGAGGCTTCCAGTGCGTATCTTTCTTCTTGTCTTTCCCTTTTCTCCTACAAACACTCAAATCCCTTCTTTTCCAAGAATCCCCCAACAGAAAGTAAAGCAATTACATGATTTATGTAGTATGGGATGTATTATTTTAAGGATTATTATAATTAAAAGAAATTGAATGCAAATATATTGCAAGTAAAGAAATTACATGGTTTGGATTATTTTAAGGATTATTATACTTAACAAAATTGAATCTTACTAAGGTTCAATGAGGAAAAAGCTCTTCAGGATCTATTAAAGAAATTATGAAGAATCAAACAAAAAAAATTAGAGAATATTATGCCTAGTAGCTCACAAATTTAGCGTATTATTTATAATAAAACCAATAACCTATAGGAGTTGGTGGTTATTTTTGTAGGAGGCTATGGTGGTAGTGAAAGAGTGCAACTTTAGGACATGCACACTTATCAAGACAACAAGATTTTGCAGAATTGATTGAATCATCTATGTAATGTTAAAGAAGGTATGGAATGAAAGAAGAGTAAGAAGTGTTAGATATGCTCAATACTCCACCCTCATGTGACCACAAATGATCCATGTTGCTCTAAGTTGTAAGGCCCCCATTATGAGGAGAAGCCATTATGAGAGCCCGGACATTTGTAGAACCCTAACTTCCGAGTTAGATGAGGTCTATGTGTGACCGTTGATGGTTATAGATGATCTTTGTGAGCCTAGCCATTAGGTTAGGTAGGGCATAAACTTCCAAGCCACTGGGTTACCATTTAAGGTGAAAATAAAGGCCCTGTGGTGTTGCACGGTTTCCCCATAGAACCTCAATGGGGGGAGTGCAGAGGGGGGCTTGCCCCCTTCTATGGGGTCTGGGGGGGCGATCCCCCGGCCCATAGGGCCGAGACGATAGGACTTTTGGTCATGGAGATATTGTCGGATTGTATATTTTACCGACTATTTTGTATCTCTCAATTACGTTTATCTTTACCAAATCGCTTTGTAAAAGCTTTGTAAGCACAACCCAAGTTGAGCTTTACATAGCATTGCGCACTAGTAAGCCCTTCATCTAGAGTCGATCTAGATCACCATCTAAGCTCCACATTGGGAGTGCAGAGGTGGACAACACCATCATTGTAACTGTCTTACACTCGACAATCTGAGAATTTGAGTTCTCTATCTCTCTGTCTGCATCTATCTTTGTCTGCGTTTTTCTCTCAATTCTGTCTACTGGTCTATTCCACTCTGATGTTATTTTATTACATGGTAACAGATCTGAGGAGTCTTAGAGTGGTGCAGAAGGAGAAACGTGGAGGTCTCAATGACAAAAGAGAGAATATGTCAAGCGTTGTGTCATCATCTACGACTGGGAATCAAGGTGGTTCATCAACAAGAGTAGGTGGCACACAAGCAAGAGCAACAATGATGCCGGTCATCCCAAGGTTGCAGATACGACCACCAACCTTCATGGAAGGTAAAATTGATGGTACAAATTACACCTTGTGGAATTTTAAAAACACTTCTATCCTTGATTCATATGAGCTTTTGGAGACTGTTCTTGAGACTAATCATGAGCCCCAAGAAAGACCTGATCCAAATAATCCTGGTCAAATGATTCCTCTTGATGCTGATCTTCTATGTGCTTGGAAATGTAGAAATGCAAATGCACTTTGTGTTCTAGTTACAAGTACTTCTAATATTGTCCTGACTCTCATTCAGCATTGCCTGGAACATATTGAGAGATCAATATGAAACTCGTAATCAGACACGGATTCAGATTTTGGAGAGTCAGCTAGCAACAGAAAGGTTTGCTGATGGGGAGACTACAGAGGTGTTTATCACTCACATAAAGAATCTACAAGATCAAATGGCGGGAGCAGGTGTTCAAAAGTCAAGTGAGGATCTAGCTTGGTGTTGTCTTTGAATCTGTCCACCTAAGTTTGATGGTTTGGTAACTACTCTTAATACTCAAATCAGACCTCAACCACTAACTTTTGAAGAATTCAGTGCCTTACTTATGGAGGAGGAGCTGCGGCTCAAGGCAAGGAGTGGTGGCAACAAAGGAGATGCTGCATTCATAGCAAATGCCAAAGGAGGCAAAGTGGACTCTTCAAAAGAGGGAGAAAAAGAGAAGAACGACAAAAAGAAGTTCAAGGGAGAGTGTTTCCACTGCAAGAAGAAAGGACACAGAATCCAAGACTGTCACATCAAGAAGGCAGAAGAGAAGAGTGGCTCTTCAAAAGGTGGCAAGGGCAAGGTGTCTACCAACACAAAAGTAACAGAGCTTGAGTTATTTGTTACGATAGAGGAGGTGTGCTCATCGACTGAAGATTCAGGAACAGATGACTCATGGGTGTTAGATAGTGGTGCATCTCATCACATGATGAGCAGAAAAGACCTTTAGACTTCCTTACAACCTCTAAAGGAACCCATCACAGTAAAGGTAGGGTACAATGCAAGATGTCTTGCAGAGGGCAAAGGTATGGTTTCCTTCATTAACTCTAATGGTGATATCAAAAATCTTTCAAATGTGTTGTATGTTCCACAAATAAAATGAAATCTACTTTCAGTAGCTTCTATAATTGATCAAGGTCATCAAGTATCTTTCAATAAGGTAGGAGCTAAGATTATGGATGATAACAACAACATTGTTGGGACTGGCATAAGGAGGAACAACCTATATAAGTTGTGTGCTCTTATAACCACTACAAACGTGGGCACAAGTAAGCTATGGTATGAGAGATTCGGCCACATTGGATACCCTGTACTGAAGGAGATGCATTGCAGGGGTATTTTTGCACACCTACCATTGATTGTAGAAATGAAGGAACCATGTGAAGCTTGCATGATGGGCAAGCAACAGAGGAAGGCGTTTCCACAAGAAAGCAAGAACAGGGCAAGCTATCCTCTAGAGTTGGTGCATGTTGACTTGTGCGGAAAAATGCCTACACAAGCCTTGGGTAGATCTTCCTACTTCATGTTACTTGTCGATGACTATAGTAGGAAGATGTGGGTGTACTTCCTTCATGATAAGGCTCAAGCTTTTGGTAAGTTTAAAGAATGTCTTCAACTTGCTAAAATTGAAACAAGTAAGAAGATGAAGAAATTCATGATAGACGGTGGTGGTGAGTTCATATCAATAGAGTTTGAAGATTTCTACAAGAGTAAGGGAATCAAGCATCAACTCACAGTGGCATATAGTCCTCAACAGAACGGTGTTGCAGAACGTCGGAATTGAACCATCATGGAGATGGAAAGGTGCATGTTGAAAGGAATGGGTTTGCCTAATCAATTTTGGGCAGATGCCGTCAACATTGTTGTCTACATCTTGAATCGAAGCTACACCAAGGCACTTGATGGAAAGACTCCATAAGAAGCCTACACTGGTAAAAAGCCTTCTATTTCCCATTTCACAGTATTTGGAAGTGAATGTTATGTACATGTTCCAGATAGGGAGAGAAACAAGCTTCAACCAAAAAGCATCAAATGTATCTTCCTAGGGAATAACAAAGATAAGAAGGCTTATAAGCTTTATGACCCTGAGGCTAAGAAGATTATGGAGAGTCGTGATGTGGTGTTTAAGGAGGAGCAGCCACATGCAGTGGAGGAGGAAAAGAGAGCTTCCATTTTATCATCAGGCGAAGGGGAAATCCATTAGGAACCTGGCCCAAGAGCTATCCCTTCTACACAAGAGAAGGAAGCATCATCTTCAGATGATGAGTTTGAAAGTCACCAACCTGCCGACACCCAAGTGGAAAAGTCATTGCCACGTTGGGTGAGGCAACTCTATGATTCTGCAAACTCCATCCCATAGTCACTAGAACAGATTGCAGATGGACTGAGGCGATCACAGAGAATAGAGGAACAGAGACAAGCAAGCGCCCATATTGTAAACACAGCCTTGATGGCTGATCTCATTCAAGAAGCAAAGGAATCAACCAATGTGGAAGAGGCACTCCGCGATCCGAATTGGAGGACTGCCATGCAAAAAAAATACAACAATATCATGAAGAATGGAACTTGGGAGCTAGTGGATCGACCCCCTAAGCATAAAGTCATTGGCACCAAGTGGTTATGGAAGCTAAAGTACAAGGCTGATGGTACTCTAGAAAAGTATAAAGAAAGACTTGTTGCACAGGGGTACTCACAAGTTGAAGGCATTGATGTTTGTGAATCATTTGCCTTGACCGCAAGAATGACTACTAGCTATAGCTACACATAAGCATAGGCCAGTCTATCACATGGATGTCAAATCAGCGTTCCTAAATGGAGACCTCAAGGAGGAGGTATATGTGTCTTAGCCACTGGGGTTTGAGGCTCCCCATTCAGAGAACAAGGTCTGAAAGCTGAAGAAGGCATTATATGGGCTAAAACAAGCCCCTAGAGCATGGTACCAACAGATAGATAAGTATCTATTAGATCTAGGTTTCAAAAGATGTGCTTCTGATGCTAACTTGTATGTTCTAAAGAGAGGAGAGAAGAAAATTGTCCTTGTACTCTATGTAGATGACCTTGTGATTCCAGGAAATGATGATGCTCTTCTTCAACAAACAAAAGATGCCGTGAGTTCAGAATTTGAAATGACAGACTTGGGCTTAATGCATTATTGCTTAGGTCTTGAAGTTTGGCAGGAACCAGATGGTGGTAAACTTGTCTATGATGACATATGTGGAGCACTCTTGAGTGAGGAGATTCGTAGAAAATCTATGGTTGGCACTTAGAGTGGAGATGCATATAATGTTTGTGATTCTTACCAAGCAAAGAATCAGCAACGTGGCAAGAGCAAGAACAAGGAAAAGAATGGTCAATAGTATAAGAGTAGAAGTAAATCAAGGAAGAGGGATATGGAATGCCATTATTGTCATAAGAAGGGACATATGAAGAAAGACTGCTATGCATTAAAGAATGCTAAAGGTAAAGGACAGAATGTTGGTGGGCATGTTAAACAGTTACCTGCACCATCCACTTTGACTTTGAATTGAAGAAATTAATGCTATTTCTGATGATGTTGATGTGTTGACACTTGATAGTATTGTGCCAACTGAGGCACTTGTGGCTGTTTCTCTTTCCCACACATGGCTACTAGATTCTGGTGCTTCTTTCCATGTGACACCACACAGAGAATGGTTCTCTAATTGTGCAGCAAATTCTATTGGTACCTTGGTGACTCTTACCAACGTGACGTTGTGGGGATTGGAGATGTGGTTGTGCAGCTCATTGATGGTTCAAAATTTACTATGCATAATGTATGCCATGTACCTCAGTTATCACGTAGTTTGATGTCAGTTGGTCAACTTGATGACCTTGGTTACAAGGTGGTCTTCTATGCTCACTCCTTTTGTATATCAAAGGGCAATATGGTTATTGCAAAAGGAAGCAAAGTTGGCTCACTTTATCCTTTATTTGTATTATAGAAAGAACACTTGTTAGCCGTTACTGAATAGCCTATGGCTTGTATTTGGCATGCTCATTTGGGCCATATATCTCGTAGTGGAATGGAAAATATTTCTCGTTCTAGCTACTTAATTGTGTTATCTTTCTTTGATTTTTCATTTTAATGAGCATTGTCAGTATGGAAAGCAAACCAGAAATGTGCATAGGATGCACATTGACTCTTAAATTCATCCTTTAGATCTCGTCCATATAGATGTGTGTGGTCATATGCCCACCAAGTCCTTAGGTGGTTCTCTTTACTTTGTCACTTTCATAGATGATGCTACTAGAAAAGTCTGGGTATATCCTATCAAATCGAAGGATGAGGTATTCCCTACTTTTAGAAAATGGCTTGCTTCAGTTGAGACTGAAAAAGGAACTAAGCTTAAGGCGTTATGTTCAGATAATGGGGGTGAGTATACCTCACATGAATTCAGCCTTTTCTGTCAATCTAGAGGGATTCATAGAGAGTTTACAGGTCCTTATACCCCAGTACAGAATGGAGTAGCTGAAAGGATGAATAGAACTATTCAAGATAGATTAATTTCTATGTTGCATCATGCAAACCTCTCACAAGGCTTTTGGGCAGAAGCAGTATTGAATATAGTTCATGTGATTAACCTTTCACTTAGTACTGGCAAAGGTCTGAAAGTGGCACAAGAGTTATGGACAGGGAAGCCACCATATTATGATCATCTTCGAGTTTTTGGGTGTGAAGCATGTGTTCATATATAGTCTTAGAAAAAAATTGGACCATAAATCAAAGAAATGCATTTTTCTTGGATATGGTCGAGAAGGACAATTTGGATATTGCTTATGGGATCCTGAAACACGGTCAGCGATTAGAAGTAGTGATGTCATTTTCAATGAGTCTAAGATACATAAACAACCCATATAGGAGGTTGAAGTGAGAAGAGTGGTGTTTGAGGATACTAGTCCTCCAGTTAACATGCATAAAAATGTTGCACATAGGGATGTTCAAGAGAATGTCCAATCAGATCAATCTGCACATGTACTTGTTGGGCAACCATTGAGATGCTCTACACGTGTCTCCCATCCACCTATTAGATATGTTCCAGGTTTAGATTTTGTTATGCTAATAGATGTCGGTGAGCCTTCTTGCTACAAAGAGGCTATGCAGATAGAGGATCATGTCAAGTGGGAGCGTGCCATGAAGAGTGAGTTGGATTCTATTCACAAGAATGGTACTTGGGATTTAGTACCTTTGCCAAATGGCAAGAAAGCTTTACCATGTAAATGGCTATATAAGCTGAAATTCACATCAGATAGTGCTTCTCCAAAGTATAAAGCACGACTTGTTGCAAAGGGGTTTAAGCAACAACATGGTGTTGATTTCGAGGAAGTCTTCTCTCCAATGGTCAAGATGACTACCTTACGCATGTTGCTTGGATTCGTTGCAATGGAGGACTTAGAGCTAGTCCAAATGGATGTGAAAATTGCTTTCTTGCATGGAGATCTTACAGATGAGATCTATATGGAACAACCAGATGGTTATGTAGTTCCTGGCAAGGAAAGTCTAGTTTGTAAGCTCAAGAAGAGCTTGTATGGACTTAAACAGTCCCCTAGACAATGGTACCAAAAGTTTGATGCTTTTATGAAGTCTCAAGGCTATTCTCGAAGCAATAAGGATCATTGTCTCTACACAAAGAGATGCTCAGATGGCAGCTTGATATGTACGATACTTTATGTCGATGATATGTTGATTGTTGGGAAGTCCTCTTACGACTTGTCAATTCTCAAAAAGAAGTTGAGTCAAACATTTGATATGAAGGATTTGGGGGATGCCAAACATATTCTTGACATGTGCATTACTCAAGATAGGAGTAAAAGATGCATATACTTGTCTCAAAGGGAGTACATATCCAAATTACTTCACAGGTTCAATATGCAGGGTGGAAAGGCATTGAATACACCTTTACCCACATATGTGAAATTGAGAAAGGATGATTTCCAAATCACATGAGGAAAAGGAATTCATGACCAAAATTCCCTATCAGTCTGCGGTTGGTAGTCTCATGTATGCTATGGTAGCTAGGAGACCAGACATTGCATTTGCAGTGGGAGTTGTGAGCAGATATATGTCTAATCCTGGCAAGAAACATTGGGAAGTGGTCAAGATGATTTTGAGATATCTGAGTGGCACTAAGGACGAGTGTCTATGCTTAGGTAGAGGGAAAGCATCCATTATTGGTTACACAGGTTCTGACTATGCTGGTTGTGTAGACAATCATAAGTCTACATCAGGGTACATTCTTCGTTTTCCTGGAGGTGCTATCTCTTGGAGATCTTGTCTTCAAGAATGTACAATTGTTTCCACCATAGAAGCAGAGTATGTTGCAGCAAGTGAGGCATGTAAGGAAGCATTGTGGCTTTATCATCTTGCTTGTGATATGGGTTTACCTTAGCATGTACCTCGTTTGCTCAGTGATAGTCAGAGTGCCATTGCTTTGGCTAAGAATCCGGTATATCATGCAAAAACCAAGCACACTAATGTGAGGTATCACTTCATAAGAGATTTCTTAGCCATTAAGCGCATTATTCTTGAGAAGGTTCACACTCTAGATAATGCTGCAGATGCTTCGATTAAAGCTCTACCACATGATAGCTTTCGACACTGTTGTCACTTGATGGGGGTTACTTGATTCATGATCTTACATAGTCACTTGTATACTGTGTAACATGCCCATCAAGTGGGAGGTATAGTTTGTATACTTACACTCAGGTATTCTTTATCATTCTTTATTTTTTCTCCCATGATTACTTTGGCCATATTGGCCTTTAGTGGGAGATTGTTACTGTTAGTGTCCATGTGAAAGGCCAAATGGCCACCGGACACTTTGTATATGTTAGTAAAACATATAGTGGCTTGGTCAGTCACATACTGTAAGTTCGACCACATTTGTAAGACCTAAGAAGTCTCTCTTCGTGCTCCGTGTGTACTGTGCTTTTCTGCATATTCTGCAACCTTAGTGCAGAGTACTGTGTGCCGCCTTAGGAGCTCCCTTTTCTACTCTGAGCATATTGTCATAAAGCTCTCGATAAGGAGAGCGCACCGTGGTGCATTGCCATCGAATCCTTTGTCTAGGTACCAAAGCATAGTAAAGCCTATGGGAGTGGTCTCTAGAGTCCCAGTCGAGATACAAGGTACCATCTTTAACTTGGAATTTGTTGTTCTAAGGATGCCTTAGGTAGAAGGAAGTTTCCCCTTGTTGATTGGGCGACCTTGGTTAAGGCATGCCAATTTGCTGCATGACTGGGGTAAGGACACAATATGGGTAAAGAAAGAGGGAAAAGAGTTGCAACATATATTTTTAGAAGAAGGACCAGACAATCAAAGACATAACAGCATGATGCAGACAATTGGAATTTGTATGGAAGAAAGATTGTCGGACAAACTAGAAGCAGATCTATTTGAAGAAGAAAATGTATATGAAGAAGAAAACATGTTGGCTTGGCTCCATGCAGAAGAGCCGTCTTCCTGCTATGGAATTTTTCCAAACTCAAGTAGAGAGGAAGCCTATGAAGAAAAAGAGGACATTATTCAGTTTACTTATTCGAGAGAGCCAGTCTCAGTCAAAGGCCATAGAAGAGAGAAGAAAAGAAAAGCCCTTAAGTACAATAGTAAAGAAGCTACTTCAAATC